>CP137685.1:25244276-25670885 GCA_037976565.1 Mesocentrotus franciscanus
ACGATTCAGTTGTTTTGCAAAAGGCACATAAATTTACATTTAAAATTTTCCATTTACATAAATTATATCTGAACGGTAAAATTCGATGAAGTGTTTTAAAATTTACTTGCTTTACTTTATTGTTTTTATTGTTTTAAATTTAAATTTCAGTATCTCTTTCCATTCAAAATCAATTGGAAGGTTGAATTTTTCTTCCCAGTGTGTTAATACAGCTAGATCACTTTTCCTGAGCTCACTCATTAAACCATAGAAATGTTTCGATTTCATTGTTGACAGTCTAATGACATCTCCCGTTTTGATTTCGCAGAAATCATTGTCATAATGTTGTTTAGTACCTCTATCGTCATCGTCATGCTGGTTGACTTCATGAATTCGTTTTATCCAAACTTTAGGGATCGCCTTTTTTAGCTTCGTATACATAAAGTCAACCAATAAGGAATTCGAACCAAGTATATATGCAGATATGATCTCGTGTCTTAAAATGTTAGATTTTCTACAATATCAACAACTAGTACAATACCATTTGTAAACCATTCTTTAAAAAGGGTTCTGTTCATGAAATTTGATTTATGTTGTTCGATCATTTCATTTGTACATTTTACGGAGCATTTCAATAACTTAAATTGGGGCAATAAAGAAACGACCAATTACAAAATCAGAGATGATCCAGCTACAGTGGCGGCATGCAGCCCACTGTCCACTGTCTTGTCTGAGGAACTAGTGAGGAAGCCATCCGAGGAACTGCGATACGCAACGCTATTTCTCAAATCATTCTGGATTTTCTGAAGACAGGGCACTCGGACTAAAGGTCATAAGTCATTTGAATTGCAGTACCGGTATGCTGCCGATTAGTAGAGATGAAATCTGCAAATGTAACATACTTTATTAAATAGTATCTGTGAGAATAATTTGTCAGGGTTATAATTGGAGATAAGCTTTATTTTATTCATCGTACATCGCCTAGGTCAAAGAATACAGGGCTTCGGTAGAAGGGAAGAGGGTGGTTGTATAACTCTCCATGCCCCTTGCATAGTGAAGGTCCCATACGGATACACAGTCATTATTGAATTTGTAAGTGATTTAATTATAACAGTCATTATTAATTTGTAAGAGTTCTCGATTTCCATAAATAAGGCCACGATTTGCCTTATCAATATTTCTCGGACTTTCACGATTTGATTATTTGATATTTGAGCAGGTAACTAAATCATTTCGCAGGTAACTGTATCCGTAATCTGTAAATTTTGGGTTGATGCTAGGTTTAGGATAAAACATCATGACTTGGTATTCTGGAAGGTTCTTTAAACTAAATTTACTATGTGATAAACACATGTGGGTTAGATTTAATAACCCATTTTATTTTAAATAGTGAAACTTTGATTCCATGAAAAAGTGGCAAAGTAAATCCCCCAAAGGGGGCTTTTGGGAGAGTTTTAAAAAACGCCCGTACTGAATGTAAGTAAATATTGTCCAGATTCTAAATAAGCATTTCATTAATTTAACGATGGTTATTTATTTATTTGATTTATTTTTCGTTGTTTTTATATCTTTTCTTAGGATACCAATGTTTCGTCGTATACACAAGAAGTGGTAGGAGACAAGGTTTCCCTACTTGTTGCTTTCTGGAACAGTAAGATGGTTAAGCTAGTTAATGTCGATGACGTCAACACTCGTATCAAGAAGTATTTATTTCCTCTCAAACCAAGAAATATCAACGAGGCAAGTAAATTACAAATATTTTTTCTCTCTTTCATTTTCAGACACAAAGCACATTAGGGAGTTCTTTACCAAATTGAATCCCCGGATTGCATCACATCAATCGTTCTTTTTAAATATTAGCTTTAAAAAGAGATTACAAAAATTTCTCTTATTTTCTGAATATTACCGTACTAGTTATTTTGTTTGTTTCCAAACTTCGTTCAAGGTTTCCATGTCTTTTTCCTATATATATCGTTCTATATTTAATTGCATATTTTATCTTTTGTTTGCATATTTATATAACCAAATGTTTAAATATCGTTTCCTCTTACATTTGGGCACTTTCTACTTTACTATAAGTGGACTGTCTTGGTATTTTATGATACCCTTGATTCCATGCCTAATTAGTTGTACCTGTCCCATCAACATTACATTTCAAATGCTATTTTGACTTTATAATTGCTGCTTCTTTTTATTTTTCACAGAGGTAAGATTCAGATCTAGTGGTATAAACTGGGAAAGAAGAGGACGAGATTCCAGACACTCCCTCGAGTGCCTCGACAGCAAAGCTTCTTAAAGACAAAATGCCCAAATAGCAAAGATGCCAAAGAGTCTAATAACTATTTTTGTATATTCAACTATATGATATTTCACCGTTGAGGGCATTATCATGATTCAACGTTTGTACAATGTCGTCACGCATACACCAGGGACCCGTTTCACAAAGCCTTTTTTCAATGACAAATTACACTGAAAATCAGTGACAAATCTGCTGATAACCAATCAGAAGCAAGGATTTCACTAGCTTATCACAAAAAACTGTCATTTGTCACTGATGACAGGTTTGTGAAATGGGGCCCTGGAATAAAGAAACAATACAAATGGTACTTTCTGGTGGTATTTCATTTAACTGGTCAAACACAACAACTACCAGTCTAGTACCTTGATTTCATGTCAATTTTGGGAAGTCCACCTAAAATCCACCTAAAATTTTGGTAAATTCAGCAGAAGCATAAACAGTCGAGATAGAGATCGGTGAATGTTTGAGCAAAACTTGATGAATATGGAATTTATTAATTTTTGAAGTCGCAATCAATCAAACACAAATAGACAACTCATTGACGCATCTTGCAAGTTCCCCTCCCTTGGCTCTTTACCACCAACAAATCAAGTAAAAAAATTATTTAATTTTTTTTTTTTTAATTATAATTTTTTATTTTCTCTAAACAAATAAAATCTAATCGTTCAAGCACCCTAAGTATTATCTTTGCACAAATGTCTTTTACACAACCCCTGTTTGAAAAAAGAATCCTTCATCAAAAACTAAGAAAATGACAATTTAAAAAAATTCTGTACAGAAAAAAGGGGAGAGGACCTCGAAAGACACATTTCATTGATTAAAACTTCAAGAATTAATTCTTCTTTATTTTTCAGGTTTTGCTCAAATATTCACCGAACTGCTTCTTTATTGTGAATGTTTCTGTGTCTGCTGAAACCAACCTCATATTTTAAAAAATCACGTTTTTCTCACCGTGTTAGATAATGAAAAATGACTTACTGCAAGAAATAGAAGATGAAGTGGCTTAAATGTAATGTTTAACAATGTTTCCATTTTTACAAATCTGAGATGCATGGCCCTACGTGTTATTAGTGTCTGTGATATGGTGTAATATTGAAGCCCTAACAAAATTGCGCTTCAAAATGATCAAGTGATTCAGTGACTGTAGTGTCATTAAAAAACTGATCAAAACTGTATGGCAAACAGTTTTTGACATTTCTAATTACAATCATAAATATCTTGATAATCAGACAGGCGATCGGATTCCTGACTGACCTAAAGGTTTATAATTATGATTGCAGCATGACCTAAATCAAGGATTTTGTTTAGAATCTGAGGCAAAGATACCCAATCCCTTTAAGTGAATACAAAGATATTGACTTTAATTACATTTCATTGCCAAACATGTATGATTGATATTGGAAGTTTAACTCATCACAATCTTGCGTGATTGTGCTCCATATCAGAGGAGATGGTTTGACAGAAGAGTGCTTTGGTAGATTAATAAAGAGAGCAGTTCCTTTAATTCAGAAAAATAAGCTACTTTTGAATACAGGTACGTATTGCTGAAGTGATAACTGTTGAATTTCGAGGATCTTTATTTTCTGTATATTCGATATTTTGTTATATTCTCATATGTTTAAATTACAGAAACTCGTATAATATTATTTGGCTTTTGCTTACCCTCTTAGAGATAGTGTCGGGTACTTGAAATGCCATTACATTGTGGGAAAAATGTCTGGAATCTACTGCATAGGAAAGGTTGAAAGGTTCATGATGTAGAACATAAGAATTTGCTGTGTACTATACGGTTTCACGGAATCGGCAAAATAAAATGATGATGGCCCAGCCTTGATGAAAATCCCATACACTGCACACAGAAATATGTGTATGGGACCAATCACAGTCTCACACATGACAAGAAAGTTTGGTCCAAACTAAGTTATTTCTCGTCATATCCTGAATATAAGAGCATTTGAAGAGCAATTTTTTAAAAATTTTGTACTATGATATAGGAACAATGAAAAAAGCTTAATAATTATTATTTCATATCTACCAGAACAAAAACTTCTTTGTACAGAATTCCGAAGAAATGAATAGAAGAATTTTTTTGTAAAATAATAAAACGTCATGTAGGAATGTTGCCATTTTGTAATAAGCTGAGGTCACAGTGATATAGAAAATGTCATATTGAGAATGCTGTCATTTTCGTGTTGTCATACATGTTATACCATACAAGTAATTATTGAACTGATTGTGTGTACAATGAACACTGTCTACATCATTGATATTGAAAATCACATTGTCTGTAGTTATTACAATGGGCCATGGATTATAATGCATATCTTGGGAATAAGGGTATAGAGAGAGCAGGTTATTAGTATTATTTGCATGTATAGTACATGTGATATAACATGGAGGTTATTCGTGAGTTGTGCTTATTTTCGTTGTTTAACAGAGATTTTGTCTTTTAGCATTTTGAAGATACTTTTGGATTCGTATGATAATTAAAAAGACCTAATAAATATGATTTTGAAATCTATTTCATGATGAAGAGTAAGTTGTCTTCTGTCCAATGATACCCTATTCATAATATTTCCGCCACGGGTGACTGAGCACAAGTATTTTGAAAAAGTGCAGTAAAAATCACCTTGTACCAAGTTTGGGCAGATGCACAGAATGTTAGTCAGGCAACATTCACGTTTAACTGTAGTATTACATCATTTAAAAAGTTATATTCTACTTTATGATTCAGTGCTTCATCGTTTAAAGTGATCCGATGTATCTAAGCTTTCAAATGACATAGTTTTAATCGACAGGATAACCTAAAATTATTTAAAACAGCCTACTAACATTTTGTCTCATTATCTTAGATCTCTCTGTTCACTTGTCAATTGCATCATTTCACATGCACAAGATGTGTAAGGTGCATAAAGTTTTTGTTTCGAACTGCACATGGAAACTCACAGGTTTACTAACCTCGAACATTTAGTAAAGTCAAGAAAAAAGATATTGACAGTAGACTTTCATGAAAACATATATTAAAGATTGTGTGATCATAACAAAGAGAACATCATAAATTGTGCTTGTAAATGAGCATTTCCTCAAGTCCGACTTACTTGACATTATCACCTTTTCTTTTTAAATTAACAAAATCAATGCGAATATGTCAGCAGTTGTTTTGAGACTCAAATAACAGTGCATAAGGGCTTTTTACCTACTTTTACTGCTTCAGCCTAAACTTGGTAGCTGCTTAGTTATTAGTTATTCTTTAAAATGAAATATAATTTAAGGTCACACAGCTTATAAGTCTTAAATGGCAATCTACCGAAGTTGGGTATAATTTTTGATACGCATTGTAAATGTGGGGTTATGAGAGGCTTAATGGAGTTGGTGCTAGGATGTACGCATTGGGTAATTGATAAGAGGTTGGACGGAGTAGATAGCTTGAATAAGAAAGATCGTCTCAGACTGTTTTTTTTCTTCTTATGAATTTTGCATAATATCAATATAATCATATCTTGAAATCACTTATAGTTCCATATAATCTTTTACCAATAGGCTGGTGTGGTGCAATGCTGGAGCGAAGATACTGAATGATAATTCTACGACATGCCGCATATATAATTACGAAAATGATCGGTAATGCATATGGCGCTGCTACATAATTATAACTCCCGCGGTCCATTGCGTTGCACAGCGCAAGTTGAGCGATGTGGATGACGTATTATTATAGATCATGTCTATTCATGACCGCCTATCCTAGCACCTTCATACTCTACCCTAATGCGTCCAGAATCTGGTCTACGCCTATCTAGAAAACATGGAGAACATAGTCTTTGCAACATGACGGTGTTGTTGGTGGTAGTAATGTTAGTGGTGGTGTTGGTGATGGTGGTGGTGGTGGTGGTGGCGTTGTGTGTAGCACCCCGAGGATCATCAAAGTTTAGATATTCGGGAAAATACCACTATTCGGGTAGCGACAATATCTTAATTAGTGCATTTTGATGACGAAAGAACACGTTTACCAGAATAAACTGATTTTTCTCCTCACCCCATTTTTGGGGTAGTTCACTTTCTTTGAGTTTAAAAAAAGATTATGCGGGCGAGCATAAATGCCCATTTGCTTTTTCAGAAGGAATGTGGATATACATTTAATAGATTCAAGCAATAATAATAATAAAGTTAGAATATTCTAGGCCTAGATCTAGTTAGATCCAATATCTATCTATACTCTAGGTCTAGACTATATTGTAAGAATGTACTGCCGATCACCCGTCTTGTTTCGCTTGTTTCGCTTTGGAACTGACCTAATTACACACAAGCGAAACAGTGCATTATTAGTATACTAATACATCTTGCGTATGAATATATGTCAATATGAGACATCGTATCAGGACAATTCCCCCCAAAAGGATAACCAAGGACAACCACCGCTAAGACAATTACCACCCCCTCCCCCACCCAAGGACAACCAACCCGGAGATAATTAATTACCCCGAAAATTACCCCCACCTCTGTTCTTCTCTCTTTCCTCCCTTTCAATTATTATTATTTTTTTTTGGGGGAGGATTTCGAATTCACCGCCCCGCCCCCAGATATACACATGTACCATATTATAGTCTTGCTGGGAATTCCCACGCTATATTAATTTTGCTGGCACTTTGATCGTGTTATCCATGCGTATCGAATGTTAATGTTCTTTTGTGTTGTATTCCATAATGCCACTCAACATAATAGCATACATTCAACCATACATTCAACAGTGCTAACACAAATACACAGTGTAACATTCTCAGCAACGTAACATCGTCGAGAACAGCACGAACAGACATGACACGATGGCCTACAATAAATTCCAGATCTAGATCTAGAACGTAAGGCCTATTGCATATATATATATATATATATATATATAAATGTAAGGAAGTAACAGGTAACTTATACAACATGGTTGGCAACCCCTGAAGAACTAAATACGCTGCTTAGAACGGTACAACACCAACGCCTTAAATATTATCATATATTATATAGGGCCTATAAGACGCACTATTATTTGCTAATACATCTTGCATATGACTATAATTTTATGTCAATGAAAGAAATATCATCTGGTGAGACCGTGAGAGGAAGAAGGGCATTGGTTTTGTGTGATATGAATCAACGCCTTTCTGGCTCTCAGCCGACGATGATGATAGTAAGCGGAAACATTTCACTTCTTCCGTCATTTTAGAGCAACAAGTCATCAATTAACAGCTAGCAAACGGTGCACGATACGTACAGCGCATGCAGTATGGTGGTGTGACCATATAGTTTGCGCGTGACCAAAGTTCGCGTACTAACACTAACAGCGCCTAAAGAGGAGAGCAATACGCAGCGTATACAATTAAAGTGCGTTGCACTGTGTAGATAGTAATTTATCTTCAGTGAAAGTGTTGCACTGTGTAGATAGTACCTCTATCTACACAGTGCAACGAACTTTTCTTCTCCCATCAGTGATGGGCGAACTATCTTTCATCACGTGATTTACTTTTGACAAATCGTAGAGCAAGATTCTTAATATGTGAAATATAATGATTAATATTGATTATTTTTCAGCTTACTATGCTAAACGATGATGTACACTGTAGAAAATGTCGCAAATCAAAAGATAAAATTCCCTTCAGAGGTAAAGGGGCGGAAGCTATATGTGATATAAATTAACGCCCTTCTGGCTCGTAGCAGGCGATGATGATAGTGATTTATAGTGATTAATTTTCAGCTTGCATTATACTGATAATAATGATAATAGTAATATTCGGTTCTTGTATAGCGCATATCACATTATATAACGTCCCTATGCGCTTTCAAAGAGCTTTAAAAATTACTACCCTAGCTTTAGCTCCGGCAGCCGTTAACAGCGCACAGTGCATTTCAAGGAATAATCCAACCAGGTACCCATTTACCTCACCTGTGATAAATGTAGATTAATGTCTTGCCAAAGGACATTAGTTCCGCGCCGGGACTCGAACCGCGGACCTTTTGATCCACAGTACGGTGACATATCCACTCGACTACGACACCTCATTATGCCTACAGATGACGCACAGAGTAGAAAATATCGACAATTAAAAGATAAATTCCCTTCATTTTCAATTAGTCGGTACACATATTTTGAGGGTAGAACGCAACCCATAAAACATCAACCTGAAATGCTTGCAATTCCACAAGTCACCAGGAAGAGTTGGCGGTCGTAATGAAGTTCCTGGAACGAATCATAGGTCCTAGATAATTATGTTATTATGGTGGTGTTGTAGTCAAATGGCTCATTCACTGGACTCTTAGTCAAAGGGATGAGGTTTCGAATCCAATCCCGACACTGTTCTCTTATAGCAAAACATTAATCTAGATTTGCCACTCTCCACCCAGGTGTTAATTGGTAGGTCTAAAAGATATAGCTACAGCGCTACATATTTGGCCACTCGGCCATGTCGGCTCTCACCTAGAGTAGTTACAATGTTTATTGGGGCATCATGGCGTAATGGACATCAGCGCTCTAAAAGAATAATAATATACATGAACGAACATTTATAAAGAGCAGACATCATGCAAGAAGCCACCAGCATTATTATTACCATTAACAATTATTTTTCTGGTCCCAGTAGCGGACCCATGGGGCATAGGGGACACTGTCCCCAATCCCCACACACACCCAAAGAGGTGCGACACAGTAACAAGTTGACGTTTTTGTTTTGTACGTGCGCGTGTGCGTGTGTGCGCGTGAGTGTGTGTGTGTGTGCAGAAACTCTGCAAGAAGCCACCATCATTATCACCATTAAAAATGATTTTCCTATTCCCAGTAGTGGACCCAGGGGGCATAGACCATAGGAGACACGTAACCCCCGATAGACACACACACACACACAGAAGGGAAAGGGAGGAGGGTAAACGGCACAGCAACAAGTTGACGATCTTTAATTGTTTTTGGTGGTCTTTTATTTTCTTTGGGGCTTGTCAGTTGTCATAAAATTTGTGCCCTTATAGTCCCTGCTCCCTGCAAGAGAATCCTAGATCCGCCTCTGATTTTAACATCTAACATCGTTATACATGTATTAATATTGTTGAATTTAGGAGGAATCTTTTGAGCTACTTCCTATAAAAAAGAGGGTGAGCGTTGTCGTATGTAGTTGCAGCCTTTCCAACAACGTAGAGGGTCTTATCCAACACATCAGACATAACATGAAGGATGTAGTAGAAACTGTGAGATTTGAGACCCTTCCATACAACGTCAGAGACATGAACAAGTTTGATTTGAGTGGGATAGATGTTCTGCTTCTCTGTCACTCCATAGACAACAGACGATTCTCAATAACCGATGTCACAGATGCTCTCTATGATGATTTCCTACCGCGTGCCAGAAAATATCTTGGTGAGGTATCGTTTGGGTTTTCTCCTTTCAATCTACTGTTAATTGACATGTAAAATATTATTTTCATAAAGTAATAACCACATTACTTGCCGCATTTAATGAGTACTATTATAATCATATTGCCGTGTAAACATGATACTCGACAAAGTAGGTTTTTTCTAGAAAACGAAATTCTTTAAAAGGCATCGTTATCTTTATTTTCTGAAAGTGCGTTTTCCAAAGGAACGTCTAAAAGTTAAACCAAAGGAATGTCAAAAATAAATAATTTTTCATATATGCACACTTCACTATTTCTAAATTTTCGTCAAGGCATTCTTTTAGCTACTATGAAACTACATCTGAGCATGGTCTGAGTGACAGCAATATGCATATGTTATAAAATATAAAATAATATTCTAAGGAGACAAACATCACAATAATTTAAACTTTCTTAAAATCAGGGAGGAGCAAAATTGGAGTTATCGCTCATGACTTTACAGAAGGCGACCTTTCGTCAGAGAAACTATCATCCAAGATGGCTTCCTTTCGCCACACCCAGAGTACAACCTTTAAGAGCGCATCACTTGTTCTTATTGGTGGTAAGCTCTTCAATGATGAGGTAAAACTGAATGATGAACAACTTGAAGAACTTCAGGAGTTCTTTGGTAACGCTTCATCTCCACCGGCTCAAGAAGTACTAACAGTCATGTCACACAGAGTCTTCTATTTTGTTACGTGTAATCTCGTTACGTGAAATGTTTTTGACTGTATTTAAACATTAATGGTCGCATTCTCGTCAAGAACGTGGTAAATTTAAAAACATACATTTCGCATTGACTGCAATATTCATTGAAAGAAGGTATATGATTCAATGTAATGGAATATCAAATGATTCTAAATGAACTCAAATCATACGTGCATATGGGCACTACTTCCTGATGGGGATGCTCCAGAAACACCGTATGGTCTCCTGTTTTAAAAGCAATACTGCCTGTATGATCTTACACTGCACTGTAGACTAGGTTGGTATGTGAATAAAGAATGACTGCACACTGGCTTTTGGTATAATATTGTGTAATTGCGCACAATAGCCAGTTCAGGTATCAACAGCTACAGTTAACAACGACATCATTCATACCCTTACCAAGTTTTGTAATTGTTTAAGTATGTGAAAGATTGATTTGTCCCGTATTATGTTTCTTGAGAATGTGACATATTGAAGCTTACATCTAAAAGTGTTCAACGAAGACCCTCATCCAGTCCACCTTTCATTCTTGGGTCTAATACGAACAATATTTTATTTAAACATCAAAATTTACAAGTTGTATGAATAATGAAGATGTTAACTGCAATCTTTGACCGTTGGTCACACGAGCAGTCCCTGCAAGGAGAGCCCCAATTAGGCCAATCAAAATGATTCGCTGTCGCTCAGATGATGTTATGTATCACTAATCTACATCTATTTTAATGAACATAATTATGTCCAGTTTTTGTTACCGTGTACTTTGAAAAGTGATATAATTGATTTGTATCCATTCATGCGCACAATGTATAACTACGAGCTGCAATCTTGACGCTGTTTCACTCGAACTATACATCGAAGACAAAATCTCAGTCTTTATTATAATGATTCTAAGCAGTGTTAGCAGTCATTAGAAACATGAGATGTGCAATATAGATATAATCAAATACGTCAAATACCTTTAATTAGAGTAACTGATGGGGTACTAGCGTATTATTTATATATATATTATTAGTTTATATTAGTTTATATATATTAGTATATATTTATTATTATACATGTTATATACGTTTAGATATTCCCTTCAAAGAGATTATAATACCTTTAAAGTATTGGACATTCATGGCCTGTCTCTTTCGATTTTGAATTAAGTTTGGTTGAATATGGGTTTCCTGTATATTATTAGTATTGATAGTTGATACACATTGTTTACACTTTTGCTTATGAAGTTGGAATGATTTTTCTTACCTGTTTTCATGGATTGATTGTGACAATATGGTTTATTCTTTATAGGTAAATGTTTTCTTTTTATCTTATTAGAACTTTATTGATCAATTTAAAGTGTCAATAAATTTCTGGAAATATAAAAACTGTTATCTACCAAAAATAAAAAGCCATGGGTTTTTGGTTACCATCATTTCATGAAAAGAGGGGAGAAAACATTATTCCAATTTTATGGGAAACGGTGTACTTACATTATGTCATTGCTTTTCTGGTACGTCTTCTTGTAAGACTCTAATTCATGAAATATTTATTTTTTAAATGAATTATATTGTATATAAAGATTTCAGAATTTATCTTCTTAATAAAAGATTTTATTCAATGACTATAAAACTAACGCATTTCATATGCATTTTCATAACATTAATTTGTTTGTTTGACATTTATACAGCGTAGTACATTTTCACCAATAGTGGTGGTCTTTCATAAGATGCCATGAATGCCTAATACTAAATATCATATTACAACAGAAAGCAATAACAATTATGAATATAAAATCATAACAATAACAGAACAAAACACAGAAGAAAATAAGTATATGTTTGTAAACAATATTACAAATTCTTGTGTATCCTCATAATACATTTTGACATTTTCAACCAGATAGTGTTGAATATTTGTAATATTGTATAACATGTATAGATTTTAATCTGTTTTCAAATCAGATGAAAAATATTCATTAAATTTCAGACAATTTTATTTTTTGAAAATAGCCTCATATAATTTCGGAAGCTCATAAACAAAGTAGCAAGACGATCTTGGCTCAACATAGATTCACACGTGAGATACCAAAACTGTTATATACATATCTTCAAGTATACATAAGTTCCTTGCTAAATGAGAAACATTGGTTTGAATTAATATAGCATTATATTACCTGATTACATTTGTGTGACCTGTGTCAGAATATGCTTGACACCACATTGTGGTGGTTTAAAAGAAATTCGGCGAATTATAACGACCCGGACATTGTTTTGTCAAATCCCCTTCTCTCCATTCGACAAAAGTAGAAACTGAACAACATCAGATCGACTTTCGTAGCAGGAGTAAATTGCTTATAACGTTCTGATTATAATGTATGGATCGAATTATTTTCAGCTCGTTCATGGTTCGTTGCGCATCGTTGCGGATCGTCCGGATTCGTGGAGGCGCAACGACTTATTTGAAAAGCTCAAAGCCGTCATTTACACCTCCGTGTAATGAGGAGAGTTTTATGTTGCGCATGGGGCATCATTTACCTGACGCAGCACTGCGTCAGAGTCTGCCGCGGTATCCAATGTGTCATGATTAATAAAAGATCCAATTCACTGTACGTGTACAATGTACATGTATAAAATCAAACGCATTTCATATAATTTTTTGTATATACATTGAATTACCTGATTACAAAATTTTGTTTAACCTTTTTCAGACAGTAAAAAGGTAAAGCGCTGCAAACATTTCTTTTAATTAATAGTGTATCGACTGATCTCATGCACAAGCTTTATTAGCGCAGGTAATAACGCAATCGAAATGACGCCTTGTGTGAACAGGTTTTAGATGCATGGGGTCCTGGTTTAATACGTGAGGAGAAAGGACGATGTGACATAGCCATATGTCATGTGAAATATATATTATATAATTTGATAATAAATGGTAAGACATTGTTTTGCTGTAAAAGCAGGTTTTGTTTGTTCACATCGCCCTGTTTCATTTATGTTAATATAATTTTGAATGCGAAAATGAAAGATTTGTTTTTCGAAGGAACAGAAATGCCCTGTGTTGGTCTAGCGGTTGACCCTTGTCTACCTGTATATTACGATGCAGGGTTCGAGCCCACCTGAGTGGCATCTTTGGAATAGGACATTTCTAAATGATAGTTTTCCAAATGTGCAAGAGCACAATGTCCAGATAACTTCAGGGAGAGTAGGCCTACTATTTTGCCTAAATATATAAAATATTATGTTTATAAATTATAACTAGTGATTGAGGTAGCAATGTTTTGGTCTGCGTTCAATTTGTAGGATTATCCTGCATTTAACAAAAGACCAGTTGACGACATGTCTTTAAATGGAAGCGTACTTCTTCCCCAAAATACCCCAAGTGTCGAGTTGTGAACTATTGCATTCATTTTTGCTAGTTTTGAGATTTCAGTAGTCAGTAATGCATGTAAGATGTGAGTAGAGGGCTATGGCTATTTCGGGTCGCCATGAGCAATCATTCTATTTAAGGTATGCATGATTTTACATAGCTTATATTTATATAAAAGCAGAAATATGATGTATTTGATATGAGTTATATGTTTTATTGTATTGTTCATAGCTATAGAAACTGAGGCGGATCCAGGAATTTCCGAATGGGCAGGGGGCTGCATTTTACCACATGAACAAGATTTCGGGGATCACTGGCACTGTCCCTACAGGATCACCCATTGCCATATGTGAACATTACAATGACGCATTGCTTTACGTAATCTAAGTTACGTAATAATTACATGACAACATGGTATTGAAATTGCCCTCGACTTGTCTTTCTTTTCGAAAGTCTTAGCGATCGTGTTAACAAAATGTAAAAATGGGGGAGTATCTAACTTATTTCAAAGGAGGCTCTGACGTTCGGGGAGGGGCGGATCACCAGAAGTTTCTCATGATTCTTCTCAAGGCGATGGATAGCCTTGGCGCCCCCTTAATTCGCCTACGATGAACGTTACTGATAGGGTAACATATAGTGTTCACACTCGTTTATTTAATTCGGTTAGATGCAGGATGAATTTACCGAGCCGTTTTCTTCAGAAAGGAAAGTGAATGTCACCGTTTGTAGCTGCAGCTTAACAGAGAATGTATCGGGTCTAGTGCAGCATATTGTCCAAAGGATGACTGATGTGGTGGAAACTGTGAGATTTGAGTCCCTTCCGTACAACGCCAGTGACATGAACAAGTTTGATCTGAGGGGGATAGATGTTCTGCTTCTCTGTCACTCCATAGACAACAGACGATTCTCAATAACCGATGTCACAGATGCTCTCTATGATGGCTTCCTACCAAGGGCCAAGGATTATCTGGGTATTTAAAGTAATCGCTTAACAACAAAATTCCAAATTTTAGTTCTTTGAAGAAGAAAATTATTCAATATTATGAAGACGAGAGATATATTTATTCTCTATCTGGTATGTATAACAATTTTTTTAATAAGTGGCAGGCATTTCATCATTTGTTTATATGAAAAAAAGGAGAGAAATGTGAAAGTATTTTGTTTTATTTGAGTTAAAGTAAGACTTGATTTCATTGAATTGTAACATGTTTTGTTTGATTTAGATTCAATAAAATAGCCTATGGAGGGCTTAAACGTTAAAAAAAAAGGTAATCGTTGTAAGGTCCTGAGAAGAAAATAAAACGCCTTTTCGACCCTGAGAATTCCATGATCTCTAACAAGCGAAAAATGAAAGAAAGAAAAGAGGTCCTCACATATTTACGGATCCTTATTTTAAATTTCTGATAATTTGTTATCTGAAACAACAATATTAAGCAACACAGAAAAGAAAACCAGGGTCGTGTGATGATAAGAAACTCTAGATATATGAATAATGCAGATTCTGAATTTTTGAATTAGCATATTGTGAAAGTATTGAATATAAATTGTTTTCAAAATGATAATAATAAAATTCATATACCTCTAAATAGTAACGTACCATTGGGTGCATTAATATTAAAAAGTACTACTATAAGATTTAACATTACTAGAGTTGTCGTTGTCTAGTGAATACGTCGTCGTACTGTGGATCAAATGGTTTGCGGCATCAATGTCCTTTGACAAGACATTAATCTACATTTAGCACTCTCCATCCAGGTGTTAAATGGTTACTGGTTTGAAGGAATTCATCGAATGCTCTGAGCACGGAAATTGGTAGGCTAGCAGAGTCTTGCTAATATTGGAGCTCTTTGAGAACCTTGCGTGTTGGACATGTGCGCTATGAAAACATTCAATAATATTATTATCATTATTATTATTATTATTATTTTTATCATTATTATTATCATAACAACACTGGCTCTAAGCGAACTTCCATGATAGAACGCTCATGCCTTCAAGGAATTTCCTTCCTGCCGGTAGTCATTTATTAATTATAGCCGTTTGGTCGACAACCAGTTTGTCTAATACCCAATTAGTCCCAGTATGGTCTACACCCAGTCGGTCTACCAATTCATCATTTACTCCACCTGGGTGGAGAGAGGCAAATTCGTTAAGATTAAATGTCTTGACACAGGACGTTAGGGCCGTGACAGGGACCCGAACCCCGTACCTTTTGACCCATAGTCAGGAAATAAATTCTCTAGACCACGAAATATCTATCTCTTAAGTATTATAAATTATTGTAATATTGACTCCTTGTGGTTGGTGAAAGGCCGTCACCGTATACTACAGAAATTCAAAGAGGGGAAACTACAATATACCTTCATTTGATATACAATTTTCGTTTTAACAGGAAGGAGTAAAGTGGGAGTTATCGCTCATGACTTTCAAGAACGTGACCTTTCACCAGAGACACTTTCATCCAGGATGGCTTCCTTTTGCCACTCCCAGAATACAACATTCCAATGTGCATCACTTGTTCTGATTGGAGGTCAGCTGGCTGAGGATCCAGTACAACTGACCAAGAAACAGCTTGATGGTCTTCGACAGTTCTTCTGTGCAGCATCATCTCAGAGTTGGGGAGAAAAAATTCAAGTCAAGTTGTACAGATTCTGCACATGTTGTTGTTGATTATATTTAGACACGGTAAAAATACACTTTCAGTCAAAAAGGCTGTTTTTAAGAATGTCCGCGAATATGGTATTACACAAATGAATTAGACAACAAAATTACCATACACCGGTAAAAATACGATACAAACATATTTCATGTGGAGTTCTTACATGATAAGCATGGAAAAGTCAATCAACAGGGGCGTAATAATTAATAATTAAATAATGAAAAAATGAAAAAAGAAAGCGAGAAAAGAGAAAAAGGAAAAGGAAGGAGAGGTAAAGTACAGAAAAGAATACGCTTGGACCATCCCACCCCCTAATCAGCAGCCTTTTAGTAAGAGTAAGAGCGGAACCTCCCCCTTCCTAGTCGTTCCAGTACACCCATCAACGGAAGGACTCACGCTAAGCCACTGTCAAATCAATGTTTCTCAAAGAACTACTCGTATCGTATCATTCAGTAGCTTACACAGACCTTGGCCTCTGGAGAGGGAGGGAAAGGGGGTAAAGTATCTGAGCACATGGTCATCCCTATCGGTAGCATAACATTGATAACAGTTACTGCAGGGACATGTTTCATAAAACCTCTTATCAATAGCAAATGCCAAAGGTCTATAAAAACTTTCCTCTCAGCCAATCAAATGCAAGGATTTCAGTAGCTTATAACAGGTATTGTAACTTTTCATTGATAACAAGTTTGATGAAACGGGGTCCTGATCTCGTGCCCCCATCACAATTAAGGTCGCAGAATTTGTATTTTATTTAAAGAATATACTGTTTTTTCTTCATGCGTTTTCGAGAGCAATGTTGTAAATTTTAACATATAAATGATATCTTGACTCAGATACCTATAATTTTGATTGCATTTATGTTTTTCATGGTCGCAAATCAGTCAGGGGGTGGTGCTGCATGCCCCTCCTCCCTCCTTCAAATACGGTAGTAATCATATTGGCAGTCAGATCACGGTATCAAGGAGATGAATTCACATTCAATTTATCACGTAGCTTACAATCAGCCAGAGATTTATTTACCAGAAAGGCTGCAAAGTTGTAAAATAAAAATACTATCTATACATCACAAAAAAGTAATTATTAAATGGTACAAGAAAAGACTAATAAAGAAATTTTGTGTTGCGAAAAGCTTCCTTGTAGTTGTTGTTGGTGTTACAGTATTACCATAAAAGTAGGTCCGATGAAAATTGTACAATTTGATTGTTGCTTACTTTAGTCAAAGTAGCGCAGTACTTAACTCGTGAGGTGCACCAACAGGGAATTAAAGGCAACGAAATCTTGTTGACATGCTTACTACATATTAGCATGAATTCATGATCATACAGCGTAGAACGTAAAGAGCAGAATCATACAATTAAAACCTACAAGCGTGTCCTTGCAAGTACTTCTATTACGACAAGGAGTCGAAACGCAATCTTGATTTTAAAAAAAGACATTCAAGTTTATGATAATCCAAATAAAGATATACATTTACGTACACTCGAAATTGCCAAATTTGATAGTCCTAGTCATGGTATTTTTTGGAGACTGTTATGGTCATACAGGTAGTAATCATTAACATTTAAACAATCATGATAATGTTCATGAAAAGAAAAAGATTTGTCATACTTTGGGACACGGAGCAACATAAAGAAAACTCCAAACGATATTAACGTTAATATAATTCACTTTGCTGTGGTGTTTAATTTGTATGTGGTATCATATTTCAATTTGATTTCAATTTGTATTTATTTCATTTCCAACAGAAAGATAAACAAAGGCATTACATATATTATTACAGAAAGTAAATCTTGATAGGTACAAATACACTGTATGAACATAATAACATTATTACAAGAAATTCTTTAATTTCTGAGGAAATGGGGGGATCCACTAAAAAGCAGTGCTTGTAATTTGTGGATCCCCCATTTGTTATCGTCTTTTCTATATTCCTTAAATAAAAATGACAATTCAAAGATTGTGGAATAATATATATCTGAAAAATGTAGATGTGACATTATGTTCCTGCTTATCTGTTTGTGCCGCAATAAAAATGTGGTTTGGAAATATCTTAGTTTGGCTCATCTGACCAGTTTACGAAACACAGACCAAGAGGTCCTGCTCTGCATTTTACGATGTCAAACATTACAATTTTAAAATCAATAAAGAGATAAATCATTTTTACAAAGATGATCAATGATTATGCTTTGATCGCGAAGGGTATTCGACTTGAAATTGAAAAGCAATCTACTGTTTTCTACTTTTATGGGCATGTAAAATATTATTTTCATAAAGTAATAACCACATTACTTGCTGCATTTAATGAGTAATATTATAATCATAGTGCCGTGTAAACATGATACACGACAAAGCAACGACTTATTAGAGTAAAATCTTTACCAGGCATGCCACGTGTGCATGTGCCGTGTAAACATGATACACGACAAAGCAACGACTTATTAGAGTAAAATCTTTACCAGGCATGCCACGTGTGCATGTAGGATTTTCCTAGAAAATGAAATTCTTTAAAGGGCATGCAATCCCTATCTTTATTTTCTGAAAGTGCGCTTTCCAAAGGAACGTCTAAAAGTTAAACCGAAGGAATGACAACAAGAAATAACTTTCCATATAACCAGACTTCACTTTTTCTGAATTTTCTTCAAGGAATTCTTTTAGCTACTATGAAACTACATCTTAGTGAGAGAAATTGGCATAAATGCCATAAAATTATAAAATAATATATATAATTCTAAGGAGACAAACATCACAATAATTTGTACCTTCGTAATTAAATTGAAATGGCAGGCAGTAGAGGAAAGAATAAAATATCAGAAATGCATCTTGATTTTTAAAATCATCAACGACCTATCACCCCCATATCTAAATCCAATTATTATTTATTATATTCTACTCGTTATGCTCTCAACAGTCCATTATTTTTTCCAAAATGTAAAACAGGTTTTAAAATGAAAACCTTAGCAGTTTCAGGGGCTAAATTATATAATAAATTACCCTGTAATATTAAAAACTGTAAGTCTATGCAAACATCGCAAAGTTTTAAAAAGTATGTTCAAACTTTTCAGTTTCTCTTGTAAACATCTTTTCACGTTAATCTGACCTTTATTAATCACATTTCTTTTTGTTTTCTCAATTTGATAGTTGTTGAATTGTGTGTTGAATTATTGTTTATGCCATGTATATTTTTAACTTTGTATGAATGTTTTGAATTCATGTTTTGTACATGTTTTTATGTGACTGCAGGGCTCTCTGGGAGAGCAGGTCCAGAAAAGAACTTGAAACGAGACTACCCTGTTGAAGTAAAACCATAATAGTAATAATAATGATGATGAGGTACAGATGAACGATGCACAACTTGAAGAATTTCAGGAGTTCTTTGGCAACACTTCATCTCCACCAGCATAAGAAGTACTAACAGTCATGTTTTACAGAGCCTTCCATCTTGTTACGTCTAACTATTTTAGCTAGATCTAAAACATTACAGGCCGTATTTGCTTGAAAAGAGCATGATGAATAATGATGATATTTTCGCATTGACTGCAATATCTCCAGCCTATCACCAATCTTGATGGAGAACAATTACAACAGCTTCTCTTTGTTATAAATCATGCCTGTCAATTCCATAATTCAGTATTGTATACAATTCTTCCATACATGTATTTTGTTGCTATACCAACTGCACCGTAGACTTAAATAGCCAGTTTCCTGTCATTATGATTGGCAAAATCATTCTTTTAAATTCTTTATAACTAAAGGTACCTCAAATTTTAAATTCAAATGGTATGTTTGTAACAGATTTGTGTAATTCTTCTGTTTTCATCAAGTTGATCTCTAAGCAAAACTACCCTGTAGTCCCACATTCATACTTGGCTGTAGATTCATTCAGAATGTATATCTTGATGGATTGTAGCTCATGCAAATATCCTGATTTGACAATTATGATGTTGATGAATAAAATAGCAGCTCAGTCAATATTATAATTCTAATTGCATTGATTGCCATTATTTCTTAGCTTGCATCTCAGGACAGTTTAAGATCACAGTAAATTTGTATACAATTAGGCTTTATATTTTATACAGTTTTATTTTCAGATTGTGAACAGGTGTGTGAGAAAGACTAGTAAACAGTGAAAGTTTAAAACATTGTGAATGTGAGACATTGAAAGACAGAATATTTGGAGTTAAATGTGCGTTTTGTTCATTGAGTATTGATAGAAGGAGAGGGAGAGATATAGGGTGATAAGTTTTGCCAGTGTAAAGACGAAAGTGAAAGCCAAAGGCGGATAGTAGACACAAGAAATAAGAAGAGATAGATGGAGGGTTGAAGAGAGACAGGCAGACCTGACAATGAGAGAGATAGAGAGAGAGAGAGAGAAAGAACATAAATAGAGAGAGGGAGATGGAGGGGTGGAGAAAGAGAGACAGTCAGATAGACAAGACAATAAGAATGAGAGAAATAGATAGTGTTGCAATGTTGATGTAAGAGAGAGATTGAAAGAGAATTTCACACTTTTTCAACACACTTATGAATTATTCATATTTGCATAGAGGTTAAATGAAGCTATGAACATTTTAACTTGGTATAAAGCATGCAAGCAAGAAAATGATAACAGTTTCCAGAATGAATGTGATTAATTTTGAGATACAAAGGTCATGTGTAATAAGGAGATACAAACAACACGAACGAATGTGGATATTCAAGAGATACAAGCAAGAAATATATACTCCCCCTCTTTCTGTCTCTCTCTATCTCTCTCTCTCTTCTTTTTCTCTCTCTCCCTCTCTCTCTCTTCTATTTCACTTTCCTTCCCTTTCTTCCTTCTTAACCATTCATTGTCTCTTTGCATTTTTTCTCTCTTTTCTCCCTTTCCCTTTTTCTTTGGGGGGGGGGGGGGGAGGATTTCGAATCCACCACCCCGGCAATTCACCTGTACAATTAAAGCCTTCCCGGGAATTCCCACGCTATATTTGCTGGCACTATGATCGTGCTTTCAATGCGTATCGTATGTTCATGTTCTATCGTGTTGTATTCCGCGACTCCACTCAACATGATAGCATACATTCAACCACACATTCAACAGTGCTAGCACAAATACACAGTGTAACATTCTCAACAACGTATACATCGTCGAGAACAGCGCGAACATAAATGGCATGATGGTCGACATTTACAGATCTAGAAAGGTAAAAATAATGCGTGTTTGTTTTTCACCAAAACATTTGGTTAGTAGGCCTATGTACGTGTTGTTAATTTTGTTATTTTGTTAATCCTGTAGTATTTTCTTGATAGAAAACCACTGTTGATAATCAATGTCGTAACTATAAAGATGTTGATTGGGATTGCATTACACTGATAATAGTAAATGAATGCTACCAAACAATGGACCTATTGTCCATGGCCAAACACTGCACGAATTTGAGAGAGAAAAAAATCATGTTTGTATGTTTTGCAGGCTAACAAAAAAAAAACGTATAGACCTACTGTATAATGTATATACATGTATATGTAATGTGTTATATATATATATATATATATATATATATATATATATGTGTGTGTGTGTGTGTGTGGGTGTGTGTGTGTATGTGTGTGTGTATACATACATATTAATGTAAGGAAGTAACATATACCACATATTTGGCAACCCTCGTGGAAATAAATACAATGCTTAGAACTAAGAACACCAACGCCTTGACCACCAGACATTATCATATATTATATATAAGATTCACGTTTATTTGCTATACATCTTGCTTATGAATATATGTAAATATGGGACATCGTATCAGGACAATTACCCCTGGACAATTATCCCCAGAAAATTACACCCTAGGACAATTACCCCCACCCAGGACAAACACCCCGTGGATAATTGCCCCCACGAATTGCCCCCTCCTGTTCATTAAAAGGAAGTCTACCCTGATAATGAGTTTGATTTGATTTGATTTGATTTATTGCTTGGTTGTTTTTAATAAAAGCGAATTAATTGTCCACGGGGGGGGCTGATTATCCAAAGGGGTAATTGTCCTGGGGGAATTTCCGGGGTATTCTTCCGCGGGTTAATTGTCCTTGGGGTAATTGTCCCGCTGGTAATTGGCCGGGGGTGATTGTCCAGGGGGCAATTGTCCTAGAACCACGAGACATATCATCTGCTGAGAGGCAAGGGGGCAAAAGCTTTATGTGATACTATAGAGATATCGACAGCTACGAGAGGACTGGCTGTTTTTATACGCTCAAGGGAAGTTGATCCGTTGCCATCACCCCGAGGCGCGCCTGGGTATCAACTTTCCCGCGAGCCAGTATAAAAACAGCCAGTCCTCGAGTATGAAAGCAGTCGATATGACTTTTATAAGCCGATCGTACGAGTTAAAACAAAAAAATCTACCAAGAATTCTTACCTTAGCCCTTTATTGAGTAAAGATTGGTTAAAACATCACAGAAAATCTGAGACACTGTCTGTTAATCTTTGCTAGCAAAATGACTGAAAGTTTCAATCATTTGGGAATCGCAGAAAAAACCACTGTATGGTGTCCGCGCTCGCACAAAGACAATTTTAACACGTAAACCAATGGGGATCGCAGGAGGATGAGGGCACAAATTAATGGACATTCCCTATGGGTGTGGCATGGCTTAAAATCACGACCCCAATTTTGACCAATCAGATGGCTAGATTTCTAAAGTGAGGTCTATAAAACTTAATAACGCCCTTCTGGCTCTCAGTCGACGATGATGATAGTGATTTATAGTGATTATTTTTCAGCTCGCATGATTCACAGTAAATTAATTAATGACAAAATAGATTCCCTTCATTTTCTATTAATATTACGCGGTACACGGTTCTCAGTATAGCGGACCCAGTGGGCATAGGGGACACTGCCCCCACACACACACACACACAAAGAGGGGAAAGGGAGGAAGAAAACGGCACAGCAACAAGTTGATGATCTTTGGTTGTTTGTTTGTATGTTTGTTGTTGTTTTTTTCGTGGGGGGGGGGCTTGTCAGTTGTCACAAAATGTTCGCCCTTATATTCCCCGCTACCCTGCAAGAGAATCCTTCATCCGCCTCTGATTTTAACATCTAACAAATATTAATTTTGTTGAATTTAGGAGGAATCTTTTGAGCTAATTCCTTTAAAAAAGAAGGTGAGCGTTGTCGTATGTAGTTGCAGCCATTCCAACAACGTTGAAGGTCTTATCCAACACATCAGACAACACATGAATGATGTTGTGAAAACTGTGAGATTTGAGCCTCTTCCGTACAACGTCAGAGACATGGACAAGTTTGATCTGAGAGGGATAGATGTTCTGCTTCTCTGTCACTCCATAGAAAACAGACGATTCTCAATAACCGATGTCACAGATGCTCTCTATGATGGCTTCCTACCGCGTGCCAGAAAATATCTCGGTGAGGTATCGTTAGGGTTTTCTTCTTTCAATCTACTGTTTTCTACGTTTATTTACATCTAAAGTATTATTTTCATAAAGTAATAACCACATTTCTTGCTGCATTTAAAGATTATTATTATAATCATAGTGCCGTGTAAACAGGATACACGACATAGCAACGTCTTATTAAAGTGTGTATGTAGGTTTTTCTAGAAGACGAAATTCTTTAAAAGGCATCCTTATCTTTATTTTCTGAAAGTGCGCTTTTCAAAGGAACGTTTAAAAGTTAAACCAAAGGAATTACAAAAAGAAAAAGTTTCCCACATCAGCACACTTCACTATTTCTGAATTTTCTTCAAGGCATTTTTTAGCTACTATGAACTAAATCTCAGTGAGAGCAATATGCATATATCATGAAATATAAAATAATATTCTAAGGAGACAAACATCGCAATAATTTGTACTTTCCTAAAAACAGGGAGGAGCAAAATAGGAGTTATCGCCCATGACTTTACAGAAGGTGACCTTTCGTCAGAGAAACTATCATCCAAGATGGCTACCTTTCGTCACACCCAGAGTACAACCTTTGAGAGCGCATCACTTGTTCTTATCGGTGGTAAGCTCATTAATGATGAGGTACAACTGAATGATGAACAACTTGAAGAACTTCAGGAGTTCTTTGGTAACGCTTCATCTCCACCGGCTCAAGAAGTACTAACTGTCATGTTCCGCACAGCCTTCCATCTTGTTACGTGTAATTTTTTCTACTAGATCTAAACATTAAATGCCGTATTTGCTTGTAAAGAGCATGACGAGTAATGATGATATTTTTAGCATTGACTGCAATATTCATTGAAAAAGTGTATGATTTAATGTAATATCAAATTATTCTAAATGAACTCAAATCATACGTGCATATGGGCACTTGTTCTTGATGTGAACGCTCCAGAAACACCGTATGGTCTTCTTTTAAAAAGCAATACTGCCTGTATGATCTTACAATGCACTGTAGACTTGGTTTGTTGTGTAAATAAAGAAGGACTCCATACTGGTTTTTGGTATATAATATTGTGTAATTGCGAACAATAGCCAGTTCAGGTTTCAACAGCTACAGTTAACAACGACATCATTCATACCCTTGTATGTGAAAGATTGATTTGTCCCGTATTATGTTTCTTGAGAATGTGACATATTGAAGCTTACATCTAAAAGTGTTCAACGAAGACCCTCAACTAGTCCACCTTTCATTCTTGAGTCTAATACGAACAATATTTTATTTAAACATCAAAATTTACAAGGTGTATGAATAATGAAGATGTTAACTGCAATCTTTGACCGTTGGTCACACGAGCAGTCCCTGCAAGGAGAGCCCCAATTAGGCCAATCAAAATGATTCGCTGTCGCTCAGATGATGTTATGTATCACTAATCTACATCTATTTTAATGAACATAATTATGTCCAGGTTTTGTTACCGTGTACTTTGAAAAGTGATAAAATTGATTTGTATCCATTCATGCGCACAATGTATAACTACGAGCTGCAATCTTGACGCTGTTTCACTAGAACTATACATCGAATAGCCCACTGAAGACAAAATCTCAGTCTTTATTATAATGATTCTAAGCAGTGTTAGCAGTCATTAGAAACATGAGATGTGCAATATAGATATATTAATCAAATACGTCAAATACCTTTAATTAGAGTAACTGATGGGGTACTAGCGTATTATTTACATTATACATGTTATATACGTTTAGATATTCCCTTCAAAGAGATTATAATACCTTTAAAGTATTGGACATTCATGGCCTGTCTCTTTCGATTTTGAATTAAGTTTGGTTGAATATGGGTTTCCTGTATATCATTAGTATTGATAGTTGATACACATTGTTTACACTTTTGCCCATGAAGTTGGAATGATTTTTCTTACCTGTTTTCATGGATTGATTGTGACAATATGGTTTATTCGTTATAGGTAAATGTTTTCTTTTTATCTTATTAGAACTTTATTGATCAATTTAAAGTGTCAATAAATTTCTGGAAATATAAAAACTTTTATCTACCAAAAAATAAAAAGCCATGGGTTTTTGGTTACCATCATTTCATGAAAAGAGGGGAGAAAACATTATTCCAATTTTATGGGAAACGGTGTACTTACATTATGTCCTTGCTTTTCTGGTACGTCTTCTTGTAAGACTCTAATTCATGAAATATTTATTTTTTAAATGAATTATGTTGTAAATAAAGATTTCAGAATTTATCTTCTTAATAAAAGATTTTATTCAATGACTATAAAACTAACGCATTTCATATGCATTTTCATAACATTAATTTGTTTGACATTTATACAGCATAGTACATTTTCACCAATAGTGGTGGTCTTTCATAAGATGCCATGAATGCCTAATACTAAATATCATATTACAACAGAAAGCAATAACAATCATGAATATAAAATCTTAACAATAACAGAACAAAACACAGAAGAAAATAAGTATATGTTTGTAAACAATATTACAAATTCTTGTGTATCCTCATAATACATTTTGACATTTTCAACCAGATAGTGTTGAATATTTGTAATATTGTATAACATGTATAGATTTTAATCTGTTTTCAAATCAGATGAAAAATATTCATTAAATTTCAGACAATTTTATTTTTTGAAAATAGCCTCATATAATTTCGGAAGCTCATAAACAAAGTAGCAAGACGATCTTGGCTCAACATAGATTCACACGTGAGATACCAAAACTGTTATATACATATCTTCAAGCATACATAAGTTCCTTGCTAAATGAGAAACATTGGTTTGAATTAATATAGCATTATATTACCTGATTACATTTCTGTGACCTGTGTCAGAATATGCTTGACACCACATTGTGGTGGTTTTAAAAAATTCGGCGAATTATAACGACCCGGACATTGTTTTGTCAAATCCCTTCTCTCCATTCGACAAAAGTAGAAACTGAACAACATCAGATCGACTATCGTAGCAGGAGTAAATTGCTTATAAAGTTCTGATTATAATGTATGGATCGAATTCTTTTCAGCTCGTTCATGGTTCTTCGCGCATCGTTGCGGATCGTCCGGATTCGTGGAGGCGCAACGACTTATTTGAAAAGCTCAAAGCCGTCATTTACACCTCCGTGTAATGAGGAGAGTTTTATGTTGCGCATGGGGCATCATTTACCTGACGCAGCACTGCGTCAGAGTCTGCCGCGGTATCCAATGTGCCATGATTAATAAAAGATCCAATTCACTGTACGTGTACAATGTACATGTATAAAATCAAACGCATTTCATATACTTGTACATATACATTGCATTACCTGATTACAATATTTTGTTCAACCTTTGTCAGACAACAAAAGGTTAAAGCGCTGGAAACATTTCTTTTAATTACTAGTGTATCGACTGATTTCATGCAGAAGCTTTATTAGTGCAGGTAATAACGCAATTGAAATGACGGCTTGTGTGAACATGTTTTAGATCCATGGGGTCCTGGTTTAAGTTTTGACGTGGGGAGAAAGGACGATGACATAGCCATATGCCATGTGAAATATATATTATATAATTTGATAATAAATGGTAAGACATTGTTTTGCTGTAAAAACAGGTTTTGTTTTTTCACATCGCCCTGTTTTATGTGAATATAATTTTGGATGCAAAAATGAAAAATTATATAGGGCCTATAAGACGCACTATTATTTGCTAATACATCTTGCATATGACTATATGTCAATATGGGATATATCATGTGCTGAGAGGAAGAAGGGCATTAGCTTTGTGTGATATGAATCAACGCCTTTCTGGCTCTCAGCCGACGATGATGATGATAATGATTTATATTGATTATTTGTCAGCTTACTATGCTAAAAGATGATGTACACTGTAGGAAATGTCGACAGTCAAAAGATAAAATTCATTTCAGAGGTAGAGGGCAAAAGCTTTGTGTGATATGAATTAACTCCCTTTTGGCTCTCAGCCGGCGATGATGATAGTGATTTATATTGATTACTTGTGTGAACAGGTTTTAGATGCATGGGGTCCTGGTTTCATACGTGAGGAGAAAGGACGATGTGACATAGCCATGTGCCGTGTGAACTATATATTATATAATTTGATAATAAATGGTAAGACATTGTTTTGCTGTAAAAATAGGTTTTGTTTTTTTCACATCGCCCTGTTTTATGTGACTATAATTTTGGATGCAAAAAGGAAAGATTTGTTTTTCGAAGGAAACAAAATGCCCTATGTTGGTCTAGCGGTTTACCCTTGTCTACCTGTATATTACGATGCAAGGCTCGAGCCCAATTGAGTGGCATCTTTAGAATAGGACATTTCTAAATGATAGTTTGCCAAATGCGTAAGAGCACAATGTCCAAATAACTTCAGGGAGGGTCTTATTTTGCCTAAATATATAAAATATCAAGTTTATAAATTATAACTAGTGATTGAGGTAGCAAAGGGCGGGAGTGAGGGGTGGAGGCAAAGTTGCCACTCCACTTTCATTAGGCTAACTTATCATTGCAATTTTGTAGGGCTACATTGCCAAATTTCTGCCCCGATATATAGCCTAGTGAGAATATAACCAGGAAAATACCCAGATAACCTATAAGAAATCATCTCTGGATCTTGTTTTCCCTCCTCAATCCATACCCCCTTCCCCACCCACCCCGATAACAGATATCTGGATACGCCACTGTAGCTGTGTTTACATGCATGTGAAATAATATGTGACATATGGTAGTATGAAACGCACATAATTCTATGGTAAATAATTTCATATTGACATTCAGCAATGCAAGCAAATTAACATGATTAAGGGGGCAAAGTCTAACATTCTTTACCCAGGTAAAATGACAATGGTCCAGAACAGTGTGGATAAAAATGGCTTCAACATATGAACCGGTAAGCCTACGTGTTTTTAAGATACCTTTTAGGAATCAGAGTTGAATTGTTTTGGTCTGCGTTCAATTTGTAGGATTATCTTGCATATCACAAAAGACCAGTTGACAAAATGTCTTCACATTGAAGCGTACTTCTTGTCAAAGTGTCGAGTGATGAACTATCGCATTCACATTTGCTAGTTATGGAATTTCAACAGTCAGAAATGCATTTTACATGTTAGTCGTGGGCTTTGGTTATTTCGGGCAACTTCTTGATGAGCTTTAGGATCGACATGAGCAATCATTCTATCCAAGGTATGCATGATTGTTGTTGGAGAATTTGTCTATTTCTATATTACTAACGATATGTTTAGATCACGGGTATATTGGTGATGGATCTACACTCACCCATGCACTATCACAGCAAAGAGTCAAAAGAAATCATGAGCTGTGTATGCGCTCTGTGACCCATCTTGCTGGTGCAAGCTGTAATAAGTCTAAAGTCACCTTTTGTTACTCGCACCAATCGTATGGTTGTTCTTCTTTCTTTTTCTTGTATCTTTATTTAAATATATAGTTCGTTTTGGTGCCGGGCATGTTTTCCTTTCCTTTTTTTTTCGAGTTTCGTTTTTGATGTTCATATTGATTTTTAAAAACACTACAAACGATGAGGTGATGTACATCTTACACCGGATTCGACGTTCAAAACACTTGGTGAGATACCGAACGGTATACCGAGAATCAACGTAGATGTAGATGTAGAATATGCATCACGTTTCACTGCAAGGTAAATGATTAGTAGTTCGAACAATTGTAGCTTATATTTATATAAAAACAGAAACATGATGTATTTGATATCAGTTGTATATGTGGTATTGTATTGTTCATAGTTACAGGCACTGAGGCGGATCCAGGAATTTCCGAATGGGCAGGAGGCTGCATATTACCACAGGAACATGATTTTGGGATTCACTGGCACTATCCATTCAGGAATGAGTCTGAGGAATCTCTGTCGAGAAAAAAAAGGAGGAAACACGATCACAAAGACTTAAAAAAAATAAACAATGAACGATTTATGTTTGTCTATCACCCATTGCCATGTGTGAACATTACAGTGACGCACTGCGTTACGTAATCTAAGTTACGTAATCAGTACGTGATTGCTATGAGACTTACAACATGATATCATAATTGCCCTTGAGTTGTCTTTTTTCTTGAAAGTCTTTGCGATCGTGTTAACAAAATGTAATAATGGGGGAATAAAGGGGAGTGTTTCACTTATTTCAAAAAAAAAGGTTCCTACGATTTGGAGAGGGGAGGATCACCAGAAGTTTCTAATGACTCTTCTCAAGGGATGGGTAGCCTTGGCGCCCCCTTGATTCGACTACGATGAACGTTAATAATAGCGTAACATATAGTGTTCACACTTGTTTATTTAATTCGGTTAGATGCAGGATGAATCTACCCAGCTGTTTTCTTCAAAAAGGAAAGTGAATGTCACCGTATGTAGTTGCAGCATTTCCAGGAACGTGGAAGGTCTTATCAAACACATCAGACAACAGATGAATGATGTTGTGAAAACTGTGAGCTTTGAGCCCCTTCCATACAACGTCCGTGACATGAACAAGTTTGATCTGAGTGGGATAGATGTTCTGCTTCTCTGTCACTCCATAGAAAACAGACGATTCTCACTAACCGATGTCACAGATGCTCTCTATGATAGATTCCTACAAAGGGCCACGCATTATCTGGGTAAGTAATCGCTTTTAGGTCCTGAGAAGAGAATACAAAATTATTTGAATGAATCTAGTACTAAATTGTTTTTTCCATATCACATTCCATGATCTCTAACAAGCAAAAAATGAAAGAAAAAAAAACTTCCTCTTTTTAGGGATCTTTCTTTAAATTTCTGACACTTTGTTTTCTGAAACAAGAAAATTAAACACACAGGAAAGAAAACCAGGATCGTGTAATGATAAGTGAACTCTAAATATAGGAATAATACAGACTTGGAAGTTTTAAATTAGCATATTGTGAAAGTATAGAATTGATTTAAAAAATGATAATAATATTCATATAGCGCTTAATAGTACCACTGTGTTAATTACTATTAAGAGGTATTACTATAAGATATACATTACTAGAGGTTTCGTGGTCTACTCTAGTGGATCACATGGTTTGCGGCATCAATGTCTTTAGGCAAGACATTAATCTACATTTGCCACTCTCCATCCAGGTGTTAAATGGGTACTGGTAGGAAGGAATTCATCGAATGCTTTGAGCACGGAAATCGGTAGACTAGCAGAGTCTTGTTAATTTTGGAGTTCCTTGAGAACCTTGAGAACATATTCGCTATGAAATTATTCAATATTATTATCATTATTATTGTTATCATCACTGTTATTATCATAATTGCACTGGCTCTAGCCGAACTACCATGGTAGAACGCTCATGCCTTCAAGGAATTACCTTCCCGCCGGTAGTCATTTACTTGGTTTATAGCCATTTGGTCTACAACCAGTTTGTCTTCTACCCAATTAGTCTATTCCCATATGGTCTACATCCAGCCCGTCTACCAATCGACAATGCACCAATTACTTCACCTGGCTGGAGAGCGTCAAATTAGTTTAGATTAAATGTCTCGGCAGAGGACGTTAGGGCTGTGACAGGGACCCGAACCCCGTACCTCCTGACCCATGGTCAGGAAATAAATCCTCTAGACCACGAAATATCTATCTCTTAAGTACTATAAATGGTTGTAATATTGACTCATTGTGGTTAATGAAAGGTCGTCATCGTATACAACAGCAATTCAAAGAGGGGGAAAATACAATACCTTCATTTAATATACAATTTTCATTTGAACAGGTCAGAGTAAAGTGGGAGTTATAGCTCATGACTTTCCAGACGTAGAACTTACATCAGAGAAACTATCATCCAGGATGGCTACCTTTCGCCACACCCAGAGTACAACATTCAAATGTGCATCACTTGTTCTGATTGGAGGTCAGCTGGCTGAGGATCCAGTACAACTGGCCAAGAAACAGCTTGATGGTCTTCGACAGTTCTTCCGTGCAGCAGCATCTCAGAGTTGCATAGAAAAATGTCAAGTAATGTTGTACAGATTCCTGTGTCTCATCAAAGATTGTTGTTGTTGATTTTATTTAGACACGGTAAAAACACACTTTCAGCCAAAAAGGCTGTTTTTCAGTAAGTCCGTGTGTATGGTATAACAGAAACGAATTAGACAACAAAATTACCATACACCGGAAAAAAATACAATACAAACATATTTCATGTGGAGTTCTAACATGAAATGCATGGAAAAGTCAACAGGGGCGTAATAATTAGTAATAATTAAATAATTAAAAAAGAAAAAAGAATGCGAGAAAAGAAAGAAAGGGAAAGGGAAAAGAGGTTGGGTACAGAGAAGAATAGGCTTGCGCCATCCCAGCCCCAAAAAAAAAAATCAGCAGCCTCTTTTTTAGTAAGAGTAAGAGCGGGACCTCCCCCTCCTCAATCGTTCCAGTATCCTGTTATTAAACAGAAGGACTCACGCTAAGCCACTGTCAAATTAATGTTTCTCCAAGAAATACAAAAGGTGATTTTTAACTGTAAACCCTTAATCGTATTATTCAGTGGCGTATACAGACCTTGGCCTCTGGAGGGGAGGAGATAAAGTATCTGAGCTCATGGTCATCCCTATCGATAACATACCATTGATAACAGTTACTCGGGCTTTAATGATCTGCAGGGCCCTGTTTCATAAAACCTCTTATCAATAGCAAATGCCAAAGTTCTATTTATAACAATTTTCCTCTCAGCCAATCAAATGCAAGGGTTTCAGTAGCTTATAACAGTTATTGTAACTTGTCATTGAGACAGGGCCCTGATCTGGGGATTCATCTCATGCCCCCATCACAATTAAGGTCGCAGAATTATTATTAAAAAAAAAGAATATACTGATATTTTTTTCATGCGTTTCCGAGAGCAATGTTGTAAATCATAATTTATAAATGATATCCTGACTCAGATGTCTATAGCTTTGGTTGCATTTTTTCATGGTCGTAAATCAGTCAGGGAATGGGGCAAACTGCATGCCCCTACTCCCTCCTTCAAATACGGTAATAATCATATTGGCAGTCAGATCACTGTATCAAGGTGATAAACCCATTTTTAATTAATTAATTAATTATTTATTTATTTATTTATTTATGATATTTATACAGGGTAGCACATATCACCAAAAATAATTTATTTATCACGCAGCTTACAATCAGCCACTGGTTCATTTACCAGAAAGGCTACAAAGTTGTAAAATAAGAATATTATTTATACATCACAAAAAGTAATTATGGAATGGTAAAAGAAAAGACTGTTAAAAGAAATGTAGTGTTTTGAAAAGTTTCCTTGTATTTGATGTTTTTGTAATTACCATAAAAGTAGGTCCGATGAAACTTGTTCAATTTGATTGTTGCTTACTTTAGTCAAAGTGGCTCAGTATTTATCTAGTGAGGCGCACCAACAGTGATGTAAAGTTAAAAACATCTTGTTCACATGCTTACTACATATCATCATGATAATATAGCGTAAAAATTGAAGAGCAGAATCATTCATTTAAAACCTACAAGCGTGTCCTTGCAAGTACCTCCCATTACGACAAGGAGTCAAAACGCAATCTATAAAAAAAGAAGAGACCAAAGTTTGTAAAAATCCGAATAAAGATATACATTTACGTACACTCAAAATTGCCAAAAGTATGGAAGGCATTAATTGTATCATAATATTGTTTTGGAGAGCGTTATGGTCATACATGAAGTAATCATAAACATTTAAATAATCATGATAATGTTCATGAAAAGAAGGAGAGTTGTCATACTTTTGGACACGGAGAAACATAATGAAAACTCCAAACCATATTAACGTTGATATAATTCATTTTGCAGTGGTATATGTGGTATCATATTGATTGTTATCGTCTTTTCTATATTCCTTGAATAAAAATGACGATTCAAAGATTGTGGTAATATATATATGAAAAACTGCAGATATGATATTATGCTCCTGGTTATCTGTTTGTGCCGCAATAAAGATGTGGTTTGGAAATATCTTAGGTTGGCTCATCTGACCAGTTTACGAAATAACAACCCGGAGATCATGATCTACATATTATGATGTCAAACATAAAATTTTAAAATCTGAAAAAGAGACATATATCTTTACAAAGAGTATCCATGATAATGCTTTGGTCAGGAGGGGCATATGACCAAGGTAGCTAATAATCTACTTTAGCAAGATTGTAATAATACATTATAAATTATAATATTCTTACAGATTACTGCCCTTTGTTGAAATTACCGTTAAGTGCCAACTAGTTTATTTTGATTCAATTTTGTTTCGTCCACCACCTATACAAAAATTCATCTTTAGAAATAATTGAAAAGCAGAAAAGAAATATTCGTCCCTACTGCAATCCTGACCATGATGAAATACTGCAAAACACAATTGAAAAGGAAATTTGAATTGAAAAATGATAGCCGTTGACCAGTCAAAATGGGAACATCTTTGCCCAGAAAAAGGCCTATTGTGATGGCCCTGATTCCGAATCATGAAAATGCTGAATGATTCGGTTTAATTTTTTAATTCGATACTTAATTTCCTTCAGTCGCAACAACGACCCAAGATTTATTAAGCCATATAAAATGTATAAACCATCCTTGTACAATTAACCATGAAGATCATATAATGGGGACCCATTATTTAAAGCATACCACTATCATGCCCATGCTTACTTTGAAAATGGTTGAACCAATAAATGAAAAAATGAAATGAAATGATAGTGCTTTTAGTGCATGCATGATAGCTGCCGAATGCAAACTTCAGTGTCCCATTCTTGTGCTTGTGTTGTTTTGCTTGTCTTGTCATGTATTGTCTTGTTTTGTATCGTCATGTTTCCCCCATCTTTTCGTTTCTTGCATTTTCTACTTTATGATACTATGATATTTTATGTTAGGGAACCTAAGTTACAAGCTATGCTTTCCTAGGTTTCCTCCGCAATACAGCAAGCAATTATCTTCTTAGTCTCAATTGTATCCTTTTACTGCATTGCACGTACCATAATATGTATATGTCTCGTTTGTTAATATATTTTAATTGAATGACTTTTGTAAAATGAAAAGCTTTGTAATTGTTTTTGCTGTTTTGTGGAAATAAATGAAATAAATGACATGAAATGAAATAGAATAACCATATTTCTCAAGCTGTGGGTGATCTATTTTCTCATTTTTGAAATACAGATATGCGCCATCTGTTGATTCGTATTGCACATGTTTCTCACGTCAGTCGGATGTGTGTTCATGTTATGTGCATGATAACCGTTTTTATTTCAGAGCCAACCAACAGGCTATAATTTAGGCATGCTATAAATAGACAATGTAAGGTGTATTTATATGGCAGTTTGGGGAGGGAATTACAACAGGGCTCACTAATATGTGAACAGCGTCCTCTCCGATTCCTCAAGAGCTTGTGTGAAACATAATTACATGGGTGCCTATAATCAATACGCCGACTTATGTGTAGATGGCATCGGCAACAACTGATTGAAAAACAAAAGTCACCCATGAATAGATGTGAATGGCGCCGAATTCATAATGTGCGTGAGGCCTCGATAGCGCCGATAGTCATAAACCTATTGTTAAATGCAAAGGTTGATCCAGAATTGTAAAAAAGGGGGGGGGGGTAGAAATGTTAAAACTGCGAAAGTCCACTTTATCTATATAGATAGCATAACATACAGAGCCTAACTGCATTTTGGTTCAAAGAAGGGGGAGGGCTTAAACAATTCTGTCACAATGGATCCGTCTATAAAGTGAAGGGGAGCCGCTAGAGCCCCTCCATTTTATATAAAATCTTAATTTTTGAGGACCTTTTCTTTTCTCCTTTACTTATATTCGAAAAGTCCCGACCGACTTATCCGCTCTGCCTCCCCCCTACCCCCCCCCCTTCTCCGCAATTAATACTATCAAGTGACGGCCCTGATGAAATGGAGTCAGTGGAGACGGCCTACGGCATTGGCGCCGATTTATTGGTAGAAAAGGGAGGACTGACAGCTCATAGATATAGACTCTCCTCTTTGCAGTCAACTTTCATGTCACATGATAGCTAGCACACAATCACATTCCCACGAACTTTGCTCTGATGCCTTTGCATAGACTTCACCAAAACATAAATCTTGAGTCGATCACTTTCGCTTGCTGTGCGTGCGACTCTCAACATGCACCGCCCTTCAATCTGATCAGATCCGCCTCCAACTTTGTATGTGTGGTAGAGAACAACACGAAGAAACATGGCTTCTGTATCTACACAGGTAAGTGTCGTTCTTTCTTTTTCTCCCCTTCGAAATCTGAGTTTAAACGATTACTTTCTTCAGTCCGTCCTGTTTCAGAGCATTTCAATGTAGCGATATGCACGGTGTAAGACGAGTCATGTGGTTCTTTCAATAAAACTTTTCAAAGAAAATACGAATATGAATTGAAACAATTATAATATGTACAGAACCATACAGCGCTTATAAAGCAAAAGAGCTATGACGTTTACTTCGCTTGTTTACTCTGGTGTAGATATGTAATATTGCTGAAATCAATCGGCACAATGGCTTTATGCGTCGTGTTCCGTCAACGCTATAAAGTGCGTCGAAAAACTGCAAAACCTTGCGCTATTAGTACCTTGTTCCCTATTATGTCAAGATGTTGCGTCTGCGGCCAATGTGTCTGTCTCTGAAAAGGCCCTATGTATAATGTTTCATGTCCTTCACTGATGCAATAGACTGTACGCACCATGTGCTGCTTTATGCATGTTGCACACAAGACATCATTTCTATCACGTTGTAATCCCTACGGTAATAAATCGTATAAAGCCAATTACTGCATTATGCGTCAGTAATTGAACGCAATGTTTGCACTGCTAATTTTTCATTCTCTTTTGCATACGATGATACTCTCACATGGCGCGTCAGAGACCAAGCTAGACACTGGCGCAAGGCTTACGTCGGCAGAATGACGTCAGCATAAAGACGTCTCGATAGTGTACAATAGGCGAGCCGTTCCATATAAGGTTTCATTTTGCTGACGTAGAACTGCGCCTGGGCCTGGCACGGTCTTTGACGCACCATGTGAACTCAATGCTAAATAAACACTAGCGGGAAAATGCGTTGAGTCACTGGCGTAAGCAAGCACTAATTGACGTTTGGGGCTCGATTGGCTTAGATTAATAACGCAATCGAAATGAAACCTTGTGTAAAATAGACATATTTTACAGCGTAATGGTATTAAATTACCGTTAGGCCATTTGCATAATTATTGTCAATTTTGATATAGCGGCTGCATGGAGCTGTTGCAAGTTAAATCAGACTTACTTACCCGGTCTTTAGCAGTAATACACAAATGTAATCTACTTTTCCCTATATAGTATGTAGAATTGAAATAATGTAGTCCTTGTTATAATTTTTGTTTTCTTTTGTTTTCCTTATCTATTTCACGATGCTATATTTATTTCTCAGATTCCCAGTGCCAAGAGAGTGAAAGTGTCCGTATGCAGTGGAAGCCTGTCTCAGACCGTAGAGGGTCTTATCCAACACATATCAGACAAAATATGAAGGATGATGTCGAAACTGTGAAATTTGAGCCCCTTCCTTACAATGTCAGAGACATGGACAAGTTTGATCTGAATGGGATAGATGTTCTGCTTCTCTGCCACTCCATAGAAAACAGACGATTCTCAATAACTGATGTAACAGATGCTCTCTATGATGGCTTCTTACAAAGAGCTAAAACAATTCTGGGTAAGTCTTTCGATCATGTTTCAATATTCGTCTCAAGTTACGGCGACGCGTAAGACGCACTTCTATTAATCATGCCTACCCTAATCATTTTCTTGATAATGTAAAGCGCACCAGTATTATAGCATTAATTATGTGGCGGATGTACACATTGGATGTTAGAATAATTATTAATAGACTGAAGTACTCTACCAAAGATGTGTCTGTATCTGGATCTATGTCTAATACACATTATGATAAGAGCATGTGTGGGATTGACTTGTAGACTGTATTTAATATTATATACGAAGATCCGCTTAAACTGATGATTATTTCATTATCCAATCAGTTAATGTCTTATGTATATTTATGCTTACACAACATGTGGCCACAACGTTTATTTTCGTCACTTTTACTCCAGGAAAATATTTTTGGAAATCAGTCACGAAATATTTCATCATATAGGATAAAGGAATATATAAAAATAATTACATATTTAACGACCCACATTTTTTTTCATAAAGGAACTCTAATTTAAAAAAGATGAACTAAAAAACAAATGCAAAAAAAAGGGAAAAAAGACCTGCTTATTGTTTATTGCAATACAACTTAATTATCATTCATAATACTCTTTGTTTTAATTGATTGTTATTTTCAGTGTAGAAATGGATTTAGACAAACTACATAGATTCTGTTGCTAAAAATTGTCTACAATTGAACTGTGTAATATAGTCTATAGTGTTTACATTCTTTTGAAACTTGGTTGTTAATATGAGGACAAATTCTTTGGTATAATCTTGAAAGTGAACAATCTTGTAATCAATAGATTTAGATGCTTTTATATATATTCATGACAAAATAACAAAGTATAATACATTTTACAAAACATTTACATTTCTTTAAGTTATAAGTTCTTTAAGATCTTGACTTTGTCAAGAAGTTTAAAGATTGAGACTTTCATATTGCAAGTGTGTGAGTGGAGTGTCCAGTAGACCGAAAAAAGACCGAATATTCAAGTGACAGAAGTTCCAACAGACCGAAGGTCCACTAGAGATAGAAATTCGCTCTTGTGAACTTTCCGACTGCTTATCAAAACGTCAACGAGACCAACATACTAAGTCTTGTGTAATTTGGTCGCTGTACCTTCGAATAAGTTCAACGAATGCCAGAGACCAAGGCCTTCCTCATAGACCGTCGGCATCAACGACTTTTGGTCTGCAGAAGGTCCATGACAAAAAGAACTTTCTCGTTGGCATTTGGAATCAAGGACCTTTGGATTCTCGACATGTTCTAAGTAGTTCCCAGCAGATAATCCATAACACCAAAATATTTCTTGTACAATTATCAGCCTCGTGGACTTGTGGTCTCTAGACCTAAGCAGTTTCAGAATGTTAATGAAACCAAGACCCTTCCTTTATTTTTTAGTTCAAGGAACATTGATCTCTAGACATTACAAGTAGTAAGTCCATGACACAAAGACCCTTCTTGTAGACTTTCGTCCTCAAGGACCTATGGTCTCTGGGCATTCCAATCAGTTTTCAGGATGTCAATGAATGACATCAAGAACTTACTGGTAGACCTTGGGCCTGAAGGACCTTTGATCCTGTTTATTTTCGGTCACCCGGCCTAGCATTCTTGGTTTGAAAGTATAGGACAAGGGGAATAAGCATTAACGAGCCACTCTACGATCTAATTGATAAGCTTGAGTTTTTGTTTAACAGGTCAGAGTAAAGTTGGAGTTATCGCTCACGACTTTCAAGAAGGTGAGCTTTCATCAGAAAAACTATCTTCCAAGATGGCTTCCTTTCGCTACACCCAGAGTACAACATTCAAATGTGCATCACTTGTTCTGGTTGGAGGTCAGCTGGCTGAGGATCCAGTACAACTGACCAAGAAACAGCTCGATGACCTTCGACAGTTCTTCCGTGCAGCAGCATCTCAGAGCTGCATAGAAAAATGTGAAGTCTTGTTGTACAGATTCCTTTAACTTTGTAAATTCGCATTTTATTTTTTTCGAGTAAACAGGTGCCGCTACGCCACTGTCTTCCGCGATGTATTTTTTAAACAATACTTATCATGATATGAAAGAGATTTACTGTAATCAGTACTTAGATATCTTAGTATCAGTATACGAATGAGTTGAAATAATCTAAAAACGTATGTGTTTCATTTGGCCTATAATATATCGTTTTCTTTTCTGCATGTTCAATCCTGATACACATGTTTGTATTATTATTGCTCTATTAATATGATTTCTTTTCTTTTTCACTAGTGTGCCCTGAGTAATTGATTTCAAGCGGGTTTGACGCCTTACAAGTTTTATATATTATTAGGCCTTCATATTATTATTATTATTATTATTATTATTATTATTATTATTATTATTATTGTTATTATTGTTATTATAATTAATATTATTATTATTATTTTTATTAGTAGTAGTAGAAGTAGAAGTAGTAGTAGTATTAGTAGTAGCAGTAGTGATGGTGGTGGTGGTGGTGATAGTAGTAGTAGGGGTAGTTGTAGTAATAATGGAAATTTAGGTGAATGATGATATATGATTGTAAATAAGGAAAATTTTAATATATTCGACGATATTATATAAATAATTTGAAGTAACGAGTGTTGTTATTTCTAACATGTTTATACGTGCCATAAACAACAGTTGTGTAGCGTACGTTGGTCCAGCCCTTAAGTGGGGATTGGCATCATGGGTGTAGTGGGGGGCACCAGTCTTTCACAAATCAAATCAAATCGACAATTTTTTTATTAACGTCATTATACAAGTACATAAAGAAGAAAAAATATTAATAGGTTACAAAATTAACAATTGAAATTCATCATGAAGTATACAAGTAATTACTAGACAATAACTAAAGGAGAATTACATACGCAAAAAATTGCGATTATCGTAAAAGAATGACATGACTTTATATGAGATGCAAAGTAACAAGGTAGTCGATAATGGGGAGGGTGCAGGTCGATCCTGTCAACTTTTCTCTCCTCCCCACGTCTTATTTTCCCTTTTCTCACTTTTTCTCTTGCTTCACCATTGGGGATACGCACCCCGTGCCCCCGGTAACTACGCAACTGTAAACCAATATCCTATCAGATGTTTGTCACACAAGATAGGATGTGATTTTCGTTACATACCACAGGCACTGGCTTAAGGGTGATTTTGTGTATTATATCTCGTACGACATTCTGTTCACACAGAGCTAGAAGGGTACTAACTCTGTTTTAAAGTATATGGGTTAATACTATTCTGGCTCCAAACACAATAATTCGTCTTTTGTCCATTTCTTTCATCGAGACTGAATTAAAACTCCCTTGATATAATACCCGTTCACAAAAGAACCATTAGTTAGTGTTCTTATCAAGAGATATTTTGTAAATTGTTGGATGAAATAATTGAATAAAGGTAACAATTCATATGAGACACATTGCACGGTATCACCCTAAAGCCTCTCCCCCTTTTATTAGCTACAAGCGCCCGGGTGACACTTGAAGAATCTCTTGGAACATGCTGGACACTCCACTCACACACTTACAATGTGAATGTACCAATCTTTAAACATGCAGAATATATCATGGAAGACAATTTAAGGATGATGAGAGACGTCGGGAATTTTTCTGTTCCTTTTGTTTCTATAAAAACAATGGAAAAAAGAAAAGGAAGGGGGATCAATCTGATGTAGCTTAAATTACACCGCGATCAAAACAATGAATTTTGTAATTTGTCGATTATGACAACAAAAATCATCACATTTTGCCAAAGGAAAATTTTACAACACCCTACATCCCCTCTCATGTGACCATCCTTAGCACATCTTCCTGTCATCCTTGCTGTTAAAGGAAATGATACATTTTTTTGTCGGTGCCAATTGTACTTTGCTCCCGAAATTACAATGGATATTCAATACTTATGTTTTCTATTACAGGAGATATAACACACTTATCACTATAAAAAGTGTTGTACTACCATATATTTTTTAAATAGAAAAACATTTCTGCATCGATTTAGGGAATGAATTAAACATGTGACGATCTTGATTTGAGTCCCGTGGCATGATAGTTGTATTGTTACTGTTACGTTGAATTATGTACCTCATGATCGAGATCAGGAAATGATATAGGCCTGGCCCTGATTTGTTTTAGCAGATGTTTCTGCATTTATTGAAGATTCAAATAAAAAATATTTAGACAATAATAATAGTTTATAATATAATTGATTTACATGACATGTGACAACTGAAATACCAAAAAATAAATATTTGATAACTTGAAAGTATGGAGGTAAATCAAAGAATAAAGATAAATGCAGAGGCCAACTATCATAAGCATGAATGCTTGTGTAGATTTCACAAGATCAATGGATATCCGGTGTTACAAAAAAAAGTGTTTAATGGAAGCCATAAGTCAAAGGTTATAATTGTGTATGTCGTTTTTTCTGAAGGTTCATAATTCCGAAGATTAACTTTCAAAGGCTCGTTTCTCCGAAGGTTTGCATTTCCGAATATTAACACATTTGAATTGGTAAGCCTACGTGTTTTTAAGATACCTTTTAGTAAAAAGATTTAAATTGTTTTGGTAAGTGTTCAATTTGTATGAATATCTTGCATATCACAAAAGACCGGTCGACAAATGTCTTCAAATTGAAGCGCCAAGCGATGAACTATTAAACTCACTATTTGCTAGTTATGAAATTTCAATGGTCAAAAATGCATTTTACATGTTAGTCGGGGGCTCTGGCTATTTCGGGCAAGTTCTTGACGAGCTTTAGGATCGCAATGAGCAATCATTCTATCCAAGGTATGCATGATTATTGTTGGAGAATTTGTCTATTTCTATATTACTAACGATATTTAAGATCACGAGTATATTGGTGATGGATCTACACTCACCCATGCACTAGCCCAGCAAAGAGTTAAACAAAATCATGAGTTGTATATGGGCTCTGTGACTCATCTTACTGGTGCAAGCTTTAATGAGTCCAAAGTAACCTTTTTGTTACCCGCACCAATCGTCTGGTTGTTCTTCTTTTTTTCTTTTTTAAAAATATATAATTCGTTTTTGGTGCCGGACATGTTTTCTTTTCCTTTTTTTTCGAGTTTCGTTTTTGAAGTTCATATTGATTTTTAAAAAAATATTAAAAACGATGAGGTGATGTTTATCTTACACCGGATTCGACGTTCAAAACAATTGGTGAGATACCGAACGGTCTACCAATAATTAACATAGATGTATCATTAAGGGTGTCCACACTTGTACAAGCATTGCTTTTTAGTGGACCCCTCTGTTTCCAATATGTATTCTTAAATTGTTTTAAATGTTTAAAATTGATTTTGTAATTGTTTTGTTGGAAACATAAATAAATTGAATTGAATTGAATTGAATGTAGATGTAGAATATGCATCACGTTTCACAGAAAGGTATATGATTGGTCGTTCGAACAATTGTAGCTTATATTTATATAAAAACAGAAATGTATATGTATTTGATACGAGTTATATGATATTGTATTGTTCATAATTATAGATAGTGAGGCGGGTCCAGGAACTTCCGAATGGGCAGGGGAGGGGCTGCATTTTACCACATGAACAAGATTTCGGGGATCACTAGCACTGTCCATACAGGATCACCCATTGCCATGTGTGAACATTAGAATGACGCAATGCTTTACGTAATCTAAGTTACGTAATCAGTATATGATTGCTATGAGACGTACAACATGGTATTGACATTGCCCTTGAGTTGTCTTTTTTCGAAAGTCTTTGCGATCGTGTTAACAAAATGTAAAAATGGGGGAATAAAGGGGAGTGCCTCACTTATTTCAAAATAGTCTCCGATGATTTGGGGAGAGGCGGATCACCAGAAGTTTCTAATGACTCAAGGGGATGGGTAGCCTTGGCGCCCCCTTGATTCGCCTACGATGAACGTTAATAATAGCGTAACATATAGTGTTCACACTCGTTTATTTAATTCGGTTAGATGCAGGATGAATCTACCCAGCAGTTTTCTTCAAAAAGGAAAGTGAATGTCACCGTATGTAGTTGCAGCATTTTCAGCAACGTGGAAGGTCTTATCAAACACATCAGACAACATATGAATGATGTTGTGAAAACTGTGAGCTTTGAGCCCCTTCCGTACAACGTCCGTGACATGAACAAGTTTGATCTGAGTGGGATAGATGTTCTGCTTGTCTGTCACTCCATAGAAAACAGACGATTCTCAATAACCGATGTCACAGATGCTCTCTATGATAGATTCCTACCAAGGGCCAAGGATTATCTGCGTAAGTAATCGATGATAGAGACAAGACATTAACCTACATTTGCCACTCTCCATCCAGGTGTTATATGGGAAAGGAATTCATCGAATGCTCTGAGCACGGAAATCGGTAGGCTAGCAGAGTCTTGTTAATTTAGGAGCTCCTTGAGAACCTTGCGTGGTGGACATGTGCGCTATGAAAATATATTCAATATTATTATTATCATTATCATTACTATCATCTTTATTATTATCATAATTACACTGGCTCTAGCCGAACTACCATGGTAGAACGCTCATGCCTTTAAGGAATTGCCTTCCTGCCGGTAGTCATTTACTTGGTTTATAGCCATTTGGTCTACAGCCACTTTGTCTTCTACGCAATTAGTCTATTCCCATATGGTCTACACCCAGCCCGTCTACCAATCGGCAATTCACCATTTACTTCACCTGGGTGGAGAGAGGCAATTATTTTAGATTAAATGTCGAGGACGTTAGGGCAGGGACAGGGACCCGAACCCCGTACCTTCTGACCCAAGGTCAGGAAATAAATCCTCTAGACCACTCAAATAATATATATCTTAAGTACTATAAATTATTGTCATATTGACTCCTTGTGGTTGATGAAAGGTCGTCAAGGTCGTATACAACAGAAATACAAAGAGGGGAAAATACAATACCTTAATTTGATATACAATTTCCATTTGAACAGGAAGGAGTAAAGTGGGAGTTATCGCTCATGACTTTCCAGAACGAGAATTTAAATCAGAGAAAATATCATCCAAGAAGGCTTCCTTTCGCCACACCCAGAGTACAACATTCAAATGTGCATCACTTGTTTTGATTGGAGGTCAGCTGGCTGAGGATCCAGTTCAATGGCTGACCAAGAAACAGCTTGGTGACCTTCGACAGTTCTTCCGTGCAGCAGCATCTCAGAGTTGCATAGAAAAATGTCAAGTCATGTTGTACAGATTCCTGTGTCTCATCAAAGATTGTTGTTGTTGATTTTATTTAGACACGGTAAAAACACACTTTCAGCCCAAAAGGCTGTTTTTCAGTACAGCCGTGTGTATGGTATTACACAAATGAAGTAGACAACAAAATGACCATTCACCGGGCAAAATACAATACAAACATATTTCATGTGGAGTTCTAACATGAAATGTATGGAAAAGTCAATCAACAGGGGCGTAATAATTAGTCATAATTAAATAATTAAAAAAATAAAAAAGAAAGCGAGAAAAGAGAGAAAGGAAAAGGGAGAAGAGGTTAAGTACAGAGAAGAAAACGCTTGGACGATCACCCCCTAATCAGCAGCCTTTTAGTAAGAGTAAGAGCGGGACCTCCCCCTTCTCAATCGTTACAGTACCCCTATCAAAAGAAGGACTCACGCTAAGCCACTGTCAAATCAATGTTTTTCAAAGAACTACACAAATTGAATTTTAATTGTAAACCCTTAATCATATTAATTATTATGCAGTGGCGTATACAGACCTTGGCCTCTGGATGGGAGGGGAATTAGGGGATAAAGTATCTGAGGTCATGGTCATCCCTATCGGTAACATACCTCAGGCTTTAATGATCTGCAGGGCAGAATTGTTAAATTCCATACTTGATTTTCTTCAATCGCAACAACAGCTCAAGATTTATTGAGCTATATAACAACATGTATAGACCATCGTTGTACAAATGATCATGAAGATCATAGAATGGGGACCATTAAGTATACTGCTATTATGTCCATGCTTACGTTGATATACCAACCATATTCCTCAAGCTTTCCGTGGTCTATTTTATGATTTTTGAAATACAGATATGCGCCATCTATTGATTCGTATGGTACATGTTTCTCACGTCAGTCGGATGTGTTTTCATGTTGTGTGCATGATAACCGGTTATATTTCAGAGCCAACTAATAGGCTATAATTTAGGCATGCTATAAACAGGCAATGTTAGGGGTGTTTATACGGCAGTTTGGGAAGGGAATTACAACAGGGCTCACTGAATATCGGCGTCGACCTATGTGTAAACGACATGGGTGTCGATCCCGGGGGGATGGGGGGGGGGGATATATCCCCCAATATTTCAGGGGGTGGCCTGTACAATCATTCCCCCTCCCCAATAATTCACCATCAAAAAAAAATGAAGAGAAAAATTAATGAGAGCCCGATGAGAGTAGTTAATGGTTATTACTCGCAAGATGACCATCAATATACACATTTGGCTATCTCATTTTCATAATACATACATATATAAATAGAAAACGAAGTAAATGAGACAACCGTATATGAGACAAGAATCAATTGAATTCTCGCTCATACGGCTTCATCAGGAATTGATGAATTTATTCAATTTATTCAATCAACAGCATCATAGAAATGCAGTGCGCCAAATGCAAAGCCGCAGCGTTAAAAAGCAACGAGCTAAATGTTAAAGATTGAAGACCAGTTCTGGTCATGCGATTGCATTGTGAAAGAAACGTTGTTAAATTGATCAGAAAAGGTTGATCATCTAGCATAAAAGTATTGGTGTGTACTGCAAGGTTCTGGAATCATCAAAATGATAAGAAATTTGGCCCAGTCTTGGTAAATTTACAAGCACTGTACACAGAAAGATGTATATGGGACTACGCGACCACGTGCGCGATATCTATTTGGTCCCAATAGATATAATAATTTACCAAATATATCAATTAGTTGGCGGTTTCCCGGCAAAATTTGTATCATCACGTATTAATCAAAACATATTCTTTCACATGATTGGTAATGAGAGCTTCCATTTCATTTTTTGAGAGAGGGGCGTTTCCAAAACTGGTCTTTACCTTTAAGCGCGAAGCGCAAAAGTGCAAACAAGAAGTAGAGAGTGGGAGAGAGAGATAATGAGAGACAGAGAGGATAATAACCCAGGTAGCGAGCCCATGTGGGACCCACATGGGTCCCATATTCTCTGAAACATGGGCCCCATATGGAATCTGAAGTGATTTTTAAAGCTATGACTAGGTGGGGTTGATGATGCGTTTTTTTCATAATGCAAGTAAAGTAATAAAATATGTTTCATTGAAGAGAAAGACGGTTTTGTCCAAATGGCAGCATGAAGGAGACGACACTTTCAGTTTGTTCCCTGATTCATACTCAGTATCTATTTTGTTTTATTGATTTCATCCATTTCTTTGTTTATTTATATCTCTACATGTAAAACATTTGAAGAGCTATTTTCCGAAAGGAGCAAAATATTTTGATAGCAAATGGAGATAATGATATACATTTTCCTCTATTTACCTTGAACAAAAATTATTAACCTAAATTACGAGAGAAATTATGAACACATGCATCTTTTAATAATAATTTTCCATAGACACCTGAACAAAATCGGGTAAACAAGGAGTTCTTTCTTAAGTTACACACATGGATCTAGTGCCTCTTGAAAATTAGTCCAGACTCTGGCCTATTTAATTTTGATCTCCACCACACCAACGCTACCTCCCCTACTTGCTACTAGCCGATGATGGCGTGATCATTAAATTCGGACTCCCGGCGGTCCTCAGGCTGGGCTGGTGAGCATAATTATGAGTTTATTGATAACGCCATCTTCGCCAGCTTGAATCAAGTGTGTAGGGAATATAATAAAGGACCGGGCAAATTCTGGACTACTTAAAAATAAGCTCTTTGTATGTACATAAACAAGCAATACAACAGAATACTCCAGTTCGATATTTTGGAGAAAGATTATTATGTCACAACTTATTTTTGTTTTATTGAAAAGGTGATGTAGGCCTTTGTATTGTATTCAAACGTAACAGGCATAAGATAGTTAAGGTGTTTTTGAAGGTTAGAATGTTATTAAAATTGAAGTTTATAACACCCTTCCAATAATAATGCACCTTCTAATTAAGACTGGTTATAGTTTTTGAGAAAAAAAAATAGTGCTCTGGTCAGGGCCTTATGGGAATATTATGCTTATATTTTAGAGCGTATCTGGTATGATAAGTATATCTGGGTGAAGAAGGAGATAATGGAAGTTTGTTGTTTGGTAGTTGGAACGTAAGTTTTATATTATGTTTTTAAGAAACAGACAGTTTGTATGAGATCAGGAGTGGAAATTTTCTGTCATTTTGAGAACCAAATTTTGCATCAGTGATATTCTGTTTCATTGAATTGAGTTTCCCGCAGAGAGGATTCAGTTGGTTTAATTAAAGAAGGAAGAGAGTCAAATGAAGAACCAAAAGCAATATGTTTTTCATTTACTAATGAGAACTATGTTTTTGGAGATCTCCTTACACAGAATATTGGAATGGGTTTTTCACGATGAATGTTGTTTGGAGACATCAATATTCATAAAATGTATGTTTCTATCACCAGGAAATAAAGAATTTTCTGTCTACATGAACCTTTCCTGGTTGCTTATTAATGCATTTGCCCACTGGTAACATAATACTTTCACAAGTTGATATCCCTCACCATTGGATTTTTTGTGGTAATGTCTAAATTTCGTTTAAAAATAGATATCAGTCTGGTAGGCCTACACTGCAGGCAAGAGTCAGGACTAACATTTAGCATGTTATTAATTTTATTACCACTCTTATATTCTCTGAAATGTTATCTTTATTGAGGGTGACTTGAAAAAGTTAATAACTTGGAAGGGAGGGGTGCAACCTGCCACACGCTTCTACCTCTTGGTTGCTTTGATCCATTGCCGAAAATATTTTGGCACCTATCATCCCCCAACCACGGATACAAATCGACACCATTGGTAAACGGCATCCCCACCGATTCCTAAAGAGATTATCCGAAACATGAATTATCATGGGTATGACATGCGCCGACATAATTTTATGGGTAGATAGCATCGGTACAAACTGATTGAAAAAAACAAAAATCTTTCATAAATAGATGATGTTAACGGCGCCGAATTCATAGTGTGCAAAAGGCGTCAATAGCGCCAATAATGCAAAGGTGAATCAAGAAATTTCAAGGGGTGAATATTTAAAAGCTGAAGAAGTCCACTTTATCTAGATAGCGTAACATACAGCGCCTTACTGAATTTTTGTTTCAAGGGGGGGGGGCGTTACCATAAATGTATTACGTTAATAGGTCGCCTCTAGTTCTGTCACAATAGATCCGTCTATAAAGTGTAGGGGAGCCGCTGGAGCCCCTCCATTTCCTATCAAAAGTTCCGACCGACTTATCCGGTCTGCCCCCACCCCATCAATATTATCAAGTGACGCCCCTGGTGACATGGAGTCAGCGGAGACGGCCTACGGCATTGGCGCCGAGTTATTGGTAGAACAAAGGAGGACTGACAGCTCCTAGCTATAGACTCTCCTCTTTACAGTCAACATTCATGTCACATGATAGCTAGCACACAATCACATTTCCACGACCTTTGCTCTGATGTCTTTGCATATACTTTTCCAAAACACCAAGAACCAAATCCTGAATCGATCATTATCATGCAGGGCGACTATCAACATGCTACTACCGCACTTCAATCTGATCACATCCGCCCCTAACTTGGCATCCGGCATTTGCTAGAAAATGATTTATGTCGTTTCAACTTTTCATAGTAGAGGTCAGGGTTTTATGTGTGGTATCGAATAACACGACGAAACATGGCTTCTGTATCTACACAGGTAAGTGATATTCTTTCTTTTATCCCCCTTCGAAATCTGAGTTTAAGCGATTACATACTTTAGTCTGTGCTGTTTCAGAGCATATCATGTAGCGATATGCACGATGTAAGACGAGTCATGTGTTTCTAATTTTTCAATAAAACTTTTCAAAGAAAATACGAATATTAATTGAAACAATTATTAGATTTAGAGAAACCAAGAGCTAAGACGTATCGTTCGCCTGTTTACTCTGGTATAGACATGTAATATTGCAGAAACCAATCGACACAATAGCTTTATGCGTCGTGTTCCGTCAACGCTACATAGTGCGTCGAAAAACTGCAAAACCATGCGCTTTTAGTACCCTTGTTCCTATTTTGTCAAGATGTTGCGTCTGCGGCCAATGTGTCTGTCTCTTAAAAGGCCCTAGGTATAATGTTTCATGTCCTTCACTGACGTAATAGACAGTACGCATCATGTGATGCATTATGCATGTTGCTCACAAGGCGTCATTTCTATCATGTTGTAATTCCTACGCTAATGAAGCGTATAAAGCCAATTACTGCATTACGCGTCAGTAATTGAAACGTAGAGGGCCTTATCCAACACATCAGACAAAACATGAAGGATGTTGTGGAAACTGTGAGATTTGAGCCCCTTCCTTACAACGTCAATGACATGAACAAGATTGATCTGAATGGGATAGATATTCTGCTTCTCTGTCACTCAATAGAAAACAGACGATTCTCAATAACTGATGTAACAGATGCTCTCTATGATGGATTTTTACAAAGAGCTTAGGATTATCTGGGTAAGTCTTTTGATCATGTTTCAATATTCGTCTCAAGTTTCACCAGTAATGACGGTAAGCCCAAATATGTACCTCGGGGATTTGACACATATTTGGCATTGCGACGTATATAAGTTTTCTCTTTGCAGTCTGTTGAACGTATCGGGAGAGTGCAAGGACTGCTGGTGATTTTACACCATCAGTAAAAACTGTCAATGATACCCTGGATGTAAACATAAACTCTCGTTAAATCAAGACTGTGATCCAGTGATTATACAAATACTACAAGTGCATGCAATACACTTTTAAATATATCTTTATTAAAGGAGTCAGTCACTGAGTCTCACTTTCAATTCAATTCAATTCGTATTTATTTCATTTCCAACAGAAAGATAAACAGAGGCATTACAGATATATTTACAGAAAGTATGAAAACAAAAATATATATGTACATATTCATTTTTGTTGTGTATCTTGACAAGTATACAAATACACTGTACACATAATAAAATTATTACAAGAAATTCTAAATTTCTAAGGAAATGGGGGATCCACTAAAAAAGCAGTGCTTGTAGTTTGTGGATCCCCCAGAAAAAATAAAATTGTTTCAAATTCTGCCTACGAAGACTTCTTGGAAAACACAAAAAAATATTACAGAACAAACAACGACGAAACGACAAGGAAAAGGAAAACAGGTAAAAGAAGAAGGAAAAGGGGAGAAAATGAAGAAGGAAGAAGCAGGACAAATCATGACCAAAGAAGAGGTGGTTATATTGGTGATTCTGGGAAGGTAAGATCATAAGACCAAATAAATATTCAATTTATCGAGCAGATGATGAAGACCTAAATACAAAATTGAGATGATTACCAGTTGTTATTAGATTATTAATATATATTACTATAAGATTTGAGCAAAAATATTTTTAGTTTTATCTTGAAGAATTTAGGGATGGACTATCTCTAATATCTTCACTTAGAAAATTCCAAAATCTAGGACCATCATGTTAACAGCACCAGAAACACCAAGTGTGTTGTTGTGGGTTGTTAATTACCCTCGCACACAAACAGACAGACATACACACACACACACACGCACAAGCACATACGCACACACACATATATATATATACAGTCATCGTTTTTTCCTTAAACCTATCATTGTTCAGAATATCAAGAATCCTAAGGATTTTTTTCTTTCTTTTTGAATATTTCAAATCTCAACCTTCATTGTACATAAAAACAATCCTTTAAACACCGGATTCGATGGGCGAGCTTGCCTTACATGAATGCATGCGTACGGTGTGAAATAGTAGGAACACTCCCTCAAGAGTGGAGATGGTGCACACTTGTATACGGGCTTAATATCCAGTCACTCGGGGTAATACGATTGACATTGTAAAGTAAAACTAAGTTTTTACGTAATATGCTATATGTACAGTATATAAATTTAAGATATTATACTAAATATCATTTGTATCAGATGTGTACCTTTAAAGTTGATAAGATTTGGCTGACAAATTCGCTGATAAGTATCTGTAGGCTTCATTTAATTCCTATGCTTGTTGATATTGTGTCTGTGGGCATTTCAACAGACTTGTTACATCTCGCCTTTCTTTTTTCCTTAAAAAAATAAATCTGCATCTTGTGAACTTATTCTGGCAAAATATCCCTAGACAGATATCCAAAATTTACCCATATCTTCTTTTTTGTGTATCTGAAGAAAGTTCTGAAGACTTAACTTTTCTTTGTTATGTATAAATGCATAAATACATGACATAGGTAAACAGATACTATTGTAAAGCGCAAAACGAATTAATTCTCAATTATTATGTGTCGTAAATATTGAACAATTTTATGATTACTAGTAGTTTTAATTAATCCATTTTGCCTCAATATATCCTGGCTTCGTTCACAAATTCTACTCCTTCCTCTTGTCCTCCTTCTACTTCTATTACGTGTTCTAAAGATCTTTGTTCTATCTTTTACTTTCGTCTTGCCAATAAAGAATGGGTATTTATGTTTTATCGATTTATAGTAACATTTTTCATGAATTACGAATGCTGTACTGTACGTCTAAAGTAGGAACATAAAACTGAGGAATAATAATAATAAATGACCAGTACTTAAAAATGTTGCATGATTTATGGAAAGCCAACTCATCCCAATAAAAACCTATATCTCCATTCAATTATTCCCTGCATAGTCACAGTAGGACCATACGAGCTGATTTTTGTCTTTTCAGGCAAATGTTAAAGAAAAAACAAGCTTTTTCCAAGTATGGCTTAAATTGAAGTACAGAAACATGATGAAGCTTGTAACAAGTTCTTTAAAATATATGAATTATTTATAACACAGAGTTTTCTGTTAAAAGTAGATACTGAATTTTGTTCCTTTTTGTGTATATATTTCTGTAAAGTATATATAATGTATACTTATTGATCCGTGTACATCATTATATAATTTATTTTTTCCTTATACATTTTTTATTCAAGTATTATCATACAAAAATTGAACACTCCTTTAATTTGTTATCATATGTTGGGTGCCAATTTATTTAAGACTATTCAACTGCCTTCCTGTTGGCTCCATCCACAATAATATAATTTGTATTCTTTTTGCCCCATCTTACTTTAATTTGTTTCCTGATATTGAATAGTCGTTCCTATCAATATTTGTGTGACGTTTTGTTATTGCACATTGGTTTGTCACAGTTGTTCGCATTATAGGCTTTAAAAAAGAAAAATGTGTACAATTTTGTACCTTTATTGTTGTGAAAAATAAAATGAACTAAACTGGTCTTTAACAACAACAGTTTGAAATGGTTAGTTCATTTGTTTTGCCTTTTTTATCAGGCTGTATTTTGACTGTATTTTCAATGTAAACAAATTTATGCCGGTTCTGTTTGTCATATTATGTAGTGGTATCGTGGTCTAGTGCAGCGTTTTTCAACCTTGTGTCAGTCACGGCACCCTTTTAAGAAATAAATTGTTTCGCGATACCACAATCCCAAATTCATCACAGAACATTCATTTTGCATCACTCTGGCACGCAATAAGTTCCCACATATGGGCATATTTTATTCTAAAAGAAAAAAAAGTAAAATAGTAATTTTGTATTTGTAATGAGCACACTTAAGATATAAAGTACTGTATCCGGGTATCTCGTTGCCAAAGGAACATGAATTTAAAAAATGTTTTATTCGGTCATGACCTCGATACATACTTATGAGGATATTGGGACATCTCGTTGCCCAAGATTTATCCTGTTTCTAAATGATACGAGTGTGGTTACAAATGTTATTTCGAAATAAAAAATATGATATATATTCGGGCACCTCGCTGTCTAAATGTTGCCAGCGAGCGCAGCGAGAGACGAAGAAAAATATTTATGGAAGACGGCCGTTGTGTCTTTGAACCACTTGGCTCAGGTGAGCGGTAACTGGGTAGGCTATGGTATTTCTTACCAGAAGAAAAGTAAAAATAAAAAATAAAAGAATAATAAATAGAAAAATCTATTAGTAATGCAAAGTATAGATGTAAATTGATGGTATCAAAATTCTGATTTAATTGGTGTCACATGGATTGTAGTTGGCTTAGTGGCGATATAAAAACACTCAATCAGAGAATGAGTTGTAATTTGATAGTGTGAATTTTAATTAAACAATAACACGGGATACAACATAAATTCACAAGTATTGAACGTTGACGAATCGAAACAAAATCAGATTGTAGTTTACTGGTGCAATAAGAGGGTCTAATTAAATTTAAACTGCCATTATACTAGACCATTGTTCGTTTAAATGCTAACGCGTTCCGAACGTTGGAGTTCGTAAAAATGTCCACTGCGTTAGACGATCGTTGCAGCATGCATAACGAGATCGTGATGATGTGACCAGCGGGGAGTATAGTAGAAGTCTTTTTTTTTTTTAAATTTCTCTTCAGAGGTATTTATTCGGTTATAAAATACATTTAACAACAAATAATTCAAACAGAAATATACATTCACTTTACACCTCAAATCTTAAAATCTTTACAATCAGATAAAATCAAGGACTATAATATTGAAGGGCGTTTGATATAACATCTGAAATGTTATCCAAACACAGTTCATTTTAAAAACATGCCATATTGCAAGACTGTTGTATGTTTTCCCTTGAAAGTAGTTTAACATATACATTTTGTAAATTGCATATTGTGCATATGTAATAATTACATCTATATCTTTAGTGTTGGAACAGTTAGAATCTCCACCAACAATCAGGTATTTTTCGTTTATTATCAGTGTTTCTTTGAAGTTATAACGAATAAATGCAACAACACGTTTCCAGAATAATACTACTTTGGGGCATTCTAAAAGAACATGAGCAAACGATTCAGTTGTTTTGCAAAAAGCACATAAGTTTACATTTAAAATTTTCCATTTACATAAATTATATCTGAACGGTAAAATTCGATGAAGTGTTTTAAAATTTACTTGCTTTACTTTATTGTTTTTTATTGTTTTAAATTTAAATTTCAGTATCTCTTTCCAGTCAAAATCAATTGGAAGGTTGAATTTTTCTTCCCAGTGTGTTAATACAGCTAGATCACTTTTCCTGGGCTCACTCATTTAACCATAGAAATGTTTCGATTTCATTGTTGACAGTCTAATGACATCACCCGTTTTGATTTCGCAGAAATCATTGTCATAATGTTGTATAGTACCTCTATCGTCATCGTCATGCTGGTTGACTTCATGAATTCGTTTTATCCAAACTTTAGGGATCGCCTTTTAAGCTTCGTATACATAAAGTCAACCAATAAGGAATTCGAACCAAGTATATTACAGATATGATCTCGTGTCTTAAAATGTCGATTTTCTACAATATCATCAACTAGTACAATACCATTTGTAAACCATTCTTTAAAAAAAGGGTTCTATTGTCAAATTTTATGTTACTGTTGTACCATAACACTTCATTTCTAACATCTTCGACATGCAAAATGTCAATATACTTAAGTTCGCTCCAGCATACGAGACAATTAACATAAAACTCAGGTAGATTGTGTTTTGAACATAGAATCAACATATCTTTGCGAGAACAATTTGATTTTAAAATCAGAGACAACGGACATATTTTTTCAATCCAGAATTTAAACATAAATTTCCATGGTGTATCTTGGTTATTTTCAAAGAACTTTGATAACCATGCTAAATGCAGGGATTTGAACTTGGAATGCAAATCTATCATACCTAGGCCTGCATTTTCAGTTGTATTTATTAAGACTGATCTCTTTATCTTGTCTCTTTTGAATTCCAAAGGAAATTATAAATCAATTTGTTCAAGTCAACAATTAGTTTTTGAGGAATGGGTAATACTGAAGCAACATACACAAATTGTGAAATTATAAGTGATTTAATTATAACAACTTTACCATAAATGGTTAAATTTCTCATCTTCCAGAAATTTAGGATCGATTTAACTTTTTCAAGTTTCACAGACCAGTTCAGCCGATCACATTCTTTTTTATTTCTAGTTAGGTATATACCTAAATACTTGACTGGATTATCATTCCATTTTAATTCTTTTATAAATTCTATTTGAGGTGTCGTCTTATTCCTCGTCTTATTTCAAATTTTTGAGAAACCCAACCATTGTTTATCACACTTCCTTTCGCGTTAGCATAAATTGCTTTGATCCAACCAATGAATGATTCTTTGAACTTGAGCTTATTTAATAATTTAAACAGAAAATCGTGATTAACTACATCAAACGCTTTTTTAAAATCAAGAAAAAGAAATATACCCGGCAAATGACAGGATTCACAATATTCAATAATATCTTGAACTAAACGTAAATTTTGCATAGCAGAGCATTGTTTCAAATATCCTGTTTGATCAAAGGATACCAATTTACATATAACAATTTTCAGTCTTTTGCATAACACCTTCGCTAAGATCTTGTAGTCAGTGTTCAGTAATGATATTGGTCTCCAGTTGTCCAAACTCTGTTTATCCCCTTTCTTATATAACAAAGTTAGAATAGCTAATCTTTGTGATTCAGATAGTGTCTTTTGTTGAAAACCCTCATTTATACAGTCTATTAACAGATATTTTACGTCGTCCCAAAAACATTTTAAAAATTCCACAGATAAACCATCACTGCCAGGTGACTTGTTATTTTTCATGGATACAATAGCCTGCCGACATTCTTCTTCAGTAACCAGTCCTTCACATGACATTGCTTCTTGAAGCTAAATAATTATCAATTTCAGACAGTTTAGCTCCATCGAGCTTTTTAGAGTACAAACATTCATAGTACTTTACAATTTCTCTAAGTATAGTTTCTTGGTTAGTGATATGTTTTTCATGCTTCTTTATACAATCTATTTCTTTCCTTTTTCCGTTTCTTTTTTCACTTTGAAGAAAGTATTTCGTTGATTTCTCACCACATTCCATCCATTTTTGTCTTGACCTAACGAATGCTCCTCTACATTTATATGTTAGCCATTTGTCTAATTTCATTCTGATTTTTTGCAATGTTTTTACGTTTTCTTCGGATGGCTCTTCATCAATTTTATTACTAACTTTGATAAATTCATCTTGTAATTGTTGAAAGGTTTTTTTATTTTGCATTTGTTTATTTTTTGAATATTTCATAGTATATTCTTTAATTCTAATTTTGCACATGTCCCATTTCATTTGTGCATTCATATCTGCACTTTCTAATTTGATCTTACGAATCAACTGTTTTATATTCACCTTGTAATCAGGATCCTTTAAGAGTGAATTATTCATTTTCCATAATCCACCACCTTTGGCGGTATTACACGTCATTAACCTAAGGGTAATTGCACAATGATCACACTTTGGAACTGGTTTTATTTCAGTTGTTTGCATATAAGATAGGAGTGAATCTGTTACCAGCCAATAGTCAAGACGAGAAAAGATCTTCAATGACAATTGACGCCAAGTGTATTGTTTTCTAAATGGAAACACTATCCGCCAAACATCAATCAAATTAAAACGCTTTATCAATCTATTAAACCACTGAACTTGTTTATATACATATGACATACCACGAGTATCTAGCTGGGCATTCTGCACACAATTCCAGTCTCCCCCGATTACCAAAACATCATTTACATGTTTCACCTGTTGCAACCATTGAAATAGGTTCCTAAAAATGTTTCCTTTTCATTACGCTTGGTAGGTGCATAAACATTCAAAATGAAATAAGAAATTTGCTCACATTTCAACCGTACGGCCACTGCTCTCCCATTAAAATGTATGAATTGCTCAAGTGGTTCACTGTATTTATTTTTACGTATAAGGATGACTACACCCTTTGAATGGTTTGTACCATGGTTAAAGAAGCAGTGATAATTTAATTCTGCTTTCATTACAATTTCCAAATCTGATGTCAAAAACGTTTCTTGGAGCAAGACAATATCAGATTTCTGATGTTGTATCCATAAAAATATTTTCTTTCGCTTTACTTTGTCCCTAATCCCTCTAACATTGAGGGATAAAAATTTAGTGTTTTGTTTCCGTTCGTCCATGTTCAGATTGAATATTTATCTCTTATTTTCGTTTCTTTCCTTTATTTCTTTCTGGTCTCTTTCTTTGTTGTTCCTTTTTCGGTGTTGGAGATTTAGGTGCTGAAACCTGTTCTCCTTCACTGTAACTTTCTTCAGAAGTCGTATCTTTGTGGTCATTCTCATTTTCTCTATGCGGGGACGGCTTTGATCGAAGAAAATCGGAAATGTCCGATTGACGGGGTTTCTTGGAGAGTCCGCTGACGTCATCGCTGCGATGTGTTGTTGTTGTCGTCGCTGAGGCGTGACTTGTTGTGTCTAGCTCATGAACTTCGCTGTTGTGTCTTCCGTCTAGCTCGTCATAGGGTCGAGCAGCGGCATTCCGTGCATCTTTCAGAGTGTTGGTAATCTCGTTGATTACATTGTCATGATTGTTGCGTAGATCCCTGTGTACGTCGGCAGCAACTGACGCTTTTATGACCAAATTGATGGCAGATCTTGCATTTGATTTCGCTGGTGCATTGCGATGCATGATGTCCCGTTTCAAGACACTTCGAACATTTTCTCACTTGCTCTGGTTGTCCAGCGTGGAAAAGTCTACCTCGAAACATGTTTGCCACATTAAACATTCTGGGTAATGGTTGTGAGGGTGGATCAATGTAGCATACTCGATCACCGTTCAGACAATTCACCAGTTGCCCATTGACACGCAATTTTTGTCTGATAAATTGCCCTTTCACTTTACATTTCATCTTTTCTAGTGCACATTTAACCATTTCGTCACTTACAGATAGGGGAATGTCTTTAATCGTCACCCTTGTTAGTTCCTCGTTGTTCAGCTTAGTATAAGGGTTAATGTCATAGACAGGAATTGCGGTGTTTCTAAATTGCAATCCGCATGTTATAAGCTTGACTCTGTCCTCTTGACGTTGTAGGTAGATGCGCCATAGAGAGCCTATCCTTTGGATCCCCATAATGTTGTCAGTTTTGATACATTTCGATAGGGCACAATAAAGTTCCTCACCTTGTACTTGGCCAGAAGGTATGTCGCGGGACTGTATAAAGACGGGTTTCGGTCCATTAGCCACGTAGGCGTCCGGTGAGGGTGTGGCCGCTTTGGCGTACATGTTATGAATCCAATACTGGCTTGATATAAATCAAAAAAAATCTCTTCAATCAGAAAAAATTTCACGTTGGTTTCCAGATCAATTTACGGGTTCACCTTTGATGATAATACAGGCGCAAAATGATATATTCCAATGACTGTCTTCCTTCCAAAAAATAGTAAAAATAACAGAGCGATGTGTAGATCAATGATACGTCTTGACGTGAACTTTGACCTGGTTCTTTTAAAAGTATAGTAGAAGTCAGTCTCTCGTAGACTATGGGTCATCGGAGTGTGGTTGAAAAACCACCCTAAACGGCTAATAAGCAATAATAAACATGGTATCCTATCATATTAGTTTTCTACAAAAACGCATTAACAAATGTTCTTAAAATGTAAGCACTTTCTCACTATATAAACATACGATGTTGACTTAAACATCATTAAAACAAATACATGAAATCAGTTTGCTTTAACATATCTGAAAATAGAAAATACCTTCCAGTATCTTATACCAGCTTTTGTAAACAATGCTAATAACATTTCAAATGATTTCTGACTTTAGAAATATGTTTATAAAAACTAACAGTTAATGAATTCTGTTTGCATCAAAATTCAATATGGCTACCTGCCATTTATAATATTCAAAGTGGCTGACATTCAAAATTGCTGACTTCCAGCATGGCTGACTTTCAGTGTCTGCCGAAAAAGGGCGTTTACAAAAATAATAAACATTTCACACATGTATTGTGTCGTTTCACATGACACAAATCCCAATTGAACTACTTTCAAAAATATTCATATGCAACAACTAGATAAATTACTCAAGGCGTCCATTTACACTATAGGGCATAAAACAGGGTCATTAATGCGAGGAAAATGAGAGGTGAGCTTAAAGTAAAGGTAATACAAAGTTTTGGTATGGGGTCATGAATTTGGTTCAAATTAACATATTGGAAGCATATGCGATTTTACAATATTCAATGATCGTTGTCGCGGTTGAAATTGAGTCTAAAGTGATGAAATTGTAAATAATAAACTCTTTATGTTGTATAGCTCCGTCTCAAGACTGATATTTTCCGTAGATTTTCATCTTTTGGAAAATTATGAAGGCTTACATCATCTTTAGGAGTCTTGCTACAACCCGCAACAATACACCGATTTGGCATTATTATGAAACTGTCTCCAAAAATGGAAAATTTATTGTGAGGAATCAATCACGCGAAAATACTATTGTGCATTGGTACAATGGTCGATACGGTGACTTTCATGCTCGCGTGCGTGACGGACAAAGAAAGAGGACAAAATATACAGCCCTCATTGTACCCTCAACAATTGCTGTGGTAGACAAAGGAACATCCCTTCACTGCTATTATGTAAAAAATGTGTAAAACAGGTGTCACATGCATGTTCACCTGTTCTACTTATTTTACATAATAACAGTGAAGGGATGTTCCTTTGTCTACCACAGCAATTGTTGAGGGTACAATGAGGACTGTATATTTTGTCCTCTTTCTTTGTCCGTCATGTTCATAGTGGCGGTTCCCGGATCATGTTTTCGTCACTTTTCATACGTCATAGATCACGTGATCACGATGTAGCTGCGATTGCGTTTTTTAGGGGCGGGGCTTATGAGTGTGTAAATAAGAAGAAATGTATTTTTGAAATGATTAATAAATACGAATGAATGCATGAAAAAGTGTGTGATAGATATTTTTTTTATTCTGATGACACCTTCTTACGAAAAAAGGGCAATTAATATTCTAATTTAGTGAACCTTTAAAGTTAAGACTTAGAGATATTATGAAGATTGAAGACCCCGCTGCCTGCCTCCCGGAGGGATTGTGTCCGAAGGACGGTCGTGTGCTCGTTCCGCTCTCAACAGCAGGAACAAAAGGCAGCAATAAAATGGGGGAAAACATTCGCTCTCAAACAGCAAGCCGAATATTTCGAAGACCGTGTCCCACTATATAAATAGAATTGTTTTTACTGCAGAACTCGTGTGATGTACTTGGCTCGCCTTTGACTCATGACAACGGCAGATTTTAGTACCCATAATTACTCCAAAGCCACCATATCTATATAAAGGCTATTGCACGTGTTTTATATTCGAAATTTAAAGGGAAATCCAACCTTGATAGTAAACTTCTCATGAAGAAAGCAGAAAAATCAGAGAAAAGCATATTTGTGAAAGTTTGTATAAAATCGGACAAAAAATTGAGAAAGTTATGATTTTTTGAAAGTTGCAATCACTATAGGTATGGGCTCTTCAAACTGACAGAATCGATAATGTCTCTGTGATGTAGTGGCGTACAACTTTCCCATTTGTTTCTACACATAAAATGACTAAAATTTCAATTTTCAAAAATGTATGACTAGGGATGGTCTTTTCTTTTTAGAGGACCTTTAATAATGTACTCTCCATGATATATTTTGAGTAGTGCCCCGAGCGTGAAGGCACTTGGAAGAAAAACAGAAATAAGTGATATTTTTGTACGCGACAAACGGGAGAGTAATCCGTCACTACGTCACAATCCACTGACAAAATCGGCGATTTGAGATTCGCACAGCTGTAGTAATCTCATATTTCAAACACTCATAACTTTCTTAATATTGGTCCGATTTATTTCAAACTTTCGCCATTCAAATGGACTTATTAGAAGGGTTGGATTGTCCTTTAAATGGGGTAAAAGCAATTAAGTTTAGTGTTGCAATTAACTTTATCCTATTGCCTCATAAATATTTCGAGAGCCGTGTGTCAATGTCCAAATGGAATTGTTTATACTGCATAACTCTGCTGCAATTCGGTGCTTGCTGATCATCCACATTCTTCAGTCTCCAGACTACTAGAGACTACTAAACAACAACGCTATCCGCGTTCTGACAGGAGTATGGAAATTTGAACATTTTTCCCCAATCTTAAAAGACCTCTACTGGCTTCCCGTGTCAAAGAAAATCGAATATAAGGTCCTAATTACTGGTTTTCGAAGAAGTCAAAATGCCAATCTCGGTAATTATGTTATCTTTTTATAAGACCTTTTCGTATCTCATTTCGTATTGATAATGGTAAGGGACGATGGTGTATCCAGCATTTAAAGCTGTGTGTCACCCCCCCCCCTTCGTTGATGCCCGTAGAAAATTCATTCTACCACGATAGTATAGACTGTACTATAACATGGCAGCGTGTGGTCATACTGTTCGGGCTGAACAATATTACTGGTGTCAGTGCTGTAGACGGTTGAAGTAGGAAATTATCAAGGAACATTTGTCTCAGGAGCAAGTGGCTAAGAAACATCTGCACTGATGTCAAACTAGAGGTACATATTACCATGCAAGCACAGCAATGTTTCGAAGAAATATCTCGATTATAAGTTAATGGAAAATAATATATTATTGTCTGATGACCTATGCTAATACATTTGGTTGTTACGCAACCAAATAAATTGCCAATTGTATTGCTTAATTTCTTCTTTGACATTAGATTTTTATCAGCCTTTGGCTTGCAAAAATGCTCCTTTCAGTAAATGGTGAGTTTTTATCCCTTTACAATATGAAAATAATGTCGTGATTTTAGGGTTGGGTTAAAGGAAATAAAAAGACCAGAGCTTTGTACTTTTTTGGGCAAAATTGTATTCGTCAGGCAGGATTTCCCGACTACATGTGTACAGTGAGTATAAGGCTTGATGTGCTTTATATTTAGTGGCTGGTGGCCATGTTATTCCATTATTATATTCCTCTTAACTATAAAAAGTAGGTCGACCATTTTTTTTCTCGAGGGGGATGGGGTTTTTGGATTCACAAGTTTACGTTCTATTTAACTTTGATTACATCAGTTGAAAAGAAAAGAACATATGCCCCTATTTCTTCACATGCTTCTGCTCTTAAATACTTCTGATTGAGCAACATTTTGTTAATGCTTTAATGGAACAGGATGAAGATTGAAGAAATTAAGGCATCGAAATAAACATTAATTATCAAAAACAAATCGCAACCAAACAAACAAAGAGAAAACAAGACAAAAACACGCAAACAAACTCCAAACATCTGTCAGTAAGCTTTTTTCTCTGCAAAAGCTTTTTAATTAATACATCAGTATGAATACTTCTCTACCTGCAGGGCCTGCAATTCTTCATACCCCAGTATCGCCAACTTATATATTTTGGTCGAGAGAAAACAAAAGAAACATAATGTGGCCTTTTTTCTAAGGATGTAAGCGCCGAGCAAGGATCGAAATTATGATGAACTCTCGTATGAGAGTCAAGAACCTTTACTAACATATAACAGTTTTTTGTTTTGTAAGCGTGTGTGGGTGTGTGTGTGTGTGTTGCCCATCCTATTGCCTCATAAATATTTCGAGGACCGTGTCTCAATATCTAAATGGAATTGTTTCTACTGCAGAACTCGTGTGATGTGCTTGGCTTGCGTTTTACTCATGACAACGGCAGGTTTTAGTACCCATTACTCCAAGACATATATGAAGAAATAAAGGCTATTGTACGTGTTTTATATTCGAGATTAGTTACAGATTTAAATAGGGTAAAAGCAATTAAGTGTATGTTTCAATTAACTTTATCGTATTGCCTCATAAATAAACCCCTCAATAAGGTCTGGAAACTCAAGTATGGTCGATTATATTTCTTCTTTTTTTCATGGCATAATCATCGCCATGTTTAGTACCATTAGAATGTGGTTTATTCCTTTTCTATGAATGGTACCCCATTTGTCATGATTTTTCAGTCATGGAGTATGCAGTAGAACAAAATAAGGGGCAAGGTCAAAAGTGAAAAGTTACAAAATGCATTGCTCTTTTGCGACTGTACATTCAAATGGCCCCATTGCCCAGGTCTTTTCAACAGTTGTCAACCTATAGGCATGATGCATCAGAAAATTGATAACCAAACATTCCCGCAAACAGTAGCGAATCTTGCCTGACGAGTAATCGTAGTGCATGAATTTCAATTTCAGATTCTTTTGATTTTGGCATTCATGGATGACCAGTAGGGAATAATAGCGGCCCACTGCCATTTACCAACATCACTCTCTCTAATGTTAAAGGAAGAAGAGAGCTCTTCCCAACAAGACCAGTGGTTACTAGTTAATTTCGCAACTTTTCACTTCTGACCCTCCCCCTTATTTTGATGTGCTGCTTACTCCATGGCTGCAAAATCATAACGAATATGTTATAATTTCAAAGAGGAATTAGAAACTTTCTAATAATAATAATAATGAAAGCGATGATTATGACATGATAAGAGAGCTATAATCGATCTAACTTGAATTTCCAAACTTATTTTGAGGGGTTATTTCGAAGACCGTGTCTCAATGTCAAAATGGAACTGTTTTTACTGCAGAACTCGTGTGATGTACTTGGCTCGCCTTTTTACTCATGACAACGGCAGATTTTAGTACCCATTACTCCAAAGCCACCATATCTGGAAATATAAAGGCTTTGTTTTGTAAGCGTGTGTGGGTGTGTGTGGGTGTGTGTGTTGCCCATCCTATTGCCTCATAAATATTTCGAGGACCGTGAATCAATATCTAAATGGAATTGTGTATACTGCACAACTTACTCTGCTGCAATGCGGTGCTTGGTAAGCTACCACATTATTTAGTCTCCAGACTACTAGAGAGTCCTAAACAACAACGCCGTCCGAGTTCTGATAGGAGTAAGGGAATTTGAACATTTTTTCCCAATCTTAAAAGAACTCTACTGGCTTCCTGTGTCAAAGAAAATCGAATATAAGGTCCTAATGCTGGTTTTCAAAGAAGTCAACATGCCTGTCTCGGTAATTATGTTCTCTTTCTGTAAGACCTTTTCGTATCTCATTTCGTATTAATGATGGTTAGGGACGATAGTGTATCCAACATTTGAAGCTGTGTGTCACCCCGCTCCCCTCCTCCGTTGAAATGCCCGTAGACAATTCATTTTACATGAATTCGGTCTAAGGCATCCTCAATCCGGGTCCTTGGGCCATGATATTATATACTGTACTACAACATGCCAACGTGTGGTCATGCTCTTTGGGCTGAACAATGTTACTGGTGTCAGTGCTGTAGACGGTTATAGTAGGAAATTATCAAGGAACATTTGTCTCAGGAGCAAGTGGCTAAGAAACATCTGCACAGACGTCAAACTAGAGGTACATGTTATCATGCAAGCACAGCAATGTTTCGAAGAAATATCTAGATTATAAGTTATTAGAAAATAATATATATTATTGTCTGATGACCAATTCTAATACATTTGACTGTAATGCAACCAAATACATCTATTCATAACTTTAATTGCCAATTGTAATGCTTAATTCATTCTTTGTTGTTGTTTGTGTGTCGACATTAGATTTTAATCAGCCTCTGGATTGCACAAATGCTCCTATCAGTAAATGGTGAGTTTTATGCCTTTACAATATGAAAATAAATGTCGGGATTTTAGGGTTGGGTTAAAGGAAATAAAAAGACCAAAGATTTATATTTTGGGGGGCGAAATCGCAGCATCTTTGGATGGATGAAAGGAATGTGAGTGATTATACGGACCAATGTCTAGGAGGTATCCTGAAAGGATAAGAATTCTATTCCGGTTAAGACAATTTGTACCTAAATATATTACATGTATATATATGTGCATTACTACATGAAGCATTCAATGAACCACATGCATGATATAAGACTTATGGAATTGAGGTACTCTGATAATCTCCTACATGGTGATGAAAACGTTGAGATAACAAGTTTTTCACTTTTGCAATGGCATCGAGAATTTATGGAATTCTAGTTTTCAACAAAGCAGTACAAATTAAATGACTTAAGAATGAAACGATTGTACTTATTGAAAACAGAGGCTGTGATTATAGTGGTCGTGTGTGTATGTAGCTAACTCATAATCATTGTCTTTTCTGGTGTTACTTATCTAGGGGTAAATTGTCAGTGTCCTGAATCGAATCCATGCCCTTCTTCGTTACACTATGATGGTACGGCTGTCAGGGGTGTGGTCTTTGACGGATCATCAACAATAACAGCAGAGGATCTTAAGATAGTTATTTGCAAAACACCAGATGCGGGTAAACACATTTTAAAGACAGAATCACCCCGTAGAGTCATGATATCAATATTCCGTACCGTATAACACACACCTATAATAATGATAATCATAATAATAATAGTATGTCTCGTTTGCCCAGCGTAGCCTCATCAGTCTTTATACTGTTTTCCCTGAGGGCGCTGCAATTATATTATAACTCTGGCTTTAGCCGAGCTACCATTGAAAGGTACTCAAGCATTCAAGGAATTTCTTCCTTCCGGGTACCCATTTACCGCACCTGGGTGGTGTGTGGAAAATTTAGATTAATATCTTGCCAAAAGACTATTCGCTTCCAAAGTATAAATCTATACCTCTTAAAGGCTCTTATCTTTAATAGCCTGGGGTTCTGAATACTTAGTTAAAGTTTGATAATTGTCATCTCAAATTTAAATTGGAATGAGTCTTTTGGGTGGTATCGGCGCATTTGATAGAAACATCTGCATAAGCTTCAATAGTAAGTATACGTATATGTGTCGTGATCTAGTTGATACATGTACGTCCTCGGACATGTTCAGGGCTCGAGGTCCCCCCCCCCCTCCATCCGCGGCACTAATGTCCTTTGGCAAGACATTAATCTACATTGCCTCTCTCCATAAAGGTGTAATAAATGAGTATATGTTAGGTAGTGATTCTACAAATGCTTTTAGCGCCTCAGGGTAGCTGGGCTAAAGTCGGGGTATCAGTATGATGCGTTAACCAATTACTGGACACTTAACGCTATTTCTCCGTAATACAGAAAAGCTTTTCAATGAAATGACTTGAAACATTGCTAACGAACAAATAAAATACCGATGAATTAGTTAGTCCACTAACTGTGAAGCGGTGAGTCTGTGGCATTTAGCTAGGATCATCAAAAAATGGAATCATTCAAATTTTGATAAGCAAAAAAAAAAAGCCTGCTCTTAATACCGGACACTTACCTTGTTGATGAACCTAAATCGAATACTGAGATAGAAATACATTCTGTTTTAAATTATTTAAAATTTGAAATGTTCGAAAAGATCATAATTATGCAAACTTTTCTGATTTAAAAAGAAAAAAGAAAGACAAAAAAAAATCTTTATTTTAACATATATTTCACCCGGTACATATTTCAGCTCTCCAGATTTTTCCTATAAAGACTGCACAATTGAGAACTCACCTACGGGGTTTCTGTAGTTAAGTCACAATGCAGGTTTGCCATTTCCCAGGCGCGTAGCCAGGGGGGCGGTGGGGGGGTCGCCCCAAAAAAAAAAAAAAAAAAAAACAAAAAAAAACGCCGGCCAAAAAAAAAAAAAAAAAAAAGAGAAGAGAAAAAGGAAGAGGACGTAGGAAGAAAAAGGAGCACGGTACAACGAATCGTCATCTTCTCTAATAATTTAATGAAAATCTTCCGCGCTTCGCGCGGGAGAAGGATTAAGAGTCGAGAACGTTACAACGAATTGGCTTCTTTCTCTAATAATTTAATGAAACGTCAAAGGAGGGGGGAACTGAATTCAGACAAGGATTAAGGATAGAGAAGTTACGAGAACGGTACAACGAATCGCCTTCTTTCTCTAACAATGATGAAACGTCAAAGCTTCCGCGCTTTGCGCGGGTGGGGGAAACTGAATTCAACCAAGGATTAAGAGCCGAGGACGGTAAAACGAATCGTTCGTCTTCTTTCTCTAACAATTTAATGAAACGTCAAAGCTTCCGCGCTTCGCGGAGGGAAGGGGGGGCTGAATTCAGACAAGGATTAAGAGCCGTGAACGGTACAACGAATCGGCTTCTTTCTCTAATAATTTAATGAAACGTCAAAGCTTTCGCGCTTCGCGCGGGAGGGGGAAAACTGAATTCAGACAAGGATTGAGAGCCGAGAACGGTACAACGAATCGGCTTCTTTCTCTAATAATTTGATGAAACGTCAAAGTAAACTCCCCCCTCCCTGCACCCACCACCCTAGGGAGCGCGCTTCGCGTGCTCACTACCGCCCCCCCCCCTAAAATAAAATCCTGGCTACGCGCTTGCATTTCACCGAAAAAAACTTATTTTACAACATTTACGTTTTCGTCATGAATAAGAGGTTTTTTTTCGAGATCAGATTTTGAGAGCAGAAACCCTTGTATCTTCCAATTCCATTTGAACCCTCAGTAGCGTGAAATACCTTAGGCCTACGGATAACGCGATTTATTTGTACTCGCGAAAGGGCCGCCTTCTTTCGCTCGGTTGTGTGAGCGATATAAAGGTGTTGAAAGGAAGTACTTGAGAGTTGACACAACTCGGTGGATTGAAAAACAAAACAAAAGAAGTTGGTGAATGTAAACCTAAACATAATTTTAACACGTGTGCGCATAATACATCTACAATAATAAATGTGTAAGAGTATGATGTTATAAGGTATATTTTGAAGAGGTTGTTAATTGTCATAGCTAAATCTTGTAAATACTTACCTGTAATATGATATACCCGACTGATTTGTAATGTTCTTTGTATTAATGATCTACATCTATTTATATTAATAATTTACCAATTTCATTGTACTCAATTGAATAATGTTTATAATCATGTTGTAAATGTATGTATTGTATAAATCCAACCCTTTGGTTGCTATGAATAAATAAATAATAATAAAAATAATAATAATAATTCTGTAGCCGCCCCCCAGTTGTGGAATAGCCTCCCGTCCTACATCCAAAATGCTCCTTCTATACATACTTTCAAAGTATTGTTAAAAACCCATTTGTTCAAATCCATATCATGAATTTCTGTTTTCTGTTTTCTCTAAACATGTCACAATAAATAAATAGATGTTGGACTACTATTAATTAAGAAATAAGTCATCGTTAGCATAATATAAGTTAGATTAAGTTGATTTATTTATTTATATGCTTCTATTTCATGTAAGGACAACGCTTCACCCAATGGCTGCTGGGACAACAGCACCACTGCGCCTAGAAACAATGTATTAGGCGCGTTATAAATGTGATCTATTATTATTATTATTATTTATTTCGTGCAGTTTTAATTTGTCATGACAATTAACATAGGCCTACCATTCACTAACATGAACTATAACACCGTGTTCAGAATACAGCCCCCTAATTATTAGCTCCGGTAGCCCTTTTTTAGCGCACAGAGCATTAAAAGGTAAGATCTTATAGATAGGTACGCTAATATCAAGAAGAAAAGCATACTAGGTTGGGCCCGTGTCGCAAACATGACATGCGCGGGTGGATGGGTGTCTGTCCGCGCGCGCGTGTGTGTTTGTGTTTGTTCGCCTAACTTTGTTTTCAGACACACTTCAATCAGTCAATTAATCAGTATACAAATGATGTGTAGGCCCATCCACAACTTTAACATAGTGTCCATGATTCTTTCTTATGCCTCATGTTTAGAATACTTTTGTTCACCTGACCCCTGTCGCAATGGAGGCACATGCATATCTTCTCCTCGTCATACACCAGCCTACACATGTCAGTGTGATCTGGGATACGATGGCACAGAATGTGGTAAGTACCAGGATGAGGTACTTCTCTTCAACGACATAAACAGCTTAAAAACACGAAATTCAAGTCGCCATAGAAAACTTCATGAATACAGTACTGATGTATTGACTATGTCTATCAGAAAATGTAATGGCATTATCAACATACATTTGTTTCATTTCAATTTTTTTGTTTTTGTTTTTGTTTTTGTGCTCCTCGCAGATGTTTCTGTACAACTACTTATTGTCAACCCAGAAAAGACCGGAATTTGGGCTGCGAATATGAGTAACTTTGTATTCTCGAGTTTCGTAGAGCTCGGGGGCTCCGCAAGGATGAGAAGTATATTTTTTGATGACGAGGCTAACGCACTCTATTGGGAAAATCTTGCTACTCCTGACTGGGAAAAATTTTCAAATTGGATGAATTTCGACATTTTGATGGTTAAGTTAGGAATGCAAAACGGTACACTCCTCTCCAATAAACAGGAAGGTAGGGTTATTTACTAGAAGTCTTATCTCTTAGTGACAAAATTCAAAGTGACAATTTTTACTGAGAATTTATTTCGTTAAACAGCCCAGAAATTGGGACTTGCCAATAAGCCAATTGGTCACGATATCGTGAACCCTCAAAAAATGTTACGAGCTGTCGCCCGCAGATTTTTTTTTTGAAGGCCGACGTTATCGGTCTCATGGTCTGTGGGTCTCGTGGGCTGTAGCCCCCAAGAAGCATTTACGTCTTGAATTGTTCTTACTAACGTGTGTGTCCTGCATATTCTAATGATATGGACATTATTGAAGTAAGAAAATATAATTAATCATCTGAAATACGAAGCTATCCATGAATGACTGGGCTCATGGACACGTACACCCCCTATTGAAATGATTCTCTAAATGTCTACTCAACATCAATACCCATTTCTTATTCGATCCCCTATGAGCATATTAAAAGTAAATTTTGTCATTTGTTTTTTTTTAATTCATGAAAAATGAATAAATTTGAGACATCTACGAGGTTCTTTTGGTCGTCTCATGAACCGTGATATTGTATGTGTTATACAAACTTACCTAAAAAGTATGTTTGCCTACGTTGACCTCTTATTTTATGCTCTTTATACATGGTCATGATGTATCAGCTTTATATCCTTGTCTCACCTTGGACGCGAAGAAGAAGGAGCTTTACTGGACAAGTTATTCCATGGGATATAAGCGGCGACCCGTAGGAGGAGAAGAAGCCTTGCATGGAATTGTTTCCGATTTAGGCAGGATACCTGGAATCGCGAACCCCCAACAATGTGTCATTGATCAACAACGGAGGTAACCTTTTCCAATTCAGATGTATATAAACCCCTTTTAAAAAAGTTTATAAACTCGTGTATGATCGATTATATAGGCCTATCTCTTGTCATGGCATAATCATCGCCACGTTTAATATCATTAGGAAAGTTGGTTCATTCATGTTTAAAATGATACCCCATTTGTTATGATTTTTCAGTCAAAAGACAAAAGGGCAAAAGTGAAATGTTGCAAAATTCACTGCTCTTGTTCGACTATGCATTCAAATTGCCCTATTGCCCGGGCCTTTTCGATAGTTGTCAACCTGAGTACCTGACATGATGCTTCAGAAAAATGATAACCAAACAGTAGCTAAAAATGCCTGACACGTCATATTGCATGAACTTCAATTTCAGATTCTTATAAAATGGCATTCAAGATGACCAGTTGGGAACAATAGCCCCAACTTCAATTAAACGGTATAACAATACCAGTGCTTACCAGTTCATTTTGCAATGATTCGCCTATTTCCTTGCCCCTTATTCCGATAAAATCTTAACTCCATGGCTTCAACACCATAACAAATATGGTATCATTTTAAAGAAGATTAAACACATATTTTAATGATAAAATCAAAGCGATGATTATGCAATGATCAGAGAGCTACAATCGATCCAACCTGAGTTACCAAACTTTTTTTTAGAGGTTTAGAATACGAATATTGAGGCAAACGGTTAAAAAACTATTACCCCGGGGTGATCTCGTAACTATGCTGTCTCGAATTCACCAATAGGGTAATACATTTAACCGAGACGCTAAAACTGAGCAGTCCATATTTTGTTTTATAAAGTACATCTCCTGTACGGATGCTTAAAAATGAATATCCTTAGTTGAAAATATGCCTGTCAAAATGTTTTTATCTGTAGGGAAATTTATTGACCAAAGGGTGTGTTGAAGTGTTCAGTGTTTTTTTTTTAAATTATTTTGTTTACCATAGTATTCATTTGAAATCATGCTAAAAGTAACTCACATGAAATAGATCCCCGGAAATCCCAGGGACTATGCATGCGTTTAAACCAAAAAATGGGGCCAACTGCTATGTAAAAATGTTTGCAGTTATTTGTGACGTGATGCGGGCCTGTACTGTGGACGAGCGACATCCATCCAGGCCAAAGGCCCCCATTTGTAACAAGACAAGTTACGCTGACTTATTTCCGTAGTACGTTGGGTTGGTGGATCTATCCTTCGATTAGCATGTGTTCAATACAAATTAGGGGGCATGTAGTTTCTTTCATTTCGGCCCCGAAATTCTTAACACCCTTCTGTTTTTTTCGTCTCTACTTCTCTTTCTGTTCTCTCTTTCAAAAAACCTCTTTAATAGCTAAATAATTATCCTGAATATAGTATCAAAAGAATCAGAGGAGAATATTCTACTAGGAACTGTCTAATAAGTCCACATTTAAAATATATTCTCAAAACATTTGGCAACGGATTTTTATATTCTGATTCGCGCTGTGCAATGATAGTAATCGTTATCTGACATGTGGGACGAGGCGTTGGGTCAAGTTTAACAAAGCGAAATTCTAGACCTCGGTCTAACTTACAGTAGCCGATCAGGGGCCACGAGAGCGTTACAGAAAGCACTTGAAAAGTGCTCTTAAATGTCGTCGTTGGAATGTATTTTGAGTTTTTATGTAGCAAAAGTCAAAGTCTTCATGTTTTGTTCTATGGGCGGGGAGGGGGAGAAGTGTAGCCCGACCCAACCCCCCCCCCACTGATTCAACGGATTTATGATACATATAGCGTTTTTGGTGGTCAACAAAATATTGGCCTCCCTCACTCCCCTCAAAATATTTGGGTAATTATATATCAATGACCACTACACCAGGTTTTCGCTAAATATGTTACCAAAATTGTAGTGGACTCTTATGCCTCGGTCACATTTGCTTAATGCCTAGGTCACATTTGCCGCGGCGGCCGTGCGGTCTAAAATATCTACGGCCAATAGCAATTATAGGGCCGCCGTAGCATTCCCACGGTCACATACGGTAGCGGTCACATAATTATGTTAGGGTAGCCGCACGGCGTATTTTAAATTTTTGGAGAGAGAAAACATGCGGCTGCCGTACGGCCTTGAAGTGATGACGCACGGCCGCCTTAGGGCGTCCCTGCGGCGGCCGTAGGGCCGCCTTAAGGCTGACCTAGGACGCCCGTGGAAATCCTGCGGACACCGCAATTTGTTTGGGGTCCGCTAAAGTCAATTATAATTCATTATACCCTGGAGCAGCCGCACGGCAAACGCAAGGCCACCGTACGTCCGACGTATGGTCGCCGTGGAACCGCTCTACGGCAGTATAATGTATTATAGGGATACGCCCTAGGGTGACCCTGAGGCCACCGCAGATTCTCTGCGGCCGCAAGTATCTCTCGATTTCGGGGGCGTACGGCCGCCGTATCCTAGCCGTAGAGCAAATGTGAATTAGGCATTACTGTTAGTATACAGAGGCCGTAGGCCCCCTAAAATCGAGAGATACAAGCGGCGGTTGCAGCCGGGATCTGCGGTGGCCTCAGGGTCACCGTAGGGCGTATCCCTATCTTTTACAGGCTGACGGGGACGCTGTGGGATTATAGCGCGGAGTTATAACTTGTTTTCATTTCTAGGTTCGCCGTAGCAATTAGCCACGCCGTAGCCATGCCGTAGAACGGTTCCACTTCGACCATACGGCGGGCGTACGGTGGCCTTGCATTACAATGGACTTTTGCAGACCCCCCCCAAAAAAAAAAAAAAAAAAAAAAATTGCGACGGCCGCAGGAATTCCACGCGCGCCCGGGCAGCCTTAAAGCCCAAGTCCACTCCAATTTTCAAAAATTATAGCATGTTGTAAATAAATAAAAGGTTAAAACTGCCAAATATCACGGGCTTACTTCAATCAGGTGATTTTTAGGAGTATTTTTTGTTTTCATTATATCGAGCAAAACATTTAAATTTGCCGCACGGATGTGACGTATGCTCCTAACAACAAAAGCACCAGCAGTATACATTCTGACAATAGGCTATTTTCGCAATGTAACCAAATTTAATGCATACGTCTTTGTGAAGTGCCTCGATACAAACTATTTCATTCACCTGATAAAATAATAGTATTTCGATAGACAATAGAATCCGAACTGCAACATTAGTCGTTGGCAGGTTGGACAAACATTATGGATTGCCCTACCTAGCAACACTTAATATATGCAGTTTGCATTCTGATTGTTGAAATATTGTTCAGGTGAATGAAATAGTCAGTATCGAGGCACTTCACAAAGACGTATGGATTAAATTTGGTTGCATTACGAATTTACGAAAAAAGCATATTCAAGATGCCGATGGGCCAGGCTTACAGTTTGGCATCCCAAACCCTTTGAAAGACAGGGGGAGATGACCCCAATGGCTAAACAATATTGGGACTAAAAAGTTCAACATACGAAGATACGAATTCGGTAAAAAAAAAAAAAAAAGGAGTGGTATGTGAAGACCACAGTCTAGTCAGGGAGGTGATAGAAAAGGAGTGGAAACTCTTGTAATTTATTCAAACGCATGCGTGAGGTTAGTCCAGCCTCTGTACCGTTTCCGTGTCGCGCCCCAATCAGTTGATAAAATAAAATACCCTCAACGTTGAAAGTAGACCTAGCCATTCCTCTCATTCTGACGGCACCCCGTATGCGTCTTATTTTTTCGTAACATAGCGAGCCCAGATTGAGCTCGTGAAGAAAACCTGCGCATGCGCACTCGCGAAGGAAACCAGCGCATGCGCACATGGAATCCGGTAGGGTTGTTAATAGGGTGATAGTAATTATACAAATCAATCTGTCATCAACCCATCGTTAGCTCAATCGGTAAAGACAGCGTAATACTAATCGAACTTTGTAGTTGACTTGAGGGCCGGTTCGAATCTCAGTTTATTCAGTTTTTTTTTGCCGTTATAAATAGTGTGGCAAAGCAATAAATAATCAGAGTGTAATTGTTTGTGACCTCTTTGCAAGCTATCGTAGCTTGTTATGAAAATGAGTTCATACTGGAATCTGGGCTCGCTGTGGTATGAAAAAATAAGACGCACCCCGCATGGACGGAAATTTGGGGGGATCGCGCGATCAGTGGAGAGACCGCGCTGTGTGTGGGATCGATGCGTGTGATAGGAGAATAAAAACAAAAAAACGGAATGAATCTGGATCAGCGTGAGTTCTAAAGTGTAACAATGGGATGTGTAACATTCCACTTGGCTTTGAATTTCCATGCTCCGAGCCGCTCTTCCACCGCGGGGAATTTCGGAGGCCAGGCACCAGTTTCACATTTATTACAAAGTATTAAATTACCGGCAAAATTTCAGTGTAAATTATAAAATTTATATGGGGATTGTATTGGGAATAGTGCATTAAACAGTTTTTCAAATTTAGAATTCCACCCTTGCTATAATTTGTGTGCCAGAGTTGGTAAAAGAAAAAAATAGATCCTGACAAAAACTTAATATTTTAGGATAATGCGCTTATTTTCGCATGTTTTAATGTCCCGTCATTTACTCCATGATTTCCAATCTTCGATAACTTTAAGTTTGCTAATGCGTGTTTTCGCGTGTTTTTTGTATGTTGGCAGTTGGAAAAAAGGATGAAATTACACAAGTTTGTGTTCGCTTGTTCTACTCATTACGCATTCAAAAATTGATGAGAAATCATTGAAATGGACAGCGAACATTTGCTGGGATACCATTTTCTGATGTAGGAATTCTAAATCCTGATATTTCATGCGCTCTTTTATCTCACCAACTGGTCAACTTGCAGATTAGCGCTTAACTTTTGGGCGGCTTGGAGCATGGGGTCAAAGGAGAGCGGCTTGATTCCACTCCTTTCTTTCACCTCCCTGGTCTAGTCTAGTCGAGTCGTCTCTGTCTGTGTTGTGAGGACCCTACGTCACAAAAAATGTCGCGCAATGCATTGTGGGGGAGAACCGGCTCGATCATTAACGTTTTTTTTTTGCTCAATAAAAAAATGTATTAAAAATAAGTCTGAGCACCATTTTTCAATAGGGACTTTTAGATTTGCACGACGAGAACGTGGACTGCCACGTGTGACATTGTGTGGCAGTACCCGGCAGTGCCTTAATAAAAAGACGTCACATTGCCTTAAAAGGATGTCAACGTAGAAGTCCACGTTCTCGTCGTGCAAATCTAAAAGTCCCTAATGTGTTTATTTTGGTCCGCGGCTGAATCATGAAGGATTCGCGGTCATAAATTACGGCGCGTGGGGGCGCGTGACATGTTCTGACACCGCGGACCAAAATAAACACATTTTCGGGGCAATGTGGCAAGGAAAATCGGCTATAACATAAAAACAGGCAGAAGATGGCAGCCAAATCTGGTATCAACTTAAAGCTTACGCATCAGAAAAAATGGTGGTAATAACATTAAAGAGGAAATCCCTGGAAATCTTAACATTTCCTCTGGATTTATAAAAAACATGGATAATTAGTCCATTTTTCAGTGAATTATATTATAAAATATATTATAAAGATTGTTTTTCCATCCATTTTTAACTATTCATGCAGTGAAATGAACTATCAGGAATATGTGAGAGCAATTTCATATCAATAGCTTAAAAACTCCATGTTAAATTGAAAGATTTATCAAATTTGTCACTTTTGCACTAAAACTGTGAATATGTAAGATTTTGCTGTTTGAAGGAGTAAATTTGTACCCTTATTGTGCATACCGGAATTAAATATTTTACTGAGGTATTCTTCAATGTATTATCTTTCAACTGGGCAAGAAAACAAATATAAAATATAAATCACCAAAAATGACTTTTGGTGCACTTTGGTTCCTCCCTGGCCGGCGTCAGTCATCCGCCTGGATTGGAGTCCAGGCCACAATCACTTGTTTTACAAGCAGACCCTCTACCGATTTAGCAAGAACATTTGGAGTACCCAGGCACCTTATAAATGCATTTTTATTTAAAGAGGTCCAAAATCGTCTTTAGACTGATTAGAATACAATGCGCTTAAAGATTTTACATGAAACTTGCAAAATTGAAAAGAATTTCCGAATTGTTCCAAATAATTCATTTCTATTCTCCACAGATATTTCTATACCATCGGGCATCACCTAGGCGTCAAAAAGGCGATTACTCGATTTCATCTAGACAGTTGGCATTCCGAAATGATTTCATCAGATGTAGCTCCTGGTTCAATTACGGGATTGACAATAGATGAAAAAGGTCAATAGTAATATAGTATCAGGAGTTTAATGAAACTATTTCACTTGAAATAATTGAAAATAATTATAGTGAATATATAGAATATTATGATAAAATAACCATCATTAATGATATATAAACACTGCTCTTCTATGCACTTTATATATATGTATTGTTTGTGATGCATTACATATCTATACCTTTTCAGCTTAACATTAGTCCAGAATCTGGCCGATTAAATTGTTGATAATCTCCACCGACGCGATCTCCCCCTGCTACTTACTGCAAGCCGAATATGACGTGATCCCAGGATTTCTACGCCCGACTGGCGACTTTTTAAAAATATAACCCAGTCATCCTAGCGCGTATTTGAATATTTGCGTTGGTACGGTGTGGTGGAGAACAAAATTAAATCGGTCATATTCTCGACTATACTGGTATGTCGCAATAATTTTAGTCCTCCCATCTGGACTATTGCAACTCCCTCCTTGCCGGCCTCCCATTTCCTCATATATTTCCTCTCTAGCGTATCCAAAATTCAGCAGCTAGATTGATCACATTAAGTAGGAAACATGACCATATATCCCCTGTTCTTCGCTCACTTCATTGGCTACCGGTCCATTCTCGCATAACTTTCAAGATCCTACTTCTTTCATACAAAATAACACATGACCATTGCCCCCCAAATTTCTTCATGACCTAGTCTCGATCTTCCTCTTCTGCCAGATCCCTCCGTTCATCTTCCTCCATGCAATTATCGCATCAGATTCGGTGTGCGTGCGTATTATGAATATTTATGACATGAATAGCGCATGACGTATAGGTTCCTTTTGAGCCAATCAAATGCAGCGCTAAGATGGTTAGGTTCGGTTAATAAAAGTCGCACCTGTCTGGGCATACCGATGCGTACGGATTCGTATATTACGTCATTTTCGGCTTGCAGCAGGTAGGGGATGGAAGAGATCGCGATCGTGAAATACAATAACCGTCCAGATTTAATGGACTAGCTGAACATTTCCTCATTTGAAATTTAACAAAATATATATCACGAATTCGAATTTCTAAAAGCGTGGGCAATAAATGATGAACCCTATGAACTTAATGTAGCATTTCACAAATACACGTAGGTGATTCATTTCACCATAGCCTTTAGGTTAAGCATAAATAGCATATGGATAGTTATAATTTCTTCCGGGAGATACCTAAAGTATATGAATGTAAATGTGAGATATTCCTCGGTAGAATTTTTTTTTTCTCAAAAATCTTTTTTGTTTGTTTTTGATACGCAGGAGAGCAACTTTTTTGGACTTCAAAACTGAACCTCATTTACTCGTTCGACTTAAAGACTGGCGTTGGACCGATCACGTTACTAAACCTTGAAAGTCTTAAAATGCGACCTTCTAGTATACTCTTCGTATCTGGATGGCTTGTTTGGTATGACCGGTATCATGATCAGGTTTGTGCTGCGCAAGCTAAAGTAGATGCTGAAATCAAATTATGTCGTTTCACCAGTAATGACGGTAAGCCCAATCATGTAAGTCTGGTATTTGACAAATATTTGGCACTGCGACGCATATAGGTTTTCTCTTTGCAGTCTCTTGCACGTATCGGGGGAGTGCAAGGACTGCTGGAGATTTTAAACCATAAGTTAAAAACCGCCAATGATAGCCTGGATGTGAATATAAACTCTCGTTAAATCAAGACTGTGATCCAGTGATTTTACAAAATTAATACTACAAGTGCATGCAATGCACCCTAAATATGTCTTTTTTAAAGGAGTCAGTCACTGAGTCTAACATGAAAATGTTAACAGCACCAGAAACACTAGGTGTGTTATTGTGGGTTGTTAATTACCCTCACACATAAACATACACACACACACACACAAACACACACTCACTCACACACGCACAAGCACATACCCACACACATATATCAACAGTCATAATGACATTGTAAAGTAAATCAAAGTTTTTACGTAATATGCTACATGTACATACATTTAAGATATTATACTAAATATCAATTGTATCAGATGTGTACCTTTAAAGTTGATAAGATTTGGCTGACAAATTTGCCGATTAATGTATGTTAGCTTTATTTAACTCCTTTGCTAATCATTACTATTGTGTCTGCGGGCGTTTCAACAAACTTGTCACATCCTGCCTTTCTTTTTTCTTAAAAAAGAGAAATCTGCATCTTGTGAATTTTTTCTGGCAAAATATCAATAGACAGATATTCCTAATTCACTCATAGCAAATAGGAATATATCATCTTCTTTTAAAAAATCTTAAGAAAGTTTTGAAGACTTAACTTTTCTTTGTGAAATATACATGTATAAATATATGACATAGGTTCTCGGCTGGGTCCTTTGTTATTTACTCTGTACACTGCTAATCTCATTTCAAATGTTCAATCGAATTTACCCGAGATATCATGCCACTGCTATGTTTATGTATCATTCAGACCCGATGACCATGCTCAAGAGCGATGTGTCTCACTTCTAGAAACATGTGTTGACTATGTACGTGGATGGATGTTGCAAAATAGGCCAATGCTAATGATAGTAAAACTGAATTAATGATCATTGGGACACCTAAACAGACATCTAAAATCAACATAAACAGTATATCAATTGAAGATTCTGTAATAGAACCATCTGTTAATGCAAGAAATCTTGGAGTACAGTTCGATGCGCATTTGAATATGGGAGAACACATCACAAATGTTTGTTAATCAGCATACTACATGATCTATAATCTCAGACGTATTTGGAAATATTTAGATAAGGACATTACGATTACGAAAGACATTGTTCATGCATGTATCACCAATAAGTTGGACTATTGTAATGGTCTACTGTATGGGATCCCTGACTCTCAAATAGTGAGATTGCAACGGGTTCAAAACACCTGTGCAAGGCTGATTTGTGGTTGTTCCAAATTCACACGGATCACCCCAATTTAAAAAAAAAAAATCTACATTGGTTACCAGTACGCTAGAGAACAACATTCAAAATCTTGCTGACTGTATATAAAGCACGTCTCGGTCAAGCTCCCACTTATATCAAAGAATCGCAACTTGCGCAGTTCCCGAGATACTTTGTTGCCGCAGATCCCATCTATCAAAACAAAAATAACGCTAGGTGATCGAGCATTTGCTTGTGCAGCCCGAAATCTCTGGAATAACTTACCATTAGAAGTCAGGAAATCACCATTTGTGAATATCTTTAAATAAAAACTGAAAGCACATCTTTTCAATTAACTGTAAATCTAAGCATATCAGGAGCTCTTGTATATAGCGCAGTAGAATATATACCTAATGTTGGATAGTTTGTGCGCTCTATAAATGTATTATTATTATTATTGTTATTATTATTATTATTATTATTATTATTATTATTATTATTATTATTATTATTATTATCATATGATTGTAGATAAACAAATATTATTTTAAACCGCCAAACGAATTAATTCTAAATTGTTATGTGTCCTAAAGTTTTTAACAATTGTAATAATAATCCACTTTGCCTCAATAGTTTGGCTTATTTCACAAATTCTACTCCTTCCTCTAGTTCTTTTACTACTTCTATTACGTCTTCTGAAGATCTTTGTTATATCTTGTTCTTTTGTCTCGCCAATAAAGAATGGATATTTATGTTATATCGATTTAAAGTAATATTTTTTATGATTTAAGAATCCTGGACTGTATATCTAAAATGGTAACATAAAATGGACGAATAATGATAAATGGCCGGTATTCAGAAATGTTCCGTGATTTATGAAGCGCCAACTGTTAGCCTCCGTATCTTGTATGTAAGAATTACCATGTGTAAATGAACAAACAAAATCAAGGCGAAATGAAATCAATATACATGAATCATGTTCAGTAGTGATCATGTTCAATGAATAATTGTTTATTCTTTTTATTACACACACGATCGCAAAGACTGTCGTAAAATCAACTCATGGGAATTTTCAATACCCTATTAAGATACATTGTAATGCCTATAGAATTCATGTGCTGATTACGTAATAAGTACTTGTAATGTACGCGTATTCAAAAAGGAGAGGCATTGAAATATCAATCATGTTTACAGAGTGAGCGTATCTTCTATAATATAAAATCATCGTGCCGGAGATACGCATATTCAAAACTGCGGGTTAAGAAGGCAATAAAATGCAAGATAATAAAACCGTTAGGTAAATTTATATAGCGCAGCTACTAAATGAATATACTCTACTGCGCTTATCATTTTATCATTTTATTACCCCGGCTGTAGCTGAGGCGCAATAGAAAGGCGCTAAACCATTCAAGGAATTTCTTCCTACCGGGTACCCATTTGCTTCACCTGGGTGGAGAGTGGCAATGTAGATTAATGCCTTGCCAAAGAACTCGAACCACGAACCATGAGGCGCCCTTTACTTTTGACAAAGATTAATTGTAGTCCTAATGAGTAATATAAATAACAGAACACGATTGCAAAAAACTTCGACGACTCGACTCACGGGCAAATGGGCAATTTCAGTGTCCCATTGCAAGCACGCGTACGTTCGGATACTATAATGTTTAAGCATTATGCTACTATACAAGGCCACAAGAAAACGTTGATTTTGTTCCAAAAGTAGTTGCGATCGATATATACCAAGGAAAAACGAAACCCGAAAACCAAGGAATATTGTGAACAAACCATTAGCTGTAGTATAAATATGATTCCTTGCTTTTCAAAAAGTAGAAGTAATCTGCTTACAAATGATACATTGATAACATGTATCCATACATGCTTCACTGCACAACGTTGTTTTAGAGGTGGCATGTCAAAATCCATGCATGACAGATTTGGGTGGAAAAGTGAACATGGTTGAAAACATTTTATCACGTGCCAAAAGGATCGAACATGACTTAAAATACAAGTCCACTCCAAAAATACCTTGCCTTTAATAGAAGCAGAAAAATCAGACAAACCAATCAAAAAAAGTTTGAGAAAAATGGGATAACTAATAAGAAAGTTATGAATTTTTGGAAAAGTATGTAAAACTAAAAAAAAAAGCAAATTACTACACAAATTGCCAATTTGGTTATCAGTTTGTGACGTCATCTCCTCACTATTTGTCAAATGCTTTATATAGTTTAATCCCTTTAATTTCCCTTTTTACCCCCCAAAACTTGATTTACCCATGCCTTTGCCCAGGTTATGTGATTTGTATTATATTGCGTGCATGACATTTCACAAAAAATGTTATGAACTTAGAAGAATTGATACTATTTTTCTGAATTTTGTATCTTCATAATTATTGATTTTTATATAAATAGTTTATCAAAATTCACATTTGTCATGATTTAACTGGAAAAAATTACTCTATATTAGTGCATCCACACAAAAACATATTACTATCAATCTAACTTGGAAGATGGTGTGAAGAAATAATATTCTTAGGGGGAAAATAGGAAATTTATATTATCAATATAAAAAAAATAATTAGTGGATAGTGAGGACATGACGTCACAGACTCATGAGTAAATTGCCAATTTGTGTAGTGATTTTCAAAGTTTCTCATGTCATTAAAAATGTATAACTTTCTTATTAATTATCCGATTTTGCTCAAACTGTTTTTGATTGGTTTGTCTGATTTTTTTTTTTTTTTGTCTGAGAAATTTCCAAAAAACTCTACATAATATCGTATATTGTAAATTAGTATTTTACTTATTGTAGAATTAATGTCAAGTAATCGCAAGATATTTTTATATGTATATATTCTTAGCTCCGTGGCTGTATGGGTAGTATGTAGTTGGTTACATTGTTCACGTTTGTACTTTCATACACTATAGACCTATTATCGTTTGTATCTTTGTGTCATTATCTATGTATAATGTATAAGAATTGTATTCACAAGTCATGCATTGCTATTTATTCTTTTAAGTTTGTACTCTCATACCCCGAGAGGGGACCAAAGAGTCAATAAAATTCTACAAATTCTACATATAGTAACGTATGTATTTTCATGGGTATATATATGTATCATGTGACGCAAGTTGAAATATATAAGGTGATGCGCTATATAGATGTAATATTATTATCATCATTATTATCATTATTATGAAAATAATGTTGTTGATGATGATGATGATGATGATGATGATTATCATTATTATTAATTATCGTTATTATTATTATTATCATCGTCATCATTATCATTGTTATTGTTCCTGTTGTTTTAATCATCTGTTTTTTTATAGAGGTTTCTATCTTTTAAGAAGTGTGATTGCCTATTCAATTTAACTTGAACTGATTAGCCATGAATCCGGTTGCCTTTTGCCTTCCCCGATCGACCATTGATTGGATTTACCAATCATATGACCGGATACATACCCGGGTTAACTCAGGAAGACGGCTGAATCTAACAACTGTTCACTGCTTTTATTATATTCATAAACAAGTTATCCAGTAAAGGATGAAGCTCTGGTACCCCCATGCTTTGAAGAACTCGAAAAAAGAAAAGAAAAAAGAGACCGAGTACAACTTGCAATCGTCCTAGGTATAGCAAAATGATGTCCAGATACATAATCCAACCCCCCCCCCCTTCCCCGGTCTAGAGAGGATACGCCGTCTATCAATGTCTGCCGACGACAAATTGGCGAATTATATGAGCATACTCTCTCCATCTAGCCTATCAAATGAACCAATTTAATTCAATCAAATTTAATTCAATTTTTATTTTCTAATGGAATTTGCTTTGATCGCACTTTACATACAATTTTACGTAACATAATATATATAGATATCATAACATACATAGATATCATGACATATAACATGATAAATACAATAAACATAATAACATATAAACAAAAACAGTATCAAGTATTTTCTTTGAAATCTGTAAAGGTTAAAAGTGAGCATTTGAAAAGGAAGGGGAAGATTGAAACAGAGAGAGAGAGAGAGCGAGAGGAGGGGGGGGGGTATTTTTTCCAATAACTCGTATCCCGTCCATCTCAATTTGTGCCCACCCCCTAGTTAAACGTGACTATAGAGGGACAGAAACACCGGCGGAGAGAGGACGTGTGTGAGAGAGAGAGAGAGAGGGAGAATTGGAGAGAGCTAGGATAACTCGTGTTCCGTTCACCTCAAGATGTGATTCCCCCACCCCACTCCCCCATAAATATATTACCTTAAGGCCTGGACACACATAGGGGACGCATGGGGGACGCACGGCCCGCGCATTGAAAATTTGCAATTTTGCCAGTGCGTTGTCGTGCGTTAGGTGTGCGTCATCCTTCGTTACTCGTTCATCGAGTGCTCTGGACCAACGCTGGACCAACGCTATGCATTCGTCGTCTATTGCTGTGTGCGTCGGGATTTTTGGAGCATGCTTAAAAATGTCCGCGGAGCTCAACGCATTAATGTAAACGCCAAAAGGACGCCAGACATGCGCGGAGCGCGCTAGACCAACGCTACACATACGCGGAGCACACGCCCTGTATACGCGCAGCGCGCTAGCAACACGATATGCGTTCGATGTCTGCTCGCTAGCTTCTCCCAAATCCTGACAAAAGTCGGGCTCACGACTTTTTTCCGATATTCAATGCGCCGGCCGTGCGTCGTCTATGTGTGACCGGGCCATTACATAGGAGGAAATGACAGAGGCCTACATAGTCGATACGGCAAAACAGAGAGAGTCGAGAGAGAGAGAGAGAGAGGGGTGGGGGTATTTTTTCAATAACTCGTATCCCGTCCATCTCAATTTGTGCCCACCCCCTAGTTAAACGTGACTATAGAGGGACAGAAACACCGGCGGAGAGAGGACGTGTGAGAGAGAGAGAGAGAGGGAGAATTGGAGAGAGCTAGGATAACTCGTGTTCCGTTCACCTCAAGATGTGATTCCCCCACCCCACTCCCCCATAAATATATTACCTTAAGGCCTGGACACACATAGGGGACGCATGGGGGACGCACGGCCCGCGCATTGAAAATTTGCAATTTTTGCCAGTGCGTTGTCGTGCGTTAGGTGTGCGTCATCCTTCGTTACTCGTTCATCGAGTGCTCTGGACCAACGCTGGACCAACGCTATGCATTCGTCGTCTATTGCTGTGTGCGTCGGGATTTTTGGAGCATGCTCAAAAATGTCCGCGGAGCTCAACGCATTAATGTAAACGCCAAAAGGACGCCAGACATGCGCGGAGCGCGCTAGACCAACGCTACACATACGCGGAGCACACGCCCTGTATACGCGCAGCGCGCTAGCAACACGATATGCGTTCGATGTCAGCTCGCTAGCTTCTCCCAAATCCTGACAAAAGTCGGGCTCACGACTTTTTTCCGATATTCAATGCGCCGGCCGTGCGTCGTCTATGTGTGACCGGGCCATTACATAGGAGGAAATGACAGAGGCCTACATAGTCGATACGGCAAAACAGAGAGAGTCGAGAGAGAGAGAGAGAGAGAGGGGGTGGGGGATTGTGACATAACTGAAAGAGAGGGGAAGAGAGAGACTTTCTGTATGATTTTCCAGTAACATTAATTTTTTTGATAATCATTAATTATGGGGGATTTGTAATTGGTTTGCGACAATCCGCATCGATGCATTATCATTCTTCTTCTTCTTTGGGTTGAGTCTGCCTCCTTCACAGTTGAAGATTCTTGCAGATCGACTGATGTGTGTGTGTGTGTGTGTGTGTGTGTGTGCTTACGAGATCCAGGTGCGTGTGGCAATGCTATTAACATGGTGCAAGTAAAAAAAAAGTTCCCGGACTTAGTTGCGGCCTCCCGTCAGCCATTGACGGAAGGTATCCACGGTGGTGGCACACATTGTTTCTGATGGCAGGTTATTCCAAGTCCTCACAGTCCTGGGAAAGAAGGACTACTTATGTTGCCCGGTTCCTGAACGGGGGACTTGGTAGCTATGTGCATGGTGCCTCCATCACAAGGTCGCAGAGATTTTTTTTATTTTAAGAATATTCTGATATTTTTCATGCGTTTACGAAAGCAACGTTGTAATCTTAACTTTCAAATGATATCTTAACTCAGATACCTATAACTTTGGTTGTATTTGTTTTTTATGGTAGCAAACCAATCAGGAGATGTCATTCTTTTGAATACGTCAGTGATTACATCAGGGGCGGCGATTTCTTTTCATGACCGGGGGGGGCGAAATGCGAGGGACCAGTGGCGTAATAAGCAAAAACGTTGTTTTTTGGGGGGGGAGGGGGGGGGGCGGCAGAAGAAAAAAATCCGCATCTCCACCACTCTTATATGTTACATGCATGCCCCGCGGAACGTTTTTTCAAAGGGGGGGGGCTAAAGTATTAATGATTAGTTAGAGCGTAGTGAGCGATGCAAGTGGGGCATATATTTGCGTGGGGTTCAGGGGCGGAGCCCCCTAAAGCTCAGGGCTTTTAGGCATTAAATTACTGTCAGATGAGCATCAAAGGGCCCGTCTTAGGGCACTTAGTGGGGTCCAGGGGGCAGAGCCCCCTTAAGCTCAGGGGTTTTAGGCATTTAATTACGGTCAGATGAGCATATTTTGATACCTCATTAGTGACACTGGCATGCAGGTCACTATACTTTCTTTCTTTCTTTCTATTTCTCTTCAACATACTTTTTCAAAAAAGTGAGAAGGCGGGGGGGGGGGGCCTCGAGCCCCGGGCCCAGCCGATCCGTGGACCAGACATGTAGGCTTCTAAATAAACATATTTTTTGCCTGACTGTAAATTTGGGAATTTGTCATTTTCCAATATACGCATAAAAAAGTATAATACAAAAAAGTGAGAAAAAATCCCGGGAAATCATGTAATTTCAGCAACATTTGTAAATCACTGGTATCGAATGAGAAATAAACCACGATTAAATTTTATTTGGGGGCAATTGCTCCCAAGAACCCCCTGCCCCCCCCCCCCCGCCCCATCAATACGCCAGTGCTATGGGTGAGGGAGCATAGCGAACGAGAGGGGCGAAGGTGACGGCAGTGACTACACCCTCACAGCTTTTTGAAGTTTTGTTGTATTAAAAAACTACATTCCTAAGCAAAACTATAGTATAAAACCAAGCAATATTCCCTTTTTCACACTTTACTTTTACTTTGCCGGAAATTAATGTGCAGTCCGAAGGGTTTAATAGGTAAATGTTAGTAAGTAGGGAGCTTTGGCATGGATGGGACTTCTATTTCCCACTCTAGGCCTCTGCCATATACATGTATATTGATATTGCTATGGGAGTTGAAATGGCAACTATCAGCCTGGCAAATATATAGACTATGTTGTAGTGACTCCTTTAATACTGAAAAGAGCAAGTGGAATATTCATTGTTGTAGCACTGATCTATTTCTATAACTCTTAATCTTGTAAATATACAGTGTAAACTGTGCTTACGTGATACCAGCGGAATAACGATTTTCTACAATATTTACTTGTACATTTTGAAGGATATTAAGCGAAGGAGGGAGGTTAGCGACCGAGCAAGAACATTTTTGCATTTTTTGCTCTATTTTTTGCTATACATTTTTGTGTGTGCACTTTTTCAAATCCCCCCTAACAAAATTGAGGGGGGACGTGTCCCCCCCCCCCCATTCCCCCGTCCCCGGGATCGCCACCCCTGGATTACATTGACAGTCAGGTCAAGCTACCAAGGTGATGAATTCACTTTTAATTTATCACGAAGCTTATAAGATTTATTTACCAGAAAGGCCGCAAAACTGGAAAACAATAATGTTATTTATACATCACAAAAAGTAATTATCAAATGGTAAAAGAAACGACTGTAAAAAGAAATGTAGTGGTTGGAAAGGTTTTCATGTAGTTGTTTTTGTTGTTATTACCGTATAAGTAGGTCCGATGAAACTTGTGCAATTTGATTGTTGCTTACTTTAGTCAAGTGAGACGCACAAACAGTGATTTAAAGGTAACAACATCTTGTTGACATGCTTACTACATATCATCATGAACTCGTGATCATATAGCGTAGAACGTGAAGAGCAGAATCATACATTGAAAACCTATAAGGGTGGCCTTGCAAGCAGTGACGGATCCAGGGGGGCCCCTAGAAAAAAACAGGTAAAAACACCATTTTTTGTAAAAAAAAAAAAGAAGAAGATGGGGCCCCCTCCCCTGGCTTAAAGATACTATGTACTTTTTGCAGCCAACGTCAAATTCTGTAGAACTTTGCAGGAATTATGAATATGTCACGTACGTCCTATCTGTGAAATTTAAACATTAGCAGTGTCCTAATATTCAAATTATGCAAGAAAACCCGTTTACTTGCTAGACTTCACTGTCAGACACTATTGAGTGACTGACTGTTTTTTTTTTAATCTTTGGTAATAACATACATAAAATGAGCTGTAAAGGGTAAATGAGCATTTGTCTACATCAATAACCCACTTCTTGTAATGGCCAAAATTAAACTGATTGAATCTTTTCGCAGCATAAAACGTACGACCATTCGGTACAATGGTCTGAAAAATCAGACTATTACTTATTGGCTCTATAGCTCCTAAGTCGATTCGACAACCAATAATCGTAATTTTCCCCCTTAAAGACATTTTCAAGCCCCCTTTTTTCTAGGGAAGTTCTAAATTAGTATTGTCTTTCAAATGCTGTTGGAATTTAACCGTTTCATTTTTTGGCCTGCAAATGGGACATAGTACCTTTAAGGGGGGTGGGGGTTTTAAAAAAATTACAATTTTCGGAGGCAAAAAAAAATAAGAAATTGCTCACAACCCCTGAGCGGAAAATCGGCCGGCACGGTTTTCAAATTTTCGCACGAAGTGGGCCCCTTTTTCGGCCCCCTCCCTTGCCGCCGGCTGGATCCGCCCCTGCTTGCAAGTACATGTACCTCCATTACGACAAGGAGTCAAAACTCAATCTATTAGAAAAAAGAGACAAAATTTTATAAAATCCAAACAAAGCTATACATTTACGTACACTCATAATTGCCTTATTTGGTAATCCTACTATAAAGTATGGAAGGCATTAATTGTATCATAATATTGATTTGGAGACTGTTATGGTCGTACAGGAAGTAATCATAAACATCTAAATAATCATGATAATGTTCATGAAAAGAAGGAGAGTTGTCATACTTTGGGACACGGAGCAACATAAAGAAAACTCTAAACCATATTAACGTTAATGTAATTCGTTTTGCCGCGGTGTTTAATTTGTATGTGGTATCATATTGATTGTTATCGTCTTTTCTGTATTTCTTGAATAAAAATGACAATTAAAAGATTGTGGAATAATATATATGAACAACTGTAGATGTGATACTATGCTCATCTGTTTGTGCCATAATAAAGATGTTTGTGCCATAATAAAGATGTGGTTTGGAAATAACTTAGTCTACCTCATCTGACCAGTTTACGAAACAACGGCCCGGAGATCATGATCTACATATTATGATGTCAAACATAACATTTTAAAATCTGAAAAAAGACATATCAAATCATTCCTTTACAAAGAGTATCCATGATAATGCTTTGGTCAGGAGGGGTATATGACCAAGGTAGCCAATAATCTACTATAGACAGATTATAATAATACATTATCGATTATAATATCCTCACAGATTACTGCCCTTTGTTGAAATTACCGTTAAGTGCCAACTAGTTTATTTTGATTCAATACATTTTGTTTCGTCCACCACCTATACAAAAATTCACCTTTAAAAATAATTGAAAAGCAGAAAAGAAATATTCGTCCCTACTGCAATCCTGACCATGATAAAATACTGCAAAACACAATTGAAAAGGAAATTTGAATTGAAAAATGATAGCCGTTGACCAGTCACAATTGGAATATCTTTGCCCAGAAAAAGGCCTATTGTGATGGCCCTGATTTCGAATCATGAAAATGCTGAATGATTCGGTTTAATTTTTTAATTCCATACTTGATTTCCTTCAGTCGCAACAACGACCCAAGACGTATTAAGCCATATAACATGTATAAACTATCCTTGTACAATTAACCATGAAGATCATACAATGGGGACCCACATTTTAAAGCATACCACTATCATGCCCATGCTTACTTTGATAGTGCTTTTAGTGCATGCATGATAGCTGCCGAATGCAAACTTCAGTGTCCCATTCTTGTGCTTGTGTTGTTTTGCTTGTCTTGTCATGTATTGTCTTGTTTTGTATCGTCCTGTTTCCCCCCATCTTTTCTTTTCCTTGCATATTCTACTTTATGATACCATGATATTTTATGTTAGGGAACCATATCACCTCTCACACTTAGATATTTTTTCCTTACGATATTTGTCTTAATTTCATTTTCAATCTTTAAAGAGATCTATTCTACTCACTATTTGAGGGATCCACACTAAACAAGCCCTGCTTCTTAGTGGACCTCTCCATTTCATAAATTTTAGTATAAAAAAAAATAATAGACAAAAATAAAACAACTTAAAGTATCATAATATTTACTTTACGTGTTAACTCTTTATTTTTTTAATAATCCAAATTATGAATAATGTTTTAGTCATTGATTAGTATTTTCGCCACGCTTGATTTGATTCTTTTGCATTTGCTTACTGTATACTGATTTGTATATTCATGTTGTATACTATACAATTATTGTTTACTGCATATTGAATTGTATTGTGTTTGCAATGATGCTAGAAAAAATGTAAATGAAATAAACTAAACTGAAACTAAACTGAAACTGAAACTGAAAAAGTTACAAGCTATGCTTTCCTAGGTTTCCTCCGCAATACAGCAAACAATTATCTTCTTAGTCTCAATTGTATATACTTTTAGTGCATTATACGTACCATATTATGTATATTTCTCGTTTGTCAATACATTATTTGGAATGAATTGTGTTAACCGAAAAGCTTTGTAAATTTTATTTGCTGTTATTGTGGAAATAAATGAAATAAAATAAATATAATAACCATATTCCTCAAGCTGTCGGTGATCAGATCTATTTTCTCATTTGTGAAATACAGATATGCGCCATCTGTTATTTTGTATGGTACATGTTTCTCACGTCAGTCGGATGTGTATTCATTTTGTGTGCATGATATCCGGTGATATTTCAGAGCCAAAATAGGCTATAATATTTAGGCATGCTATAAATAGACAATGTTAGGTGTATTTATATGGCAGTTTGGGGAGGGAATTACAACAGGGCTCACTGAATATCAGCGTCGATTTATGTGTAAACGGCGCCCCCGAAACATATCATGGGTATGACATACGCCGACATAATTTTATGGGTATATGGCATCGGTACCAAGTGATTGAAAAACAAAAGTCACTCATAAATAGATGTAAATGGCGCCGACTGAATTCATAATGTGCGTGAGGCCTTGATAGCGCCGATAACCGATTTTTTGGAAGAAAAAAGGAGGACTGAGAGCTCCTAAACTCTCCTCTGTGCAGTCAACTTTCATGTCATATGATAGCACACAATCACATTCCTGCGACCTTTGCTCTGATGCCTTTGCATAGACTTCTAATAAACATCAAGAACCAAATCTTGAGTCGATCACTTTCCCCTACAGTGCGACTATCAACATGCACCGCCCTTCAATCTGATCACATCCGCCCCTAACTTGGCATCCGCATTTGCTAAAAATAATTTATGTCGTTTCAACTTTTCATAGTAGAGGTCTGGGTTTTATTGTGGTAGAGAACAACAAGGACAAACATGGCTTCTGTATCTACACATGTAAGTGTCGTGCTTTCTTTTTTCCCCTTCGAAATCTGAGTTTAAACGATTATTTTCTTCAGTCCGTGCTGTTTCAGAGCATATCAATGTAGCAAGTTGCACGGTGTAAGACGAGTCATGTGGTTCTTTCAATAAAACTTTTCAAAGAAAATACGAATATAAATTGAAACAATTATTAGATGTACAGAAACCAAGAGCTATGAGGTATAGTTCGCCTGTTTACTCTGGTATAGATACGTAATATTGCAGAAATCAATGGGCACAATGGCTTTATGCGTCGTGTTCCGTCGACGCTATATAGTGCGTCGAAAAACTGCAACACATTACGCTATTAGTACCCTGGTCCCTTACTATGTCAAGATGTTGCGTCTGCGGCCAATTTGTCCGTCTCTGAAAAGGCCCTATGTATAATGTTTCATGTCCTTCATTGACGTAATAGACAGTACGCATAATGTGCTGCCTTAGACATGTTGCTCACAAGGCGTCATTTCTATAACATTGTAAATCCTACGCCAATGAAGCGTATAAAGCCGTAATATTGCATTATGCGTCTGTGAAGCTGCTAAAGTGTAACTTCACGCTATAGCGTAACCTAACGCCTAAGTAACTGAAAAAAAGTTCACTTCAGCGGATACGCTATACACACTGATACACAACTGTTATTGAGGAGCACACGATAACCTAGACCGAAAGCTTCAGTCTCTGATATCGACGGTTGTTCCGCTGAGATTGCATCTGGCTCCTCTGACCGCCTCTATACATAGACTGAAGTACGTCAATGGGGTAGTGTGGGGAACGAATGGTTCAGTTCGGCCGGACCGCGATGAATGAGATATGCAACGAGTTTTTCACTCTTTACGTCTTCATATATCCACTTTGGCTGCAATTTTACACTGAAACTTTTGAAAATTAAAAATAACACAGAAATATCTACTTTGACTTACGATAGCTTGCTCATTTAGATCCTATATTAATGATTAATCCGAGAAAGTCTTGTAGTCAACATGATTTGTTGTCAGCCATCTTGGTTTAAGTTGATGAATATTCATTTTTTCTTTTCGAACGTCCAATAGCTACGTATGAGTCAGCCCGGCTTGAGCCGGTGATGTTTGAATATTCATAAGCCCAATATCAAACACGTGCTCTGATTGGCCATTGGGCTTGTTTTGGTCGGTTGACCCGGAAATATATCGGGCGGGTCATGTCATAGATTACCAGTTCGAATGCATGAACGTACCGTTTCCTTGGTTCTGAGATAAAAATTGGATAACTCATATACGTAAGTCTGTAAATTTCGCATTTAGAAATAAGTCATTAAAAAATTGATAACTGTACATAGGAGAAAAATAGACATAGTATTTTTGTATCTGATTTATAAATCAGAAAATTAGATCTAAATAAAGAAAATCGTGGGAGAAAGTTTTTGACCTAAAAGCAGGCCAAAATCGGCTCAATCTCTCCCCGTGGTGCGAGCCGTATGGGGTACCGTCTGTGTATGGGGAATGTCAACAAATGTCAGTTTTATTAAAGAATGACCCATACCAGACGGTTATTTCTGTCTAACGATAACCGTAATTTGTAGGGCAACACCCGCGAACCATATAGTGGCTCTGAAGGGCCATCGCGAATCATAAACTTTGAAGTGAAATTCGTGATGATAATATGCGACAAATCGCATATTTTGTCGCGAATTTTTTGATTAATTTAGTTATCTTCTATTTCCTTTATCTCTGCTTTCTTTCTCTTTCTCCCTCTCTTTCTTAATATCTCTCACTTCTATAACCCCTCTCTCTCATCTCCTCCCTCCCCTCATCCCCCTCTCTCTCTCTCCTATCTCTCTCTCATCTCCTTCTCTCTTTCTCTCGTTATCCTTCTCTCTCTTTCTCTTTATCTGCCTCCGCCCTTTCTGTTTATCTCTCTTTCTCTCTCATCTCCTTCTTCATTTCTCTTTCTATCTACTAATTGCTGTTTTGCTATAGCCAAGCTTTTCTACATTGAGGTCCAACAATTTGATGGACACACTTAAGGATTTTCAAAACATGAGTTTGAAGACGAATATTGTGATGAAAAATTAAAAAATTAGGGTTTTCTACGTACAACACAAAACCTAAATAAATTATTGGACACTCCTTCATCAATATTCGTCTTCAAATATATTTGTTTTATAAATCATTGCAGAAGTATGTGCTAAATGACATCCTCTTTCACATCATTAAACAATTTAAAGCCTATCTGTACTACTTGTAGCTACTTGCTCCTCTATACAGAAGACAATGCCTAATCGGCGCCTGTTGGTCCCCATGATCCTCTTTTTCTTATGTTAATTGAGAGCTGAGTTGATGAGATAGCCACCTGTCAGTGACCTCGCTGAGTGGTCTAATCCCTACTGTCAACACTAGTACGGACGGCCTTTAAGTGAAATATTGCAATACATGTTTGGCTAAATTGGGGGTTCGAAGGCTTTATCTTCAAATTGTTATCTATTGGTACATAAGGGCCACTAAAGTGTAACCTGCTGCTATAGAGTAACCTGCTGCTAAAGTGTAACCTGCTGCTAAAGTGTAACCTGCTGCTATAGAGTAACCTGCTGCTATAGAGTAACCTGCTGCTAAAGTGTAACCTGCTGCTAAAGTGTAACCTGCTGCTAAAGTGTAATCTGCTGCTAAAGTGTAATCTGCTGCTAAAGTGTAACCTGCTGCTAAAGTGTAACCTGCTGCTAAAGTGTAACCTGCTGCTATAGAGTATAAACCTGCTGCTAAAGTGTAACCTGCTGCTAAAGTGTAACCTGCTGCTATAGAGTAACCTGCTGCTAAAGTGTAACCTGCTGCTAAAGTGTAACCTGCTGCTAAAGTGTAACCTGCTGCTAAAGTGTAACCTGCTGCTTTAGAGTAACCTGCTGCTAAAGTGTAACCTGCTGCTAAAGTGTAACCTGCTGCTAAAGTGTAACCTGCTGCTTTAGAGTAACCTGCTGCTAAAGTGTAACCTGCTGCTAAAGTGTAATCTGCTGCTAAAGTGTAACCTGCTGTTAAAGTGTAACCTGCTGCTAAAGTGTAACCTGCTGCTAAAGTGTAACCTGCTGCTAAAGTGTAACCTGCTGCTAAAGTGTAACCTGCTGCTAAAGTGTAACCTGCTGCTAAAGTGTAACCTGCTGCTATAGAGTAACCTGCTGTAGGACTACTAGTAGTAGTTAGCCTTATGATGTTGACGTTGTTACAGTCATCTCCCACGTACTGGAAGCTGATGACCCTTACTTACAAAGATAAGGAGCAGGCACCAAAATAGCAATATGTTGATGTTAGACTTCATGTTGAAAGCGGTATTCATCCCATTTCCATGAAATGTAGGAAGACTATTATAACGTACTGGATGAGCTTATAACTGGATGAGCAGATGCAGGCGCGGATCCAGGATTTCTTAGGGGGGTGGGGGCCCAAATTTGAAATTGTGCGAGCCAAATATTGGTACGTAATGGTGACCACTAAAGCAGTGGCGTAATGAGCAAAATCGTTTGGAGGGGAGGCAGACAAAATTCCGCATCACCACTACTCTTACATGCAGGCCCTGCCGAACTTTTTCAAAGTGGGTGTGGGGAGGCTAAAGTATTTACGATCAGGTAGAGCGTAGCGTAAATTGGCGTGGGGTCTAGGGGCAAAGCCCTGGCGGGGTCAAGGGCGAAGCTCCCGGAAGCTCAGGGCGTATGGGCATTTAATTACGGTACGTCAGATGAGCATATTTTTATACCTTATTTGTGACACAGGCATGACACTTATTGGCGTAGGGTCCAGGGGGCGGAGCCCCGAAGCTTCGGGATTTAGGCATTAAATTACCGACAAATGAGCATCCAGGGGCCCGACTAAGGGCCCTAGGTGGGGTCCAGGGCAGACCCCCGGAAGCTCAGTGGTTTTAGGCATTTAATTACGGTCAGATGAGCATATTTTGATACCTTATTTGTGACACTGGCAGGTCACTAATTGGCGTGGGGTCCAGGGGCGGAGCCCCAGAAGCAGGGTTTTAAGCGCTAAATTACGGTCAGATGAGCATCCAGGGGCCGCCTTAGGGCCCTAGTTGGGTTCCAGGGGCAGAGCTTAGGGTTTTAGGCATTTAATTACGGTCAGATGAGCATATATTGATACCTCATTATTTTGTGACACTGGCAGGTCACTATTCTTTCTTTTTCTCTCTTTCTTTCTATTTCTCTTTAATATACTTTTTCAAAAAAGGAAGGGGGAGCTCGAGCCCCGCCGTTCCGCGGGCCATGACATGTAGGCCTCTAAATAAGCATATTTCTTGGCCTGACTGTAAATTTGGGAATTTGTCATTATCCAACAAACGCATAAAAAGTATAATTTACTAAAAAGTGAGGAAAAATCCCTGAAAATTATATCATTTTAAGCAAAATTTGTAAATCACTAGTATCGAATTAGAAATAAACCATGCTTAAATTCTATTTGGGGGCAACTGCAGTAAATTACACCTGAAATTGCATCATGCGCATTATAAGTTTCAAACGCTTTCTTTCATACAAATACACAAAAAGTTCCGAAAGCTTGAATGCATACTATTTCACAAGATGTAATAAAACAATATAAATAATTCTAATGATACACTTACATGCAAATGCATGATCATTTTTGCGTTTCTTTCTGCCTGCAAAATAGTTTTCTTCTGCATTTTGTTTTGTTGCTGTTATGAGTTTATATTCATATTATTGCTATCAAACAGGAATAAATAAATACATTTGTACGATGATAGTTGTACAATGATGATAGACGAAGCGATAAAATCGCAATTGATCTTTCCTTATTTTCCCCCTTTTCTTTTCTTCTTCCTCTATCATTCTTTCCCTTTCCCTTCCCTTCCTTCTCTCTCTATCTCTCTTCTTTTTTTTACCGATGGGGGGGGAGGCAAAGGCCTTTCGCCCCCGCCGATCCACACCTTGTTGGCTGGGAAAATCGCAACTGATCTCCCCATCTTTCTTCTTCCTCTTTTTTCCTTTCCCTTTCACTCCACTTCCTTTCCCTTCCCTAATTCCTTCTCTCTCTTTTAAGTTTGCTTGGGGGAGCAAGGGCCTTTCGGTCCGCCGATCCACACGTTGTTGGCCGAATTAATCGCAACTGATCTCCCTTCTTTTCATCCTTTCCTTCTTCCTCTTTTTGTTCCCTTTTAGCTCTTCTCTTTCCCATCCCCCTTTTTTGGCGGGGAGCCAAGGGCCTTTGCCCCCAATCCACATCTTGTTTGCCGGAAAATCGCAACTGATATCCCCCTTCTTTTCTTTTCCTCTTCCTCTTTATTTCCTTCCCTTTATCTCCTCTTTTCCTTTTTTCTTTCCCTTTCCTTCCTTCTCTTTTATTTTTTGCTGGGGAGGCAAGGCCCTTTCGCCCCCGATCTCCTTCTTTCCCTTTTCTTTCCTGCTTTCTCTTCTTTCTTTCCTTTTCTCTCCTCTTTCCCTTTCTTTCCTCTTTCCCTTTCCCTTCTTTTCCTTCTCTTTCTCTCTCTTTTTTTTTTTTTTTTGGGGGGCAAAGCCCCTGCCCCCTCTGGATCCGCGCCTGAGCAGATGATTAACTGTGATGTAGATGCTGGACATGGTGTGGTGACGGTCAGTCCCTAGATCTCATCACGCCTAGCCTAGCCTCAGCTCAGCTCCACGCACGCGCGCGCGCCGATAACACGAACGATACGGTCGCGATGCCCGTTCGCTGAAGTGAACTTCTTTTTCAGAAACTTAGGCGGCAGGTTACACTTTAGCGGAGTTTTCACTTTAGCAGCTTAACATGCGTCAGTAATTGAACGCAATGTTTGCACTGCTAATTTTTTCGTTCACTTTTGCATACGATGGTACTCTCACATCGCGCGTCAGAGACCAAGCTAGACACTGACGCAAGGCTTACGTCGGCAGACTGACGTCAGTATAAAGACGTCTCGATAGTGTACAATAGGCAAGCCGTTCCATATAAGGTGTCGTTTTACTGACGTAGAACTGCGTCTGGGCCTGGCACGGTCTTTGACGCACCATGTGAACTGAATGCTAATTAAACACTAGCTGGAAAATGCGTTGGATCACTGGCGTAAGCAAGCACTTATTGACGTTGGGGGCGATTGGCTTAGATTTATAACACAATCGAAATGCAACCTTGTGCACAATAGACATATTTTATAGCGTAATGGTATTAAATAACCGTTAGGCCATGTGCATAATTGTCAATTTTGATATAGCGGCCGCATGGAGTTTTTGCAAGTTAAATCAGACTTATCCGATCTTTAGCAGTAATACACAAATTTAATCTACTTTTCGCTATAATTATAGTATGTAGGATTGAAATAATGTAGTCCTTGTTATAAATTTTGTTTTCTTTGTGTTTTTTCCTTATCTATTTCACGATGCTCTATTATTTCTCAGATTCCCAGGGCTACGAGAGTGAAAGTGTCCGTATGCAGTGGAAGTCTGTCTAAGAACGTAAAGGGTCTTATCCAACACATCAAACAAAACATGAAGGATGTTGTGGAAACTGTGAGATTTGAGCCACTTCCTTACAACGTCAGTGACATGAACAAGATTGATCTGAGTGGGATAGATGTTCTGCTTCTCTGTCACTCCATAGCAAAAAACAGAGGATTTGTAATAACCGATATAACAAATGCTCTCTATGATGGCTTCTTACAAAGAGCTAAGAATAACCTCGGTAAGTCTTTTGATCATGTTTCAATATAGGCCTATACGTCTCAAGTAACGGCGACGCGTAAGACACACTTCTATTAATCATGCCACCCTCATCATTTTCTTAACATAAAGAGCACCAGTATCATAGCATACATTATGTAGCGGATGTACACATTGGATGTCAAATAATTCTTAATACACTGAAGTACTCTACCAAACATGTGTCTGTGTCCGGATCTATATCTAATACACATTATGATAATAGTATGTGTGGTGTTGACTTGTAGACTGTATTATATACCTCTCTTTAGTATGTTGAATAAATCTAGTCATCTGATTGTTCGAAATTGAAGTCGTGATTTAGCCATGCCCGCAAAAAAAACGAATTATTTTAGATGCCCCGGGTTACGGTCAGTAGTTCATGACAAAGATACCCGTTGCCCCGGGTAACGGGCCGCATAGTTAAATTTTGCTGAAATCCCCATTGGTTTACGTGTAAAAAGTTTCTTTGTGCATGCGCGGATACCATACAGTGTGTGTGCGATTTGGTCGCTTTGTGTATGCGATTCCCGAATGATCGTAACATTCAGGCAACTTTCCAGCGATGATTAACAGACAGTGTGTCAGATTTTCTGTGATGTTTTAAACAATCTTTAATTAAGGAAAGGAAAAGGCAAGAATTCTTTGTATATCTTTTTGTGTATTCGGTATATAAAAGATATATGGACTGCTTTAATGTTCGAGGCATAGCTGATTTTATACTGGCTCTCGCGAGGCCTAGGCGCGCCGAGGGGTCATAGCAGGATGTAACGTCCCCTTGAGCCTATAGAAACAGCTATGCCTCTCATAGCAGTCAATATATCTATATTATTTTATACGAAGATCCACTTGAACTGATGATTATTTCATTATCGAATCAGTTAATTTCTTATGTATATGTTTACACAACATGTGGCCACAGCGTTTAGTTTTCCTCACATTTACTCCTGATTATTGCAAGACAACTCAATCAGCATTCATAATACTCTTTGTTGTATTTGATCGTTATTGTGAAAGTAAAAATGGATTTAGACAAACTAGATAGATTCTGTTTCTAACAATTGTTTACAGTTGAACTGTATATAATGCAGTCAATATTGTTACATTCTTTTGACCTTTGGTTATTATTATGACAAATTCTTCGGTATAACCCTGAAAGTTAACAATCTTGTAATCATTTGTGATTCTGTCAATATGTTTTAAGATTGGGTATATTACAAGTGTATGAGTGGAGTGTCCAGAAGATAAAACATTCATGTGACCGAAGTTCCAACAGACCGAAGGTCTACTAGAGATAGAAATTCGCTCTTGTGAACTTTACGACTGCTTAAAAAAACTTTAACGAGACCGACATATTAAGTCTTCTGTGAGTTGGTCGCTGTACCTTCGAATTGTTCAACGAAGGCCAGCGACCAAGACCTTCCTCATAGACCGTTGGCATCAACGATATTTGGTCTACGGAAGGTCCATGATACAAAGAACTTTCGCGTAGACATTTGGAATCAAGAACCTTTGGATTCTCGACATATTCTAAGTAGTTCCCAGCAGATAATCCACGACACCCAAACATTTCTTGTAGAATTTTCAGCCTCATGGATTTGTGGTCTCTAGCCCTAAGCAGGTTCCAGAATGTTAATGAGACCAAGGCCCTCCTTTGTTTACCTCAAGGAACATTGATCTCTAAATAGACATTACAAGTAGTTCCCAGATTGTCCATGACACAAAGACCCTTCTTGTAGACTTTCGGCCTCAAGGACCATTGAACTCTGGACATTACAAGTAATAATTTACAAAAGGTCCATTGCACCAAGACCTTTCTCATAGAATTTCGGCATCAAGGGCGTTTGGTCTCTGGACATTCCAACTCCAAGTAATGTCTAGAAGGTCCATGACATTTCTCTGCAAACTTCAGTTTCAAGGTCTTTTGTCTTAGGACCTTCCAATCGATTTTCAAAAGGTCCCTATCACTAAAACCTTTTATCGTAAACCTTTCAGCCTCGTGGATCTTAGTCTGTGGACATTTTAATCAGTTTTCAGGACGTCAATGAATGACATCAAGAACTAACTGGTAGACCTTGGGCCTGATAGACCTTTGGTCCTGTTCTTTTTTCAGTCACCCGGCCGAGAATTCTTGGTTTGAAATAATAGGCTGCAGAGAGAAATAATGCTATTGAAAAAAAAGTGGACGAGGGGAATAATGCATTAACGAGTCACTTTACGATCTAATTGAGAAGCCTGTGTTTTTTTTTAACAGGTCAGAGTAAAGTTGGAGTTATCGCTCATGACTTTCCAGAAGGAGAACTTACATCAGAGAACCTATCATCCAAGATGGCTTCCTTTCGCCACAACCAGAGTACAACATTCAAATGTGCATCACTTGTTCTGATTGGAGGTCAGCTGGCTGAGGATCCAGTACAACTGACCAAGAAACAATTTGATGACCTTCGACAGTTTTTCTGTGCAGCAGCATCTCAGAGTTGGGGAGAAATGGTTAAAGTCATTTTGGTCGCATTCCTGTTTTTCATCATATGTGGAGTTGTAATATATACGTTATGTATGAAAAAGTCCATCCCGGCATCGATGGTGGTGGTGAAAATTTAATTATTAAAAAAAGAAAGCGAGACAAGAGAGAAAGGGAAAAGGAGAAGGGGAAAAGAACTATAGTAGAAGACGCCTGAACAATCCCTAACCCTACCCTTAATCAGTAGCCCTTTTTACAAGTAAAAGCGGGACCTCCTCTTCCTTTATATCGTTCCAGTACCCTATTATTAAACGGAAGGACTCGCGTTAAGCCAATGTCAAATCAATGTCTTTCCGAGAAATACAAACAGCGATTTATTTTTAATTGTAAACCCTTAATCATATTATTCAGTGGGGTATACAGACCTTGGCCTCTGGCGGGGAGATGATTAAAGAATATGAGCTCATGACCATCCTTTTCGGTCATATAACCTTGATAACGGTTACTCGATCAGGCTTTAATGACCTGCAGGGCCCTGTTTCATAAAACTTCGCATCAAGAGCAAATGCCAAAGTTCTATAACAACTTTCCTCTCAGCCAATCAAATGCAAGGATTTATGTAGCTTATAACAGATATTGTAACTTGTCATTGATAACAAGTTTGATTAAACAGGGCCCTGATCTGGTCATTCATCTCGTGCCCCCATCACAATTAAGGTCGCAGATATTTTGATTTTTTAAAAAGAATATACTGATATTTTTGTCACGCGTTTCCGAGAGCAATGTTGTAAATCTTAACTTAAAAATGATATCCTGTCTGAATATACCTATAACCTTGGTTGCACTTGTTTTGTTATGGTCGCAAATCAGCCACAGGATGGGGTTAACTGCATGCCCCCTCCCTCCTCCAAGTACGGTAGTAATCATAATGACAGTCAGATCACGGTATCAAGGTGATTAATTCACTTTTAACATATCACGAAGCTTACAATCAGCCACAGATTTATTTACCAGAAACGCCGCAAACCTGAAAAACTAAAACGTTATTTATATATCACAAAAAGTAATTATCAAATGGTAAAAGAAAGTGTTGTAAAAAGAAATGTGGTGTATAATGATGTTTTTTTCAAATTTCCTGCCTACCAAATGTGGAGTTCCACAAGGGTCAATATTAGGCCCTTTGCTTTTTCTATTATATTTTAATGATTTAACCAATACAACACCGTTATTATCATTTGTGCTATTTGCTGATGACACGAACATCTGCTGTTCACATCATAATTTAAACACTTTGGTAAATACATTTAATAATGAGTTACCAAATGTTTCTCTATGGTTTCAATGCAATAATTTATCCCTCAATATAGATAAAACAAATTTCATGTATTTCAAGCACGCAAATTCTCATGTCATTGACTTTCCTTACAACATAATTATAGATAATGTCCCTCTCGAAAAAAAGAGAACAACAACCATTTTGGGTGTCATTATCGATGAAAATCTAAATTGAAATGGACATATACGTCATAATTATAGTTACTTCTATATCTAGGAATGTTGGTTTATTATATAAAAAAGAAATTAATCCCATTTTATACGCTTGTTATGCTTTATAATTCATTGATATTACCGTATATAACGAATTGTAATTTAGTATGGGCCACCAGCGCCAAAACCAAAATCAACTCGATTTATTTATTGCAAAAGAAAGCCCTTCATATATGTACTGGTTCACCATATTTATCTCACACAAATCCAATATTTTACAAACTGAAAACCCTAACAGTATTCGACATAAATTCGCTACAAAGTTTACTGATCATGTCTAAGTATTTGAATAATATGCTCCCTCTTTCATTTCAAAACTTTACACTATAAATAAAGCCATTCACTCTTAACCTACCCGTAATTCCTCAAATTTTCATCTAGTCAACCCAAAATTACTTATTGCCCATAGATCCATAAGGCACCATGGTCCAGACCTATGGAACTCTCTCCCAGAATCTATTAAATCATGTTACTCCCTCTACTCATTTAAGGTCAAAGTTAAAACGATGTTATTATCAGAATATTCAAGGTAAAATTTCGGTGTCAACTCTTCAGTCTTTATCATTATTTCATCTCTTCTTTCATTCGAATCATTGTCATCATCGTCATCATCATCATCATCATCATCTTCATCATCATACTCATCTGCATTGTCAATATCACCATCATTAAAATTTGTATTTTCAATTACCTATCCGTTCTGCTTAATAAATGTGTAAATCTATTTCATGAGCAATGTGCTTAAAATGACAACCCTTCTTCCGAAAATAATTTCTATTGTTTGAGGAAATTTAGTATTTGTGTCAATTTGGAAGCGCAAAGAGACTAAGTATTATGCGCTATACAAGAACGGACTATTATTAATATTATTATTATTTCGTTTTTGAAAATAACAATTGTTATATATATTTGCTAATTTATGATTTATTGTCAGAAATATACTTATTGTATTTTATATTATTATTGTTATCGAAAAAATTGTACTTACATGAATGCAGAAGAAAATCAAATCAAATCAAAATTTTCCTTGTATTTGTTGTTGTTTTTATTACCGTAAAAGTAGATCCGATGAAACTTGTGCAATTTGATTGTTGCTTACTTTAGTCGAAGTAGCGAAATATTTATCTAGTGAGGCACACCAACAGTGAATTAAGGGTAACAACATCTTGTTGACATGCTTATTACATATCATCATGAATTCATGATCATATAGCGTAGAACGGGAAGAGCAGAATCATTCATTTAAAACCTACAACGTGGCCTTACAAGTACCTCCATTACGACAAGGAGTCAACATGCAATCTACTAGAAAAAAGAGACCAAAGTTTATGAAAATCCAAATAAAGATATATATTTACGTACACTCACAATTGCCAAATTTGATAGTCCTACTATAAAGTATGAAAGGCATTAATTGATATCATATATTGTCCCCTCCCCCCTCCCCACCAAAGAGAAACTTAAGAAATATATTCCCATCTATTGCTTCCTCTCATCTTGGTCGATACGCTCCCAATAATTGCGTTCCCACATACATCCATAATATGAATGGATACTTCTGACAAAATCTATTCCTTCATCAATAATCAATGAAATGTATATTCCAAGAGAGGAGGGGAGAGAGAGAAATGGGGGGGGGGGCTTGCGCCCAAATATCATCTTATTGATATATACAAATTATAGATTCGGGCACCCGACTGCCCTAATGTCAGGATATACAGGCATTCCCTAGCTCGAAAATGAAACTATTTTAGTACTTTGCTGCCCGAGTGAAATGATGGATGCCCGAATATTAGTGCTTTCAAATTAGGGGGGGGGGTAGGGGTGTCCAAATAGTATACAGTACATGCGTTTTGGAGACTGTTATGGTCATACAGGTAGTGATAATGTTCATGAACAGAAGAAGAGTTGTCATACTTGGGGATACGGAGCAACATAAAGAAAACCATATTAACGTTCATAAAACAATTCATTTTGCCGCGGTATTTACTTTGTATGTGGTATCATATCGATTGTTATCGTTTTTTTTTTACTATATTCCTTGAATAACAATGACAATTCAAAGATTGTGGAATAACATGTATATAAAAGAACTGTAGATGTGATCATAGTTTGTGCCGCAATAAAGATGTGGTTTGAAAATATCTTAGTTTGATTCCGAATCATGAAAATGCTGATTGATTCGGTGTAATTTTTTCATTCCATACTTGATTTCCTTCAGTCGCAACAACGACCCAAGACGTATTAAGCCATATAACATGTATAAACTATCCTTGAACAATTAACCATGAAGATCATAGAATGGGGGCCCATTACTTAAAGCATACCGTTATTATGTCCATGCTTACTTTGGTGGTGCTTTTAGTGCATGCATGGTAGGTGCAGAATGCAAACTTCAGTGTCCCATTCTTGTGCTTGTGTTATTTTGCTTGTCATGTCATGTATCGTCCCATTTTCCCCATCTTTTATTTTCCTTGCATTTTCTAGTTTAAGATACTATGACATTTTATGTTAGGGAACCTAAATTACAAGCTATGCTTTCCTAGCTTTCTTAGGTTTCCTCCGCAATACAGCAAGCAATTATCTTCTTAGTGTCAATTGTATATACTTTGACTGCATTGCACGTACCATATTATGTATATGTCTCGTTTGTTAATAATTTAAATTGAATGAATTTTGTCGAAAAGCTTTGTAATTCTTTTGCTGTTTTGTGGAAATAAATGAAATAAATGACATGAAATGAAATAGAATAACCAAATTCCTCAAGCTGTCGGTGATCCATTTTCTTATTTTATAAATACAGATATGCGCCATCTGTTGATTCGTATTGCACATGTTTCTCACGTCAGTCGGATGTGTACTCATGATGTGTGCATGATATCCGGTTTTATTTCAGAGCCAACTAATAGGCTATAATTTAGGCATGCTATAATTAAATAGGCAATGTTAGGTGTGTTTATATGGCAGTTTGGGAAGGGAATTACAACAGGACTCATTGAATATCGGCGTCGACCTATGTGTAAACGGCGTTCCCACCGATTCGTAAAGAGATTATCCGAAATATATCATGTGTATGACATGCGCCGACATAATTTTATGGGTAGATATCATCGGTACAAACTGATTGAAAGACAAAAATCTCTCACAAATAGATGATGTTAACGGCGCTGAATTCATAGTGTGCAAAAGGCCTTAATAGCGCCGATAATCATAAACTTATGTTAAATGCAAAGGTGAAACAAGAATTTTCAAGGGGGGGGGGTGAATATTTAAAAGCTGCAAAAGTCCACTCAGCTATCTAGATAGCTAACATACAGCGCCTTACTGAACTTTTGTCAAACGGGGGCGTTACCATAAATATATTACGTTAATAGGTCGCATCCAATTCTGTCAAGATATATCCGTCTATATAAAGTGTAGGGGAGCCGCTTGAGCCCCTCCATTCCTATTAAAAAGTTCCGACCGACTTATCCGGTCTGCCCCCCATCAGTATTATCAAGTGACGCCCCTGATGACATGGAGTCAGCAGAGACGTCCTACGGCATTGGCGCCGATTTATTGGTAGAAAAGAGGAGGACTGAGAGCTCCTAGCTATATATACTCTCTTTGCATTCAACTTTCATGTCACATGCCAGCTAGCACACAAACACATTTCCGCGACCTTTGCTCTGATGTCATTGCATATACTTCTCCAAAACACCAACAACCAAATCCTGAATCGAACATTATCATGCAGTGCGACTATCAACATGCCACCACCACACTTCAATCTGATCAGATCCGGCCCTAACTTGGCATCTGGCATTTGCTAGGAAATGATTTAAGTCGTTTCAACTTTTCATAGTAGAGGTCAGGGTTTTATGTGTGGTATCGAATAACACGACGAAACATGGATTCTGTATTTACACAGGTAAGTGATATTCTTTCTTTTTTCCCCCTTCGAAATCTGAGTTTAAACGATTACTTTCTTCAGTCCGTGCTGTTTCAGAGCATATCAATGTAGCGATATGCGCGGTGTAAGACGAGTCATGTGGTTCTTTCAATAAAACTTTTCAAAGAAAATACGAATATGAATTGAAACAATTATTAGATGTACAGAAACCAAGAGCTATGCCATATAGTTCGCCTGTTTACTCTGGTATAGATATCAAATATTACAGAAACCAATCGGCCAAAAAGTGCAAAACCTTGCGCTATTATTACCTTGTTCCCTATTATATCAAGATGTTGCGTCTGCGGCCAATGTGTCTGTCTCTAAAAAGGCCCTATGTATAATGTTTCATGTCCTTCACAGATGTAATAGACTGTACGCATCATGTGCTGCTTTATGCATGTTGTAATTGAACGCAATCGTTGCAATGCTAACTTTTCATTCACATTTGCATACGAAAATACTCTGACATGGCACGTCAGGGACCAAGCTAAACACTGACGTAGGGCTTACGTCGGCAGAATGACGTCAGCATAAAGACGTCTCGATAGTGTACAATAGGCAAGCCGTTCCATATAAGGTGTCATTTTGCTGACGTAGAACTGCGTCTGGGCCTGGCACGGTCTCTGACGCACCATTCTCAATGCTAATAAACACTAGCGGGAAAATGCGTTGAATCACTGGCGTAAGCAAGCACTTATTGACGTAGGGGCTCGATTGGCTTAGATTATTTAACGCAATCGAAATTATATACCTTGTGTACAATAGACATATTTTATACACTTTGAGCTTTTGCAAGTTAAATCAGACTTATCCGGTCTTCAGCAGTAATATTACACATTTAATTCCCATTATAGATTAAGTACATTATAGTATGTAGAATTGGAATAATGTAGTCCTTGTTATAAGTTTGGATTTGTTTTGTTTTCCTTATCTATTTCACGATGATAAATTTATTCCTCAGATTCCCACGGCCAAGAGAGTGAAAGTGTCCGTATGCAGTGGAAGCCTGTCTAAGAACGTAGAGGGTCTTATTCAACACATCAGACAAAACATGAAGGATGTTGTGGAAATTGTGAGATTTGAGCCCCTTCCTTACAACGTCAATGACATGAACAAGATTGATCTGAATGGGATAGATGTTCTGCTTCTCTGCCACTCCATAGAAAACAGACGATTCTCAATAACTGATGTAACAGACGCTCTCTATAATGGCTTCTTACAAAGAGCTAAGGATTATCTGGGTACGTCTTTTGATCACGTTTCAATATTCGTCTCAATTTACAGCGACGCGTAAGACACACCCCTATATGGCTATTAATCATGCTCACCCTAATCAATTTCCTGATTTGAATAGTAGCCTACCAGCATCATGACATACATTATGGAGCAGATGAACACAATGGATGCTATCATAATCATTAATAGACTGAAGTACTCTACCAAACATGTGTCTGTATCCGGATCTATATCTAATACACATTATGATAAGAGTATGTGTGGGGTTGACTTGTAGACTGTATTATTATATACGAAGATCCACTTATACTGATGATTATTCATTATCAAATAAGTTAATGTATTATGTATATGTTTAGAAGACATGTTTCCACAGCGTTTATTTTCTTCACATTTACTCCTGTTTATTGCATTATTTGATCGTTATTTTTAGTGTAGAAATGGATTTAGACAAACTAGATAGATTCTGTTTCAAAAAAATTGTTTACAGTTGAACTGTATATAATGCAGTCAATAGTGTTACATTCTTTTGACCTTTGGTTGTTAATATTAGGTTAAAGAATTCGGTATAACCTTGAAAGTCAACAATCTTGTAATCATTTGTGATTTTGTCAAGAGGTTTTAAGATTGGGACTTTCACATTACATGCAAGTGTGTGAGTGGAGTGTCCAGTACATCAAAGACCGAACACTCATGTGACCGAAGTTCCAACAGACCGAAGGTTCACTAGAAAAAGAGATTCGCTCTTGTGAACTTTCCGACTGCTTATCAAAATTTCAACCAGACCGAATTATTAAGTATTGTGTTATTGGTCTCTGTACCTTCGAAATACCCGCCCCCAATACAAATAAATTTCGGTCTCAGGGACATTTGGTTTCTACACACTTTAGTAATTCTGTAATTTCTAAAAAGACCATGACACGAAGATCTTTCTCGTAGACCGTCGGCCTCATGGACCATTGGTCTCTGGACACTCCAAGTAATTTCTAGTAGGTCTATGAGACCAAGACCTTTACCCAGGGGGCACAGCAGGTTTTTGAGACATGGAATGTTGTAAAAGGTTGTTGGGTATTAACGTGTTCAGGGGACCTCCCTGCACAATTTCTAGGTGGACGACCTTTGCAATATGCTACTGGAAAAAATGGCGGCCATTTTGAAAAATGGCCGCCATGTATACTGTGGTACTGTGGTACAATTCTTGGGACTACTTTTTAACAGCACCTCATTTTACCATGTGTAAGGTGTCATATGAAAGAAAGTTAAATTTCCTACAAGATGATACTTCATTCAATAGGTTTCAGGATGATTTGCATAAAAATTATGAGCAGAAAATGTGATTTTGTTTACCATTTTTTTCAAAAATATGAATTGCGCCAAAATACATATTTCTCCATATTTAATCGATTATGACTCTAAATGACTTGAAACTTGCTGAAAAACTGTTCAGAACCATGATTGATATCATATCCAAATTTCAAGTCTATTACTTTTCTAACTAAAAAGTTAAAGTGCTCTAAAGTTGACACTTTGTTATGAGCCTAAATGGCAAATTTGGTTGCTAAGGTCTATCTTCTCCTTAGCAACAGTGACATAGTGACGTGACAAAATTGAATATATCACGAGAAATTGCTATTACCAAGCAGATGACTACTTTGATAGGAAGTATGATGTCAGGTGGTGCATTTTCATCATAATTTAATGATATATATCGCTTAGTTCCCGTTGCTATGGTAATAGTATGCCTAGCAACCGATATATAATGTGTTTTCAGAGTCAAATTAGGATATAGGTAAAAACAAAAATAATAATAAGATCTGTTCCAAAAGACAGACATTTTTGCCGCCTTAAACACATAGTGCATGGTGTGGTTTAGAACTTTCACCCTACCCCTCCATCCATTGAAATGCCCCCCCCCCTCCAAAGTAATTTTGGGATGGGGGCAGTATATTGTGTAGGACATGAGTGTGTTCAGAAATGATGCAGGCTATCTGTCAAGTGATACATAAAATGAGATCTGGATCCAGGTGATAGTCATGATTTTCAGTCTGAATCATAAAGATAATGGGTGGTAGGGTTCAAATTTGCACCCTTCCCCCTTCTGTGACCCTCCCCTCTCCTAAAACAAAATTATAGCAAGTAGTGCGAAGCTCTATAATAAAGCAAGTTGCAAACGAAAAAGAAATCAAAGAATCTTCACAACGCATTTGTAATCTGAATCTGGATCTGAATCCAGATGATAGTCATGATTTTTAGTCTGAATCTTGAAGATAATGGGGGGTAGGATTCAAAATTTGCACCCTTCCCCCTTCTGTGACCCCCTCTCCTAGAACAAAATTAGAGCAATTAGTGCGAAGCTATATTAATAAAGTAAGTTGTAAACAAAAAAAGATATCAAATAATCTCCACACAGCATTTGTAGACCTCTTGGTAGACCATAGTGAAATTATCTGTAGGTGGTTTATACTTCTTGCCGCCCCGCCCCCCTGCATAATTTTCATCTCAAAACTTTGACATAATCCAATAGCTACGAAGCTATTAGTAAAAAAGAAAGGAAAAATGGCGATACTGGACGGTTTGGTTCAAAATTTGTACGCCTGTTATATTTTGTTGGTTAGATTGAAAGACATTGATGAAAGTCATTAGAACCTGCAATTCGAACGCCACCGTTTCTGTGACATGCCAATTCCCCCCCCCCATGATCCCCTCCGATACGTATACACACTCTCAAAGTTAATGAGAGATACTGATGCAGAGCATCATTCATTTCAAAAGTACACTTAATTTTAAAAATAGATCATGAAGAATCAAATAATACAGGTAAAAGTTTGACATTACCCGCTCTTCCCCTTTAAAATACGAAATAAATCCAGATAAATAAGTCATAAATCAAGATCTAATGTACAGTTTTGTGACATAAATATTGGACAGGATTTACACTGTGAAACTGTCATAACTTGCACCTCCCCCCCCCTTCCGTGTGGCATGCCCATCCACCCTCCCCTAGTTAAAAACAATATGTAGATATTAGTGCCAAGTACAATATAATTTTGAAAAATCAGTGTTAATCAATTATGCCTAGATTGTTAAGGGCAAGCATATATGCGCCTTGGAATAGAATTTCTAGATAGACGGCGCTATAGAAATGCCTATTATTATTATTATTATTATTATTATATGCATGTATGCCAACACCATATCCTTCTTGATTCCTTTCCCTCTTTCTCTAAAGTTTGTCAAAAGTCGATTTCTATAAGTATTCAAATTTCTTTGTCATGATTGATTGATTGATTTGTCGAGGTGATGTTGCATTCAGTCGACTTTTGGATGAGCTGGAAGCTCCTCTCATTTTTACCTGCTATGATTGCTTGTTGAATCACTTCGTGACAGGTACCAAGAAAATTGTTAAAGAACTTGGTGTAGATATGACTGATCAATACCGGACGACTTTATACTAAAACGGGAGTTCCAGAGTATTTCAGTCCTAGATTAGGGACGCGGTTCAAGGTTTATATGTGATTATGCACGGTGACGCACCGATCGCACCCACAGCACCAATGATGTCCTGGAGTAGCTGGAGCGCCTTATGGAGGAGATAATATCACACTCCACACACTCTTACAAGAACCAAAGATTTGTGCAAACACATTGTGAAAAATCGAAGAGGGAAATCAATGACAAAATTTCAACTGGGATCTCCCTCACAACTGCCTACGACAAGCTGCTAAATGGCCCGATACCACAATAAAGTGAAGGTGGAACCGTGGAGGACACATTGTAGACCAGGTAGCAGCAGAGGATGCTATTATCTAGTATCTGCAGTTTATTTCTTTCATTTTAAAGAAGAAAAAAGAAGGGTGGGATACAAATTCTGAACCCAAACCGTCCAGTATCTCCAAATTTGGTATTGCGCTTAACTCACATCTATCTTTTGAATTCTGGGACCTTCTGGGTCTTAGTTGTAATATTCAACTAAAGAGCCTAATTCTCCTTGTCCAAACCAACGTTATCTTGAATATCTTGAAATCAATTCACAACTCTGTATGAACAGTGGCGGCTAGAGTAATCAATGTAACTGCGTCCCCTCCCCCCATAATTGCCCAAACTTATCTACGTAACTGCACAGTCAAGCAAGTGAGTATTAAGGCGACCAGCTTAGGAATTTTGCAAGGGAGCAAAGCGATCGAGTTGTAGGTCTATGTATAGTTTCGTAGTTTAATCATAGATATGTGGTTTTCTATTCATTTCTACTTAAATGATGAACAAAATTAACGACCACGCCGGTCAAAGAATATAGCGAGGTAACCCAAAGATAAGATTTTTTCAAGAGTTGAAGTGTTCTTCAAAGGTTGAAAGATGATTTTCTTTTGAGAAAGTTGAATCCCATTGTAAAAACATCAGTTATTTAGGATGCAATATCTCACAAGAAGCTGGTGAAACTTATAAGAGGGGGGCAAAGCAATGGTAATTACAGTTCATTATAAACTATATCTATATTTGTGTGCAAAATTAGGAGATCCCATGCAACCTACTTTTCCGAGCCGCGACCTAGCTTTAACAAAATTATTTTACTAATGCATTTAGCCTCGCATCTTGCAATGGGGCGCATGTATTTAATGGGATCAAAAGTTTTCTTCTTTTCTCCCCTTTCCCTTTTCTCTTTTTTACGTTTTGTATGCCTCCTTTTTGTGCTCTCTTCAAATGCACGTGCCCCTACCCCCATAGAGATGCCACTGCGTACCAAACAGATAGAAATCTATAGGTTTGTGATTGGTAGGAGGGTTTTCGATCAAACTGGATAAATCATAACTCTTAATGAAGACAATGTACTGGACTCATGTATTTCCACTAATGGCGTAGGCTACATTGGTTTCTTGCAGAAGGCAATACTTGTAAAATCTCATTTGGGCCAAAGTCTACAAGGAGAGTGGAGGGACTCCGAGACACACAAAAAGAGTTGGGCATTGGCATTTATATTCCCTTTTAAAGATTTAAATAATTTGACAAGACTGTCTTTCCCAATTGTGATGTAATTACAAATTGTAAACATTTAGAAAGTACACCTAGTTATACGGTAAATAAGTCATTTCGTTATGAAAAATACACCAGATAAGATGCATTCCAGCAACTAGCCTCATACTTGGATTGCCCAATATATGGATACATTCAAAATGGGCAGGGGAGCTGCACCCCTGCCCCCACTCCAACTCATCATTTGATTTGATTCCAACCTTTATGAATCTATTTTTTAGAGAATGATACCAGTCTATCATTTGAATCCATGTCTCTACTCATCTTACACTTAGCAGGTTAATTAATTTATTGTACAGAATAAATAATTGGGGTCAAATTCTCGAGGCGGGGGTGGGGTGGGAAGACATTAACAAACTATCCCGTGCAATTTTAACCATTCGATTTTAAATGCATTCTGAAGATTCCTTGGAGAAAAAAGTACTGGACCAATTTTTCGATTGCAATGAACTTTGTGCATATAGCTTTGGAAAAATTGCTTTAATTTTGTTCTAGAAGAGGGGGAGGTCACAGAAGGGGGAAAGGGTGCACATTCTGAACCCTCCATCCATTGTCTTCATGATTCAGACTGAAAATCATGACTATCACCTGGATCCAGATCTCATTTTATGTATCACTTGACAGATAGCCTGCATCATTTCTGAACACACATCATGTCCTACACAACATACTGCCCCATCCCAAAATTACCTTTGATTGGGGGAGGGGGCATTTCAATGGAGGGAGGTCGTAGGGTGAAAGTTCTAAACCACACCATGCACTATGAACAGATCTTATTTTATGCATTTGTTTTACCTATATCCTAATTTCACACTGAAAACACATTATACATGTATATCGGTTGCTAGGTATATTATTACCATAGCAACGGGAACTAAGCGATATATATCATTAAATTATGATGAAAATTCATCACCTGACATCATACCTCCTATCAAAGTAGTCATCTGCTTGGTGATAGCAATTTCTCGTGATGTATTCAATTTTGTCACGTCACTATGTTACCGTTGCTAAGGAGAAGATAGCCCGTAGCAACCAAATTTGCCATTTTGGCTCATAACAAAGTGTCAACTTTAGAGCGCTATAACTTTTTAGTTAGAAAAGTAATAGACTTGAAATTTGAATATGATATCAACCATGATGCTGAACAGTTTTTCAGCAAGTTTCAAATCAGTTAGCGTCATAATCGATTAAATATGGAGAAATATGTATTTTGACGCAATTCGTATTTTTGAGAAAAAAAATTGTAAAAAATCCCATTTTTGGCTCAAATTTTTAATGTAAATCATCCTGAAACCTATTGAATGAAGTATCATCTTGTAGGAAATTTAATTGTCTTTCATATGACACCTTACACATGGTAAAATGAGGTGCTGTTTAAAAGTAGTCCCCAGAATTGTACAACAGTAGTTATACATGGCGGCCATTTTTCAAAATGGCCGCCATTTTTTCCAGTAGCATATTGCAAAGGTCGTCCACCTAGAATTTGTGCAGGGAGATCCCCCTAACACGTTGAGACCATCCAACCTTTTACAACACGCCATGTCTCAAAACCCCCCGAATCGGGGTTTTGCCCCCTAGGTATTTTGCAAAAACTTGAGGCATCGAGGACCTTTGGTCTCTGGACATTCCAAGTAAATGTTAGAAGGTCCATGACACCACAACCTTTATCGTAGACCTTTCAGCCTCGTGGATCTTAGTCTTTTGACATATCAATCAGTTTTCAGGATGTCAATGAATGACATCAAGAACTTACTGGTAGACCTTGGGCCTGATGGACCTTTGAGTCAAGGGGAATAATGCATTAACGAGCCACTCTATGATCTAATTGATAAGCCTGTTTTTTGTTAACAGGTCAGAGTAAAGTTGGAGTTATCGCTCATGACTTTCAAGAAGGTGACCTTTCATCAGAGAAACTATCTTCCAAGATGGCTTCCTTTCGCTACACCCAGAGTACAACATTCAAATGTGCATCACTTGTTCTGATTGGAGGTCAGCTGGCTGAGGATCCAGTACAACTGACCAAGAAACAGCTTGATGACCTTCGACAGTTCTTCCGTGCAGCAGCATCTCAGAGCTTCATAGAAAATATTCTAGTCATGGTGAACAGATTCCTGTGTTTCATTACATGTGGAGTTTTTACATGATATGCATGGAAAAGTCAATCAACAGTGGCGTAGTTACAGGGGGCACAGGGGCACAGGGGCAAAAGGGGCAAAAATAAAGCGAGAACAGGAGAAAGGGAAAGGGAGAAGGGTAAAGGTAATAAAGGAGAAGACTCCTGGACCATCCCACACCCTCTCCTTTATCGGTAAAATACTCTTCTTTGGTGCGAATTTGCTTCCATGCGTCAGGTACTGCTCAACTTCGTGGTGAAGTAATGTGATAGTACCGATGTTACTTAGAATAAATATATTTGCCCCCTCCCCCTCCATTTCTGAATATAGATCGATGCCCCGGGATGAAATTGCTGTACAATTTTGATGTAACAGGGCCAAGGTTGCACCATGTGAGAGAGGGGGAGGGGTCCTGAAAGGGGGCAGGGGAAAGGTAATAGAGGAGAAGACTCCTAGACCATCCAATGATGTTCTTTCATGGAAGAGGGAATGCAGGTTTTAATTTTTGTAAAGAATGGTTTAACCTTTACATCTGATTCAATATTATATTTTACTACAGCATTTAAAGTTGTATGTAAAGGCTTCACTACGAAACGTATGCGCTTGAATCTATATTTACATGTACATGGCAACATAATGAATTGCAAAATTAAGTCACATATTATATTGCCTTCCTTTTCCTGTTTGGTACATAACGTTGTCCTTGAATAATATCGTACTGCCTGTTGTTATTTGTGGTATCTGTAATGCCGGCTGAATATGAAGCTTCATTTGGATACCGTCATTTCCTGCGCTGATTAATCCCAGGAGTATTTAAAGCAACATAACTCACTGTTCATACTTTTCATTTTGCATTTACTTTCTGTAAGATGCCACTCTCAGATCGCGTGTCAAAGACCACATCGTCGCTGACGAATTTCTACGCCAGTAAATAACGCCTCATGTACAAAGACAAAGGGCATAATGTTTCTTTTTTACTTCTAATATCCCAGCTCAATATTCTTGCTACAGTCCATTTGATATCCACCACACACCACAACTACCATTTCTGTCTCGTGACTGATATTTGGTCTGAAGCGGACTATGATGTCATAAATCTGTCAAAACAGCGCGTTCAGATGATTCACGAGACCGGAACACTTCTTGTGGTGTTTCAGTCATTAGGAAATCTTTGATCAACATTGTCAATTGGGATATTCTGAACATGGTTATGAAGTTAATCCAATCCTTTTCTTATGATCACTTGAATTGGCATGCTGGTTATTATATTTGTTGTCATTTGTTTTTCTTCTTCCAGCAGTGGCATAGCTACAGGGGCGCGGGAGCATGTGCCCCTCCCCCAATGTGTGATTATAAAAAATGAAGAAAAGGCGAGAAAAGAGAAAAGGGAAATGGGAAAAGACGGAATGGTGAGATAAGAAAACGTCTATATCACCTCCCGTATCCGCCTCCTAATTAGTAACCTGGTCAATTCGCATTTAATATTTCGAGTATGACAGATGCCCCCATCGTACAGTGCCCTCTCAATTGATGAACTCACGCTACGCCATTGTCTTCCACAATGTATTTTTTAAACAATGCTTCTCATGATATAAAAGAGATTTACTGTAATCAGTACTAAGATATCTTAGCATCTTAGTATCAGTATAAGATTGAGTTGAAATATTCTATAAACGTATCTGTTTGATTTGGCCTATAATTCGTTTTCTCTTTTGTATGTTCTATCCTACTACACATGTTTTGATTTTTGTATTATTATTGCTGTATAATTATGACTTCTTTTCTTTTCACTAGTGTGTCTTGAGTATTTGATTTCAAGTGGATTTGACGCCTTACAAGTCTGATATATTATTAGACCTTCATATTATTATTTTTGTTATTATTATTATTATTATTATTATTATTATTATTATTATTATTAATAGTAGTAGTAGTAGTAGTAGTATTAGTAGTAGAAGTAGTAGTATTAGTAATAGTAGTAGTAATATTATGGGTAGTAGTAGTAGTAGTAGTAGTAGTAGTAGTAATGGACATTTAAGTGAATAAAATGATTGTAAATATTAAATGAAAAATTAAATATATTAGACGATATTATATGAATAATTTGAAGTTATGGGTATTGTTATTTCTAACATGTTTATACGTGCCATAAACAACAGATGTTTAGTGTGTTTCCAGCCACTGAAGGGCACTGGCATCATGAGCGTGGGTGGGAGGGGGACGCATTGGCATCATGGGTATAGTAGGGGGTGGCACCAGTCTTACACAAATCAAATCAAATCGACATCATTTAAATAGAATCCACACGTTTGGATTATCTCCATTATACAAGTATACACAGAAAAAGAATATTAATAGGTTACAAATTCAACAATTGAAAGTTCATAAAGTGTAGAAGTAATCAACATCAATGTATACTATAGCTAATTATAGAGGAGAATCAAATAAACAATTTGGGATTGTCGTTAAACAATAGAATGATATGTATTGGATGCGAACTAACAAGATCGCCGATTAGGTGGAGGGTGTTGTTCGATCATGTCAACTTTGTTCGTCCCTTCACGTCTTATTTCTCCCTTTTCTATCCTTTTCTCTTGCTTCACCATTAAGGATACGCACCCCGGTGCCCCCGGTAACTATAGGCACTTGTAAACCAATATCCTGTCGGATGTCGCAGAGGAGAGTTAGGACGTGATTTGCGTTACATATACCATCAGCACTAAACTAAGGGTGATTCTTTACATTGTGTCTCGTAAAACATGCTGTTCAGAGACGTCCAGAAGGGTACTAACTCTGTGTTAACGTATTGAGTTAACACCCTTCTGGCTCTAAACAGACAATTTGTCTTTTGTCCATTTATTTCATCTAGACTGAATGAAAACTCCCTTGATATCATACACGTTCACGAATCCGAAAGAACCATTAGTTAGTGGTCTTATCAAGAGATTTGTTCTCTTCATTTTGGATGAAATTCGTATGCGACGCATTGCACGGAATGGTTCTAAAGCCCCTCTCCTTATTTTTTTAAAGCTACAAGCGCCCGGGTGACACTTGAAGAATCTCTGAGAACATGCCTTCGAGTTTGTCCTCTAAGAAAAGTTAAGGATGGGTGAGATGTTTGAGATTCTTCTTTTCCTATTGTTTACCGAAAAAAATGAAAACTAAAAAAAAATGAAGACGATTGCGACTACTTTCGAAGGCAATTTCAATGGCCTAGCTTGTGCGTCACCTATTGAATGTGCTAACATCACAGTGACCTTTCACGTAATCTGAACGTGATTTCGATCGGACATGGGTATTGAAATTTTCCTTGAGTTGACTTTTCGAAAATAGTTGCGATCGTGTCAAAGGAAAATGAATCCACTGGTTATATAGCTATAATTACACCACGATTAAAACTATCAATAACTATTTTAATTTGACGACAAAGGTCGAAAATCGTCAAAGTTTGCCAAAGGGCAATTTTGTCCCACCCCCTTCTCATGTGACCCTCATGAGCGTCTCTTCCCGCCCACCCTCTCTTAAAAGGAAATCCAGCCATTATTTAACGTCCAGGTATGTCGTATGCACTCGATTAATTTTGTAGCTCGTGATAGTTTTTTTGCCAATCGTACTTTGCTCCCAAAATTTCAATTGTTATTCAATACTTATGTTTCCAATTCCAGGAGACATAGCATGTTTATCACTGTACATATAGTGTTGTATTACACTATATCTCTTAAATAGAAAAACATTTCTGCGTCTGTTAAGAAAATAAATTAAACACGTAACGATCATGCTTTAAGTCCCGTGACATGATAGCTGTATTGTTACGGTTACGTTGCATTATGTACATCATGGTCGAGATCATGAACTGATATAGGCTTGGCAAAGTTTTTTTTTAAGCAGATGTTTCTGCTATTTTTTTTTAAATATCAATTTCTGGTATTTATTATTTCTTCATGTCATAGATGCATACATTTGTTATATTTAAATCATTTGTTTCCATTTCTGTATATACTTTAGGCCCTCTAAAGTGCTGGGAGCCCCAAATTCGCCAACAATTTGAAGGCAAAATTTCACTTAAATTGTATCATGATGTGAAAGAGGATGTCATTTCAGACACACTTCTGCAAAGATTTTCCCCAACAAAACGTGCTTGAAGAGAAATATTTATTAAAAAAAAACATAATTTGGGTTTTCTGTTGTACGCAGAAACCCAAAATTTTGTATTGTTTCATCAATATGCGACTTTAAACACATTTGTTTTAAAAATCCTTGCAGCAATGCGTCTTACATGGCATTCTCTTTCACATTGTGATACAATTTAAATGAGATTTTAGAGGGCCGGCTTTAAACATGTTTTTTCTATTTGAATGCTTTTCCATTTGTTGACGGTACTTCACGAAATAAAACAGAAAGTTTCTTTTATGTTCTTTTTCTTATTACTTCCTTACCAACAAAACCTTTTTATCGAAAATAATATCGCTAGTGGTATTCGTTTGTCTCGCAATGTGGTCAATAAGGAATCTAAAAGATCTCGACGTTTCGTGCGCCGCTGCAACACTTCGTCAGGTGATAAAAACTAATGTAAACAAGGGTGTTTTGTACTCTACGGGAGGACCGGCGCGACGGTCAATAATTCGATCGATAATTGGAACAATAACGCACAAGGCCTATTTGCCGACGCACATGGTGCTCGACCAATCAGCAGTCCGCTGGTTAGGCCTTGTGCATAATTAGCCGAACCAGCGGCCTGCTGATTGGTCGAGCACCGTGTGCGTCGGCCAATAGGCCTTGTTTGTTTTTTGTCAATTGTACTTTGCTCCCATAATTTCAATTGTTATTCAATACTTATGTTTTCTATTCCAGGAGACATAACATGTTTAACACTGTACATAATTATAGTGTTGTATTACACTATATCTCTTAAATAGAAAAACATTTCTGCGTCTGCAAAGAAAATGAATTAAACATGTGACGTTGAATTATTGTGTACATCATGGTCGAGATCATGAACTGATATAGGCCAAGTGAGATTTTGCCATCAAATTGTCGGGGCTCCCAACACTTTAGAGGGGCTTTTCAAACATGTTTTTCTATTTGAATGCTTTTCCTTTGCTTGAGGGTACTGCACGAAATAAAGTTTCCTTTATGTTATTTTCCTTTTTGCTTCCTTACCAACAAAACCTTTTTAAATTGTAAAAGGAGCATAATTCAAAAACTAATCAATATCATTTTCCTTTTTTTAACCAAAGTCGAAACCATACAACAAGTGAAAGGGTTTGAATTGAAAATTAGACTTGAAATATTTTTTAAATATTCTTTTCAACCTCTTTCCAAAACAAAGTACATGTAGCTTCTTTACAAAGAAAGAAAAAACAACTATATAAACCTTAAGATAAACGAACATTTGGAATAACTCAGCTAATGTTCGGAATAACGAATCCATTTCATTCTCGTAATTATGGACACCCTGGTATGGGAAATTCGTGTTTCGAAATAATGAACCTTCGGAAAAACGAACATTGAACAAAAAACAATCTGAAAAATAAGCGCCTCCGAATCATCAAATTTTATCGAATTGTTAAGGAAAGTCTTGTCAAAGGATGTCACTACGTGGTCCAATCTCACATGATTTATCAACCACGAAACCTCTTCCTTACAAAAAGAAAGTGGTCTGGATTTTTACGAAATCGTTATTATTGTGGTCTAACAAACACCAGGGGAAATATAAGCACAACATCCCTTGTCTTGGAAAAACCAACGGTTAGTTCCTGCCGAAATGTTTTTCTTCATCCTTCTCCTCCTCATTGATACACGTCTGTAAAAACCCAATAACACACACACACACACACACACACACGCAGGAGGGTTGGGGTGAGAGAGAGAGAGAGGGGGTGTGTAAGAGAGAGGGAGAGGGGTGAGCAGGTGAAAGAGAGAGGGGAGCCTGTAGGGAGGGCCATGGCAGCAGGATTCCTAATATCAGTTATTCATGATATCGTGGGAACTTGGTGGCCCCTCTTCTTTTTAACAAACCTGGATATACCCCGGCCTTCGATCTCAGATTAAGGCCTACCTATTTGGAGTGTATTTTCTGGCGTTCGCTGGGGTGTATCATGGTATGGGCAGGACATCCCGGAACTACGTTCTCGAACAAATCTTATTATTCGCACGCAGCTTTCTCTCTCTTCCACATCTCTCCTTCTCCGCCGCCCCCTCTCTCTTTCTCTCTCTTTCTCTCAACCCCATTTGAAGCATTCACACAATCCGTGATCCTTACCCACTTGCTATTTCTCTGCACAGTATATAGTGCCATCTTTACAAAGACATCAATATGTTTTTTTAAATTTATATATTTTTTTTTTTTCAAACTTAAACAAAATGAATTTGTTGGGGTTGACATATTTTTAGGAATTAGAGACATCGATAATAAAATAGCTGATTGACACCACACACTTTCTAACAAAAAACTATAAAGTCAATAGTGATATAATGTAACTATAAAGGCTTTATTTGACAACATGAAATATGATACACAATGTCAAATGATTTGAGTGCGAAAACTGATTTTTGGATCAAGTCGACAAAAGTATAGGAAATACGTGTTTGGTGGTGTGACCATAGTTCGCTATCTGTGAAAATCGGTAAGATTTCGAAAATCTGATTTTAATGACTTTTTTAATTGCAGCACATTCCGATCCGACATCGAATTTTGAGATCGCGATATAATCCGAAATTCTTTGACGATAAATTTTCTAGTTGCACCAATTTGTAATAAAAAACTTTGCAGTCCATTTTGGTAATAATTGAAATTCGAATATCACATTTCCAAATATTTTTTAAATGAATCTCCGCGAACTTTGGTCACCCCATCATACTTTCATACTGTAAGTTCGATCTCTAGCATGTGTAGAAAATGTTAAAGTGCATGTTTGTAACTGTAATATGATTAGCCTTTCACCACAGTACGACATCAATATGATTTGAATTATTTTATATAACCTCTATCTATAGGCGTACCACCTAGAGGGGAGGGAGTGGGGTAGAGGGCTGTAGCCTATAAAACATATAAGACCTTCTCATGCCCTTGTTTTAAGTTTTTGAAATCGGAACTTTTATGCCATTATTTTTAGTCGAAAATCCAGGCGCCGTCACAAGGAACTCGGAAATATAAAAACATATTCCTTTTCCTAAATTTGCAACCCAATATACCCAGTAAAACAAAATCATTTGAACATATGCAAAGACAGTAATGTGTTTGAAGAGTAATTTGTTAGCAGTAGTATGATAGTGAACACATTACAGCAATATTATTAATGTTTGATTACAGAAACTTTGTCTACACGCTGCATACATGATATGCATACATACATTTACATGTCTATTTATTTCATTATGAACTTAATTTATTCATTTATACTTTATTTATTTCAGTCTTCTTCATACAGGGTGGTCCTTTCTTGCTCTTCCGAGGGGCATGGTAGGGGCCCATAGTCATTCAAATTTATGGAATAATATACATGTACATAGTTTGTAATAATACATTAATACATTGCATAATGTACAATCATGTGTTTAATGATACGATGAATCATGGAACGCACAAAACTGGAGCTCAAGCCAGCTCAAAGTCTGCATTCTAATATAACATTCATTTGGTCGTTTTTCAGCTGGACCGTTTCATAAAACTTGTTATCAATAACAAGTGTCACATTTCTATAACAAGTTTGCTCTCAGCCAATCAAATACAACTATTTCAGTAGCTTATAACATTTGATGGAACTTCTTATTGATAACAAGTTTTATGAAACAGGGCCCTGAGCTTATGTATTTACAAAGAGTGACGACAATGGAGGTCGCTTCTGATTGATCAGTTATTTCATGGAGCTTCGATAGTTCCTTCCCATAAGGTCCTTTGAAAACATGGGTTTGAATGCAACCGAAATAAATAAAATTAATCAAATATATTATTATTATAGTGACAATGTGGTAGCAATGTTTATTTTATTAATTTATTCATGCATGCATGTTCACAATTTCACAATTCATCGGAATTGACTTCACATGAAAAAGAATTTAATATAACAAATCATTTTCAATTTTACAATCCATTTGAATTGACTTCACATGAAAAAAAATGAAAAAAACAATGTTTTATCAAAGACAAGTTGCAACTATTATACAGTTTATAGAATGAACACACAAAGGTGATGAAACATAAGCAAATAGAGCTTGAATCGTTACAACACCTTTCAAATATATAATATATGACACATAAAATTCCTAATGGCCCGATCACACATAGAAGACGCACGGCCGGCGCATCGAAAATCGGAAAAAGTCGTGAGCCCGACTTTTGTCAGGATTATGGGAGAAGCTAGCGAGCTGACACCGAATGCATGTCGTGTTGCTAGCGCCCAGCGCGTATACAGGGCGTGTGTGCATGCTCAAAAATGTCCGCGGAGCTCGACGCATGAATTTAAACGCCAAAAGGACGCTAGACATGCGCGGAGCACACGCCCTGTATACGCGCAGCGCGCTAGCAACACGATATGCATTCGGTGTCAGCTCGCTAGCTTCTCCCAAATCCTGATAAAAGTCGGGCTCACGACTTTTTCCGATTTTCAATGCACCGGCCGTGCGTCGTCTATGTGTGACCGGGCCATAATAGGTTGTGAACTATTTACATGAAACGTAATCGCACAGTAGGAATATTGCCACAACGATCGCAACTACTTGCGAAAAAATCGACATAAGCCAATATCATTGGCCTTGTACGACACATTTTGAAATACATGTAGGCCTATTCGAACATTACCATGAAGTATAATCCCAACATGATTTCTATGGGGCGTATATGAAATTTGCCTTGCGGTGATTTCTCGGGAGTCTTTGCTACCGTCTTTGTTTATTTATTTTATTTACAGTTTTATTTAAGCAGGGTTGCTATGTATCCGTGAGGGTCCTGCACAATAAAACCAACGTAGGCCTATATAAAATATTTACAGACTTAATAAGTACAAATTGAATACATAAATATCATAAGGAACAAAGATTATGGAAACAAAGATAAATAACATAAGAAAAAAATATTATGAATACAAAATTGTAAAGTGTAGCTAAAATAAACATCCAAACAAATAAGACAATGTTGCATGGGGATAGATTGAGGGAGAGTAATGAAAGATGGAAAAGAGAGAGTGAAAGGAGAAGAGAGGGGGAAAGAGAAAGAGAGAGAAGGGGGAGAGAGAAAGAGAGGGGATGGGAGGGAGAATAATGGAGTACGTGGGTATTACAGGAAACATGAGCCAGCTTAAGTGGTTGTCCTAGAAGAGTGTACAAGTAGGCTACAGAAGACACTGAAAAATGGGAGAGGGGTAGAAAAAGGGAGAGGAGGAGAAAGAGGATGAGAGTGAGGGAGAGATCCTGTACATGAAACCGATATTTACCTGCATTATGTGTAGCGTTATGTCTTCTTCCTTCATTTCTCTTCTCCTTCGATCGAATCAAATTAATTTTTGTGGATGGTATTCATTTTCATACCATAGTTGTAATATTTGTTGCAAAAATAACAATAATGGTAGAACCACTAGATTAAATGCACTTTCAAGGAATTGTGTTAACGCAGGCAAAAATAATCAAATGCAATATCCAGACCTTAACAGTAAATTATTTCAAAGGCAATCAGATTTTTTTTTTAAAGCTTTGGCAAAAGGGTCTAGGAATTTTGATTCCAGATTAAGTGACGCAATTTTATGCTCACTTACTTGTAAATTGTTACTGTTCCTATACTAGTGTACTTCGGAAAAACTACGTGTCTCTGACAATATTTTGCATCTAACATGATTTATTTAAGAAACCTTTGCCAATTAATTACTAAATGCTTGTAAAAAATGAAATGTATCTTTGTAAAATTATAATAATAATTAATAACTTCTACTCACTGCATTCGACTTTATAAATGCATTAAAAAGTATCGGTAATACTTAGACTTATATCCGACAATATGATATATATATATATCTATATATATATATATATATGTTTAACACCTTTCCAAAAAACTATTTAAAAAAAAAATCTTCCATTTATTTCACCTTAAAGGGTAGCCAGCATGTGTGTATATGTATGTGGGGATGGGGAGGGTGTGTGTGTGTGTGTGTGTGTGTATGTGTAGTTATTGAACATAACACGACAAATTTCCATTGTCAAATGGTATAAACCTTATTGAACCTTATATATTTTTGATTTATGTTTTTTAATTTGTTTGTAGTTTAAAGGAGACCCAATTTACAAGCTGTGCTTCACGGGTCACCGTGTCTACTGTAACTCTATAAAATAAGTTAAATACGTTATTAATGTTTAAAACTATGAGACACAATTAAATCAACCTTGAAACCCTGAAAGCCAAAAACAAACAAAAACATATTCCTTTAAATGAAGGATGCTGTTAACGCCTGCCCGAGAGAATCGAAATGTGTTCTTGAATTTGTTTATAAATTGTATATCATTTTGATAATTAATCACATATTAAAGGGAGTGTAGCATGGCAAATACTGGTTAACGTAAGTCTTCTTTTGGACAACTGCACGTAAACGAATGGACTTGATTAACGGTAATCAGCGACTTAATCTCTACATGATCAGCGCGCGCTAGCGTTCGCGAAACAGACCGAAGTTCTCCTCACGCTTCGGTTTCGCGTATGTTGCACGCACGTGAATGCTGCGGTCGCGTCGGCCCCGAGTAGGGCCACGGGAAAGACACATAGTCTCGTCATGCTACACTCCCTTTAAAAAGGAGTTTAGCCGATATAAAGGTGCTGAAAAATCGTAATTTTTAGGCCATGAAGCTAGACCGTTCCAAAGACAAATCGATAGTGGTTGAAAATGTATACTCATGACGCATATTTTCCAAGCGTCAACTTTTATTTTTGACGGATATCAATACTTTTTTTCAATTGTTTGTATTTTTAAAAAAATACACTGACCACCCCAAAAAAAATGTATGTATTACGGATTGAAAGTGGTATATATCAATCCTGGAACGATAATTTGATATACTAATATCTGTAGATATAATATAGGTTATACTCAAGCAACTTATCAGTATCATCATGGCAAATTAGGTGTATGATACGACGTTTAAATCGGGATACAGAAGTCTGGAAGAAAAAAAGGAAAAGAATGTTCTCAGATTCTTTAAAGTGAAATAAAATGGTCTCAAATTTGTTCACGGGCAAGAAAGTACACATTTGTGCCTTCACATCTTTTACTCAGTGTGTATGAAAGGTATAGCAGATTTTGTTCAGCTCTCAGAGCGTTATAAGTAAAAAGATCTTTAAAAAACTCCTTCAAGTAGATGGATTGTTCTGTCTATATAGTGCCCCTGTGCCCACCCCCTCCCACCCCTCCCCTAGCTCCCCTCGAACCTCCAATAGATGTTTCATGAACCTCTTGATATTACTAAAACCAGTATCCTTCGCACAGGAGAGGGCCAAGATTATAATACACCTGATATGATGATGATGGTGTGTATCCTGTGTGCAGCCTAATGACTGGCAGTCTATTCATGTCAGTAAGGTAGCCAGTATCTTGCTGCCATGAACCATAGGAGTAATCGGCGTGACAGCGACCTCCTCCATAACAGGCTGCATGAGAACAGGAAATGGTTTATTAAATTTTAAAGATTCGGGGCGATTGTGCCGAACTTCACATGATTTTCAAGTTTAAAAAATGATAAATAATAAATAAACACATCATAAGTCTAAATTTGAATAAACGAAACAATTAAAGTCCACGCTGGAAACATGGTATAAAATATTGGTAAGAGAAAACTATCGGTTGCACAAAATATTGATTCCTTTAGCTTAGGGTAAATATAAAGTTAACATTTGGGAAAAGGGAGAATATAGCACTCTTCATTGGTCCGGGGTGTGTGACCCAGTCAAACTGCAACGAAAACGTCTCTCCTTCCCTCTGGCCGAACTGAGATTTTATTATTCATTATTTCATAATTTAATAGATTATTACCCCTTTTTTTAGTTATCAATATTACTTTTTGCTAGTTCAAGATTTATGAGACTACCTAATGATGACTCTGATCATTTGTTTAAGGTCCACTAAATATCAGGATTATTGGTTGTTGACAACTTGCTGTCTCTGTCACTCATATTATTTTACTCAATGAAAATCTGAAAGGGCTAGCCACTTCGGTGGCAGTTGATTATGCAAGGATTGTTAACTTTCTCCATCTATAAACTATAAGGGGGTGGGCAATCTTACCGTTATTCGGCTGGGAGGGAGTTGTGTAACTACATGCACAACCTCTGTGATCACTCGGTGTGTCGCCCCAGTTTGGCATTTTCCTCCCATGTCGTGACACCCACTAAACATTCTGCGTGCTGCCATCATAGATGAAGGACCTTAATGCCCTGGCAAAGATTAACTGCTTGCAGCTCTTCGAATTCTATAAACAGCGTAAAGGAGTGAAAAAATGTGGCCTGGTTTTTATTGTCTGAATATGGAGTTCCTCTCTCCTCCCCACTCCCCACTCTCTCTCTCTCTCTCTCTCCCTCTCTCGCTCTCTCTCTCTCTCTCCCACTTCCTTCTCAACGTTATCACTCCCTCTCTTGGTATTGAATTTAATTCAAAGAAGGAAAAAGATGTTGATATTATTTTGAATTATGCGCTTTTTACTATTTACAAAAGCTTTGTTGGAAAAGAATTTAAAAAGAAAAGAACAAAACAGAGACTTCTTCATATTTTGTTTTACCTCTTAAATTATCGTTTACAGATAGAAGAAAATATTTCATGTAGAAAACCTTATATATCCCTCCAGAAATGGAGGCAAATGCTGAAAATGTGAAGATGTATATATTATTATGAGGAAATAAAGAAGACCATATGGTTATTAAAAAAAAATCACTCCCTCTCTTACTCACTCTGCTCTCACACACACACACTCACGCCCTCACACACATCCACCCACCCCACCCCCACACACACACACCCTCTTTCCTCCCCTCTTTCCTTGTAACTTTCTCCACTTTCCCTATATGCCCCTCTTCATTGTCTCTTATTCTCTATATTTTGTATCTCCTGTACATAATGAAATATTGGCTCAGGAGGATTACAATTTGATTCCTACTTTATATCTTCACGTTCTGAATAGTTTCTGACAACACTCTCATTGAAATTTCATCGAAGCAATAATGTGGCAGTTTTCTTCTTCAAGCAAAATATTTTTTCACTGTGAATAACAGTGTTAATACATGTAATTTGACACGGGAATACAAAATGAAACTGACGAAGAATTTTTAATCTTGCGGATTTTTGTACATTCTTTATCACAAGCAGGTCAATTGGAAATATTAATTCTCTATTCTCATGTAAGAACTTAAGTATGGAATTCAGAATGATATAGATCATAATGTGTGAAAATCAGATGCATTAAACAGGATGTTATGAAGGAGATACCTGAATGAGAGCAAGGATAGTATTCGAGTCGAACGGATAGGTCACATTGCGCACAAACTCCCCTACTCCGTATCCATACGGTGTCAGCTCTTGACCTGTGATGTCGTGTGGTACTGAGGTGACACCTGCATGGGATGTCAACAAAATTAATAAACCAGGGCCCTTTTGCAAAAATAAAGGTATTACGATTAAACGCGAATCAAAACTCCCAAATGTATGATATTGATTGGTTGAAAGTGAAGGTGAGTATATATTTTTTGGATATGCGTATAAACTCAACTTTTTACGCAACTCAGAGGGCCCAGTTTCCGGCTTATAACAAGTTGCGATTGATCCGTATTGCTTGCTAGTCCTCTAATAAATCGCAAACTTTCAAAACATTCAGACGTACAGTGTTGCGATTCATACTAATTAAATTGCGATAATTTTGAATCGATCGCATCTTTTTAAAAGACAAGCACAGAAATAACTAAATATTCTGATGAACTCCCAAAAGGAAATTGGTGAAGAAAATGAACAAAGTGAGGGATGAAAATAGACATTATTAAGAAGGCAGTAGGTGAGAGAGAAAGAGAGAGAAAGAAAGAAAAATAGAGAGAGAGCTTGGGTGGAAGAAGAGAAGGGAAGGGGGAGGGGGAGATGGACGTGGTCAGCCGTATAAGTCGGTATGCATTCTAAAAACAATACGCATAGTCAATATTTGGAAAGATGGAAACTAATTGCATTTCCTTTAATAAATAATAATAACATAATAATAACGTTTTATTTACCCAGGGTAGCCACTTTAGTTATGAAACTGCTCTTCCAGCGGGCCCTGCATAACATAATATGTTATTACCCTTCTGCAATCTAATATGCTGAGCGCCTAGCTAGAAGGCAGAAGGTCCCATTGTTATACATTGTAAGTCTTTGGTATGACTCGGCCGGGGATCGAACCCACGACCTCCCGTGCATGAGGCGGGCGCTCTAACCATTGAGCCACCATGCCCGGTATTTGTTTTCTGTTCGTTGCATCATCATTGAGTTTAAGATTTTGCCTTGTGATCTTCTCAACTGTCTCTTTGAACAGGAGGAGCCAATAATCCCTTCAAACGTTCAGAAAGAACAATATTCTCAAAAAAAATATATTATGATCTACACAAGTCATAACGCAACGTCATTAAGGACGTATAAGATGCAAATTAATTACTCTGGTGCATTGACACTATAGTAAGATAATGTTTATGTAATAATATTCGAAAGAGATGCTATATTATATGTTTGCATTGGTGCTCCGACATTGCTCAGGCGACAATTTCTCTGATCTTCCTTTCATGATTTCGTCAAAGATATAAAGTTATGGTTAGGGTAACAATCGGCTTTGATGTCGGGTTTAGGATAAAGGTTAGGTATAGAACATGGTCCATGGTTGAAGTTCGGAATTCGATAAGTGTATGAGATCGACCGAGGAGAAATTTTGTTGTCGGCGGAGCATGTGCGCGAGTCGTAGAATCTGTTACCTACCGTCCGCCATGAGGCACTCCATCTCAACCGGAAACGATAGATTACGATGTTTTCCATCTGGGTCAATGACGTAGGTACCATCTTCGGTGATGCCGTCACGAGCCTTCAACTCAGCACAATTACGCGGTGGATCTAAAAGTACACAACATCAAAATGGAAGAGAATACATCAGTTTATCACAAACGAGTTAGTCTACCCGCTCTCAAAATTTCAGTCATAGACTAAAACTCATCACTAGGGTCTTGAACATAAAAGTTACGATTAGTTGCATTTTCCCCAAATCAAATCGTATCTCTTCCAATCAATCGTGACGTTTCAATAAATAATGAGCTACGATTAAATTTATGTTACAGATAACTAAATGTAATGCATGGTAAGATACAATTCCAGCATGATCAGAGTTACATTGTTTTTCGCTGTACGGACTCTGATACGTATGGTATATAGGGTCAAGAGGTAGGTTTGGAATTAGCAGATTAGGTTTACGGTTAAGTAGTGTTCGTTTTAGTGCGGAAGTTACGAATTCCGTTAATGTAGGAATTGACTGCCTTTGGAACATGTGTGGTAGAAGTGATGGAGTAGCAGTAGGATGTGTATAGACTACAGAATAATACAAAAAGAATATTCTTTTGTGTATAACGCATAACCTCCCTGTGTGCTTTCAACGAGCTTTATACATCATTACACAGGCTTTACTTTAGCACAGGCACTGATCAGCGCATAGCTCATTTCAAGGAATTAATCAACCAGGTACCCATTTAATTCACCTGGGTAGAGTGTGGCAAAACAAGACTGAAATATGTCTCACCACAGGAAAGCGGTGCTATAATTAAAGGAGATTCGAACACCAATCTTGTGGTCCACAGTCTGGTGACTTATCCACTAGACCAAACCACATAGGGTAGACATAATACAGCCCTCTTTTTTCATATTACTTACATATTTCACATCGGTGCCCACCGAATCCTTTAGGACATTCACACTTAAAACCGTCATCGACCTCTGTGCAGTTTCCTCCATACTGGCATGGCACGGACAGACAGGCTGGGAGGAGGTAGAGGAAAATTTGATATCATGAGACAGTGAGCCGACTTTTAGTCTACCTTCATCACAGTGTAGGGTTAATAATAATAATAATAATAATAATAATAATAATAATAATCTTTTATAGTCCACTCCAAATTTTATTAAACCGAAAATGGAAATTCTTTGTGCCCAATTGATCGTGAGCCCGGCAGCCACTGAGCAGCGCCAGATCGACATTGCTCTATCCCCTTATTGTTGAACTCCAAACAAGGTAGCAGCGACTCCCATCTTTTAACGTCTTTTGGTATGACGCGGCCGGGGTTCGAACCCACGACCTCCCGGTTGTGAGGCGGACGCTCTACTGACTGAGCCAACACACCGGTACAGGTTAGGTTAGGGTTAGGGTTAGGGTTAGGGTTGGGTAGAATGTTGGGTCCATTCAGGGTTTAAGTTACGAATTCGGCTAGTTCAGAAAATTGACGCCGAACAATAATTGTCGCAGGAGCGAGAGTCGTACGGGGAGTCGTACATGTAGGAAAGAATGACACATGGCTCCAAAATAGTGGTAGCTGTTATAGGCACGTAAAACTATTTTTGCCAGGAATCGAGCAATCATTAAAAACTGTCGAAAGATTATCATTTTCCGACTCCCTTAGTGATATTCAGATAAGATTTGTGCTTATACAGTAATGTGATGTGGTGTGAGACTGTGTGTGTATATATAGGCGGGTACGTGTGTGTGGGAGTGATGTGTGTGAGGGAGAGGGTGAGTGAGCACAAACATAGGTATTTGGCAGGGATTGATTAGACCTGCATGGACCTGTGGAAGAACAGCCCTTGGCTGAAGTTGGTGCCGTGCAAAAATAAAATAAACCGAAATGAACTGATTGGAAAAATGGCCTATTAAATAGCACTACAAAACTCAAAGTGGGAAAATATTCATGTCGGCATGATAGGAAATACGTTGAGAACTAAATGGCGTAATACAATATTTTGTATAATATTAAAAGTATATATTTTATTTCTGTCAAGGTCAGAAGGTGTAATTCCTACACTAAATAAATTTTTTACAATGATATTTGAATATAGGGATGAGGAAAAGAGTTGGATATATTAAAGAAATAAGTTAGGAATACATCTACACACATGCAGTGGCGGATCTTGGGGGCCGGCCCAAAAAATTAGTGCTCACTACCCTCCCCCACTGAGCGAATTTTCGGCCGGCGCGGTTTTCAAATTTTCGGGAGCAAAAAAAAATTTAAAAAAATTAATGCTCACAACCCCCCCTCCCCATATACATATAGGCGACACAGTTCTCAAACTGAATCATCTCACCAAAAACTTGCGCTCGGCAAAGATTTGATGGCCTTACATCTTGGAGACGCGGGGTATAACATTGACCAATCAAAACGCGTCTTATATGGTTGGAAAGATCAAATTACATAGAAAATGATTTTTTTTTCAAACTAAAAATTAGAAGACCTTTTGTGAAAACGTGCTCTTTTATTCACGACCGGCGGACGCGATAGCCCGATGATTCGAAGTAAGCCTTGAAAATCATGTGCGATCCCCTCGACTACATATATACCAGAACTTCCACTTTTGATTGTCTTAACTCTTGAAATTAAAGTTCGTGTAAAGACACGTAGGCCTATCATGCCGCCTATGTATAATATCACATACATAATGTAAACCATTGATTAAGTAAACTAAATTTGCCCATTGTTTCAGACCTTTTAGCTTTCACGGAAATCACATCTGGACTGTCAAAGAAAAAGTTTGAGAACCCCTGCCCTAGAGCATGAAAACGAGCTAACTTATTTTGTTGTTAAAGGGCTATCCAGCCTTCGAAATAGGTTCACCTTTATGAAAGAATGAAAATAAGAGAAACAGAATCATGAAAGCTTGATATAGATCGGATAAAATATAAGAGAGGTAAGAATGTTTGAAACATGAGATTACTATACCTATGCGAATCTCAAATTGGTAATTTTGTCAGTGGATTGTGACGTAGTAATGCACACCTCTCCCGTTTGTCGTGTAGAAAAATATCACTTATTTCTGTTTTTCTCCCAAGTGCCTTCAATCTTGGGGCACTACTCAAAAAACATGCCCTTCTGAACCTCATAGAATGCTAAGGTAATCAATTGACCTTTTTTCAAGAATATAAAGGTTCAGATAGTTTTAAAACTCAAGGCAACTGCATTAACATTACCGTCATTTATGTTAAAAAGAACGAGACATATTATTCATACGTGCTAATGACAAGATGTTGTTATCACCCCTCATCTCCCCAGAAAGAACAGATTTCTCATAGCCCCAACCTCTCTGATAATTATGGCCCCAAATTTAAAGTGACTGAGAGCAATTTTTCTCAAATTTCCGCTAAAACTTGCTAGCGCTTACAGTTGATCGCATTAAGTAGCATATACATTCTTTTATTATAATTTGATCTTAAAACCCTATCAGGACCGCTTATTTCATCTAATAATGAGAACTAAACGGTCGCAGTGGGACCTCAAAAATCGCGAAAGAACATTCAGACCACCACACACAACAGCAAAGTATGGTGTTGAAGCAGTATATTGGACCATGTAAAGAGAAGTGTATAACTTGAAGATAATCCCTGATAATGTATTAATTACAATGCAAGCGTATATACAATGACTAAAATTGTAATTTTTCGCTTCGAAGTAGCCCTTTGTTAGCTTTGTAGGTGCCCATTTTTCCAATTGGTGATCCTTTTTGCTGGTGCACCCCCACTTTGAAAGACGCTCCGCCGCCCCTGAGAAGAAATGCCAAGACGAGTGATTGAATTTAGGGGGAAGGAGGATAAAACAAAGCATCATAGGTAGAAAATACGTTGTGAAATGCTAAATGTGTTTGATTTACATTTTAAAACATAAAAAGCACAAGATCGCAAAGATCGCACAGTCGAAAATCATCTCAAGTGCAATTTCAATACTCTATTGTAGGCCTATATCCCATAGAAATCATGTTCGCATAACGAGGTCATGTTTCAAAAGGTGATGGACAAGGCTACTGAAATTGCATTAGGTTGTCTTGGGTGCCAGGTAAAAATGTCAGAGGTAAAAATGTCAGAGGTAAAAATGTCAGAGGAAAAAATGTCAGAGGTAAAAATGTCAGAGGTAAAAATGTCAGAGGAAAAATGTCAGAGGTAAAAATGTCAGAGGAAAAAATGTCAGAGGTAAAAATGTCAGAGGTAAAAATGTCAGAGGAAAAAATGTCAGTGGTAAAAAAATCAGAGGTAAAAATGTCAGAGGAAAAAATGTAAAAGGAAAAAAATTCGAAGGGAAAATGTCGGAGGTAAAAATGTCAGGTACAAAAAAACATGTAGGGGTTAAAATCGGTGCCGTCATAATATCTCAGCACTTAATCACACAAAATGTCGAGACGTAAGCTACTGGGCTTGTCTATTATATTTTATAAATGACTGTGCATAGTACTTCGTACATGTCCTGAGGATAATACAATGTGGAAAATAAATTTGAAACTTATATTTTGTGATCAGGTTTGCATAGGCCTATATGAGTTTCTATCATGTTTCGATATTTTAAATCGGTTGATATTTTAATGTTTATTTGGTTTTGAGAAAGTAGCCTAAGTACATAGAATATTAAGATTGAATGAGATAAAACAGGGAATCAGTTATAAAGATCGCACAGAAATTCCACAAATTCAGTAATTAGACCCATGTTCATGTCCATCCCAGCAAAGACTGTTATGACAAGAAAACATTAAGAAAAAGACACGGATGCTTTGTCCCCCTCATCAATACTTTAACAAACAATAGTTTAACAAACAATATCAAAGCTTTGCTTGAAGAATGTCAGATAGTAGGCCTACAAGTAGTAAACGTTGAGACATATCTACCCAGGTATTTTGTCATGTGCTTTCGACTTTTATTAATGCAGTACGTTTCGAAAGGCAGAAATTATTGTATTTGTTGGGTTAAACATAACACTGTGTAACTTTATATAAAAAAATCATGTTTGTGATTAAGAAACGTGGGAGAAATACAATTTAAGTCCCTCAATTTCAACTGTTTTTTTTCCTGCCAAATTCGTGATGCATTTTGTTTAATGTGTAGACTTATACGAATATGTACCTGCTGGAAACTGTCGTATACAGTGTATGCCAGCACACCTTTATAAATCCTGCACCAAATATCCTTCAAACAATATTATCATGTATACAAGCAGTCTCATGATGCTATAAATGGGTACAGTAAAACTATGTTTATGATATGTTACTCATGAATCAATATTTGTCAATTTCAGAGTTTGATCTCTCACAGCAAATAATTATAGAACGATGTAGCTTAAACAGAACCTCTGCAAAGCGCGCTTTTATCTTATCATGTATACAAGCAGTCTCATGATGCTATAAATGGGTACAGTAAAACTATGTTTATGATATGTTACTCATGAATCAATATTTGTCAATTTCAGAGTTTGATCTCTCACAGCAAATAATTATAGAACGATGTAGCTTAAACAGAACCTCTGCAAAGCGCGCGCTTATCTGGAATGTGATGGTGCGGTTATCATTTGATGTAACATGGGCGGCTTTCTGCTTTGTATCAAAGTATCAAAGCTGCTTATTGATGTACTGCCAGACTATTTATACCGCAATAGTGATCGACGATCAACTCTTTGCAAAGCGCGCGCTCCTCTGGAATGTGATGGTGCGGTTAGCATTAGATGTAACATGGGCGGCTTTCTGCTTTGTATCAAAGTATCAAAGTATTAAGCCCACAAGAAAGTGGAATTGTTGGAAATATGCATTTGTAGGAAATCACATTTTATAATGGTCATTGCCACGCTGTTAAGATGTCCATCAATCTTCAGAAGGGACGGGGAAGTGGGGAGGGAGCGGAGGACTCACAGTGTGATATCTTATCCTCTTTTTGGGGGCTGTGTCGACTTTTCTTTTATTTAATGATTACACCATCGAGCCACAACTCGGCCTATAATTCATGGCCAAACTTCTCGATTTTAGACATTCTTTTCCCAGAAGTTTGCTCAGTGTACCAGTATCACTTGCTTAGACAAAGGCATATGAGGGGAGGCAGCTGGGTCACTATGCCCCAAAGAAGGATACCCCCGTCTCCGCTCTGCAATAATCGGGCAAAAGTCACAATTTCGGGCAGAAAGGTAAATAAAAGTTAAAGAAAGAAGAAAATAAAGCAGCGCTGAAATTAATGACTGCAGAGAATCCTTCGTTGTATCTTTTCGATAAGCCTGATATACAACCATTACCAATATTCAACCTGTAACATGCTTTTGTTTTTATATTATTACCTCTGACACTTTTACCTCTGGCATTTTTACCTCTGACATTTTTACCTCTGACATTTTTACCTCTGACATTTTTACCTCTGACATTTTTACCTCTGACATTTTTACCTCTGACATTTTTTCCTCTGACATTTTTACCTCTGACTTTTTTCCTCTGACATTTTTACCTCTGACATTTTTACCTCTGACATTTTTACCTCTGACATTTTTACCTCTGACATTTTTTCCTCTGACATTTTTACCTCTGACATTTTTTCCCCTGACATTTTTACCTCTGACATTTTTACCTCTGACATTATTACCTCTGAAATTTTTACACCGAGCCGATATTCTAAAGTCCATGCGATCGTGTTAATGAAATTGAAGTAGAGTCAATGGCGGGAGAACTCACCCGGTTCGGTGCATTTCCAAGTTGCATTGATATTGGCTGATTGAGTCATCCTCTCCACCACATCAAGAGGGACTAGTTTATGGATGAGCTGAATGGTCTGTCCATTCTTGATGATAGATTTGCATTGAACTTCAGAAATCGACAGCGGACACGAATCGCTGATCGATTGAGTTTTAATAGGATCAATGCCTAGATCAAAGATATAAGTACATTGTGAAAGAAAATGACATCGCCTCGTCGCTAAAAGATGTTACAGCCATTGACACTACATGGCGCCGTGTCCTTTATGCAGTGAGCCGACGAGGGGGGGAGGGGGGGGAATAATCATTGAGTACATAATTATCTTACATCAATGCTCCTCCTTAAAGTCGACCTGTTTCTATATGTTGTGTGTGGGCGAAACGAGCGGGCAAAGAGGAACGGTAACATCGTTAATAATGCTATTTCGTCATCAAACTACATTATATATGTATGTAAATAATGTATTCCGGTACCTTCCTGCCCGATTATGAGATGTGATGTTTTCCCGAATATAGGAAATTAAAAAAAATCCGGGGGAGAGGCTACAGCTCCCATCCCACCACCTACACACATTGATTTGATTTGAATTTGATTTATTTATTTACCTTCACGGTCTTTTTACAAAGTTACAAAACTAATTACAACACAATCATGGTAATAAACCAATCATGTAATTACTACATCATCAACTTAAAATACTAACATCGTAATACTTATATGAAATAATCATGAAGAAGGATTGGCACATAAGCTTATCTTGAAGGCGTGGCAAATCCTTTAAAGAGCTTAATGATTCCTATATACTAAAATTTATGTTTGGGGATAGGAGTGAAAAAGATTAAGTTGCAATTATAATTATATTAGTTTTCCTATGAAATTGTCCCGATCTCTGAGAGAAGAAGAAGAAGAAAAAAACAATAAAGAGGAGAAAAAAACGAGTGGGCACAAGCATAATCGAGGAAAGTATATGTAGCACTGAAAGTACTTATACTTCTGTGGTCCTTTGCTTGTATAAGGGATAACATTAATCAAAATATACATGTTAATTGCATTTCATTCACAAACCATGACAACAATAACAGACGTATCTGTATATTGTATAAAAGAAATGCATAAATGCATCACACTTACATAGATTTTAAAAATACATGTATATTTATTACAAGAGGAAATGCAAAGAAGGCATAAGCCACCAGTGTATTAGGGCATGCAAAAAACTCTACCATCACGATCATTACACTTTGGTCAGAAGTTGCGTTGCATACATATTATTTTAGTTCATCATGCTACTGATGTTTTCTGCTGCCATGTAGTCAATTTAAAGTTGCAAGTAGGACTGTATACTTTTATAAAATTGTGTCGACATCTGTTAGATGTGATAAAGAAACGGGGGAAGCAGAGCATTCGGTGTACGTCTACTTTACACCTCAATACTTCTGATGCTCGTGTGTGGTTAATTAAAAGAAAAAGAAAGACTCACTCAAAAATCTCATTTACAACCATGGCAACAGTAACAGACATTGTACATTGTTCAAGAAAAATGCACGAATGACTCACAGAGACGTAGTGGTATAACAAAAATACCATTACCATTGTATGCACAACAAGCATAAATAACAAGTTTTTCCAACTATTTCACTAATCTAAGATCAATTGAGCTCTACCTTTAATAGAGATGCAGGGGTAATGTGTAGAATGTAATAATACACTATCCAGCATAAATAGAGTTTTTGTGAGGGCATTGTGATGGTTATTTTACCTGACTGCTAATAAAGCATAAATGCTTGTAAGTAAGCAACCAGACGGACGACGGCTTTAGGTCCTCTCCGAGGGGCCTGGTAGTGAGGATTAATGCCTTACCAAAGGGCACTAGCGCATCGACTTGGTTTCGAACCCGGGTCACCGGAATACGAGACCACTGCTCTACCAACTGAGCTATCGCGCCTCCTTGTATAGTAGTAGCATAGAAATATATAATTTTGATATATCTCTATGGGTAGTACTCTGTCTATGCTATTTACAAAGTAGTAGTTAGAGCGGAGGACATTCACATGGTACATGAAAAAAGAACAATTTAGGCCCAGTGCATAGATTGATGGGTATAATTAAAAAATTGAGACACATGCTAAAGATTAGAAAATTTAACGTTGACCCTTTATTTTTATGAGTACATTTTATAGGTGAAAAATAAATTTCTGTTTAAAATATAATACAAGCGAGTACCGTATCATCTCTTCCTCTCACAAATTTCTAAAGTTTGTGGCAGATTTGTTTTGTAGAGCAATATTATATAAGTATATAGGCAAGGGTCGCGCTAAGTTGCGTTTTTGCGTCCCGGACTCACCAAAAAACAAATCTCACGCACAAATTTTGCAAAAGCGGTGAGTAATTGCGTCCCACAGGACGCAACAAAAATTCCCAGGTTGGTTTTCGGAAGCTGGAGAAGAATGTTTTTCGCATCGTAAACTGATTATAATGTCAATGATTTACACATCTATCCAATCTCTCCATATAGTGTAACAGTAACGACCCATCTGTGACACTAATAAACGATGTGCATCAGACTAATTTTGTTCTGTATAATTTGCATAATATGCGCAGATTGAAAAAGAAATAAAGACAAATCTAAATTTTGACTGACAGATCGTCTTCTGCGCACCTGTACAACTAAATAAAGTGTTTATAGCCAAATTCTGGCGATAAAAAGTGTGTAATTTTCTGAACAAATTAGGCTTTTACGATCGCTTTTACGGAATTGATTTGATTAATCCGCAAACTGCCGAATTCGGAAGCTTTGCCGACATGCTTGTCGATTCCTCCGTGTTTTTACTTCTCGCATTTGCTATTTTTTCGCGCTTTTTTGCTGAATTAGGTTCGCTAAATCGCGCTTTTATGTAAATGTGGTCTCGCATTTTGCAGAAGAAAAAAAAAAATTTTGTTGCCGGGGCCTTGGTCGGTTTCTTTCTATTTCTCTTTAACATACTTTTTCAAAAAAGTGGGGGAGGGGGGGGCTGTACATTGTGTAACGGCCGGCATGATGATTTGACAGATGGACCTGAAGCTATAGCTGAGTCCTGACATACTTTTGAACGTTAATTGCAACTTGTACGCCCTAGTGTAGAGCGATCATCGGCCTTTTGTTTAAATCATATAGGCCTAATTAAAATATGAATTAGGGCTAGTTCTGACCTGAAAACGACCCAAATCTCGGAGCATGGCTAACTGGACCGGGGCCTTGGCCTATATACGGATAAGTGAGTGCCCTGGGTCCACTTCTAACTCGTGTTTTTAGCCCTTCTTTCTTCCCTTTTCCTTTCCTTTCCTTTCCTTTTTTTTTTCAAGAAGGGGGCGTGTATCTGCACCTGTCATACACAGTTCCAACATAAACCATATACCACATATACATGTATGATTCACCAACATACAGCCAAGAATGAGTCCCGAGGGAGCGAAGTGACGAAGGGCTGGGGCAGAGCCAGAGGGGAGGGTTTGGGAGGGGGTATCCCCCTCCCACGGTAAGGGAGATTTTGCATTTATTTACTTATAATGGTGCAATTTGGTGCATGTCATGCCATACCTGGGAAGGAAATATATAGAATCTGAGTTAACATGTCATGATTCCAAAAAACAAAGAAAAAATGGCTATGCTCTCATCAGATGTTTACAGTTCAAACATAATCAAATAATATGTACACAAACATGACACACATCTGCTCCTAATATGCCATACTTTATTAACAAAAGTGGCAATACAGTAAGCCCCTTGACTTGCAGGGGTGGGCTGGCCTGACATATCCGAACGCTGCTGAAATCACGCCCGTATACTGTAGTGCAGTGGCCGGCGACTTTTTGCCGTTTTGCTGATATATGCTATAGGCGTGGCGGCCGTGGTGCGCATGGTGCTGCAAACGCTCACAAAATGAGTAACCGTAACGCATCTCACGCTCGGTTTTATATTCGTAACATAGAAAACAATAATTCAACTTAATGGAAGTGCTTATAAATAAATATAAAATAAATTCAAACCTCTATAATCTTTAATTGTAATCATTTTTATATGGTGGCTCCTAAGGGACACGCAAACGCAAAAATTTGACGTATACCTATGCAACAAATTTTTCGTTTTTTACGTCCAAGACGTGAAAATCAAAAAAATTGACGTATACCTATGCAACAAATTTTTTGTCTTTTACGTCCAAGACGTGAAAATCAAAAAATTGACGTATACCTTTGTTTGGTAATTTTTTCATTTTTCTGTACTCAATGGCCCTGAAGGGACACGCAGACGTGAAAATCGGCTGGAAAATCTGCGTCAAATATTCACGTCTGCGCCTCCCGAAAGGGAAACACAGACGTGAATATATTGGACGCAGATGTTTTTTTTGGCTGGAAAATCTGCGTCCAATATTCACGTCTGCGTCTCCCAAAAGGGACACGCAGACATATTTGACGTGAATTTTTGGTAAGCTGAGCACCAGAAAGATAAGTGTATCTGGGTTTGTTCTACTATATTTTTTAAACAGCTTTATCTCGACATTAATTGTATACCACTTCATTCTATTTTACGGACTAAAATTGACATATACTATATAGAAGGCCTATAGATACATTACGCTTTGACATTTGTAAACATATTTTGCCTGTACGAAGTGTAACGTGGTAAAATGGTTCATAAGTGCTTTAATCTGCCCCCCCTATGTAAATACCTCCATCCCCCCGCAAGTGAAAATGGTGCAGTCCAGTTGAGTTTGTTTAGCAAGATTTGCTAATCCCCACTCCCCCAGCCCCCAGCATGTTCATCCTCCAGGTCCAGCATGTTCATTCTCTTCATTGTATGAAGAAGTACTGTTACATGTATTTTGGAGAGCATGCACCTGCATGCACTCACCAGAAAGTTTGTCTACAAGAGTCATAAAGGATTCTCATACATGGAAGGCCGATTGTTATAGCCTGCATCATGTTTTACTCAGACATGACATATTCGGGGTGTTTTTTCTTGTTCAGTCAGTTTCGAGAAATAAAAGAGAAGACTTAAATTCACCCCATTCCTTTCGTGGTCTTTATCCTGTGTCACACAAGCAATAACTTCTTTTTGTGCATCTTTTCGCCATTTGCCCCCCTCTTATCATACCCTTTTACTCTTTCTATTTCTTTCTATCTCTCTCTCTCTCTCCTCTTTCTCCTAATGTCTCACCACTCTCTCTCCCTTTCTCTCGATCTCTTCCTCCTTTCTCCCTCCCAATCTGTCTCTCCCCTCTCTCCTTTTCTCTCTCTCTCTCTCTCCCCCCTCTGTCTCTCCTTTCCTCCCTCCCTTCCCCAGTACTCAATCCAGTACATGTAGCGAATGTTATGTATGCACTGCATGCACTGCATGCACTGCATGCACTAGCACTGCACTATGCACTAGCACTATGCATGTACTTTGTAGGTGCTCGGCTTACTGAAAAAAATTCACGTCAAATATTCACGTCTGCGTGTCCCTTTTGGGAGAAGCAGACGTGAATATTAGACGCAGATTTTCCAGCCAAAAAAAAATCTGCGTCCAATATTCACCTCTGCGTGTCCCTTTCGGGAGGCGCAGACGTGAATATTTGACGCAGATTTTCCAGCCGATTTTCACGTCTGTGTGTCCCTTCAGGGCCATTGAGTACAGAAAAATGAAAAAATTACCAAAGATATACGTCAATTTTTTGATTTTCACGTCTTGGACGTAAAAGACAAAAAATTTGTTGCATATAGGTATACGTCAATTGTTTTGATTTTCACGTCTTGGACGTAAAAAACGAAAAATTTGTTGCATAGGTATACGTCACATTTTTGCGTTTGCGTGTCCCTTAGGAGCCACCATATTTTTAGGCCTGGGTGTGGGATTTCTTAGCTCTAATTCAACCACAAAAATGACCTTTTTAAAAACTTTTTGTTTTCTTTTTTTCGCGGGCTTCGCGCGAACCCCGCAAACCCCTAGTTTGTACGGCCATGTAACTTGAGGGTACGACGCAAAGTAGGCGCCACTCACACAATAAAACCAATTCTCCAATTTTGTGTAAATTTCATATCCGAATATCCATTCCTCAATTTCTAAATGCTGCAGTAAAGTTTAAAATCTCGTATTGTTTTTTTTTAGAGATGGAGATTATGATGCCATTAAACACTGTAAAAGGTTGATCATTAACTATAAGTAACCATAACGGGTGCTACGAAATATGCTCCGGACGGCGACAGTTGTTCTGGGCCTTTTGTCAAGACGTAGGGTTCGGGTTAATGTTGCAATTAATTTTCAAGTTAGGTTTAGAGTTTATAGGATTAGGGTTAGGTAAAGTGTTTGGTCAAGGATCGATTCAGTGTAAAATTTGATTAGTTTACGAAATTGACCGCGGAGCAATTGTCGTCGGAGTATGTGTGACACAACCGAATATAATTTTGACCGAAGTTCTATATCAAGTTTGTCGACTCCAGTTGAAGAGAGATCGCGAAAGTATTAAAAAAAAAGTAAAGCAATCGAACAAATAAAAATAAATAAATGAAACAACAGAAAACAAAACACGAAAAAACAAAACATCTAAAACAATACCTCCAATCAGTATCCATGATAACAACAGTACTTTCAACATCCTTGAAGAATAAGAAACGAAAACCTCCTTAGATAATATATCCCGAATAATCTGATGGTCTTTATCTTCTGATCCTGTAATGTAATGGTGAGCGGCGTCCCGGGTCCTGTGATCACCTCGTAGGCGCACACTGATCTGATCTGCTCGGATGCAGTAACGCGCAATTTATTCGATAATTAAGTGACGTCCAATTTCCTTTAAACCGGTGTCAATGAGTGGTACGGATGACATTCTCTCTCTCTCTCTCTCTCTCTCTCTCTCTCTCCCTCTCTCTCCTGTCTTTCTAATCTTTTTGTTTTAATCTCACTCTTTCCATCCCCTCTCTCTCTCAATATAACATGCTAGTTATTCCCCATCTCTCTCTCTCTCTCTCTCTCCCCTCTTTATCTATCTTTCTTTATCTCTCTCCCTCTCCCCACACATTCTCTCCCCTCTCGCTCTCGCTCTCTCTCTCTCTCTCTCTGTCGCCCCTAACCCTGTATCCCCTCCCCCTTTCTCAATACCGGTATATCTTTCTTCATTTGTTTGGAGAGGAGGAATTGTGTTTTGAGTGAGCTTAATGAAACTCAGACACAATAATAATAATCTCACAATCAATAGATTTAAACACAATAGGGGAAATCAACATATTGTAGATTTGCACTTCATGGATAACGAACTCAATATAATTTATATAAAAACAATTAAAACAAATTTGATTAAAACACATTTCATCCTCCAAACAATAGGGAAATCAATATATTGTAGTTTTGCACTTCATGGATAACCTCCTCCACATCATTCAAAACATGTTCTATATTCTCCAAGGAATAGGAGAATACACCATTGGCATCCATGCACGACTGCCTCAATATCATTAAACACAATCCATCCTTCAAACAAATGAAAAACATTCACTGTTGTCAATAACAATGAATTTTGCAACATTTCATTTTTGACTTGGCCCCATATTCAGATTCACTGCAGATTCCGTGATCACATTATCATTGCAAATGGACCTCATTGTAAAGAGGAATATGCAGGCTTTTCAATGATACCAAATTCAAGTATGATTAGATAGATACATCAACGCTCAAACTTGAATTGCGGAACAATTTTGAGGAATTTAGTTTCATAATTATAGTGGATAGACAAACGATCCTGTCTTATAAATCTCTAAACAAAGTTACAAACAGAAACATTTGCTGTCTGTTAAGATTAATTTGAATTTGTCGATTGCCAAAAAACGACGAAGGAAAGCGTCGTTGGTTTGGCAAGTAAGTTCCAACGTTTGGGCCCCCACATCTTAGAAATAAAACTTGCACTCAAACATAGTCGTCAAGTTTTCAAGAAAACAACTTAGGCCTATATGGGCAATTTCAACACCATATAGTATTGCCTATATCAATTATTGAGGAGTACGTAAAAGCTTATTGTTATGTTCACACATTCCAATATGGGACACACAAGGCTACTGTAATTAGGTTGATTTTTATGAAGTCCTTGTGATCGTGTTCATGCATATTTCTAAAAGACAAACAAATGCATTTTAGGGTGATAAACTGATGTCTTCTTCAAGCCTTAAAAATAAGGCACGAAAACGCTTTTCTACAGACAGCCTTGGTCGGAGAATCGTTCAATAGAAATAGCAGTTATGGATATGCGTCAAAATGGAACAGGATTGATAAATAGGTCACGATGTGTCCTCTGTACATGTTGCCATGGATAGAATGAATGCAATGGATAATTGACTAGCCTATTCGGAGAAAAATGACAAGGGTCATTATGGAAAAAGGTCATCTATACAAATTGTTTTTTGGATGCTTACCTGCTGATCGTAAATTATTCAGTTGTTCGTCGATTACACGTCTCTTCTAGAGCACATCGTTTGCGGTCCTAATGACTATCTGTTCATTTCTACGTTTATTGCCCTAGTAATGACATTTCTATTGCAATATATCAAATAGTGCATTCAACCTTTTTAGGGCAAGAAATATGACTGCATTTATTTTTAGACGCAACGTTATAATGACACGGCTTGTTATTCTGTCACAGAGTAGCCATTCGATCATCATTAAGGATCTTTTTTTTTAAGTCGTACGTGCGGCACGTGCCCATAGATTAGGCTTGACTCCCGAAACAGAGACAGTGTCTCTCTGGCTCTACTGGCTGGATACTATGATCAGCAATAAAGAACAAGCGAAAGAAAATATTATTTCGAATTTAGGGTAATTCATATTTCGGCATGTTTCATGATGGCAATACCCCCAAATTGGTAGGAGAACTTGCTAATAAAGATACGATGTCTTTGAAATATGATATGTCACTATGTAGGCATTCGTGATTACTATGATAAAGACTGATATTGGCAAGAATTGTAAAAGACCTACACCTTCAAAAGAGCAGAACAACTACCTGGTACCATGCACATGAACAAGTTAAAAAAGCATTATTACTATTAGAGCATCGAGTGATAATAATAATTCAGAACATTTCATTTTCTAGGGAAGCACTTTACATAATTTTTTAGTCATGCAGAGACAAGCAGAGAAGCAGCATATTTAATGGAATGAGATGCCTAATTAGAAATATTAACTCATGCAGGGCTTGAAATTATGATCTAAGATCAAGGTCTCTCTATGGGGGCACAATTCCGAAAATTCTCTGACCCCAAAAAAAAAAAAAAAAACAGGAAAAGGGGGGAAATGCAATGAATTATTGATAAGTTATTGCATTTTCTTTGGTTTTTTATTTGTGGGGGCTGCCCCCTACCATAGCCCCCGCTGCGTACAGTCATGATTCAGTGACAAAGCAATGGCCTCGTAACTGTGAGGCCTCGGGATTAAAACCGTGTCAATGTGCTATATTAGTGCCCTTTTATGATGCATTAATCCTCATTACTATCAGTTATGACTTAAGGACGCGAAAAATCCCGTGAAATTTCTTGATAAGGGAGAATTTTCTTGGTTCGTTGTAGGATTTTTTTTGCGGGATTTTTCGCGGGATAATTGATGACAGACAGCGAATTATCTAGATAGCTAATATCTAGATAGCTGTTTTTTAGATAGTTGGCCTCAGTCTGACACCGCCTACTATGTATAATCGAATCTCTTTGTTTATAACATTGAGCTCAGTGAATACACGCACCATATCTGAACAAGCCTTAATTACGTGCAATAAATTTAATACATAATGGTTTCGAAGCAGATTCTAGCTGGGGGAATTCTGTAAGAAATTAAAATTTAGTTCAAATTGCGAAGATGTTGATCATTCAAGAGTTTACAATCTGAATTTCAGTGGATTTGCTTGCTTACTATTGCATTAATATAAATACTTTTGCGATATTTCGCTTTTATCGCGGTCTATATTAACCCAAGGATCGAGCTTGGGTGGACTGACTGACTGTTTTCCGGGTAGCTAGGTTTGGAGCGTTTACAGTTTGCACCAACATTGAAGGGTACCCGGCCGAGACATGTCGGAGCGCCTCGAGATAGGTTTGGAAGTTGGTGTAACACTTCGATTTCATTCACATCGATTATTATTATTTCTTCATTTTCATATTATCACGCCTTTTGTAAGTTATACTTGTTCAACGAAGTAAATTCAATGTAATGCTATAAATCCACTTCGAATTCGATTTACAACAATCCTTTTGTTGCGTCTTGTTTCTGCGCATGTACAGAAACTACCCACTAGGATAGTTATAGTTGTCCGGGGGTAGTTGTCCTAGAGGATGGTTGTCGTAGGGGTAGTTGTCTGTGGGTAGTTGTCCGGGGGTAGTTGTCTGGGGGTAGTTGTCCTAGGGGTAGTTTTCCAGGGAGTAGTGGTCCGGGGTAGTTGTCGGGTAGTTGTCCGGGGGTAGTTGTCCTAGGGGGTAGTTGTCCGGGGGTAGTTGTCCCGGGGGTAGTCGTCCTAGAGGGTGGTGGCCCTAGGGGGTAGTTGTCCTAGGGGTAGTTGTCCTAGAGGGTGGTTATCCTAGGGATGGTTATCCGGGGGTGGTTGTCCAGGGGGTAGGTGTCCTAGAACCGGCGCGGCGCGAACACATAAAAATCGCATGCGTTGCTTAGCAACAATTCGAGCTCTAGGTATAGTAATTTTTTTTTGCACTTTAAAAATGTATGATGGAGGTGAAAAAAATTTCCTCCTTCACCAAATCGTCGTCAAAATAATAATGAAAAAATAAAACTAAGGAAATGTCATTCCCTCACGTGGAGGGCATCCAGCCGAGGTTGGTGGAATACCTAGCACGGTGGGCGAGAATAAAGGAGGAGGAGGGTCGTCAGCTCCTCAACAATTAAGCCATAACCAAGATTCCAATCATTGGTCTAGCGGTCGGCAAGCGAGTCTCAAGGGTGAGAATTACTTAACATCATGTCGAAAATACTGATGGATATGGATAAGGGGAGAGCGGGAAGGGTAGACGCATAGGAGAGAGACCAAGAGAGATCGAAAGAGAAAGAGAGAGAGAGAGAGAGAGAAAGCAAAAGAGAAAGAAAGAGAGAGAGAGAGAGAGAGAGAGAGAGAGAGAGAAGTTGTCTCATTCATTAAATTTCTAAGTATAACTGTTGACAACAAACTTCCGTGGAAATACCATATAGATAATACGTGTAAGATTGTTTCATGGAATATTGGCATAATAAATAAGCTTAAATTTCATCCGACATCAGCCCTTCTCATGCTTTATTCATCTTTAATTTTTAATTACCATATCTGAATTATGGGATACTTGCTTGGGGCATTACGCAGCAAACTCTATTAAATAGACTGATTTTATTACAAAAAAAGTGTCTCCGTATTATCTACAATTCTGCATTTCTCTCACTCACAGACCCGTTATGTGTTACTAGCAGACTATTAAAAACAAATGACCTGTATCTATTGCACTTAGGACAATTTATGTATAACCAGGGAGGTGGAATTTTAGACACCTCCCTGGTATAACTACAGGAGAAAGACCCTTCCACATATATTTGATGCCATGTTCCCCCTAAATCGGTCATTTCATGATTACCCAATTAGACGGTCTAACGTATTTCACCCGTAGTAGTACTTCTCTTTAGAACTTTCATTAGCAAAGAAATCATTTATGTATGATGGTCCTAGATTTTGGAATGGTTTAAGTGAAGATATTAAAAATAGTCCATTCCTAAATTCTTTCAAGAAAAAACTAAAAATATTTTTGCTCAAATCTTATAGTAATATACAATAATAATCTGATAACATCTGGTAATCATCTTAAATTTTCATTTAGGTCTTCATCATCTGCTCGATTAATCGAATATTTGTTCTTATGATCTTACCTTCCCAGAATCACCAATATACCTACTATTCTTCGTTCATGATTTGTCCTGCATGCTACTTCCTTCTTCCTTCTTCTTCCTTCTTCCTTCCCCCTTTTGTTTTCTTCTTCTTTTACATGTTTTCCTTGTCCTTGTCGTTTTGTGGTTGTCGTTCTGTAATATTGTTTTGTGTTTTCCAGGTCTTCGTAGGCACAATTTTAAACAATTTTTTGTTCCTTTCTGGGGGATCCACAAACTACAAGCACTGCTTTTTATTGGATCCCCCCATTTCCTCAGAAATTAAAGAATTTCTTGTAATAATGCTATATATGTTCATACAGTGTATTTGTATACCTATCAAGATTTACTTTCTGTAATAATATATGTAGGCCTAATGCCTTTGTTTATCTTTCTGTTGGAAATTAAATAAATACGAATTGAATTGAATGGAATTGAGAGAGAGAGAGAGAGAGAGAGAGAGAGAGAAAGGGGGGAGAGGGGAGAGATTATCAGGTTTATGTCTTCTTTTATGAACTTTGAGAATTGTCATGAAAACATAAGTTTTTCGGAACACCAATAATTATTGTGACCTGGGCCCCGTCTTACAAAGAGTTACGATTGATCCAAATCAATCGTAAGTCCTCCAATCAATCGCAAGTTTGCATTCTCCTATCTCTTATGTACATGGTTGCGATTGATATCAATCGCAAATAAGTTACGATTGATATCAACTCTTTGTAATACGGGGCCCTGGCATGCTTGCGTACCACCAGACTCTTATGTTGCGTACATGCATTGCCTAGTAGTAATCAATCTTCTTGTGTTATACCGTACGCATGTACATACATGTATATATTAGCGAGCGTACATTGCGCGCCGAGAACTGGATAATAGGCTATCTTTTGTATTACATTCTGTACACTTGTAATTGTACATCCTAATACCTATACGATATCTGTTGAAAAATTCAATGCACTTGTTTAGCTGAAATTCATCCCAGTTTATCAAGAAGGCAGGATGGTCAATGTAATAAGAGGCATCCTCATTGAGTGGTAATTAGACTTAATGTTTTAAGTGCTTTTTTAAAATTACTGTAGACCTAGATCTATTTTTTCTAGGCCTAATTCAAACGTGAGGATATTTTAGCAAATCACAAACGTGTTTTTCATAGTGTAGGGCCACAATGCAATGTAAACTGGGAAACCACTAGCCACGTACTCGTTCGTTCGCATGCATGCATAGCAATGACTGAAAGAGATATCTCTTTGATGCATAGTCACTATGGAACCTAGCAGCATCGCTATCCTGGCCTGGCTTAGACCGAAAATTTCTGTCTCTTTCGTTCGTTAGCCTCTGATTTGGGTAGGGTCGGCTCCTCTCTAAGAGAGGAGCCGACCCTACCCAAAACGATAGAGACAGAAATTTTCCGTCTAGGCCTGGCCCTGGCTGTGTATTAAAACCTGTTTTATTGATCTCCACATTTCAAGCACCACTGTACAAAACTAAACTTATTTCACTCAAAATCGGTACTTTAGTGACAATTGATGAGACCTAGACGACCAGTTATCCTAGTAGTATATCTAGATCTAGATCTAATTAGCAATTTTTTCAACTCAATGATGTTAGAAAGAATAATTTAAAATAATTCAAAAATTAAAATCGTGCGTCCACTGTCATACTTGCTTACAGTTTTATCGTCATGATTGTGTGCATTTGTGTGTTATAAGTTTATTGACTGTTCACGTGTGAAATTGCTGCCTATTAGCACATGGTACAGCGCTAGAGGTCCATACGCAGTATTGACTCTATGCATTGCTGGAGTGCATAGTCACTAGCTAGATCTAGATCGAACTTAGATCTCGTAAGTCGTAGTACGTACTTGTGTGCCGAATTAATCACCAACCCTGGCTTACTGCTTGGCTTGTATGCATTTGCCTGTGTGGAGAGCCATGTAAACAAAATCTCATAATCATACGTGTATTTAACCACCTGTTCACACGAACCTTGCAATTTGCAAACTACCTTCGGATGTCGCTATTTTGTAATTGTATTTAAAACACACATCGAAATCGGTCTAGAATTTAACGAAAAATGTATACCGGTAAATTATATTTATTTACAGTGTTGATAGAGCTTTGCTTTCCTTCCAGCTCCATGTGCTCCTGATGATGTATCTTATTAATCTTATTGTAGTTTTCTTTCAGGTCATTAGTACCACCATGTGACCAGTTACATTAAATTTAATAAGGATTAAGGTAGATGATAGATCTATTTCAATTTGAAAATCCACTTTTAAATGTTAACAGACTTTTTCAATTTTTATCTTCCACAGTGATCCTGCCATGAAGCAGTTTCTTCTTCACCTAGATGAGAAGAACAAGCTTGGCAAGAAGTTTATCCTCCAGGACCTTGATGAGACACACGTCTTCATTGAACCGGAGATCCTGGATGTCCTTCGAGAGAAGATCAATGACTTGATGGATCAGAATGCCTTCTCAGTCGTAGGCCAGCAGTGAAGACTAAGTACTAAGATTTAAGGAGATGTTGGTGACACCATTGTCATTGATCCAGGCATGATGGACTTCATCCAATGTCTTCATCGATCTAGAGATCCTGGATGTCTTTCGAGAGAAGATCAATGACTTGATGGATTAGAACGCGTTCTCTGTCGTAGGCCAGCAGTGAAGTCTTAAGTATTAAGATTTAAGGAGAGGTTGGTGACACCATTGTCATTGATCCAGGCATGATGGACTTCATCCAATGTCTTCATCGATCTAGAGATCCTGGATGTCTTTCGAGAGAAGATCAATGACTTGATGGATCAGAATGCCTTCTCTGTCGTAGGCCAACAGTGAAGTCTAAGTATTACGATTTAAGGAGATGTTGGTGACACCATTGTCATTGATCCAGGCATCATGGACTTCATCCAATGTCTTCATCGATCTAGAGATCCTGGATGTCTTTCGAAAGAAGATCGATGACTTGATGGATCAGAATGCCTTCTCTGTCACAGGCCAGCAGTGAAGTCTAAGTATTACGATTTAAGGAGATGTTGGTGACACCATTGTCATTGATCCAGGCATCATGGACTTCATCCAATGTCTTCATCGATCTAGAGATCCTGGATGTCCTTCGAGAGAAGATTGATGACTTGATGGATCAGAAAGCTTTCTCATTTTTGAGAAAGCAGCAGAGTCATAGCATTGATGTGTGACAATTGATTCATGCATCATGGACTTACTCCGAGAGAGATGGATGATGATTGGAAGCTTTTTCTGTGGTAGATTTGCAGGATAGTCTGAGCATGATTTTAATAAGAACTTCAAAGATGAGAGTACCAGTTGTAGAGTAAAACAGCAATTGAAATGTGGGACAGAATTTTTTTGTCGCCATTGATCTAGCAATCTCTAATTACTCCAAGAGATATTTGCAATGCAACATACATTACTGGTAGCCATGAAAATCTGAGTGCTACCATAGAGGGACCAGACGTTGATCAGCTAAAGTACCAGTCCTTCATGATGTAATCATTTCTAAAAGATGGTCTTCTAGAATTTTGACCAGCCACTGTAATGGGCTTGGAGTGTAAATTGTTAGACATTCATCGACATGGCACATATTCAGGATGGGTCCTGTCAACTTGGTTTTCATCTTTTGCAATTAGGTAAAGTTTTATATTGATTAAGGAATCTAAGTCATCTACACTTTTAATGGCAAATTATTGTATGGTCACTATGGTGGGGTTTAGAAAGGGGGTCCAAGTTTACCGGTGTTGGTACAGTATTGTACCAATAAAATGTAAGGGTGGTATATATATATATATATACATGTATATACCTTTTTTTTGGGGGGGGTGGCAATGTTATCATTGCTAATTAATGTTACTGGCACTCTGACAGCATACTTTTTTTTAACGTAAATGAACACCAAAGAAATTCTTTGTGTAATAAAAGAGATCTCACTGTAGTTATGAATGCTTTATGTGTAGCATTGTTCATTCTTTGTAAACTATATTTGTGCTCAGCAGAAAGACAGGAATCCATTTCCCCCATCAGATCTGGCACGTATAGAACTTCCAAATTAACTTCTATGGCGGTCTTGAAACAAAATCCTCTTTCCCTTTTATGCTCTGTGATCTTGTACCATTTGAACATCTCAAAATTGTTATGGGAAAGATTTTATATCATCTTGGCATATACAAAACGTTTGGTTGTGTGTAGTACTGTAGTGTGTGTGTGTGTGTGTGGGGAGGGGGTAATCCTCTTGGATTTATAATTACACACGTCCTGAGGCAGTAGTTTTATAGTTTGCGGGCACAAACCTTTGTCAGCTGTTGTATCAGTGTCTGCAATATGAGACTGCATCTATAGGCTCTGTACAATAAAGCCCCTCTAATGTGTCGAGAGCCCCAAATTTGCCAAAAATTTGATGGCAAAATTTCACTTAAATTTTATCATAATGTGAAAGAGGATGTCATTTCTGCAAAGATGCCCCCAAAAAAAAAAAAAAATGTGTTTGAAGACAATATTTATAAAGAACACATAATTTGGGTTTTCTGTTGTATGCAAAAAACCTTAATTTTTTTTATTTTTTCATCAATATTCGACTTCAAACACATTTGATTTTGAAAATCCTTGCAGAAAAGTGTCTTAAATGACATCCTCTTTCACAATATGATAAAATTTAAGTGCAATTTTGCCATCACATTTTCGGGGCTCCCAATACTTTATAGAGGGGTTTCAAGCTGTTCCTGACAAGGATTTGACCCAGCCAGAAACTGACAAGAGTGAGGCCCTGCTAAAGGCTTTAGGAATTGTGATTAAAGTGTCAAATTAAAATCTGTTCAGGCATTTTAGTGGGGTAGTTTTATGGGGGTAGCTGTACAAGGTGGAACGATAATCCAGGGGGTAGTTGTGGAAGGGGGTGGGGTGATGGTCTCGTGGGCAGAATCCTTTAAACACAGAGTCAACTTCATTTTTTTGTCAATAGCTTTGGAATATTTCTATCCTGTTACTTTCTTTTGTCATTCTTTCTGTTGTTTTCCATATTGTTATCTTCTTTTTCTCGTGGCTCATCTCTCACATTACTTTCTCTTCCTCGCCCTCTCATTTTCTCTTTGTACCTTACTTGCCTTCTCACTCTATTCCTCCTCTTTTTTCTCTCTTCTTTATTTTTCTCTTTCCCTCTCTCTCTTCTCTCTTTCTCTCTTCTTTCTCTCTTTCTCTTATGTGTTCCAACGTAAATAATTATATATATATATATATATATACATATATATTCATCACTGGTACTCGTTATAAAAACTCTGACATCTCGAGTCAATTGAAATAATTTAATCACAGATAATGATTATTCTTGGATCCTAAAGGATAGAAAAACAGAAAGAGCTTAGCAGTCACAAAAATGTATAAAAGGCAAGTTTTTTACCATCATGTGAAATTTGAAGATTTAAACCAATGTTGGTGCTATATCATCTCCATTATCTCTAACACTGGTCAACTTTAAATAAAAATCGACATGTTTTGGTTAACCTTTGTAGAAGATTTCACTTGAAATAACTTATGCACCCGTTTTCAACAGTAATTAGTTCCTGTGTACTGTTTACCTAAAATTCACAGTCACAACCAATTAACTTTTTGAAAAGAAAAGAGAAATGCAGATTACAATTGGAAATACATGAATACTGCAATCATTGCACATTGCACTCCAATGATTATGCTACTGTTCAATTGTTAGTATACAGAGCAGATAAACAGTAATATCTTTGGAGCAAAAATCTGAACAAACTTTGGATGCGAACATACAGATGGTTCACCTTTTATATATGAAAGATTGCTGGTAATCAATGTTGCCTTTCTTACAAACGGGCAGTAGCACATGATTCATGAGTTAATTCAATCGTGTCACATATGGTATGCAGAAGTTCATAATTCTACATTATACATACTGTTTGGATTAGTCATATTTAAAGGCATAGCATGGTTCTAACTCAACAGACTAGTTTACTATTAACATATTCAAATTCATGGATGTTTCTTTCCTGGGGACCTATGGACGATGTTTTCCATTAACCTTTTATTAATGGATGGACGACAATACACAGTACTTGGAATCCAGCCGGCATACATTACTTGTGTTGCTATGTCGGGCAAGCCTCGGCAAGCTTTCAGATTGTCAAGGACAAATAAAAAGCATGGATAAAATGTGAATATGTTGGTAAACCGTTCGATCAGGGCAAGTAACACTTCCTAATTGTCTGCCAACTGCTACCTGAGAGCCACAGCATGTGTTACAAAGTAGGTGGGAAAGTGTAGTGACACAAGAAGGGCATTAATGGCAAGGCAAATAATCCTTACAACTAAAGCTGTCTTTGCAGCCACCTCTATATCATTGTTTCCCTTGGGTGGCCTTAATAGACAAAATTTTACTGTATTTTTGAGTCTTTCATATCCTACACATGTTAAAATCAGTAGGGTGCATGTTTAAGGTGTAAGTGTAGGGTTTAAATCTGGTGTATTGCACCTGCCACCTATGGAAAGTGGTACCGCAGACAAGACTGAAAGAATCTTCAGGATTGAAATAGCCAATTGTACCTTTACACAAGAACCTAAGAAGGGTGCAAGTGTAAGGTGTAAGTGTAGGGTTTAAATCTGGTGTATTGCACCTGCCACCTATGGAATGTGGTACCGCAGACAAGACTGAAAGAATCTTCAGGATTAAAATAGCCAATTGTACCCTTACACAAGAACCTAAGAAGATAATGAAGAACTGACTACTAAGTATCTTACATTGCGGAAATTAATTGCATTCTAAAGTGGCCTGGTTGGCAAGCAAAGCAATTCTGATATATTCAGTTTCAAGAAACCACTCAATGGAATGTTCAAATTACAAAAGCTGCATAACATTCATTCAATGAACATGTATATTACACCATTGCTTATAAGTATGCACACTTTTCCTGAATATTGTATTAAGTTTGAAGCTAGACACAGAGGACACCAATAGATCATATTCCTCACACACTCAAATATTATGCATAGTCCTACATGTATTTATGCATAATATTATGCATAGTCCTACCGGGGCCTACAGCTTTACAAGCTTGCTTTCATGTAGGTCCCATCACATTTCTCTCAGTTAAATCAGTACTACAGTCAACCCTGCTTTAGTGACCACCCGTCTACAAAGACCACCTGCCTACAAAGACCACATTTTTTGTTTCTCTTGAAAATGGTTTCTCATCGAAACATGTACTAAAGGAACCTGTCTACAAAGACCACCTGTCTACAAAGATCACTTTTTGTGTTTCCCTTGGGTGGTCGCTATAGACAGGTTTGACTGTATATATTGACCACTTATCTTTATGTTATTTATTATGTATCATTGATTGTAATTTCATCACAAAAAAAAAAAACAACTTGTACTTTATTTTGAAATGTATATGTAACATGAGAAAAATGAAAATAAATGAAATGAAATGAAATGAAATTTATGCAAACTACAAGCTCGTAGCCCACAGCAATATCCATGTAGATATCAAAAGTCATAATTACATTTTTGTTGTTGAACATCTGAATCAAGTTCCATGATCACAAAGTATTTCATGTTCAATTACTTCTTATAGAATGGCAACGTAAAAACAAAGATGAGCAAAATGATAAACAAAGATAATGTTCTTCGTTTATATAGTCAGTGTAGACATCTACAATGTCTCTTTAAAAGTGCTTTGCAGATATACAATGAATAAGATATTTCTTATCTTGAATTATTTGACCTGGTATTATGAATTTCAAAAAGGCCTCGTTTATTTCATGATTCCACATTTGGTTTATTGCACTAAATATGATTATCCCTAATAGCTTAATGACATGTTGTGGCACGAAAGGCCATATCCAGTATACATGCAAATTGCATAAAAGTTGGTGATATTGGTGAATAAAAAGTTGGAATTTGACATATGTGAAAGACATTTTGGTAATATTAAGCCTAATTAAATTTATAGAGATATTTACTACCTCCACCCCCTCATGATATGGTTCTTCGCTATACCTCAATGCCACAAAAATATGAGTTTCAACAAAAGTGCATTGTGTTCCGGATGCGACTTTTTGTACCTCTTCATTTCACTGAGCTAGCTTATTTTCTTTGGTATGAAATGACCAACAGTTCTCTTGACCCGCTGTTAATTCCTTGAAGAGTGTACCAGTAACCGATGAAGTAATTTGAATCAATGCAAGAATAAGAACTGTTTAATTATCCTTGAAACTAGAAACTTTGCTTTGATGTTAAAATCATACATGATGTAGAATAACACCTCGTTTTTGTTCCGAGTAGTTGTATGATTCTCTTTTTTACTGACCATTGCAGTTATACCAATAATTACAAAATACAATTCAACTGTCTCTAAACTTATTGTGCTCTCCCTCGATGCCATTCACAAATCATTGAGCTTCAATTTACTTCATACATCTTCAGCATCAGATCAAAGCCTTATACATGTATCACCAGATATTGAAGTAATTTATACACAAGATAATTGATTATTCATTCTCTGTTGGAGAAATCATGTTTTCCACTGATCCTGCAATCATCCAGCACCTTGAATCATGTCTCATCAGCAAGGAGCTAATATTGTATTGTCTTTTTGAAGCCAGAAGGGCGTTGAATCCTAGACTGAAACACAGAGGTAACGCCCTTCTGGTTCTCAACAGATGATATATCAAATTCATTTATAAATACGATTCTGAATCATCCCTAAACTATTAATATATATAATAATATATATCATTACATATATTATATGTGATAATATATTTCTATGCATATACATGTACATGATGACAAAATATGAATGACATTATTCACTATTATGTAAATTATTCTTTCACAATATTTCCTTTCACAAGATTGTATATAAAAGTAGGCTATCATAAACAACAAGGACAGTGTGAGGTACTATTAATATACCTGTTTCAAGAATTACAGTAAAGGCTCGTTCAGATATGACACGGCAAACCGATGCAAAAATAACAAAACACTGCAGCTGTTTCATGTGTAATTGAATGGCACATACACACAATAAACGTTCTGCACGTATTCACCATGCTCTGTGTTAGAAGATACAGACATGTGAACAAAAAAAAAACATTAAAAAACATGATTTTGCTGCGTCATATCTGAACAAAGCCTTACATTAATAGACGGTGATCCAACATTTGCTCTAGTAACAATTGCTCCTGGCTTTATTTCATAAAAAATACAGTCAAACCTGCCTCAGAGGCCACCTCTCTGTAAAGGCCACCTGTCTATAGTGGCCATGTGTTCTGTCTCCCTCGAGAAAGAAATGTGTGTTCTAGAGCCCGTCTAGAGAGGCCACCTGTCTGTGGTGGCCATGTATTTCATCTCCCTCGAGAAAGAAATGTGTGTTTTAGAGCCTGTCTAGAGAGGCCATCTCTCTGTAAAGGCCACCTGTCTATAGTGGCCATGTGTTCTGTCTCCCTCGAGAAAGAAATGTGTGTTTTAGAGCCTGTCTGGAAAGGCTACCTGCCTATAATGGACATTTTTCCCGTTTTGCTTGGGTGGCCTTTATAGACAGGTTTGACCATATAGGGTTAGATTTAGAATTGCCATTTTGTTTACGGTTAGGTTAAGGGTTAGGTATAATCTTTGGTCCAGGGTTGAAGTTAGGAATTAGGTTAGTGTAGGATATTGACCAAGGAGCAATTGTTGCAGGAGGATGTGTCTTACAACCTTATATACATGTATCATCATATCATGCTTGCTATGCAACATTTCAGTGGTGTGGATAACTCTCTATGTACATTGGATACATGCTTATGGTAGATGATCCGATGAAAAGATTTGTTCGGTCTCCCATGTACAAATCATTCAATATGAAATCTGGATACAAACATGTAATCATAAAAGGAAGACCAGTACAGCTTTGATCTGTAAGAATTCCTGATTGTCTTTATGCATAGTTATAGATCTCCCTACATTTGTGTACACTATAATTGCTGCAATTCAGTATTATTATTTCACAACATATTTGATAAGTTGTGTGGTTAATTTCACAACATAAGTATTTTTTTTTTTTAAATCATAGTAACAATTTTCTATAATGGGAAGTAATTTCCTTTCTTTCAAATTAAAGTCATAATGCTGTGCAGCACGAAGAGTTCACTCAAGTTTACAACAGATGAAAATGATTTCTTGTAATATGGGTGGGTGTGTGTCTGGGTTTTACTTATTGTTGTCACAGTGTCACACAGTGTCTGTCAGGGTTCGACACAGTGTCCGTCAGAGGTTATACAGCACGTCTGTCAGGGTTTCACACTGTCTTATCGGATTGGTCAGGTTTTGACATGGTGTTCTGTAAGGGTCTGACATAGTGTCTGTCAGGATTTCACAGTTTTTTTCAGGGTTTTACATGGTGTCAGGATACATGTCCTTGAGTTCCTTGACAAAGAACTTCCTGAGGTCGACTCGTTTGAGCTTCTGTGTAGGGGTCATCAGGCCGTTGTCAATCTCAAATGTTCCAGGATACAGGTGAATGTACTTTGCCTGTGATGGGTCAAAAAGTGACAAGTCATTTTGAATTATTTTATTTTCCATTTCGTAAATTATTAGATGTATGCATTTCACGTTCAATGCTCCATTCAGACTTCGACATGCTTAACTCTCTCAAAAAAGCATCGCGACAATCAATATGTGAATGAATTGCCAAAGGAGGTGTAAAGAAGAAAATGCTGTGTGTAACAGAGGTCTCTAAGTGTGTTCCGCAAGCTCTATGCTTTAAGATATGTAATATGGAGCGTGCTATATTTGTCTCATGTCCCACTTTCTACATGAATTTACCAACAAGATTTAGAAACAGCATATGAAATAAAACATCTTTATTCAGTACTATCAGTGACAATCTTCTTCTTTGAAACCTTCCAATTTAAAAAAAAAACTTAATTCATGATACATTAATGCACAATATAACTATCGGTCTATAAGAAAACTGTATCAATGACAATTTACATGTACATGTTTGTGCCAAACATATATCTTACTTGTTCAAAAGCTTTGAGTCCTGCTTCCTTTCCAATCTTCACCAGATCATCCAAGACACCTTTCTTGACTTTCTGTATACAACACAAACAATGATCATCAATGTTGGTTAGGTACTTGGCCTATGGGAATGAATGTATTCAGTACCGTAGTCAATGGGTTAAAGGTGCTATGACCCATTTGCAGCCAACATCAAATTCTGTAGAACTTTGCAGGAATTATGAATGTCACGTATGTCCTATCTGTGAAATTTAAACATTAAGCAGTGTCCTATTATTCAAATTATGCAAGGAAACCCATTTACTTGCTAGACTTCACTGTCAGACATTATTGAGTGACTGACTTCTTTTTTTTCTTTGGTAATAACATAGTACATAAAATGAGCTTTAACAGGTACATGAACATTTGTCTACATCAATAACCCACTACTTGTAATGGCCAAAATTAAACTGACTGAATCTTTGTTCAGCACAAAACATACGACCATTCGGTATAAGGGTCTGAAAATCAGACTATTACTAAAATGATTGCAATCACTAAAGTCGATTCGACAACTAATGCTCGTTATTTTTCAACTAAAAGACATTTTCAAGCCCTTTCATTTTGAGGGAAGTTCTAAATTAGTATTATCTTTCAAATGCCGGTGGAATTTAACCTTTTCATTTTGTTTGGCCTGCATGCAAATGGACATAGTACCTTAAAGTAACTTCTAAATTCAAGCCATGGCTGGAGTAGAGGACAACGTCATGATTTAGAAACAACATCTTTATGATGTCGGCCATGTTTCATAAAACTTGTTATCAATCACAACTGCCACAGATCTGTGACAAATCTGTTCATAGCCAATCAAATGTCAGGATTTCAGTAGCTTATAACAATTATTGTACCTTGCTTATAGATAACAAGTATTATCAAACAGAGCCAAGAGTCCAGGAACAAGAGACTCGAGTAGAGGAATATTTTAAATGGAAGGGAATTAGCTTGCTGTGGTTATGGTTAACAGGGTGTAATACCAAACTGAGATTTAGCTGGTCTGAGGATGAACCCTGCCATGCAATGAAGTCCTTGGAAAATATCAATCTACAAGTACAATTGCCACTCTCCACCCACATGACGTAAAATGCATATCTGGTAATGTGAAACATGTGTATAAAGACTGCTAAAAGTTGTCTTTATAGGCAGGTGGTCTTTATGTACAGTTAGGTTCCTTTAGTACAGGTTTCAATGAGAAATAGTTTTCAAGGGAAAATAAAAATGTGGTCTTTGTAGAGAGGTGGTCTTTCTATACAGGTGGTCGATATAGCTGGTTTGGCTGTATACCGGTAAGCAGATTTTCTTGATTGCTTGAGCACATTTACAGGGCAGCTCTGCAAAAGCCATCAAGTGTGTAGTATCTTCAAGATACAAACCAATAATATCATTATTTACAATTATTATAGATTTCTTACAAAAATTCCACACTATACCTCATTTTTGCAGAGTTCTTCTAAGGATCCATTGACACCCATCTTACTGGCCCATGCAGGAAGAGTCTCAGGGTTCACTGCTCCAATGGCTACAGCATATGACTGCAAGGAAAAATAAATCATTAGACCTTTGTTGAACCAGGCATGATGGTTCTACTACATATTCCTTGAGGATAAAAGCTTTCATCTTAATTGAAATGAAGATCAACTCCAATGAGATTGGATAAGGCACAAACAGTGATTTCTACACACATCAATTTGTCAGGGAAGGAAACATATGGCTTACATAGGGAAGTTTGCATGCAGAAAAATTAGAATAATTAACATTATGCAATGACTTAAAGCCCCTCTAATGTGTTGGGAGCCCAAAATTTGCCCCAAATATGTTGGCAAAAATTAACTTAAATTGTACAATGATGTGAAAGGGGATGTTATTTAACACACACTTCTGCAAGGATTTTCAAAACAAATGTGTTTGAAGACAAATTTTGATGGCAGAATGCCATATTTGGGTTTACTGTTGTATGCAGAAAACCTCAATTTTGTATTCTTTCATCAATATTCGTCTTCAAACACATTTGTTTTGAAAATCCTTGCGGAAGTTTGTGTTAAATGACATCCTCTTTCACATCATTATACAATTTAGGTGAAATTTTGCCATCAAATTTTTGAAGCTCCCAACACTCGGAGGCTTTAAGTATAAATATAGGTGCAATTTTGAAGAATATTCAAAATTTACATATATTCCACAAGAATAGTAAAAACAGAGGATGTATGTGAGCTTCATTTTGAGTTTTTGACCTAAAATCATACAAAAAGACATTCAAATCATTCATTATTTACTCTGTTTGTTTTCAAAGAGAATAGAATATGAGATTCATTACCTGAAGACTGTCTCCATAGATCCAGATTTGCTGAACCAGTGAACATGATGAATACACAGTCTCAATCTTCTCTGGTGCTAAGTACTCGCCCTGAGTGATAGTTTTAAATAAGAGATATACCAACAAAATTAGATCATATAACATAATCACATCAATCAAGATCGTTGGATGTTACTCTCATTTACTTGTTAGACGTGTCATGGTACAGTGGTTCATTCACTTGACTCTCAATCCAAGTGTTGAGGGTTCAAATCTCAGCCAGGCACTAATGTCTTTTGAAACAGGATCAATGGATTTGTGTTCAACTAAAAGGAGGAATTAATTAAGTAAAGGATTCATCGTTTTCCGTACTAATACCTCTATTAAAAATGTGTGATTTCTTATGGAATAATTTATGCATGAAGAAAATCAAAAGTAACATCTATGACATCCAAGGACATTGACTAAAATCTTCACACTAGTGAAATTCAATTACTTTTTTTATGACAGAAAGATGTTTAGAGTACTACATTTTGAAAAATTATATAAGCAACAAATGAACATCTAAATGTACGCATTTTATCTTCTCTGTATAATTGAAGAACTTAAATATGAAATAAACACCAGTAAATTTCGGTAATAATTTTATTCACGTACCTGTGCAAGCTTGAATATGTTTTTCCTTCTATCAATGATCTTCAGAGTTCCGTTCTGTAAAAGGAAATTGCGAATGATTATTTCAATATTCAATCAAACATGTTCATAATACATGGTGAGATACATGTCTGTACTTCACAAAATGAAATGAAAATGAGTCAAGTTTTCCTCAATTGAAATCAGAATGATGGACCATAATTTGTAGTTGAAATCTTATTCCATGAGCATAAAAGTTTATAATTCAATATCTAAATTGATCAGTGAACCTGGTCGGAGGGCTCTCTTTAATAATTTTTTTAAAAATGACTTGAAGCTTAAATAATATTTGATTTTTGTTCCTGTGCTTTACTGAATTCTTGTAAAAGCAAGATGAATTGACTGTAAATATTTTACAAACTATTTTGTGCTTTTTTTATGAAACGGTTGCTATATAAAGAAAAAAAGTTGGACTGACAACATAACTGACATGAAAATCTCTCCTCCCTGTTCAACAATTATGAACTTCTGTTATATTTCCAATGCACTAGATAATACTTATGGGGCCATGATGCAATATCCAATCAAATATTCAGAAAAATATATAAAACCGATAACACTTGCACAAGTTGAAAGAATTTGTCTAAAAATTACATCTGTAAGTGTCTATGACAAAATCTTGAAACAAGCGATTGTTACCATTTACTGCTATAAAGAGTTGGGAAGAGAAGGACACTTGATACTGACCGGGAGCCACATGCCAATGTCGCCGGAATGAAGCCATCCCTCGTCATCAAGGGCTTCTTTCGTCTTCTCTGGATTGTTCAGGTATCCCTTGAATACGTTGGCTCCACGGAAACAGATCTAAAAAGAGAGAAAATATGTGATTAACTGAGGAAACCCACAGATACAACTTTCCTAAGATAGAACAATGCCTAATCTATTCTAGCATGAGTTGAAGTAATGTAACCGCTGAGTACAATGACTCCTTCAAAACTTGTCTATTTGTCAGTAATTAAAAATAATAACTCATTTACTCTAGCAAAGGTTGAGGTAACTCTTGAATACATTTTGACAGAGAGGACTGCATCTGGGCATTAAATAATTATTCTTCATCTATCAGTGATCCATCCCGTCGGGGCAGGCATTGACCGTATATACGCATTTCTACTCCTAGGTAATGAAGAAAAAATGAATGTTTACAGGCCAGATACGTTCCTTTGTTTAAAAATCCAAGGTTCCAGGCTGCTTCAACTGTGGATTTTTGAAAAGAATTTTCTCCAAAGTAAAATAGATCAAATAATAGTTTGCAGGTCTGAATTTGTTGTTGTTTCTTACCTCTCCTTTGTTTTCCTTGGCATAGTATTCCATCTCTGGTACATCAATCAGTTTGATCTCACAGCATGGCAGAGGTGGTCCAACCTGACCTGAAACATACATGAAAGATATCATGCAATGCAAGATCACAATCATCCTCAATTTTGCTTATCATTTTAGACACATATTCAACAGTAAATGACTATTGCCCACAAGGATAACAACCCCTTAATAACTACCTGATCCCCAGACAATTACCCGCTATCCAAAGAACTACCCCCTTGGGTATATCTTATAAATGTATCTGGTTGTAACTCTCCTAGAGGCCTATTGCTGTGCAAAATGGTTACCCGAGGGGGGAAGGGATGTCCTAGGGATGTCCTAGGGATGTCCTAGGGATAGTTGTCAAAGTGTTGTTATCCTATGCTAGGGTGGTAATAGTCTGGGGGTGGTAGTACATGTTTGTTATCATTGAAATGATTCACCATTTCATTATTTTATAGGGCTATATCACATATCACTCCTGAATACCCCCCTCCCCTTGATAATTATCACAGCGAGAAATATCCCATCACTCCCTGGGGCATGTCTCATATTAATGTATTGATTTTGTTTAGGTAGAATGGTCTAAGACTATTGCTCAGTAGCTGAACGTCTTACCAGTTGTGTGGTCTCCGGGCAAGGTCAATGTACTGATAACAGCTGACTCAGTCTGGCCATAGCCCTCCAATACCTGTACAAACAAAATAACAAATAGACATATAATATACAATTATCACAACAAAGCATTCAGCAATTTAATTAACTTGTTCAAGATAAAAGTAAACACAGGAGAAAAAGGCCAATTTTGTTATAGTACATTTCAGTTTTCTTTTGTTTTAAAGAAATATTCACTCAGAATTGATTTAACACCTAACCATGAAGATTTATACTTTTTTTCTTTTTAGAGAAATATTCACTCAGCCTTGGTACAAATTATCTAAACTTGCCATTGATTTAAACTTTCACTTTGTTTTGTTGGTGAAATATCAAATTAGAATTGGTTTGGTCTCTAAAAACTTGGTTTGGGTTGTCAACTCACAACATTATGAGCAAATTTACATCATTTCATTCAATATTTTGATATTGAATATCACTCTATGGTTCATTTTCTCACCCCTATAACACAAAGATGTTGAAATAATTGCCAAAAACTCACCGGCACTCCTAGCACGCATCTTAAGAATGAGATGACTTCTGGTGAGAGCGGTGCAGCACCAGAGAATACTACCTCCAGGTTACCGCCAAGCACAGCCTAATAAAAAAATATATATATAATTAAAAAAACAAAAATAAACAAACAAAAACAAACAGAAGATGAAGTGACATTTCATCTGGCTGTTGTAGAACTCACTTGAGTAGTTACCTCTAATAAGTTTTTTCATTTATAAAACTCTGTTTCGTGCTATGGGTCAAAACCATGGGCTGCCAAATTGTTTAGAGTATATGATACATGTCATCTGCACGAGTGCCAAAACTCCTCTTTTGCAGTCCAGTGCTTGGTTCAGGAGTCGACCAAAGAGTTCAAATAGGAGTAACATTTGTTTAGCTCTTAATACGTATGTTTGATAGTGCTGTTAATATAACTATTTTTAAATAGATCTTCAATCAATTCTGTTTGCAGACTAAAGAAAATGTTATACAGAAATTCAGAATACCTGTATCTTCTTGAAGGCCAGTTTGTCCCAAATGGTGTTATTCCTGCATATTCCCCTATAAAGACAAAAAAAGTATAGCATTTAAGTCCTAGGAAAAACTGACTTATACCAAGTATCAAGGAAATTTATGGAATGGGGTATACACCAGAGTAGTTAATATTAGTAACAGAACGTAACTCAATAAAACATAAGACCAGAGTAGGGAAGAACTAGCAAAAGAGAGGACATCAACAGATTTTCAAAATTCATATACATCACAAAGTCTTAAGGCTCTTTAAAGGGAGTGTAGCATGACGAGACTATGTGTCTTTCCGGTGGCCCTACTCAGGGCCAATCGGGTATAATACGACCACGGACGATGCGACCGCAGCATTCACGTGCGTGCAACATACGCGAAACCGAAGCGTGAGGAGAACTCCGGTCTGTTTCGCGAACGCTAGCGCGCGCTGACCAAATAGAGATTAAGTCGCTGACTACCGTTAATCACGTCCATTCGTTTACGTACAGTTGTCCAAAAGAAGACGTAGATGGCGTTAACCAGTATTTGCCATGCTACACTCTCTTTAAGATATGGTGCGTAAATCGCCGCGAAAAGGCTGCCACGTTTTTGTACCTGTATATGAATGGCAACTGCGGGTAACAAAGGTCCTATGCGTATTCAGTGAGCTCTATGTAATAAGATGTGGAAATGTGAAGTGTATTACAATTTATGTCATTAAAAAAAGTAAATACTGCAGTTTTGCTGCACCATATCTGAACGAGGCTTTAGGGAATGAATATGCGTATAGATATTCTAAAAGAACACATATGTTCCGAATTTAGTATAGGAAAAAAAAATCACAATGAACATTGACAAATAAAAGGCAAATCGTATAGAAGTAAATCAGCTACCCAGCTTACTTTTCAAGGTCAGCCATCTTGCTTTTCAATCCCATGTTGAATATTGTCTTCTTGATCCAATTGGTTCCGTTCACACCTTGTATGACCTAATGCACACAAAAATTGAAGAATGAAACAAAGAGAGCCACATTCACATATCACTTGTTATGACTTATGACCTTTCTGCAATTTTAGAATGCATGTTGGTTTGTTTTACCTGACTGCTAAAAAAAGCATGTGTTTGCTTGTAAGTAAGCACCCAGGGGACTGACGGCTTTGAGTCCTCTCCTAGGGACTTAGTAATGAGGATTGATGCCTTACCAAAGGGCACTAGCGCATCGACTTGGTTTCGAACCAGGGACCTCTCGGTTACGAGACCACTGCTCTACCACTGAGCTATCTCGTCTCCTTTGATTTGAAATTTGAAATTAAAAGCTCAAATTTTAGAAATCAGTGGTCATGAATCTTAGAAATCTATTGCTGCCCTACACCAACTAGATGCACTAATAAGTAAATATATCTTTTCCAAAAATTAATGCTCTTGATCAAAGACTTAAGTTACAAATTAAGACTTTCTGCAAAGAGTGAGATAGGTATTTATTCATTTATTCCTTTAACAGTAAGGTGATGTTAGACTTCAGAGAGCTCATTAACACTTTATATGGCACACAAATAATCTCCCTGTGCAACATTGAATTTACCATGGGACAGAGATACCAATGGCTTTAAGATTAATCAACTATTTCCAGTGCAAGTTCAATCTATACTGGTGCTAAGAGGGCTGTCATGGAATTAATTAAGACTGGAAATGGGTAATTTTGCAAAGCCATTGTGTGGCACAAAGCAATCCTTCCATCAATCGGTGCGTATTGTTTTGTGCAAAATTGCATGTGTGGCGAAGTAGTGACCATGCAGAGAGGTAATTAAGCAATCAAAGTTTTAAAAACAATGACTACTCTAAGGTAGTCCAACTTGCTTTAGTGTCCATCTCTACATAACGCCCACTTATTCAACATGGTCACTTTTGATTTGCTCCCTCTAGGATGAATGCGTTGTAGAACCTGTCTACAAAAGCCACTTCTTTACGATGGCCTCTTTTTTACTTCACTTTGGTGGCCATTTTAGGCAGGTTAGACTGTATAAGATTTTCGTGAGCCTACCTTATCATGAACTCTATTGAGAAGCCTTGGAACAGAGCAGAATCCGCTAGGTCTTGACATCTTGACGTCGTCGATAATGACCTTCACGTCTCCACGGTAGAATGCAATCTTCCCACCATGCATCAGCAACATGAGCTGTAACAGGACACAGAAGATATGTAGACACCATCGATAAGTTACAAAATATAAAATACAGGGCAAGAGCATCACGTAAAGTAACCAGTAGCATCGTGAAACGAATCTGTAACCGTTTTGCTTACTTATACTTTTGTCAGTTATTTTAGCCAATGGAAATATGACCCCCATTCAGGGTTTTGTTTTGAAATCAATGTTAAACATCATGTGCCACATAAAAATAGTTAGGTGTACACAACAGTCGGTTAACTTTAAGTTCAGGTAATGGTTTCAAACTTTTCTTGTAGTTAAGGGCCATGTGGATGCACTTGTGGTTAAGAAACTTGAAGTCTACTTGAAGTTACATACCAATTTTTGTGAATTTAGTAATTTAGTAATACAAGTTTTAACTTTTAACAAGATCAATTTACATATAAGGGAAAGCAATAGTCCCATATTCAGATACAAACACAATTTTTAATTTCATCTGTCAAGTACTACAAACATACAAACAAAACATCCTTGTGTTCCTATATATAGTACACTATCTATATATTAATACGCAAAATCGCCGCGGGGGGTGCGTAACGGCCTGCCAATGTGAATTTTTGGACATCAAACCCGTCTTTCCTCGACCCTACCCGCCTCGCCGCGTCGCTGAACGGCGACACAATTCCGCGGACCCGCCGCCATGCCGCGTGCCACGTCGATCCCGTGGTCGCCGTCCATGTCGTTAAAAGGTGGTTTCGGGTCCCGGGAGGACGGGCGGACGAGCACGGCCGGCGTCGTCCGTGCAAGGAGGCGACGAACCCGCGAGTGAGTCGGCGAGGCGTGCACCCGCCCTCTGCACGTCTAATCAAACAGATCACACTATCAAGAGACAGTCCAGTCCATGATGTGTTGTAGCAATATGCACGTCGCAAAGGGTAGGGCCTATCCCGTGTTAGGCATCTTGCTATATATACGCAGCAGCCAAACTGACGTCAACGTAATACGTGGTTCTACGCTCACACACGTACACACACAGTCGAATCGTGCGACGGTTACAATATATTGGCACAAACAGTCCGATTTTTCGCGTAAAATCTTTACTTTGAATATATTTGTACAAATTCTGTGGACCATGCCAACATAATCATAGTCCAAGCTTCTGCTTTATTGGTCTTTTCATGAAAACTACATTGAAATCACAACAATAATAACGCAAATAGATTGTAATTGTCGAGACCATATAACTGAAGAGAAGAAAAATTCAGCGAGCTTAGGTAATATCACATGCCTCCGCACGGGCAACTCCCGCGGTGTCAGGCCAGTCACGGCGCTCACACAATGCATTTTAACCTATGCGGTAACTGCAGCACTCTAGCTATACTGTAGTACCTGTATATAGCGTGTATTTAGATCATTCAATGTTTCATGTTTGAGCCGTGCAATTGTTGTTTTCTTTTATTTCTTTTTTGAATGTGATGTGAATGTGAGTACGGTACGTACATGCTATTACAGAAGTGTGCAAGGAATGATAGGCCTACAGGTGGAAGCAGGCGCGGATCCAGGGGGGGGGGGCCTTGGTCCCCCTCCCAGCAAAGAAAAAAAAGAGAGAGAGAAGGAAAAGAAGGGAAAGAGGAGAGAAAGGGAAAGAAAGAAGAGGAAGAAGAAAAGAAAAGGTGTAAAGAAGAAGGAGATGGGGGCGCGAAGGGCCTTGCCTCCGGGCTGTTGCCTCCCTCATCAACAAAATAAGAGAGAAAAGGAAGGAAAGGGAAAGAAAAAGGAAAAGAGGAGATAAAGAGAAAGAAAAAAGAGGAAGAAAGGAAAAGAAGGGGATATCAGTTGCAATTTTCTCGCCAACAAGTTGTGAATCAAGGGCCAAAAAACCTTGCCTCCCCCGCCCCGCCAACAAAAGAGAGCTAAAATGGAACAAAAAAGAGTAAGAAGAAAAGAAAAGGGTGAAAAGAAGGGAGATCAGTTGCGATTAATCCCGCCAAAAACGTGTGAATCGGCCCTTGCCTCCCTTCCCCCAGCACACCTAAAAGAGAGAGAAAGAAGGGAAGGGAAAGAAGAAAAAAAAAGGGAAAGAAGAAAAAAAAAGAGAAAGAAGAAAGGTAGGGGAGATCAGTTGCGATTTTTCCCGCCAACAAGGTGTAGATCGGGGGCGCTATGTACTGACGGGGCTTGGGTGCTTGGGGGCCTGCCCCAAATAAAATTCAAACGTGGTTTATTTCTAATTCGATACCGGTGATTTACAAATGTTGCTGAAATGACATAATTTTCCGAGATTTTTAGTACATTATACTTTTGTATGCGTTTGTTGGAAAATGACAAATTCCCAAATTTACAGTCAGGCAAGAAATATACTTATTTAGAGGCCTACATGTCAGGGTCCGCGAACGGCAGGGCTCGGGGCTCGAGCTCCCCCCTCCCCACTTTTTGTGGAAAAAGTATATTAAAGAGAAATAGAAAGAAAGAGAGAAAGAAAGAAAAATAGTGACCTGCCAGTGTCACAAAATAATGAGGTATCAAAATATGCTCATCTGACCGTGATTAAATGCCTAAAACCCTGAGCTTCTGGGGCTCCGCCCCTGACCCCACGCCAATGAGTGACCTGCCAGTGCCACAAATAAGGTATCAAATTATACTCATCTGACCGTAATTAAATGCCTAAAACCCTGAACTTCCGGTGGCTCTGCCCCTGGACCCACTCAATGGCCCTAAGGCGGACCCCTGGATGCTTATCTGACGGTAATTTAATGCCTAAAACCCTGAGCTTCTGGGCTCCGCCTTGACCCCGAATCACTATGAAAACGTTGAGCGGGGCTTGCATGTAAGAGTGGGGTGATGCGGATGTTTTGTCTGCCCCGCCCCCCCCAAAAAAAAAAAACCGTTTTTGCTCATTACGTACCAATATTTGGCTCGCATAACTTCAAATTTGGCCCCCCCCCTAAGGAATCCTGGATCCGCGCCTGGGTGGAAGGGATATAAAACAAATATACAATGACTCATTCTCGGAACAAGCTAAGTTTTAGCTAGATCCTCGAGTGTCATTTTATATTTGTATATTTGTATATTATTTTCAGTGCATGCATGACAACAATATTCGTATATATAGATAACGAGAGTGAGGATCCGGAAAGGGATAATGAAAAAAGTAGGAACGAATTTAAGTGACGACAATAATCGTAATTAATGAAAGTAAAAGAAAGTATTAGTCTAAAATATATGCATCAATTTTAATTACAACTTATTGATTTCACTGTTTTCTTCCAATTTTCAAGTTTTATTACATGATACATATTTATTAAAAAAAAAATTCAAAATGATACGTGGGACAGCAAACAAAAGGTTAATATTCTAACGAGTAATATTAATGAAAAGAAGAAGAAAAATTATAAAATGATAAAAAGAAATTATCTTTAAAAAATATTATTAAAAAAAAATAAATAAATAAAAAAATAATAATAATAATATTGATAATAATAATCGTTAGCACATATCTATTTTCAACCCCCACCCTCCCTAGAATCCCGTGGATTTTCCACGGGTCCTGCTAGTATATTAATAATCTATAAACTTTTATTGTGAGATGTCACCTGGCAATGATTGATAATCAACTTAGCCAATTACATATCATTAATTAAACAACTCACTCTTAGATCCTAATCAAATGATTGGTCAAACACGGTCATGTGTGATTCATTTACTGAGACTATCCTGTTTTTTTCGAGAAAAGCATGCAACGAATTCTTAAGTACGTGATGCGCAGCAGTGCACGAAGAGGTTAGTGTGCTAATACCGTGTGGGCCTATATTTCCGTAGCACAGCGCGCAAACATGTAGAGGTAAGCACACTTATCTCTGTGCGCGCTAAATTAAGCCTATTAAACTTGGGGTGTACATGTATTTGTCAGAAATAATTCCATGAAACAATCTTCAATGACACAAAATCTTGAATGACACCAAACAGTTTTGAAATCGTACTCAGCCTGATGGTTTTATACAATAGATGCATACAGCCTCAACTCAAGTGCGGAATCGATAGTATAATGAACTCATTTGCATGCATAATTTATATATGGTAATAATATAAGTTATATCAGCGGAGGTGTACTTACAACATTGAGTCTCTCATACATATGAGCGAGAGGGAGGTAAGAAATGTGGCACTGGCCTGGAATGAATTCAAGAGCAGGCTAGATACAGAGAGACCAAGAGAAAAAAAAGAAAAAGATAACAAACTAATGTATAGATTAAAGACTCATAGTAGGGGGTTCTCATGGGGAACTTGACACCATTCAATTGTTTTATACCCAATAAAGGTGTTGTCAATCATCATGAGTGGACTTCACTTTTACGACAGACAGGTCTTGCGTAATTCACTGTGCTCTGATCATCATAACAAACTTTCCTTCACCCTCAAGATGAAGGCAAACTAGAGTATTTTCTGGTGGGACAAGTTTTTGCTGCCTGAAAGACCTGTGCACACATTGATTGGTAATTTAGTCAACCGAATAGAACCTGACTACCGTACTAGCTGAGCAAATTCACTTTCACTAATGTCCTTTATAATACCTGATACTTCTCTTTGTAATCTTGAGTAAATTCACTTTAAAATTTACTGATGTCTTTATTATACCTGATACTTCTCTTTGTAATCTTGAGTAAATTCACTTTAAAATTTACTGATGTCTTTATTATACCTGATACTTTTCTTTGTAATCTAATGCAGAATAAATGTCAATTTTTAATCTTTTTTTGTTGTTTTTGTTTCCACAGTTCATAATTTAAAGAAGTAAAGGAATCGCTCTTTTTTATGGTTCTAAATTAGAATTTTCTGATATCCCTTCTTTCATTATTTGAATTATATTTAAATAGTCAAGTAAATTTCAACAAATTATTACTTTATTTAGAGACCTTTCCTATAAGGTGTTGTCTTGTCTTGTCTTTTCTTTCCTTTCATTTCTTTCTATATCACTGAAAAAATAAAATGAGATGCATAATAATCTGTTTGAAAATTACTTGCTTTGTTTGCTTTAATTTCTGTTCACCTCAACTTATTTTCAAAAATCAAATTTTGAATCGAAGTCTAAACACAATGTTTTTTTAAAGGTAAAATACAATCACTTTGGAATCTATATCGTTTACAAAGATAAGAATTAGAAGAAAATGAGGTGCAATAAGAACTTACATAGCATGCTTTCTGTAATCCTGCTCCTGCTGCTATGATGTTTGCATGTGTCAGCATTGCACCCTTTGGATTGCCTGTCATCAGAGAGACAGAAATAATATGATTATTCCACTGGGGGAACATCACTGACCATGGAGCGATAAACCGGTTTACTAACATATTCCAATTATATGCTTACATTTTAAACAAAGGATTATTTATTTATTTTTTTATTTATCTATTATTATTATTATTATTATTATTATTATTATTATTGATATCATTATTATTATTATTATTATTATTATTATTATTATTATTATTATTATTATTATTATTATTATTATTATTATTATTATTATTATTATTATTATTATTATTATTAATTTATTTATTTTTTCAATTTTTTTTTTCTGGGGGGGGGGGCAGTAACTATATTCTGACTGTGTCCTTCAATAAGCCTTAAAGGGAATCCAACCTCGATAGCAAACTTGTCTAGAATAAAGCAGAAAAATCAGAGAAGCATACTGATGAAAGTTTGAATGAAGTCGGACAAAAAATTAGAAAGTTACAAAATGTTGAAAGTTGCAATTACTATAGGTAATTGGCTCTTCAAATTGGCTGAATTGATAATGTCTATGTGATGTAGTGGCGTACAACTTTCCCAATGCTCCAATACACAAAAGGACTAAAATTTCAACTTTTCATAAAAAAATGTATGACTCGAGATGGTCTGTTCTTTTAGAAGACCTGTAATAATGTACTCTCCATGATATATTTTGAGTAGAGCCCCGAGGGTGAAGGCACTTGGAAGAAAAACAGAAATAAGTGATAGTTTTGTACACGACAAACGGGAGTAATCCGTCACTACGTCACAATCCACTGACAAAATTGCCGACTTGAGATTCGCACAGCTGTAGTGATCTCATATTTCAAACACTCATAACTTTCTTAATATTGGTCCAATTTATTTCAAACTTTCGCCGTTCTGTTTCTCTGATTTTTATGCTTTCATTCAAATGAACTTATTAGTAGGGTTGGATTGACCTTTAAGGACGTTCTGCAGTAATATATGTGTGCACCTTAGCTGCACATGTATTAACTTGTACAATACCAGAAACTCCAGGCATTGTGCATGGTGGATACATAACTAGCTGGCCCTGCACAGCTATGAAGCGCACAAATATTACTGCAGAACGTCCTTAATTCTACCTTTGAAATCTAATCTTCCTCTTTTAGACATGTTCTCGAACTCTACCAAACATAACCACAGATTGCCAGGAATACAATATAAATGGCATTGTCACTATGAACATGACGGACAAAGAAAGAGGTCAAAATATACAGTTCCTCATTCTACCCTCAACAATTGCTGTGGTAGACAAAGGAACATCCCTTCACTGCTATTATGTAAAATAAGTAGAACAGGTGAATATGCATGTGACACCTGTTCTACACATTTGTACATAATAGCAGTGAAGGGATGTTCCTTTGTCTACCACAGCAATTGTTGAGGGTAGAATGAGGAAGTGTATATTTTGTCCTCTTTCATTGTCTGTCATGTTCATAGTGTGTATACTTGTACGAGCTTGAGAAAGAAAGTCAAGCTTCTTACCTGTCGTTCCACTTGTGTAGCAAACAGTATACATATCATCTTTCTCTGGAGGCTAGAGAGAACAAAGGTACACTTTGAACATTTTATTTGGGTACGACAGAGAGGTTCTTTGTCTAATAAATGAGAGAGAACTTGTTGTTTACGTCATAATCACTGAAAAATGAAACAGAGACTGTGACTATTCTCGATTGGAAGAGAAGTCTGTATTGCATCGTAGTTGCTGTTTTTTTTATTAATATTTTGAAGTATTTGATATTTATGCCTATTTTGAAGATTATTTTGATTTCAATATTTTGTCAAGTCATGATATTTTGTAATTTTGAAATCACTAAAGTAAGCTCCCTTGCATCTAGCACACAGTGGTCATACACTGTAGCACACACTGTCATCAGGTCATGTGGTGCAGTTTGAGACTACACTGTTTGTAATCAGGCACTTCAATACATTGGTTGGTATTCCGATAGCGCGAACTAAGTTAAGCTCGGCTTAACTAGTTCACACTTTTATGGAGTGCCTGTTGCCATCTCATTTTCCCTGTACAGATTATTTTAATCCTGCAATGAAAAGTGTCCAAAAAATTAATTTTTGCAATGAAATGGGAAGAAAACGATAATATGAGTATGAACTGAATTTCAATAAAGTCTTTGGTAGGTTATCTTTGTCGTGAATATTGAAGGAGGAAGATGAAACCTAGCATTCCATAGAAGTGTGAACTAAAATTCTTGTTTAGTCTGGACTTAGTCCCGGCTTAACTTATGAGAATACCACCCATTGTTTTCATTTATTTATCCTGATATAATTCTTATATTATGATGATTGTGGAACTCAGTAATGAGTTCATGATCCACGGAAATAGAATGATAATTATTGAAAAGTATATAATTTGTAGTGGTTGTGGCTTTACCTGAACTTGACAACTCACAAATTTGTCCTTTTATATTATACATGTATTATTAAAATATTGTTTATACAGTATCCCTATTATCCCATCTATTATAATACAAACTTTTTTGTACATTCACTTGGTTTGCACTTTTCCATAAGTGCTTGGTCATATAATGCATTTGCAGTACCTTAGATCATGTGGTGTGTCAGTAAATAAAAAAAGTTTAATTTGCCAGAAAGTGGTTCAGGAAGTCATACTCACGGATGGATCCTGCATGTGTTTCTTTCCAAGTTCCTGAATGAAAAGAGGTATACACGTACATACAATAAAACGATTGTTCTCATTGCAAGGTTATGCAAATATATTCAGAATCAGTGAACTACAACAAAACATTTCTCTCCCATTTTAGCGCATATAGGCACTGGCAATATTTGAACTTTAATTGAATACCACTACATGTTCACAAGCCTTTGAACAGATCGCTGTTATATACCCAGCCACATAATATTATTAAAAAGATCCAAAGGAGGAAAATGGTGTGACAAAATGAACATACATATACCCCCCAAAAAAAAGTCTCATTGATATCTAATGCACAAGGGACATTACCTCATGTGTGATTTGCACTATGCAAATACAGAATACAATTAATTTAATTTACCATCATCATCTTTATCATATTCAGTCATGAATCCAACGTTCTTTCTAGGTTTTATTTTTTTCAAAGGTTTAGGGACAGTTACAAGTGGGTTTCAGGTTAATAAGTTTAGGGTTACGGTTGGGCCTAGGTTTCAGTTAGCGACTCAGAAAATGTTGGAAATTGCTGCAGAACAATTGTCATAGAAGAGCAATTGAATTGATCCCATTCTTAACATGAACTTGCAGAAAAATCCCTGAAGTCCACAGCACTTACTCTGAGCTCCTGTAATGTGTAGATTTGTACATTGGCATCCTGTGCTTCCTGCTTGATTTCAGGTGTGATCTCTTTGGGTAACATGCCGATGATAATCTTCAGGGAGGGGCTTGATGACGCCTTCTCTAAGACGGCTGAGATCCTCTTTGTAGTGTCACATACCACGATGGAGATATCACCTACAACGTGGACAGTGTAAACATACATGTAATAATATTAATAGTTCCATTATTATAGTGCAATAATACACTTCTAAATGTTTTACATAAAATTACTATCATCCAGTCATTACATTGTGCTATTACAGGTGATATTTTTAGACTTTCAATGGAAATGTCACTCTTGATATAAGCATTTAGGGCTATTGTACCCTTGACAAAACTATAATACATTGAATACCGTAATTCTGTTTCATGACAGGTGTATCATTATCAAAGTTTGCCCACCTCATAATGCTTCAAACGATATTTTTTCAAAAAATTAATTGTTATATGAGACTTCTTCATGGGCAATGTTCCTGTTTTTTTGTTGGTTTTTTAAATTTCTATTTGAATTATTATAATTTTTAAAAGAGTTCAGCATCCTTCTGCACTTTTTGAAGCTAAGTTTTTCTGCAATCTTCTTGATAGTTTTTCCAGACAAAAAAGAGAAAGAGAAAGAGAGAGACAGAGAGACAGAGAGACAGATTGGGGGAGGGGCTGAAAGCATTTCAAGGTTTGTTTATACACATCTGATTTGTTTCAAAATGTAATGCAGGAAACAAACATGATGTATTTTAGCTTTTCAATGTCAACACTATTGATCATACAACCCACTTTCCCACTTTCTCCATTTATTTCTCTGTATAAAATAATTTGCCATTTTAAGCTGACGGTAAAAAGAGGGTTGATTCATTAATAAAATACCTTGGTTTATGATGTAGGAACAGACATCAGGTCCTAATGTGTCGTAGAGAGGAACATTGACAAGGGAGTATGTGATACATCCTATCTCAAACAATCCCCACTGAAAAACAAAACTAGATGGAACTTCAACTGCGCGCAGTCGAAAAATGCCTCCGCCATAGAGCAATTTTACAAACCAAAATGGAAGCAATTTTTAAAATTCAAGTTTGATTGTAATCCATCTGTTGGTTCTAATGATAACACGATCACGAGCTATTTTAGGATACATAATGAGCCCTGTGACCTTTGACCTCGTGACCCCAATTCTAATCTGTTCATTGACTCTGCAAGATACATACATGACCCAAGTTTGGCGGTAATCCATCAATCGATTCTTGAAATAACGTGATCACAAGCTATTTTGCATACATAACGAGCCCTGTGACCTTTGACCTCGTGACCCCAAAATCTAATCAGTTCATTAGCTCTGCAAGATACATACATGACCCAAGTTTGGCGGTAATCCATCAATCGGTTCTTGAGATAACGCGATCACGAGCTATTTTTGCATACATAATGAGCCCTGTGACCTTTGACCTTGTGACCCCAAAATCTAATCAGTTTATTGGCTCTGCAAGATACATACAGGACCCAAGTTTGGCGGTAATCCATCAATCGGTTGAGATAACGCGATCACGAGCTATTTTTGCATACATAATGGACCCTGTGACCTTTGACCTCGTGACCCCAAAATCTAATCAGTTCATTAGCTCTGCAAGATACATACATGACCTGAGTTTGGCGGTAATCCATCAATTGGTTCTTGAGATAACGCGATCACGAACGGGACGCACGCACAGACGCACGCACGCACGTATGTACGCACGGACTGACAACCAGAAAACATAATTCCCGGCTACTTTGTAGCGGAGGCATAAAAAGTAACCATGTATTGCCATTATAAAGAATTAAAGCTCGTTTTCATTTGATTTTTTTTTAAAGAATGACATGCGCTGCATATGAAATTCAATTGTCAGTGCCTTTTGCTTTTTCTCATGAACTGTGTACCCATAAGACATTGAGTGATTTCAAGTACGGTGTTCGGTGTTGGTGTTGGTGTTGAGAGCATGGAAAGGCTGCTAAACCGAGCTCCAACACCGACGGTCAGTTTAGAAGGACGATACCGATCGCGTTATCGATAGCTCAACACCAGCCTCAACACCGAGTGACGTCATACTCTACAGGCGAAAAGTCTTGCAATAAAAGCATAATCCTTTCAGAAATTCCATTAAAATTACATCATATCGAATATCAAATGTAAAGTCATATTAAACGAGCTGAAGACATGGAATTTCACAAGTTGACCTCTGTGACCCTTGACCTACATGCTCCAAAATCTAAACAGATCGTCTTCCTATGGTGATACATACTATCATTAAGTTTGAAGTGAAAATTCTCCAGTGGTTCTTGAGATATCGCGATAACGATCTCAATGTATGGAATTTCATAAGTTGACCTCTGTGACCCTTGACCTTTGACCTACGTGCTCCAAAATCTAATCAGATTGTCTTCCTATGGTGATACACACTATCATTAAGTTTGAAGTTTAAATCTCCAGTGGTTCTTGAGATATTATGATAACAATCTCAATGTATGGAATTTCATAAGTTGACCTCTGTGACCCTTGACCTTTGGCCTACGTGCTCCAAAATCTAATCAGATCGTCTTCCTATGGTGATACATACTATCCTTAAGTTTGAAGTTTTTACATCTCCAGTGGTTCTTGAGATATCATGATAACAATCTCAATGTATGGAATTTCATAAGTTGACCTCTATGACCCTTGACCTTTGACCTACGTGCTCCAAAATATAATCAGATTGTTTTCCTATAGTGATACACACTATCACTAAGTTTGAAGTTTAAATCTCCAGTGGTTCTTGAGATATCATGATAACAATCTCAATGTATGGAATTTCATAAGTTGACCTCTGTGACCCTTGACCTTTGACATACGTGCTCCAAAATCTAATCAGATCGTCTTCCTATGGTGATACATACTATCCTTAAGTTTGAAGTTTAAATCTCAAATGGTTCTTGAGATATCGCGCTAACAAACTCAATACAAGGAATTTCATAAGTTGACCTCTGTGACCTGTGACCTTTGACCTACGTACTCCAAAATCTAATCAGATCGTCTTCCTATGGTGATAAATACTATTCCCGAGTCTTAAGTTTAAATCTTAAATGGTTCTTGAGATATTGTGATAACGGTCAAACGGGACGGACGCACGGACGGACGCACGGACGCACGGACGCACGGACGTACGGACGTACGGACGTACGGACGGACAACCCAAAAACATGATGCCTCCGGCACCACCTTCGGTGGCGGAGGCATAAAAATAAAGAGACAATTAAATTATTAAAACATGAAATTTGGTACAAAAGCGATTGATATCAACTAAAACAAGAGACTTCTTAATCAGGTTATACATGTACATATAAATTCAAAATCCAAATGATGTCCAACATTTTAAAACAAAAACAAGTTTGCAGTCTTTCAGAAGATTTAATAAAGAGATGGGGACGGATGGATAACTGTAAGGGGATAGTAAAGCAGATATAACTTTGATAATTTCCAAGGACAATGCAAGAATTTTATCATTACAAACAAGTTATATCTTTAAAACCATATCTATCAAATTAGTTGGATTGGTGGATGGTACGTGTTTATAACGATACCAACATTTTTGGTTGATTTTTTTTTTTTTGGTCTAATTCCTAGTGTCCTAAATATGTCAAACATGTACATGTATGTAATATACATACATGTATGTAATATACAGTAAAACCTGTCTATTAAGGCCACTCGAGGGGGACAGAGAAAGTGGGAACAGTATACTGGCTGCCTTTCTAGACAGGTTTTACAACACACATTGTTTTCTCTAGGAAGACAAAATACATGGCCACTATAGACAGGTTTAAAATATATATACAGATAACAACTAAATTATTCATATCCTTACCAAGTTTTGTCATTTTTGAAGTACAGTATGTACAAAAATTGATTTGTCGCGATTTATGTTTCTTGAGAATGTGACATATCAAAGCTTACATCTTAAAGTATTAAAAAAAGGCCCTAATTTTACCAGTCCACCTTTCATTCTTGAGTTATGAAAAAAACAAAATAAAACATTAACTTTACAAGGGGTATGAATAATTTAGTTGTTAACTGTATGTAATATGAAGTATTTATGTGAAAATACAAATAGTATTACCTCCAGTCTGTTCTGTGCATAGATTCCAACCAAAGCCTCTGACTTGGGTCCGAGTCCCAGGTGGATTAAACCAGATCCAATCTCCTTGGCTGACTCATACACCTACATACAAATATGAATTGATCAGTATTTAAATCATTGTTATTGGTTGCTAGTACAGAACACAATGCGGATACCTTCAAAAAAATTGGCAATCTCTCTCACATATGCAGGGCCCCATCTTATAGAAAGTTGCGATTGATCTGAATCAATCGCTAAGTCCTACAATCAATCGCAAGTTTGCAGTCTCCTTAAGTACATAGTTGCGATTGATATCAATCAAAAAATAAGTTGTGATTAATATCAACCCTTTATAAGACGGGACCCAGATATAGATATATTTATAACCACTTTTTAGCACCAAGATCTCGCCTTGTATATTTGTTTATTCTTCTACATGTAGGTCTCTTTTTTTGTGCCTAAAGATTTTTTTTTTTTTCTTTCTCCTCCCCATCTAGATCTCTCATCTTCTTTCTGTAAGTCTGTTTATCTCTCTCCTCTCTCTCCCCCTCCCTCCCTTTCTTTCTCTCTGTGTCTCTCTGTCTTTCCCTCTGTCTATTAAAAGATTCTCTCCCTGTCTCTCTATCTCATAACTTTGTACACATACCGTAATCCTTGACACTACTTCAGATAGTATCATGAAACGTATCTCTACAACCGTTTTGAAGTACTTCGATCAAAGCACGACCCGATCGACAAATCACACCATACAGTGCAATGAACTTTTGATTGATAAACACATGCTTGATAGCAGATACAAGCAAACAAGAATTTTCATAAATCAATTTGCATGGTTAAATGAAAACAAAATAATTAAAGTGATTAGGTATGATGATAGTGCACCAACACGCCACATAGGATAAACAAATTGGTTTATTCTTATATCTGAGAGACTAAACTAGGAGAACAAAGTCTATGGATGTCAAAAGTCTGTTGAGTGTCAGGGAAACATGAGGCCCATTTACAATGCAGAAAAATCATCGTTTTTTTTTAAAACTACCATTTACACTACTGGAAAAACCCACCAAAAAAAAATACCGGTATGTGTTTGATAATTCTGTGTTTTTTGGTGCGAGCTGTGCGCATGCACCACTTGTTGCTGCTCTGCATGTGTTAGCATGTGTTAACAAGGAGAGTCATGTGACCCAAAACCAGAATAATTCACAGGTGTTTTGAGAGTGAGCATTTACACTGCAAAAATCAGTGCAGCTTAGGCTGGTGTTTAAAAAAATAACACTCCAGAGGTGGGTTTTTCGATTCTGGTTTTTTGGGTAGTTGCCTAGCAAATTCCGACAGAACTCCGGAATGTGAGAAAAAATGATGATTTTTGCTTGCAGTGTAACATGCTATTGTAACATGCCATTCTATCATATTGGCAGATATCCAATTGTGTAATCAACTGTGTAATGGACAAAGTGTCATTCTCTCCCGATAACTGTTGATTATAAATGTTGGTACACAGCATTATCATACACCAATACAAGGTCACATTACTATGGCATGGTAATTCAATTTGAAATGTGCACTATCAAAAAGAGAAGGGTGACTACTGGTAACGATGAAAAATAACTTGAGAGCTTTCTCATTCTTTGTATGTTTGTTAGGAAGAATGACAAAGTAGAAATCTCCCCCGAAAAGGACTACGCTTCAAATACCCCATGTTTTGAAATGTTTTTAAATATAATGAGATGTAGCAGAAAAGTTTAGATGCAAAGATGAAGGAACAAAAAGATGAGGTCAACTCCTCTGTTATGTAACATAAAGCCTTTCTGGCTCTATGTAGATGATGAGAACAATAACAATCATAATAAAAATATTCTGCGTTTAAGCCATTGTCAAAGTCTCTATGCGGTTTACAGATATTCAAGCTTGTGAGTGCTGGTTTGGGATTTAAACCCTGTACTTGTGATATACAGTCCAGTGACTTACCCAATAAACAACAACACCTCTACATTTCTACATCTCTAAACCAGTACAAATCAGAAATGATCATCTTACCTCATTATAGCTTATCCAGTCCACTGTGCCTTTGTCTGTACATGATCCCATGCAGTCAGCAGCACCTGAGTGATTCAAGAGGAAAACATTATTTATAATGATGATAATAATGATGATGACGAAGATGATGATGATGATGATGATGATGATGGCGATGGTGATGATGATGGTGATGGTGATGATGATGATGATAGTGATTATGATGATAATGATGATCATAATAATAAAAATTATGATAATAATAATAGTAATAACAAAAATAATAATAGTAATAAAAATAAAATAATAACAATAATGATACTAATAATAATGATAATCATAGTAATAGTAATACTAACAATATTATATATTGAAGAGAGGAAGAGAGAGAGTGGTGGATTTCATTTGGAACAGGAGAGAGAAGTACAATGAAGTACAGAATAAGGAGAAAGAAAATATGTAAAGCTTAAAGCCCCACTGCACTACGTATAGCTACTTGCGCCCTCTATATAGCATGATCCCCTTTTTCTTATGTTAATTGAGATATGATTGGATGAGATAACCACCTGTCAGTGACCATGCAGGGAGGTCTAATCCCTCCTGGCCAAACTAGTGCAGATAGGCTTTATATAAAAGTCAATAGAACAACTTACCATTCACTGCTTTACCCCTGAGGAATGCCTGGTAGACTGTTCTAGCATCTTCATGCATATACTCTATAAAGTTCCTATCTGGAGTAAGAGCTGAGACATGAACTCTTTCTTCTCCCTGGGGAGAGAGGGAGAGAGGAAGGGAGGAAGGGAGAGAGAGAGAGAGAGAGAGAGAGAGGGGAGGGGGAGGGGGAGGAAGAAAAAGAAAGAAACAGATAGAGACGGAAATAGAGAGAGGGAGAGAGAGAGAGAGTGAGAGAGAGAGTGAGAAAAAGAGAGAGTGTAAAACTTGACCTTTTCAATCTGAAATTCATACATACCGGTAGTTATTTGAATAAACCCTTCTATTGAATGTTGAATCAATCTGCATTTTATGGAACAATCTGAACAAATATTGCATACATAGCATAATAGCATTGAATTTGGATCATCAGTAGTGTGGCATTGAGTGGAATCAAAGGACTGAATGTGTACACAGCAGCGAGGAATAGAAAACACCTCTAGTGGCTGATATCAATAGGAACGAGAAGATGCAAAGACCAAATGATTCTTAAAGAAATGAACAAAAGTGTACACTACACTTTGCCACAGTGAAAGCATACAACATTTTGTATGACAAAACATGTACATTTTCAGCATTAAATAAAGAAACAATAATAGTAATAAAACTGCATTTTTTGATTGATTATTGATTACAATTGATTATTGTTTGAAGAAATAAAAATCATGATCAGAAATTAATTTGATACATATCACTGAATAATCAATTTGGAATGAAAAAACAACAACAACCCACTAACCCTACAATTGGTTTAGAGGCCAAAGCACAGTCAAACCTGTCTTACTGGCCACCTCCCTATAAAGACCACCTGTCTATAGTGGCCATGTATTTGGTCTCCCTCAAGAGAGAAATGTGTGTTGTAGAACCTGTCTAGAAAGGTCAACTGTCTACAGTGGCCACTTTTTCTGTTTCCTTTGGGTGGCCTTTATAGACAGGTTTCACTGTATATCACTGAATAAATCACTTTTGAACAAAAAAAAACAACGAAATATCACCAACCCTACAAATGGTTTACAGGTACAAAGTACATGTATATGTGTGCATGCATACTGTAGCTCTTCAGCCTGAATTGTCAATCTAGAACGTACACAAATTATACAGGGTGTTACTGGGGCAGTTCATTTGTACTCGGGGTGAAGGATCAACAAAGTTTCCCAAGTCAGTACCTGGATGTACGATACATGCTCTAGGGATAACTGCACTGTCATTAACACTTCGGGTACTTTCTTCCCCCCTCTGCTTGGTCTCTGGCTTGTTTGCCACACATGCATTTTTGCACAAAACAAGAAGCCCCATTGAGGGAAGGATTCTTTTGTGCAACACAATGGCTTAGCAAAATTATAATTTTCCAGTTTTGATTAGCTTAATGACTCTTTTAACACCTGTATAGATTAATCTTGCACTGGAAACAGTTAAATAATCTTGAATCCTTTGGTACATCTATTCCATTATAAATACATTGTTGCACAGGGAGATTATTTGTGTGGCATATAAAGAGTTAATATCTTACTCTAACAAAATTCCCAACTTCAAACCTATACCAAACATTATATCTAAAAGCTAAAATTAACCTTAGCCAAACACTATACCTAAAATTAACCCTAACCCTAAATCTAAATGTCAATCATATCCCTGACCCTATATATGTTTGATGAAATAAAGCCTGGAGCAATTGTCGCTAGAGCACTGAAAGCAACCAGGAACTATTTTTGTTATTTAAAAACCTTGGATTGGAACTAGTAAACTTGAATATTAGACCATAAAGCTTTTTTAAAATATAACTATAACTAACTATATAACTATATAACTTACAGGTAGCTCAATGGACTGGTGCTTGAGATCAACCGGTGAAGCCATGAGGAACTTCTCTCTTCTCCTCCTAAACAGATCTAGAAATGCAGCAACCACAAAGACGCCCAGCGTGCCATAGACTGCTGGCTGCCGTAGAATATCGTACAGATCCAACATCTTGCCAGTATCTACATTGAAGTAGACGGAGAAAGAAAGAAAGATGCCGATAAGAAGTAGGGTCTGTTAACCCTATGATTGCTAATTAGGTCCCTAATTCTTATCTAAGTACTCCAGACAATTAAGGAGTTTAGTGTATCCACAGTGACGGAGATAAGGATACGTTCACCCACACTCTTGAATATTGATAATTGTAACCAGATAGAGACCTGGGGAGTGTTTCACAAAGATCCTAAGTTGAACTTATCTCTAAGTTGGACTTAAAAATTATGGAAAGCTGTTAGCATCTTTGAAAATATTTTGTAAAAGTTATTTGAAAAGGCATAAAATATTGATTCAAATCATTTCTATTTTCTATTACCAGGGAGATTTCATGTTCTTGATGTGGAATATATGAAAAGTCTAAAATACTTAGAGTTTTTGCTTTTGAATATATTTTATTTTAAGACTACAAATGGCTCTCCATAATATTTAAGTCCAACTTAGAGTTAAGTTCGACTTAGGATCTTTGTGAAACACCCCCCTGGGCCCCCTTAACACGAAGGTTTACAATCAATTACAAATTTGAAACAATGATTCTGATTGGCTTTTAAACAACACGTGCATGGAATGTTGATCTTGATTGGCCATTGCCATTTTGAGATTGATTGAAACTTTTGTCTTACAGGGCCCTAGACATCATCCCCCCCCCCAGTACCCACTATCCAGTGTCCTTAGACACAAAAACTCTCCCACATCCATGTAATAGCTGATATTTCACCCCTCCTCCTCTCTCTTTTTTCTATCTCCTCCTCTCCTTTCTCTCTCTCTCTCTCTCTCTCACTCGTTTTCTCTCTCCTCCCTCTCCTTTCTCTCTCTCTCTCTCTCTGTTTTTCTCTCTCTCCTCCCTCTCCTTTCTCTCTCTCTCTCTCTCTCTCTTGTTTTTTCTCTCTCCTCCCTCTCCTTCTCTCTCTCCCTCTTTTGTTTCTCTCAGTAGTACATACATGTACAGTATCTAGCAAAGGACAACATAATGAAGAGGAGAGACCAAGAGACAGGCAGAAATTAACACTTATACCAACTTTCAGAATCTGAGTGGTAGCCACAAATAGATTTCTAAATAAAAATGAGAAAACAGCACTTGTATTCTTGCCAAAAACCTAAATCAAATAATGTGTTTTTAAAGAGAGGTAATTACCATCATTGTACTACAAACTCTTAGTGCGTGGGCTCAAAAGGGTTAACTAAGACCCTGAACAAATGTTGATAAGGGCTTGATTAATTACTATGATGAGACCAAGGTACATTTGCAGATAAGCGTTGATTCAAAGAGCAAACAAAATGTCCAATCAAGCACCTTACTTGTGATGATAGAATTAGGCAAGCTTTTATTCAAATAATATCAAAGCATCTATTATTGATTTGCACAGATTTTCCACCAACCTTTGAATTTGATGCATTTCCAATTTCCAAAAGAACAGACGGTGATAAAAATATTCTGAATCTCACATTTTTAACTGTTGGTCAAATTTCTGAGATTTTTGACAAACATAGAAACCATTCTTCTCTTTTTTTTTACTAAATGTAAGTGACCATCGATAGAACAAATATTTGGATGAAAAATCCAAATAAAAAAAATACATGTATATAATGTCAATGCACTGTCAAAGAAGTTATGGTCTGATTGACTGAAGATGCAAACTAATGCAAAGTCTAAAAGTACAAAGTGCGTGGTAAAATGAAAGGCCTACTATTGGGGAAAGCAAGAAATACAGAACTGTACAATGTAGGTTTCTACAGACTTTACAAGTAACAATGTGGGAGAGAGAGAGAGACACACACACAGAGAGAGACAGAGAGAGACAGAGAGAAAGAGATGGGGGAGGGGGAGGGGTGAGGGGCGTGCAGGTTTTAAAGTACCGGTATTCTGAAAAACAAATGCAACTTGACTTTATTGAAACTTGGCCTGTTTGCCCTGTTTAAATGTCAAATATAAAAATTAAAAAATATATGTATTTTTAAATACAGAATCTGTACTTACACACACCTCTGCTGCACAAAATAAATGAATAAAACTTTGTGACAATACTTTAACATGAAAAGTTTTATAAGATAGAGAGAGAGAGAGGGGGGAGGGAGAGAAAGAGAGAGAGAGAGAGAGAGAGGGAGGGAGAGAACGAGAGAGAGAGAGGGGGGGGGGGTGATGTGAGAAAAATCATAACTGAATGGGCCTGTAACTAAGCATCTAAACAAATATTTGAATATGAAATGAAAATCATACAACAGAAATACATGTGTTGTATACTTGTGACTTTTAATTGTTGGTGGAATATGCCAAAGTGGATTCAACAGCAAACTTATCATGAAAATTTGTTATCCACTAATAGTACTAAAGTGCAAAAAATGCTCCTCTACAAAAGTAGTAACAAAATATGTTGCAAAATGGCCTCAGAGAAGTGAAGTGATAAGCCCATTGTTATGCATCTTATTAGCACATTTATCCAATCAAGTTTCAAGAGAAGGTTGAGTTCTGGGAAAGGTGAACAAAAATTGCGAACTTGTTTGTTTTTATAATTGTTGGTGCGGAAGAGTATCATAAAAAAAGTGTTCCCTGCAAAGGATGGCTCTTCAAATGCCCTCATGTAAAAACTTATATGTAGTAACAGCTACATGTAAAGGCTGTGGACCACACTTTAAAGAGAAAGTCTTAAAAATCTCAAGTTTGTGCCGTAGTGATCTCATATTTAAAACATCCATAAATTTCTTATTATTGGTTCAATTCATTTAAAGATAAAGTTGAGTTCTGGTCATGCGATTGCATTGTGAAAGAAACGTTGTGAAATCGATCAGAAAAGGTTGATCATCTAGCATATAAGTATTGGTATGTACTGCAAGGTTCTGGAATCATCAAAATGATAAGAAATTTGGCCCAGTCTTGGTAAAGTTACAAGCACTGTACATAGAAAGATGTATATGTGCATGGCTCAGAATAAGGGTACACTTAGATTGAACACTGAGAAATTGTTCAGTTATCCAAACCATGAGAATCAGACACAAATTAGCATTATTATATTAGAAAGTACCATTGGGGGAAGCTCCAAACAAGGTTTCAGCTTTATTGAATTCAAATTAAAGATTTTAGAGCAATTTTATGATGAAAAAAGGCCCATTTCAGCACTTTTAATGTTACAGTCAATACATGCAATAATTGGTAACCCGATTTTTATTAATGGGATGCAAAACTTATGATTTTTTAAAATCTTGATGTAGAATCTATGTAATAATTAACATTTCTGTTGAGTTAATTCCTATTACACATGATACAATTTTTGTGATATGTACATAACTTTGGTGTCCTGCAAATTTCAAACCTTACTAACTGAAGAATGGGGTATAAATAATTGATTTATTTAAAAGCTTGCAATGTTATAATGTTTAGTTTCACTTAATCTTTGATTTCCAATCAGATCATTTCATTCTGGGTCATGGTTTAAACAATATTTAGATTTCTTTAAATGGAAAATGTTTGGTGTCCTGCAGTTATGTACATACCAGTGCAACAGAATCTATACAAAAACATATTGTATTCTTTCAAAATGATAATGTAATAGTGTATATAGGTGAATGTAGAGCACTGATAACATTGGATTCCCCATTTTAACTTGTATGTGTTATTTTTATCAACAATGAATGTGGACACCGAGTTATGTACATGTACGTGACAGTTATGTACGTACACCATGTTTTGTTTTTTCAATAAGACCACCTATATTTAGTTATTTGTCATGGTAAGGTAGTAAAAAATGTATAAGACATACACATGTCTGATTTGGTGAGAAGAATATTACAAAATATTGCAGTTTGAACATGTTCGTGTCATGTACATAACTAAGACACGGTTATGAAAAGACACCGAGTTATGTACGTTACTACCAATCAAAAATTTGAAATAAATTATCATAAATAAATCAATTTATTTCTTACAGCATGAATTGCACCCTTCTGCATTTTCATTTAAACAAACATTTATTGAATTTAAGGAACAAGAAGTTATTATTTGAATGTGGTGTCCACAGTTATGTACGATGAAGTACAGAAATCTTACATTTCAGTCCTGAAATAGTAGTTTACAAACTATTTACACATTGCAAATTATGTTTTATTCAGGAAACACATCATTCCTTCAATTGAAGTCGTTATTAGACTAATGCAAAACCATATCTGACAATAAGGCAAAGAGAAAGCATGTAGAGAAAAGGATGTACTGAACATAACTCGGTGTCCACATTTGTTTTGGCCATATTCTAATAACTAAATTGAAAAAAGTTGATAGGGCAATGGTTTTAAGTTTTGTTTACGATATGTTTTAACATCTAATGTACTTTGTCAGAAAAAGTTATTTAAAAAAAATTATAAGAGAAATATCAGCATGAAGTGGACACCGAGTTATGTACGTAACATTTTTGATGATGTGATATCTGGCTACTGATTGCCGTTTAACGGCAATTTGTTAAGGTCTGATTTTTTAGCTATGTGTTGCATAATGTTTGCAGATTACAAAAATACTGTTGCCACTGTCTATAATTGACTTTTAAAATTCACCTCATATGTAACACTTTTTGCCCTTGATCAGAGCCATGCACATATGGGACTACGCGACCACGTGCGCGATATCTATTTGGTCCCAATAGATATAATAATTTACCAAATATATCAATTAGTAGGCGGTTTCCCGACTTTCCTGGCAAAATTTGTATCATCACGTAATTAGTCAAAACATATTCTTTCACATGATTGGTAATGAGAGCACCCATTTCATTTTTTTGAGAGGGGCGTTTCCAAAACTGGTCTTTACCTTTAACGCCACACGATTGAGTAGTCCAATATACATTTATGTGTACAGTCCATGAGACTTTTAGCAAGACTGAATCATCACAATGATTCCAAAACCTCACAGTATATATTAATCTACTAAATGATCAACCTTTTCCAATTACTTCCAAGAGCAGTTTCTTTTACAATGCAATTGCATGACCAGAACTCAACTTTATCTTTGAATATATGTCAAGATGCATCATACATGTAATTTATAGAACAATGGACTATCGCCATATCATATGATTTCCTCTTTCCCCTGAAACTGATTGACTGATCAAAAGTGACCTCTAACACTACCAGTTAAATTAGTGTTGATTCAATTAAACATCACATGAGTTACCAATCAATAACAACGATGCTAATGGCTTAAAGTGTACCAATCACCTAACATATATAGATATTGCATACAGCTAAAATGTAAAACACCAGTCACATAATCAGCTTTAAAAAAAAACGTTACCCAGCTTTTCATGGGCTAACGGATAAGGAGAATGACGAAAACAAAAAATAATATAAAACAGCGTACACAGAACCAAATTTCTGTGTGGGCCCTATTTTAAGAGTGTATGTATGGGTGCATTGAGGTCATTTTTATGTTGATTTAATGTGTATTGTAATTTGCAAAATCTCTATACAGAAGTGATATTTGAATTTGAATCTCCTATTTTTAATATACCGTAGTATTAAAACCTGGAACTACTAACATAGGCAACAATTTTTTGGGGGTGATTGGTACACTTTAATTATCATGCAGAGACTCTGCACAGTATGCACATTGCACACATGTGCTGAAGTGGATCTAACGACATTGCATGTACCGGTATACAAATAATACATGTTTGCGGGTGGAGTGCATTAATGAATAAGCACTGCACGCAGGTTAAGTCACAGTAGGATAATGAACGATACTTGTCGAGTTCATTGTCCGTCTCATTGTGACTTAACCAAGTGCAGCTAGTGCATCACTAATGCACGAGCTAAAAACATGTATTGTTTGTTTTATTAAAAAGATGGGTCTACAAAGGAGTACAAAGTCGAGAAATTGGCGGTTGTTATCACCGAAATGCACTCACCCTACATATTGTAAAAATTAATGCACGGATTGCACGCACACGTGATCCATTTCGACGCTTCTCATTGGCTACATTCTTGAACCCATTTTGGCTACTCTAACCGACTCATAAACTGAAAGGTGACTTTCATGAATAATTTAAATTATTTAATAGACTTTGTAGATCTACAAAAAAATAGATATAAGATACAATATGACATTTGATATCTACATGTACCATGTACATCACATATGACTTTTTGACCATATATGCTCTCAACTAGCAGGGCTGTGGAAATGAGATCTAATGAACATTTCAGAGTATAAAGCAGGGTACTGGCCTACTGGGCATTGGTGATGGGCTCAAGGAAAAAGAAAACTATATATGTCGGACTAAAAGCACACATTAAAGGGTAATCCATTCCCTTGCAATAAGATCATTTGAATGACAGCAGAAAAATCATATAATCAGAATGGCGGAAGTTTTAAAGGTATAGACCAGTTTTGGAAATGCCCCCCTCTCACCAATCATGTGAAAGTATATGTTTTGACTAATACGTGATGATACAAATTTTGCCGGAAAACCGCCTACTACTTGATATATTTGGTAAATTATGATATCGATCCGGACTGGATAGATATCACGTAGCGTAGGTCTAGTCCCATATATACATCTTTCTCTGTACAGTGCTTGTAACTTTACCAAGACTGGGCCAAATTTCTTATTTTGATGATTCAAGAATCTTGCAGTACACACCAATACTTATATGCTAGATGATCAACCTTTTCTGATCGATTCCACAACGTTTCTTTCACAATGCAAACGCATGACCAGAACTCAACTTTATCTTTAAATGAATTGAACCAATAATAAGAAATTTATGGATGTTTTAAATATGAGATCACTACGGCACAAACTTGAGATTTATAAGACAAAAGTCAAATTAAAATAATTGTCCTTTTTCTCCTTCCCCATATATAATATACTCTGTTTTTCTCCATACAAGTCCACACATCACCTACTGAACATGTCCATCATCTGAATGTATGAAAGTAATTTCTAAAAAATGTATACATGTACACAGTCAAACCTGCTTTTAAAACGAACACCTGTATAGAAAGACCACCTGTCTACTAAGACCACATTTTTTGTTTCCCTTGAAAATAGTTTCTCATTGAAACATGTACTAAAGGAACCTGTACATAAAGACCACCTGCCTATAAAGACCACTTTTCTTGTCTGAGCCCTTGGGTGGTCTCTATAGACAGGTTTCACTGTATAATCTGTATCTAATGTAAGTTGTCTGCTATATTTCATGAAGTGAAGTTACATGTAGATCTATATCATTTCTTTGGAGCTAGAACTTCGGTAGAAGGGCATTAATATATCAATAGATGATATGACAACGTCAGGACTTCACTGGAATTCAATTTCAATTCAATTCAATTTCATAACAGATCTACCTGTACATTAGATCTAAAGTAAGATCAAACTTTTGTTTGGTCTATTTTAGTAGTAGGTTGAGAAAAAAAGGAATTCTACAATTTATTAATGCAAAGACAATTAATTTAAGTCTAAACAGGGTTCCCACAGAAATTTGAGAACCGAATACCATGAGTTTCCATGACTTTCCATGGCCCATTTTTGCTTTTTTTCCATGACCAGATAAGTACCATTTCAGTATAGGGTTGCAGCATAAAAGCTGTGTGCGAATACCACGCAGTGATACCTTATATTTTATTTACCTGGTTTTACCCGACTGCTAAGAAAGCATAAATGCTTGTAAGTAAGCAACCAGACGGACGACGGCTTTAGGTCCTCTCCAAGGGACCTGGTAGTGACAATTTTCTTATCGTTTTTGGAGTATTTTTCCAAAAACGAAGACATTATAATATACACTTTCTAACAGGTTTCACGGCAAACCGCTGCACGACGGTGGGTTTCTGGCGGACGCGATACCAATGCATACCGTACTGGCAAGCGGTGGGGTGCGGCGCGCGGGCGTGCGTGAAGTTAGCGACTGTAATCTCAGATCTTCATTAAATTAATCTAAGCAATTAATCATTACGGTCGCTAACTTCACGCACGCCCGCCCCATCGTCAGTACAACATGCGTATGCAGCTGTATTTGTATTGTGCAGCAGTTTACCGTAAATCCCGTGAGAAAGTGTATATTATAAGTCTTTGTTTTTAGGAAAAATACTCCCAAAAAGATAAGAGAATTGACACGAAACAGGTAAGAAACATAACATTATTTTCAAGAACAATTGATGAAGATTTAGTTGATTTTGGGTATGTTTTAGTAGGGTATCTCCATGCCAGTTGTGCTCTTAATGATAATTAATTACAATAACAACAATAATGAAATAGGCCTAAATAATAATAATAATACATTATTAATACTTAGAATATAAATAGACCTAGAGGGTCTATTAATAATGTTAATAATATTAATAATGATAAGGCCAATAATATTAATATTAATACATGTACTGTACTAATAAAAATCATCATCATTATTATTAGCGTCATCATAATCAGTGCAGTGTCAGCATCATCATCATCATCATCATGACATCATCATCATCATCATCACTATCACTGTCATCTCTTCGCGACTCCTCACAAGGTCGCATTCCTCATTGCGATCTCAGCATTTATTGAACTCATTCGTCCAAGCTCTCGTAGTCGTAGTCCTATCATTGCAAACAAGATTGGCATGAAAAACTAAGCTAAAAGTACATCCAATCCGCTCAAATAAGGGAAATTACATGTCATATATGTTTTTATTTTAGCTTGGGTTACAGCCGCTTAGTAATTTTACTAGAAATTTAAGATTAAATACCTGTGATTTGATTTCCTGTTAGAATTTAACTGGGTAACATCAGCACTCGTCGGCATCCACTTTCTGATATGATGATGGCACACGTACACTATACCGGTTAGGCCGGAGCTAGCTCGAGCGAGCGCGAGTCGAGTGAGCGCGTGAGCGACCGTGCCGTACCCGCCCCTGCCCCCTCCCAGCCGGCGGGCGAGGCATGGGCTCGTGTGGCCGGGTGTGGCATCGCCCGGTATTAAAGTAATGCGATGACTTTAGTAATTAGTCTAGAGTCCAGTCGCCTATCTAAACGGAAACAAATCTTATGTAGCTTGCATTCATCGTATAAATATTTTTAAAAGGGTACCCTTTCTTTCGACGTTTTCTTAAAAATTAAGGGGTGTTTTTTAAGCACTGATCGCACAAAAACCAAAAAAGGTCCATTTCAGAGGTTAATGGACACGGGTGGGTATCACTAAATTGTGTATGAGAGCTAATATAGTGACCCCCCCCCCGGGTTGCGGTGCATGTGTAGGCCTACTTATTTGAATTGTTACCCAGGTTTTGGTAACCACTATTTAGATTGGGAATTATGGGACGGTTCCAGGATTTTACTAAAGGATTTGGAAAGTTCAAAATATTGTGGTCTGTGATCCATACCCTAATCCATACCATAAATATCTATACCAATTATTTTCTAATCCCTTGGCGGCTAGGGGCTGCGCGAGAGGAGGAGAGAGGAGCCACTATAGTTATATATGTGTCATGCATTAGCTGGTTCACCCTGCTCTCATCTATATGTTTTTTTTATATTTTTATTATTCATTTAAAGCCCGTCTGCACTAGTTTGCAATCATGGCCAGGAGGAATTAGACCTCACAGCATGGTCACTGACAGGTGGTTATCTCATCAACTCAGCTCTCAAAGTTAACATAAGGAAAAGAGGATCATGGGGGACATGGGTGTCGATCACGGGGGGGGGGATATATCCGCCCCCAATATTTCAGGTGGGGATGGCCTGTACAATCATCCCCCAATAATTCACCATAAAAACCAAAAAAATGAAGAGAAAATTAACGATGAGAGCCCGATGAGAGTATTTAATGGTTATTACTCGCAAGATGACCATCAATATACACATTATGCTATCTCATTTTCATAATACATACATATATAAATAGAAAACGAAGTAAATGAGACAACCGTATATGAGACAAGAATAAATTGAATTCTCGCTCATATGGCTTCATCAGGAATCGATGAATTTATTCAATTTATTCAATCAACAGCATCATAGAAATGCAGTGCGCCAAATGCAAAGCCGCAGCGTTAAAGAGCAACAAGCTAAATGTTAAGCGCGAAGCGCAAAAGTGCAAAAAAGAAGTAGAGAGTGGGAGAGAGAGATAATGAGAGACAGAGAGGATAATAACCCAGGTAGCAAGCCCATGTGGGACCCACATGGATCCCATATTCTCTGAAACATGGGCCCCATATGGAAAACCATCTGGGGCCCTAAGGCATCTACACCCAAGATGGGACCCATATAAGACAGATGGGACCCAGATGGGACCCATACCAAACTGGGCCCAAATGGGTATGCCCAGCTTAATCCCATCTGGTACCCATATTGGTTAACCCAGATATATCCCACGTGGGTTAACCCAGATTTTCCCCATGTGTTACCCATATAGGCATATTCCCATCTGGAACCCATAAGGGCTGGCCCGGATAGATCCCATATGGGTTACTAAATATTGGCCCCATATGGGATACATAATTTATATGGGTTCCATTTAATAGCCCAGATGGCACAAGTGACCCAGATCATCCCCATATGGGCCCCATATGGGCTTGCTACCTGGTAAAACAGGAAAAAGGGGAAGAAACGGGCAGAAGAGTAAAGGAAGGGGGAAGAGAAAAGAAAAAAAGACAAGAGAAAGAGGGATATATATATATATATATATATATATATTCCAGCATTTCTTTTAGGGAACTGATGTGAATGGGCGATGAAAAAAGAGGTTGAATTTAAAGTAACCTACAATGAAATATTGCTCATGTTTATTTCTTACAATGTCAAAATTACTTTACGGGATCCCCCTCCCTAATAGTACAGCGGATTAGCTCCCCATATAACGAGAATTGTGCACTTTTTGATAAAAGCATGAAACTTCTAGCATAGTTAGTTTAGACCATAAGATTCATTTTCAGATATGGAGGGAAGTCAGATTTGACCTCTGATGACCCTGAGAGGTCAAATTCAAAATGGCCGCCAGTCCGCATGGTCTAATGTACAAACACGCTTAACTTTTGAACCAAATAGTCCAGAAAAACATTTAAGGTGTCGTTTCCAACTAAATTGAGGATGCCAATGCATTTGGTAATACTTTTGAGATCGCCAGATTTCGGGGTTTTGCATTTAGGTCAAGGTTAAGGTCAAAATTGACTAAAAATAGCAAGTTTTCAATGTTTACAACGAAACAAATCCCATTTATTTGTCATTTGTTCGCTCCTATGTTCTCAAATTTCTTTAAGAGTGGTTCCCTGCAGACCATGAGATTCATTTTCAGATGTAGAGCGAAATCAGATTTGACCTCTGATGACCCTGAGAGGTCAAATCAAAAATGGCTGCCAGTCCCGCCTATTCAAAAACACTTAACTTTTGACCAAATAGTCCAGAAAACGATTAAGGTATCATTTCTAACTAAAGTGGGGATGCCAATTCATTTGGTAATACTTTCGGGATCGCCAGAACTCAGGGTTTTGAAATTAGGTCAAGGTCAAGGTCGAAATTGACTATAAATAGCAAGTTTTTAAAGTTTACCAAAAAAAAAAAAAAAAAAGTATTTGTTATTTGTTCTCCCCTATGTCTCAAATATCTTTAAGAATGGTTCCCCTGCATAGTCCCCCATCTTAAACCCTTTCAGTTAGTTTATTTCACTAACTAGCACCAGACCATTCTTGATCCAGACCGGTCTTGTATATAAACTGACCATATACATAGCATGGTCAGTGGGCAGCTAGGCAGTATACGACAAACACCTCAATTCAAGTCGGAAAACTGCTCCTTTCCATTACTGCTCAATAATACTGGTAAGTTGTTCTTCAAGTTACTTTGTGTTTTATTTGGTTCTAAGTAATATAATGATTAGTTCATATAAGTTTGGGTTGCTTATGGCAAAAGTTTTGATGTTCTCGAAGACACATGTCGTTTGATCTCTTGTTCATTTCCCATGTAAAACTCATAAATTGGCGGGAAAACTTTCTCTTACTTTAAAAGTTGGGAAACTATAAGTTTACCAAGCACGGTAGGTTTCCACAGAAAGTTCTCTCTTCATGTTAATTTGTTCTATTATGTTCTTATAAAAGACCAGTTAAAGAGAATTTGATTGAACTAATAAGTTGTATAGCTTTATTGAGGCACTGTCAGTCAGGCATCTTTGTAGTCATGTAGTCATGTACTACTATACAAGTACTCATTGTTTTATAACATGAACTGGCATGAGTCATGGGTTGCAGGTCATTCTATTTTTAGTTATAAATGCTAGTCTGTATTTGCAGACTCTGTTAACTAGCTATCACTACAGTTCATGTACGGTTTCTGTACAGTTATTGAAAATCTGATTTATTTGAAACTCTTAGGATTCTGTTGGTTTAGTTTATGTTGCTTACCATTAAAAAAATTGAATACCGGTAAATGATATAGACGCCTGTTGCTTATTGAGTCTAGTGATTCATTTACCATCATTTGCCGCTTGCACTGCAGCTTTCTTTACCCCCCCCCCAATATGTTGGGATTTGCATACCATATGAGTCCCATTGGGTTGTGTTGTTTATTGAGTTCTATGACTGTTAATTATGTATTATTTTATTCATTTATTACATTTTGGGCTCACTCCAATTGTTTTTCACAGTTCAAGCTTGACGGATTTTTTTTTTTTTTTAAAGATTGTTATTATTACAATAAAAACAATTAGCACTCTACATACAAATATCATAGTCTGCGATTTCATCATTAGGTTCCATTTGTTAACCAAATTTGCCATTATTAGTTGTTTCTTTTATCCTTTATTTCAAGCGACCAATTTCCCACCCTAAAGTAACATTGTGTATTTTATTTGTGTTTCAGAATCTTCTCTCCTGCTGTTGTGATTTTGTCGCAACCATGTCAAAGCGTCTCCATCTAATAGACCCCACCCAGCCCTCGACATCCAAGCTATCAAAGCCACCCCAAGCACAAACTGGGACACTTGTGTCCTCTGCCAAATAGTAACAGATGAATCCTTACAGTGTCCTCTCAGATCTAAGAAACGGACTGTTGGTAGTGGCTATGCATCCTTGGCAGAAGACATTCTCCGGTTCCAGACTCTTCAGCACATGCCAATAAACATCGACCTGGAGCGATTGAATGACGGTGATGGCATAGAATCTACTTTGATGTCACATAGGGCTGAGTGGCACAAGAAATGCCGGCTAAAATTCAACAAAAAGGCCTTTGACGAGCAGAGTCGAAAAGAAACAATCGTGGGACAACAGCAATCTACCTCTGCTGTTCACACGAGATCTGCTCACAGCCATCCACAGTCTGCAGACCCTACTTGTCTCTTCTGCAATGAGCCTGCTGGTTCTACAGGCTTACATAAAGCATCAACCTACAACATTGACACAAACGTGCGTAGGTGTGCCCTTGAAGTTGGGGACACTGCTCTGTTGGCCAAGCTCGCAGCAGGAGACATGATTGCCATTGAGGCCAAGTACCATCACGGTTGCCTAATTTCCTTGTACAACAGAGCCAGGCAGGCTCTACCCAAAGGCAATGATGGAGATGATTCTTGCCTGCATGGCATAGCGTTTGCTGAGCTAGTGGCATTCTTGGAAGATATGGATAATGATGAGGACAGTTCGCCTGTCTTCAAACTTAAAGACATCGCTCAGCTTTACAAGGTAAGACTGGAGCAGCTTGGTCAGACTGTAGACAAACGGATTCACACCACCAGACTGAAAAACAGACTGCTTTCTGCACTTCCTATACTGAGGGCACATTCACAGGAAGAGACACACTTCTCAGTTTTGAGAAGGACATTGGACCAGGCCTCTTGAATGCCTGTCATCATGACAGTGATGCCATGCACTTAATGCGAGCGGCACAGGTTGTACGCAAAGAGATCTTTGACTCAAGTTTCTCCTTCAATGGTTCGTTTCAGGCAAACTGCCAGCAGGATTCTGTGCCATCATCCCTCTTGGCTCTAGTCAACATGATACTTGATGGGGCAAACATCAAGCATCAGACCAAGCTGGTCCACACAACCACCACAAAACCTGCCCTTGCAATCTCCCAATTAATGGTTTTCAACAGCGTGAAGCATACACGGAACGTGGAGTCAAGCTCAGCACGTCATAGCCGCAGCCAAGAAACTCCACTCCCAATCTATTTATCCCTGAAGATCCATGCGGTAACACGAAGTAGAGGGCTGGTTGACAAACTGTTCAATCTGGGAATGTGTGTCTCCTATGACAGGCTGTTGCAACTCACATCTGACATTGCCGATGGTGTCTGCAAGCGCTTTAGGATGGAAGATGTAGTGTGCCCGCCAAAGTTGCGTCTTGGATTGTTTACAACAGGAGCTGTGGACAACAATGACCACAATCCAAGCTCTGCAACTGCAAAAGATTCCTTCCACGGCACCGGAATCTCACTTACCCAGGTAAAAAAAACAGTTGGGGACCAGTTGAAAGCAACTGGTACTGGTACCAGTTGATTCCAGTTAAGTGAACGGGTTTCAATATGGAAATTGGTATAGTGGAATCAACTGGAATCAACTGGTACTGGTACCAGTTGGAATACCAGTTGTCAACTGGTACCAGTTAGGACCAGTTGGAATACCAGTTGTCAACTGGTACCAGTTAGGACCAGTTGAAACCACCAGTTGATTCCAGTTTAGTGAACTGGTTTCAATATGGAAATTGGTATAGTGGAATCAACTGGAATCAACTGGTACTGGTACCAGTTGGAATGCCAGTTGTCAACTGGTACCAGTTAGGACCAGTTGGAATACCAGTTCTGAACTGGTACCAGTTGATTCCAGTTAAGTGAACTGGTTTCAATATGGAAATTGGTATAGTGGAATCAACTGGTACCAGTTGGAATACCAGTTGTCAACTGGTACCAGTTAGGACCAGTTGAAACCACCAGTTATGAACTGGTACCAGTTGAAAAACCGTGAGTAGATATTTCCAGTTGATTTACCAGTTGAAAACCAGTTGATCATTTAGTAACTTCCAGCAATCAACTGATAATCAATCAATAATCAATAATCTTTATTGCATGGCATCTGGCGACCAACTTAACCATATTTATATAGACTCTTGCAATTGCTCCATCACATGGATCATTTGAAGTGAATTACAGTTGTGTATATAAATGAATGATGAAGAGTTCGTACATACATATATACAAAATTGTACATGTTTTTACTGGTTATTAATTACATATATCAGTATTTATATATTTTTACGTCTTAAATTAGATGTAAAACATGATCAGACATATATAATATACTTGTCAATGATTGACTAAGAAACTATAAATCACAAAATTGATGTGCATTGTCACATTTGCTTGTTAGATCATGATAATTACATTTTCTGTGAAAACATGCAAATTAATCATGAATATGCATAAGATACATTGAACTGGTTTTTCAACTGGTATTCTACTGGTTTTAACTGGTAAATCAACTGACAATCTTCAATTGGTTTCAACTGGTAAATCATCTGGTAATCATCTACTGGTTTCAACTGGTAATTCAAGTGGTAATCATATTTTGGTTTTCAACTGGTAAAGCAACTGGTAATCATCTACTGGTTTTCAACTGGTAAATCAACTGGTAATCATCTACTGGTTTCCAACTGGAATCAGCTGGTATCAAATGGTCCAGTTTGGCCACTGTGCTGCAACTGGAATGAAGTTAAGAACTAGTAGATTTACCAGTAAGGCCCATTGGTTTTAACTGGTATCAACTAGGCTAATAATATACCAGTATACGCCTATAGTTTTCAAATGGAATCAGCTGGAAACACCCATTGGGTTTCAATATGTTCCAATCGGAAACAACTGGTCTCAAATGGTCCACTTTGGTTGTATATGGGTTTTAAACTGGAATCAACTGGTAGATGTACCAGTAACGCCTATTGTTTTTAACTGGTATCAACTGGTGTAACAATATACCAGTATAGTCAATTGGTTTCAACTGGAATCAACTGGTTTGTTTTCAGCATGTGCCAGTAGAGTCAATGGGTTTCAACTGGGATATACTGGTGCATGTGAAGTTTACCAGTTGTGTCAACTGGTTTCAACTGGTACAACTGGTACCAGTTGAATCCAGTTGAAACCAGTAGAATAAACTGGCACATATTCCAGTTCCGTCAACTGGATTCAACTGGTACCAGTTGATTCCAGTTGATACCAGTTGAAAATCCAACTGGTTTCAACTGTTTTTTTTACCTGGGTATGCAGCATCCGTCACATACACATAGTGGAACTGAACGTAGTGTACCAGTGATTAGTAAGAGTGGCTCTTCTACAAAGTCAGTGACACCTCTGCCATCGGCCTACACAATTGTGCCACCAGCTGCCTTCAAGACAAAAGACTTTAGTGCGCCGGCTGTACAAGGTCCTGTGAGACCTCCCAACCTCTTGGCTGCTGCATCTGCTACAGAAGATGAGTACGTGTGGCTCAACAAATTCAAGACGGCTGTTGAAAAGGCTACCATTGATGGCTGGATATCGTGGTCTGCCTACCACGCTGACACACAACGAGCTGTAATTATTGTCAAAATAGAGGCAAAGTTTAAACAACAACAACAACAACAACAACAAAAAAAAAATCACTTTTTGGGCCTAATTTGACCTTGACCTTGACCTTATTGCAAATCCCTGATTTCAAATGATCTCAAAAGTATTACCAAATGAATTGGCATCCCCAATTTAGTTAGAAATGACACCTCAATCGTTTTTCTAGAGTATTTGGTTCAAAAGTTAAGTGTATTAGAATAGGCGGGACTGGCGGTCATTTTTATTTGACCTCTCAGGGTCATCAGAGGTCAAATCTGACTTCCCTCCACATCTGAAAATGAATCTAATGGTCTGCAGGGAACCACTCTTAAAAAAAATTGAGATCATAGGGGTAAACAAATGACAAATAAATGGGATTTTGTTGTTGTTGTAAACATTCAAAACTCAATTTTGACCTTGACCTTGACCTTAATGCAAAACCCTGAATTCTGGCGATCTCAAAAGTATTACTAAATGAATTGGCATCCCCAATTTAGTTGGAAATGACACCTTGAATGTGTTTCTGGACTATATGGTTCAAAAACTAAGCGTGTTTGTACATTAGACCATGCGGACTGGCGGCCATTTTGAATTTGACCTCTCAGGGTCATCAGAGGTCAAATCTCATTTCCCTCCACATCTGAAAATAAATCTTATGGTGAAAGCTAACTATGCTAGAAGTTTCATGCTTTTATCAAAAAGTGCACAATTTTCTTGCTAAGCCGCTGCACTATAAAAGGCTTAGGCATGTGTGATGGTAGGTATGAGGTTAATGCATGATCAGGAATTAGTTGAGTAGATGGAAAAGAAGTGAGAAATAATCTGAAAGAAAGATGGAAAATTGCCATGGAATGATGGAAGGCAATGTGAGACAGGCCCAACATGTTCTAAAACAAGTAATAATATTCAAGAATAGTTATGATTTCTTTCACCTATAGGAGTTCTTCAAAAAAAAAAATGTCACATTATTAACAGGGCTTAAAAGGAAAGTGAAAAGAAAAACAAGAAACAAAAAAGATTGAATGAAATTTGGGACCTTTTGTTTATAACACCCTTCCCATAATAATGCAACTTCTAAGACTGGTTATAGTTTTTGAAAAAAAAATAGTGCTCTGGTCAGGGTCTTAGGGGAATATTATGCTTATATTTTAGAGCGTATCTGGTATGATAAGTATATCTGGGTGAAGAAGGAGATAATGGAAGTATGTTGTTTGGTAGTTGGAACGTAAGTTTTATATTATGTTTTTAAGAAACAGACAGTTTGTATGAGATCAGGGCCCCGTATTACAAAGAGTTGATATCAATCGCAACTTATTTGCGATTGATATCAACCGCAACCATGTACATAAGAGATAGGAGACTGCAAACTTGCGATTGATTGGAGGGCTTACGATTGATTTGGATCAATCGTAACTCTTTGTAGGACGGGGCCTAGGAGTGGAAATTTTCTGTCATTTTGAGAACCAAATTTTGCATCAGTGATATTCTGTTTCATTGAATTGAGTTTCCCGCAGAGAGGATTCAGTTGGTTTAATTAAAGAAGGAAGAGAGTCAAATGAAGAACCAAAAGCAATATGTTTTTCATTTACTAATGAGAACTATGTTTTTTAGATCTCCTTACACAGAATATTGGAATGGGTTTTTCACGATGAATGTTGTTTGGAGACATCAATATTCATAAAATGTATGTTTCTATCACCAGGAAATAAAGAATTTTCTGTCTACATGAACCTTTCCTGGTTGCTTATTAATGCATTTGCCCACTGGTAACATAATACTTTCACAAGTTGATATCCCTCACCATTGGATTTTTTTGGGTAATGTCTAAATTTCGTTTAAAAATAGATGATATCAGTCTGGTAGGCCTACACTGCAGGCAAGAGTCAGGACTAACATTTAGCATGTTATTAATTTTATTACCACTCTTATATTCTCTGAAATGTTATCTTTATTGAGGGTGACTTGAAAAAGTTAATAACTTGGAAGGGAGGGTGCAACCTGCCACACGCTTCTACCTCTTGGTTGCTTTGATCCATTGCCGAAAATATTTTGGCACCTATCATCCCCCAACCACGGATACAAATCGACACCCCTATGATGGGGGACCAACGCGGGCACCGCTTATGTTTTCTATATAGATCGAGGGATCGCGAGCAAGTCAAGAGCTACAAGTAGTGCAGTGGGCTAGTTAGTAGGCCAATATATATAGGGCTTGATGTATAAGTTATAATAATCAATTAAAGTACATGTGAGAAAGAAAAAAATCGATGTAGAAAGGGGTTCGAATGCTTACATATTTGAAGATTGGACTTAATAATATTTGTCATTCGTTTGTAGTATAAGTGGGACACCATAGTCAAGTTGATCCTATATAGTCATGGTCGTTGGAGGGGGGACTGAGTTCACCATTTTTTATCATATATGCCTCGGGAGAGCAGTATGTCAAAGTGCAAAGCGCTGCATTGCACCGAAGGGCACCGATCATTCATTTTGTGTTCATTAAGTTCATCCTCTGAATTTAATTCTTTTGTTTTGTTCTTCTCATGCATTTGTAGTTTTTGTACCACGATTTTCTTCGAGGACATTATTGTCGTGGGTAACGGCAAAACTGCTCATCAGTGGCAGTTCTAGTGTTTCCCTGGTAGCGGCTAATTCTTCATGCACCCAAATGCAAGAATTCCCTAACCCCCTCAAATTAAGCCCCCTCGCCTCCCTCCCCCCAGTATTTTTCTAGAGGTGTATGCTCCTGCTGCACATCGCAAACAATTAATTGTGATTAACACTAACGACTGAAAGTAGGCTACTTGGATTGTTTCGCCTAAAGCTGGAGGAAGAATTGTAAACACATAAATTCTTTCTTGTCTGTTTACAACGTACTTTACAGGCTGTTCATCAGTAGTGCCTAATTGCTGTATCAGTGTAAAGGAGAGAGTACCGGTAAGTAGTTTTAAAATGTCACTTATAAATGTCTTGCGCTCAGAGAAACCGGGCCAGAGACTCGAGACAGCAGTGAGTAAGTTTGTGGAGTACGACTCGGAAGAGCATAGTACGGTGGACGTGGGCTCGGCCTGGCTGCCTCCCGAGGCTAGGGCCGGGTAATCGTACCGTGTTGCTCACTCCCCGGCAGCACTGGTTGGATCGCATCCCTGCACTGGTTCGGCACGGGCATGATGACTAATGTGTTTGTGTGTGTGTGTCAGGGAAAAAATTAACTTTTTTATTTCGGGGGCTCCATATCCAATTTTTGGCAAATTTTCGGGGGCTACTTTTTCAACTTTCGGGGGCTTTTTTTTCCATTTCGGGGGCTCTTTTTTCTGGGGCTACTTTTTCATTAATTCATAAAAAAGGACACACATATACATTTTGATGAGTTTATTTAGTAGGCTTAGATCTACTGTCTATACTTATAGTCTAGACTAGTCTATAGATCTATAGTAGATCTATATCTTTGATTAAAGTTTCGGGCTTCCTGCTTCATAATTACCATGATTGATTACCCATTCAAAAAGAAAGCATTTATCTAGTTAAATAACTAAGTTTTAATGCATTGATTTTAATTGATGCAAGAACTGTGTCATAGTAAATGTAAAATGAGTTATGTTTTTAAACGACTGTCTGATTTTCTTGTGAAAACTTAAAATTTGAAAAATGATTATCAAAATTAGGTATTCAACTATACATGGCCAGAATAATCACAATCTAAGCTCAGGTTTCATACCTCTATTCACGAAAACTTTATAAAAATCGCGGCAATAATGATGCAAACAAATAGCAATTTCAAAGTGTTGTCGCGTCGAGTCTCTTCGAGATCGACTCTAGCTCACACAGCCGACAGTTCCGACAGCAGCTGCAGTCGCACTGCACTGTACTGTAAGTGTGTAGAATAACTGAACGGTCAGTCACGATGATTTTCTCCGATTTTCTTGTGAAAACTTTACTTTGAAAAATGATTATCAAATTCAGTAAACATGGCCAGAATAATCACAAAATAAGCTTTGATTTCATAACTCTATTCACGAAAACTATGTAAAAATCGCGGCAATAATGATGCAAACAGATAGCAATTTCAAAGTGTTGTCGCGTCGAGTCTCTTCGAGATAGACTCTAGCTCACACAGCTGACAGTTCCGACAGCAGCTGCAGTCGCACTGCACTGTACTGTACGTGTGTGGAATAACTGAACGGTCAGTCACGGTGATTTTCTCCGATTTTCTTGTGAAAACTTTACTTTGAAAAATGATTATCAAATTCAGTAAACATGGCTTGAATAATCACAAAATAAGCTTTGATTTCATACCTCTATTCACGAAAACTATATAAAAATCGCGGCAATCGTGATTGAAATAGATTGCAGTTTTGCGATGTTTCAGCTAATTTGTGTATACAATTTTACACGGAGATTCAGAGTACGCACTTGTGCGAGCCGCGCGCGCCGACCAAGAAATGCACACAATGAATACGAAGCTAGTAGAGAACGGCCGCTCGTAATCGTTACGGGCGATTTTAGATCATTTCCTTTTGAAGTCGCCCCGTAATCGGATTTTTGGCCTATTTCGGGGCTGTTTATGGTGTTTCCGGGCGACCCGCCCGCCCCGTATTTTTTTCACTGGTGTGTGTGTGGGGGGTGGTACCGGTCTGACTTGGTGAATGAAATGCGAAGCAACAAGCAAACAAGGTTACCTAGAATAGATTATGGGGAAAGTTCTATCCTTTTCTTTTCTTATCCCTTGCATTTCTCTTGCATTTCTATTCTATTTCTTCCTTGTTCGGATGTTCCCTTTATTATTTTTTTAAATTTACTCTTTTTGGCCATTTGATTTGTTATTGGGCATAAGCCCCCCTCGCCATGCCACTGCACAATACTTATAACATTGCTAACACTAGATCTAGCAGGAAAAGACTTCCTTTTACACTTTTAAGTTAATGTTTCACAAACCTTTAATGCTTTATTACAATATATATGAATGACAGATCGACACAGACCCTAATACTGTAATAGTCAGTGCTTGCCTTGTTGAGGCTTGATCATGCCATTTGACTTTTGAGAGCCTGACATTTCAGTATGGCAGTGTGGTATCAATGTCTGTGCTCTGGTACTTGATACTTGATGGAGTAATCCCTTTAGCAGCTCATTCGGCCCGACTCAGGAATCTATACTGGGATGGTAGGTGAGGCAAGTAGCTACAAGGAGTACCATGAAGTGCAGAAAAGTACTGGTACTAAGGTACTTTAATAATATTCTACATGTGGAAATATATCTTTAGAAACTATGATATTTATACTTATATTTAGAGCCTTTGCTATATCCAATTCCATTTAATCTAAAATCTAAATTTGAATATTCATGAGGATGCCCTTTAATCATGTAAATTAACTCCGTTTTGTCATGACCACATCTTTAATTCTCTTTTTCTTTTTGACAGAATGGACAGAATGAAAGTGCTCAGTAGCAAGGTTGCAAAGGGAGTCTTTCTGGCAGTTGGCATACCGTACGGCATCGTCATCGTGGCAAACATGGTGTCTGGATGGCCTTGTAGTCAAGAAGGGGAGGGCAAGTACAAAAGAGCACTGAAACCGTCCAGAGTACTCAAAGTCTCCTATGCAGTAGCAGATCAATTCAATCTTTTGAGGTTCCTCCCTCTGTATATCAAGTGGAACACCCTGTATAGAGCTGGAGACAAAGTTATCAAGGTTTGTTAAGGGTTGTTTGTTCACTGACCTTTGCATGCTTCTCAGTGGATCAGCACATTTGATTTGAAGTCCCAGGTGTTACTAGTTATAATATAGTTATACTTTCCTGTGTAGCTGTGCAGGTACTAGGTGCAGGTGCACCTCTTATTCCGGCATCTTCAGGGTAGGGTGGCATCGTATTTCTAATGAAAGGTTGTACAGTGTACAGTGAAAACTGTATATGAAGACCACTCAAGGGAGACATGAAAAGTGGTCTTTTTAGGCAGGTAGTGTTTATGTACAGATTCCTTTAGCATAAGTTCCAATGGCAAACAGTATTGAATTGAAACAGAAAATGTGGTCTTTATAGAGAGGTGGTCTTTCTATACATGTGGTCACTATAGCAGGCTTCATTACGTTTTGGGCAATTTATATTATGTATTCAGAAAAAGAAATCAATAGTACTTATCTCTCTCTATGCAGGATATAAAGTATGGGGTGAACGGCAACACTCTTGACCTATGGACACCATATTCCAGCAGTAATCTCAGAGAGCCACAAGACACACGACCAGTTGTGGTCTTTGTCTACGGAGGAGCTTGGGGGTCGGGAGACAAGAACATGTATGGACTCCTGGCTCAGGAAATCATAGATCGTCTAGGAGCTGTTGTGGTGATTCCAAACTACAGCATTTATCCAAAGGTATAATGATGATTCAACATTTGCTCAGGCAACGCATGCTCTACACTTTATTTCATCAAAGAGTTAGATGCTTGTGTGTGGGGTTAAGTTTAGGGTTAGGATAGCTTTAATAGGCCAGAGTTAGTTCGGAATATGATTAGGGATACCAAGTGATCGTGGAGAAATTACTGGATGAGCATGCATCATATTATCATAGCTCCGTTCTAAGCTTATAATGTTTAACATTTTAGTGCACTATTCAAAACAAACAAAACTGAATAGACAGGCATTTTGATTGGGTAGATTCTGGATGCCAAGATGGCGCTTTGTAATGTGGGCTTGATCTTATTGGAATTCCCACTAATAAGAACCCTGATGAGCACACAAACTTTGCAGCTAATTATATCCATGAACTTCTATATATATGCAATTTGCATGACTGCATTTCTCTGCTTCTGCATCTGTGTTTACATTAGGGTGAAGTACAGGAGATGGTCCGTGACCTCCATGACACGATTGCCTTCATCAAGTCTCCCGACTTCTGTCGCAGAGCTCCCGATGCTGATCAGAGTAAGATCATCCTCTTTGGACACTCTGCCGGTGCCCATCTTTGTGCCCTATCAATGATAGAACTGGCTGAGGGGCTTCCAAAGAAACATGCAGCAGAACAGTCAAGAGATGATACAACAGATGAAGGTGAGGCAAGAAGAATTATAGAACATTTGAGACAAGGCAATGAGATGTTGTGCTACATCTCGACAATCTGTGAGAAGGGCAAGAACAATATTTAACCCATTGCCTATGGGAACTGGGTGGTCCCTGTACTAAGCCTATGGGAACTAGAGAATTCAGTAGTCAACAGGTCAAGTCAGGGTTAAGGTGAGGTGGGGCTTCATTTGGAGAATGAATTTGTAGAAAAGGAAATAATAGAGGCTTGTGGTAGTCAAGTTTCAGAAATATAATATATTCCCTAATCATTGAAATTAACATCGGATTCAGTGAAAATATAATTTCTGAATTCCTGGAATTTCTAGTGGAATTACCCAAGCAAAAGCATTTGCCACATGTATCATACTATCCATGACACTAATTTGTGATTTACATGTGATAGCTCAATAGATAGAGCAGTTGTATTTGAACTGGAAGGCTCTGGGTCTGAAAGTAATCTGCTCGTATATCTTTAGTCATCAATCACCGTATCCAGGGCACTTATTGTGGAACCTTACTAGGTCTAGTTGTCAACTGACACTGTCGACAATAGGTCATGAAATAGACCAGTTTACTAACATAAAAGGTACAAATTTTATGCGTACCTTTTAAACAAAGGTTGTTCTTGACGATCCAAAAGCTTGCTTGAGGCTTGCCCACCATAGCATCAAGTAATATATGCAGACTGGATTCCGAGTATTGTTGTTCATTCAATTTCATTAATAACAGGTTAATGGAATAACTCGTCACTAGGTCCCCAGGAAAGAAACATCCATAAAGTTTGAATATGTTAGGCCTAAAAAAAAAAATTGATGACTTGGCGTAACCCGCCCAACCCTATTTTTATCGCCGACCCTACGCTTTTTTATTTTTTTTGATCCGATTGCGATTGCGTAAATATCGATATCGCAGTGGGGAAAACCCGGATGTTTGTTGCTTTCGTTCTGGGCTTTGCCGCGCCGTGTTTGGGCCAGCTCGCGCCGAGTGCAGCGGGCAGGTACGCCATAGTACCGCTAGGCGATTGTATCCCCAACATGGCGTCCTATGGCGTTCAGTTCACGGGTAAATTTGGTGCTCACGTTTTATTCAGCGTTCTTCGGAAGGTGGACATTGAAGCAACAATCGGAGAAATCGTTCAAGATCTGGCCGCTGATATTTTTGTGGTTAAGAACATCAAGGCATCTAAGGAAAACTGTGGTCCGTTTTCTGATTTGCTGTTGTCTGAAACAGTGTCACTATTTACAGATTTCAACAATTTCTTGCTCACTTTGCTCACACAGTGTGTGTGTCCATATATGTGTGTGTCCATATATGTGTGTGTGTGTGCGTGGAGTTATTTGAACATATTGTGGTCTACCCCTCTCATCAGATCATCCCCAAGGTCTGAGGACCTATCTACGCCACTGTATGTATGTATGTGTATGAATGGCTAATTTCATGTATGCAAATATAAGCAACAACAACAACAACAACAACAACAACAACAACAACAACAAAATCGCCCTACCTACCCTAATTTTCAGTGACCCGTTACGCCAAGTCATCAATTTTTTTTTTAGGCCTTATTACACCGGTCTTTTTACAATTAGCTAAGTACCACTTTGTTATAATGGGTACACGTTGTTTACATTTGGGCATGATTGTATTTGTTTTGTAAGTAGTTTGTTATAAACATTACATTATTTTCCTTAGGGAGGACAGACAATGATGTTTCAACGGTGTACAACAGTTCCTCGTTTTCACCCAGTGACCTGCTCTCATCAATAAGAGGGTGGTAGGATTGGGCGGGGTCTACCACATCATGGATCATTACCACCATGAATCGTGGAGAGGGGTGGAAGACCTGTCACCCATGTGGAGAGCGATGAATGGCCTGGAGAGCTTTGATCACTTCTCACCAACGGAGAGGGTTTTAAAGATGTCTGCTGAACAGATAGGAAGGTAGGTTGGGTTGTTTTTCTCTCAGAAAAAATAGATGTAAAGACTTTGATAATTGTTTTATTATTGATAATCATTACAGGATTCCCTACCATCCTGGAAGTCAGATAAACCTGGAGAATATGAGAACAATTAGGGAATATCATTGGCCCCAAAAGAAAGAACTTAGTCTCATATATTTTTTCTTGTGTCCAAACAATGTATTCACTGGATGTATCCAACTACTGTTCATTGAAGATGCTTCAAACTAGAAAAAGGTTTGCGTAATGATCCTGGAATTTGAAACTCCATCTGGGAAAAAAATCTGAAAATTCTGCTTCCGTGAAATGCTAGGAACCCTGATGTATCGGTAAGAATCGGTGAGATTGATATAAATCTCATAGTAAGAATTAATTGTGAATTGCCAAAAGGAGAACAGTGTATTTAAATGGATTGTTATTTTTTGTTTTCTTACATTCTTATGAAGTTCTCTCAAATGCTTTCTCCCCTGCAGACTACCTCCCATTTACCTTATTCATGGCACAGATGATGTGGTGGTCCCTCCGTCCTCAACAGAGAAGTTTTCTTCAGCACTCATCGAGAAAGAAGCAGGTGTCACGGTCCGTCTGATAGGAGAAGGGGGCCACGCCGAGCTCGTCATGGATATGATGGAGAGCGGACGACAATTTTACGATGCAATGACGAACGTCACCTTGGAGTTTGCAGAAAAGATGCTTAAATAATGTCTTTTCATGGGATTTATCGACGTATTCTCACTGTGTGTGAACTGCTTGCAACTAAATTGCCTTTGTGATGCAAACTGAATGAAGCTAATGCAATAGTGACATTCTTATTTAGTTTGTGGACAAATTGCTTTGATGAACTCATGGGATCGGTGATTGCTGCCATGGTGATTTGGAAGCCTGTCATGTGGAGATCTGACCTGCCTGCAATAAAATCTTCTTTGAAATAGGAATCAAATGAAATGTCATGCTGTAATTGGCATTAAAATATATTCAATGCCCTTTGATGGTAGTTGATGGTACATGTTGTCCTCTATCATGGTACAGTCAAACCTGCTTTAGTGACCACCTGTCTACAAAGACCACATTTTTTGTTTCCCTTGAAAATGGTTTCTCATTGAAACATGTACTAAAGGAACCTGTCTACAAAGACTACTTTTTGTGTTTTCCCTTGGGCGGTCGCTATATATAGACAGGTTTGACTGTAGTATGATTTATATTGATGAATGTGTGCAATGGTCATAGGAGTGATAAGAATCAAATGACACTATTGAATGGAAACCCCTCTTTAGAAATACTTGCTATATGTGAATTGCAAAACAACAAAGTATGTAAGATGATGCGTTAGCTTGCAATATGTTGTTATTTATAGAACATTGAATGGCCTTTATTAAAAGTCCCTATCAGGGATTTGCAAGCCCTCAAAAACTTCTCTCAAAATTTATCTGAAGCAGCAAGATGAGTTAATCAAAGTATGTGCAAAATTACAGATCCAAAGACTGTGGTTCTGGTGAAAATTGAAGCCCACACAACAAATAGGGTTGAATAAAACACTGCCAGTTGCAAAATTCACAGTTGTAAAGAATTTAAAAAACTGACTGTAATTTTGCTGATAATAAATACTTTGCCAGCATACTTTTAGGAAAGTATTCAATTATTATTTTAAAAACATTTTGGCCCTTTTACAAGTCAGTTGAGATTTTCACTGTAATTCCCTGCAGCACCCTTTAACTCTTTGTGCGTTTGCTCATAAGCCCCCTGCGTTGTATTAATTTGCAGCGTGTAGGAATAGCACGTAATGTGATTTGTGCACAGATGCGAACGAAACGCAGGGCCGACGGTGCACTGGTGCGAAAAGAACGCTTACAGAGTTAAGGGCGAAATCCCATGAGCTGCAAGCAGATATCAGAAGTGAGCACAATGTATGAAATTGTTTAGTGTATCCTTGTATAACTAGAAAAGAAATACCATTCAATCTTAGGAACAATATTGTTCTTTTCCCATCAATTACAGGGTAAAAGAGAGAAAATTACACTGATTTTTCCTCGTCAAAGTTTGTTTTTCAAGGCATGTGCATGTCAATCAATGTCCAAGCCTTTGCATATTTAAATATGCATTCATTTTTACATGTTTGGGCACAAAACCATGAGAGATCTTGAAATGACATTGCTTTGCCCTCAAGGTATTTTTGAAAAACTATGAGATATTACATCAGTATTGTATGGCCATCTGCATAATTTTACATGAAGCATGGTCCAAGTGGCCCATTGTTCAGGGTGTATTTTACTTTTATACAGGTACAGGTATAATAATAATCATAATAATAATATAATATAATCATACTGACATACTTCAGTCATGGTCATTTTGGAGGATATGATGAAACACTTGTTCTAAAGTGTTTTGATACATAAAATGAATAAATTGGAAAGAATAATCATTATAAACAAACGGGTAAATTTGCTTGAAAAAAAGAAGCAATTTCTAGCAATTTTTGTTGTTATACTCCTCAAAAGAACTTACAGAGCACCTTATTTTGGTGCTCTGAAATTTTGCATTTGTGGTAGTGGTATTCAAAGTCAAGAAAATATGCTGACAGTTAAGCTTCCACAAGTCTAAAGAGCTGCAACAGGTTTAATGGTATGTAAAGATGGGATGAAAAATAATTTGCCATTTATCATATTTATCAGATGTTTTTCAACATACCTCCTAGTCTCCTACTGCTTCTTTATACAAAGATGGCTTTTTCAAAATCCTGATTATGAAAAGGACCAGTATTTAATTCCTCTTCCTGATGCTTGCCTTTACTCTAAAGAGAATTTATGAAAGTAACATTTGCTTCTAAGTGAGATAGCCAAAGATGATATGTTTTTATAGTGCATATGTGTAATTGTGTATTTTGATTTATATGATGACATTGCCGTCATGTTATAATAATTTATTGATTGTCGATCGATATTTTTTGATAATAAATGATAAACAAACATCTATTCATTTGCCATGGGTTCTGTTTATGATATGTATTCTGTGTGTGCGAAATAGAGTATAAACTAAATAAATTTGTATTGCACATCCAATCTGGTCGATTTAATTTTTCATAATCTCTACCACTGCAGTCTCCCCCTTTTTGCTGCAAGCCAAGGAAGGCATGGTCCCTAAATTTCTACGCCCGACAAAAAAAAATTGCTGGGCATACCGTATTGATGCGGATTTGTGGATCATGCCATCTTCAGCTTGCAGCTGGTAGGGGATGGGAGGATTGCAATCGCAAAAATAAAATAACACCATCCGGGTCCTGGACTAGCACTTGCCCAGACAAATGTTTATAAATTGGAAAATTTACCATTTTAAACTTAAACAGTTTTGACAACAGATGGACAAATTTGACTCGAGCCATTATCAGTTCCATGATCTGTCATGATTTATTACAAAATAAATTAAAAACTTAACAATTTCAATATTATATACAATTCACATCATGTTTCTCTACCTTAACATCCAATGCAAATATACAGTTGGGCCCCAAAGTATACATACGCCTGGAAGAAAAACGTTTTACTCGCATTTTCACAACTGCACTCATTCCTATCCGGAGTCACATATATATAAATGTCTCAAGGTGACTCTGAGTGATGTATACATGTATATATACTATATACATTGAGTACAGACCAAACTTGTCTGTCTTCCTGAAGTGAAAAGTAGGCAGAAGGAATGAGCGAGGTTGTGATAACGTATATTGCTGTTCTACTAGGGGGGTGTTTCACAAAGACTAAGATCGACTTTAAGGACTTACTATGGCAGGCCGTTCATGCCACTGTTTGCTCTCACCATTTACTGGTATTGGTCTCTCAAGGGACGTACAAATCATGGTCACAAATCTACAGAATTTACATTTTTTGATTATTCATTATTGAAGGAAAAAATATTATGTAAAGATCATAATGGTGAGAGCAAACAGTGGCATGAACAGCCTGCCATAGTTATTAGTCCAACTTAAAGTCGATCTTAGTCTTTGTGAAACACTCACCTGGTGTATGTAAACTATCGGGCCCAACTGAATATTTACATTCTAAAGATGTACATACTGCACTCGATCTGAAAGGAGAACACATAATCAAACGTAATTTAATATGCTGTTTTTTCACAGCATTAAGCAAGATTACATCGTTTAACAAAATAATCATACACTTTTTTTCTCTTTTGAGTCCAGTAACATATACACACACTCTACACACACATAAACTACATAGCTTCCTTGCATGTCAGCTCATTTCAATTACAGATACTACATGTATTAATCAAAGAAGTACATGTAGATAAACACTTTACAGAGACCATCAACAGTGGCAATTAAAAGGAAAAAAAGCATCTTAACATTAATTCTCAAGCATACAAAAATAAGAAAAACATCTAAGAGTATGAATTATAAAGAAAACAAATAAAATAGACACTGTTTTCAGAATTCACTTTACATGTACATTTCTTCCTGGCTAGATAAAGAAAAATACATGATTCTAACAAAAATACCTTATCAAGAAGGAAAGATGCAAATTGATGATGATTGCAGTGATTGCACTTTATAATTCTACAAAAATAGAACTTACATTTGTAATTTAATTGACTGGAGTTTCTGATATCACAAATATCAGAATGAACAAATGAAATATTACTAAGTGATACATGTACCAATAAAATCATAAATGTATGTAATACAGAAAATAAAATTATCTATTTAATGAGACCTTCATATCAGGTACAAAAAGTAGTATAAGAGCCACATCAACTCTACCCTAAAACCTAAAACTCAAAAGTCAAAAGATTATATCGTCTTTCTTAATTCCTATCATACAAATATCTCACCACCAGAGGGGCCTACATGGAGAGATTATTAATGGATTCATCTTTTTTAGATAACTTGAGAAAAAAAATCAGGAGTCAACATTAAAATACCGATCCAAATATATCTGAACTCATAAAAAAACATCAAAAAGTGTTAATTTTCAAACACTCATGTAAACCATGTATTGTTTTATGTCTAATTCATGATCGACAATTTATCTTAAAAAGTTATGTGACACAAAAGATATTCATCTGTTTTTAATATGCATTTCACAGAAATGATAAAAAATATCTTAATGTTAACAAACTCTCAACAAACCAAACTTGGTACAATTAATTGCAGAAATAACATCAATAGAAATTATTGAGTTGTAGGTGAGTAGAAGGTACAAGTATAAAACTATCGGATATATTCTTTTTTTAACAATGTGGATGAAATAAAATACAATAAGATTTAATATAAGCAGAACAAAATGAAAAAGATTCCTGTGTGCAAAAAGAAAGAAAGAAAGAAAAAAAAAAGACAAATATTTCAGATAAAGGACCACGTGATGTTTCTTCAAAATTTATTCTCTTATATCTAACATCTCAATATGTAGATATTTCTTTAATCCTCATCGTGATATTTGATCAAACTGAAAAAAACTAAGAAATCAAGCTGAAAAATAATGTTCTAAGAATGCATTCTAGTTCAAAAGTGGAGCTTCCACTTGCAAACGGAGGGTCCTGTTTCTTTCTTTAATACACTCCAATTAAGTTTGGTACTTTACAAAATATGACACGTTTGGAGTGGATTGAAGCGTCAAGACATTTCAGCTTTATAAAATGATAGTTTAGACTACAGCTTCCACCTGCATTGGTCTTATACTGCAGTTCCTGACCCTTTCTCATACACTCAAGTTCCTATTCGTCATAAAACAATCACAATTCATCAAGAAACTCCAAAGCATGTCAGCTCAGTTATTGGGACTATGGCTTCCTTCTACATAAATCTTAATCTCAGCTGCTCTTCCTGTCCCTTTTCATACACCCTAATTTGTACGGTATATGCAACTATATGGTATTTCATGGTTGAGGGCATTATCATGATTCAACGTTTGTACAACGCATCACGCATACACCTGGAATAAAGAAACAATACACATAGTACTTTTACGTGTTATTTCGTTTATTTGAGTTCTCTCCAAGTGGTCAAACACAACATTTGGCGACGAGGATGGCGACCGTAAACATACCTGCACCTTCTGCATTTCTTGCAACGCCAGGAGAACCTCCAGTCAGCTGGTTGAGGTGGATTTTGGGTTTCAAAACCTACCTGGTAGCCTGTGGGTTCGACGAGGACAGCATCAGCGACGAGTGCCACTGGGGAATATTAGTCTGTTGCCTGGGCACGGAAGGGCAGAGGATTTTCGCACAGTTTCCAACGACTGGTACATACGAGCTCGCAATACAAGCACTCAAAGACCACTTTGGTCCAAAGACAAGTATTCTCATGAACTGATTTAAGTTCAGACAACGCTAACAGGGACAAGGAGAGCCTGTAACACAGTATGTTGCAGCACTCAAGAGTCTTGTCATTGACTGTAGGGTGCGAGACCAGTTGATAGAGAAATGATGTGTTGCTATAGACATGCACTTTAGACTTCCTTCTTATTCCATATGCTCTCTATGAATTCACTGCATGCATAATTGTCCATTTCACTCTGAGCAGTAACGTAATATTTCCCTCGCATTTCATAGCTATGGTTCATGAAATTTGCTATTTTAGCAGCATCCTTTGGATCGAGGCATTCTCTGGTCTTACCATTTTAAATGGGCATAAAAAGTGACCAAACAAACAGAAAAAGAAAAAGACTGCAACTTTTGATGAATTTGTTTAAACTGGAATATAACGGCAATGTTGATGATCACCCCAGGGATGAATGAGACTGAAACATGATTTTTTTTCAAACAACCTTCATGTACAAAACAGTGTGGTTTCCGGGGATCGACAAACACATTGAGCAACATGTGAAAGAATGTGAAAGTTGCTGTCTGAGTGAGAAAGCAAGCCTAGCGGAAGGAAGGAAGTTCGATGAAGCTGTACAGATATTCCTACGCACATATCGCTCTACCCAACACCCGATCGCGGTGGAGACACCGGCAGAACTCATGATCAATCGCAATCTTCCATTGGGGTTGTTCTCCAACCTCCTACACAAACGAGTGCCAGCATGAAGGCGACAGCGTCCGAAATTGCAAAATGCCAAGAAAAAGCGAAAGCGTATACGGATCAATGCAGACAGGCTTGTCAACCACAATTCAAATTTGGTGATTGGGTCCACGTCACGCGTCCTTTCAGGAAGCACAAGCTTGCAACGTCATTGTCGCAGCCTAAGCAAATCAAGAAGCTGATAGGCAACAACGCATTTCTTCTGAGCGGTAATTCGCGATGGAACGCGAGACGTCTGGTAGCGAGCAAACCCAGAGATGAAGTCAACGATGGGGGCTTTCCGTTCGCAGTAAACGAGGACAACCAACCACCTCGCGAACGTGTTCATGTCCAACCAAGGCAATCTGGAAGACCGTGCCGTCGTCCCCAGTATCTTAATGATTATCAGTAAAACATTAAAATATAAAAGAATAATGTTTATTCTCAGATTTTTTTCAATTATTCCAGTGGTGGTCTTAATTTCAGCTCTAGATTCTGCCTCTGCCTCAAACTCATTAGTATTTATATGTCAGTAACACTAAGTGTATAGCTGATAGAGGTACTGGAAAAGCTTGGGCCTAGAAGCCCCTGCACTACGTTTTTACTCAGGAGTCTCAATAATCTAAACATCCAAACATACAAAGAAGCATCAAGGCGTTTCTGCTCTGTAGTTAGGACTATGGCTTCCTCCAGCAGTGGCCTTAATTTCAGCTGTTGTGCTCGCCTCAGTCTCATACTCATCAGTGTCAGAGTCACACACGGTGTACAGCTGATAGAGGTACGGGAAGAGCTTGGGCTTAGAGGCTCCTGCACCACGTCTCAAGACGTCTGTCCTGTATCTGTGCAGGTTTCTCCACAAATCACCTAATGTAAACAAGTATTGAAATGAATAATCATTAGGCTGTTCTCTAAATGTCCATGTACGATTTAACAGCATTGTACTGGGACAAACTGATAAAATCAGGTTATATAGTTTATTTTGTGAGCTGAAGTTACCTTAACGTTGCAGTTTTACAAAAGGGCAGATGTTACATTTGCAAGTTTGATGTAAGGGGCCTTGTATGTCATGACATGTTTGAAAGGTGGTTTTATTTAAACTGATCCAAATTTCCTTGATGAATATAGAATAACAATAGATTTCTTGCTCTCCAGGCAGCCATGACCATCACGAATATTGGATTATGAACAGAAAACCAACATATTTCCCAAAATGATCACATTCGAGCCAAAATTCTTACCAATCTATTAAAGTAAAATAAAGACATTCTCTGCACATCTGGTGATAAAAAGGAAGGGCAAAGGGGCATCTAACTATCTATAAACTGAAGTATGGTGGGGGTAATATTGTCCTATTCTTGAACGACATCCATATGAATTACACAAAAAGAAACCAAGAGGCTATGGCTTACCGATAGTGACAGACTGGGATGCTAGGAAGTCATGCATGCCTGCCATATCATCACACAACTCCTTATCTTCAAACGTGAAGTAAGCTAGATCTCTGCCTGCCTCAGTTGCAGCCATCATCTGAATGAGTCCTACAAATAAAAAGAGACAATAAACATATATCTACACTAAAGCTGCAGTCATCTGACAACTTTAATTCTAATAAAATAAAGAAATAAGCTTGGTCCCTCAAGTCTATTGCAGCAAATACCTGTGATAATTATCAGTTATCATTGGTTATCTTGTCATGGTTCAAATTCACTTATTTTTCCATATACCGGTACATACCATAATTTCTATCTTGTACATCCTTTACTAATAATGTAAAACAATACAAATGCTTTTGTCAAAATAGTATGACCACAATAATAGTAAAACATACAAGTCAATTACAACATAATGAATAGGTTTTAACGTTTCATCATTCATTGTATGAAGTATAGTGGAGGGGCCTACAGTAAAGCAAGCATTGTTTTGGATAGGCCTGACGAATAACTAATTTACAGAAAGGAAGAAACAAAAATAATAGTAGCAGGAAGGAAGAATTAATTGAGGAAGGAAATGGGAAATGAAGCTATGGTAAGGGAAGAATAGCAAGGGAGAACGGAGAACATTACAAGACATAACAAACATTCTGCTTATAAGTGTTGGCTTGCATGGTGATTAAGATATACAGTAGGCTGACGGTTGCACCATGTGAGAGAGGGGGGAGGATTGGGAACTACTGAAAAGGACTGTTGGTAATCTTTCTTTCTTGAGTGTGTGTAGTCCTGAAAAGGACTGTTGGTAGTCCTGAGAAGGACTGTTGGTAATCTTTCTTGAGCTTATAGTTCTAAAGAGAACTATAGCGCCGGTAGGAGAGGATAGGTGGTAGGAGAGGGTAGGTGATAGGAGGGGCTCGACGTTGAGTATCCGTTGGAACTACAAGGGAACAAGAGATATCTTTAAATGTATGAATACATTTTATATTAAGTAATTTAGAGTTCATATTCATCAGCATTGTGATGCCTTGAGCATTTATATTGCACGCAATTAGTCACAATAATACATTGCTTCCAAGTCTCCCCAATGGCCAAGCAGGGTCAAGAAATTATGTGTAAAACATTGCAATGTGAATTAAAAACAAGAGATTTGTTTTTACTTTCAACTTGCCATGAATTGTGAAAGGGGCTCTGCATTTCACTACATTTATTTAATAAACTATCATTTTACTTCTTCATGCAAGAGGATTCTGAATTAATAAGAACTATATTCACATACCTTTTACCCTCTTGTCTCCTCCAAACGCTCCACACCCCCAGTTACCGGATGCTATGGCAGGCAGATGCTCTGATGATGCATCACTATGGAAACCACAGTAAGCCTAGGGATGATGAGAAAACAAATAATCAAGGAGATCATTTACAGTTGTTGCAGTTTTTTTTATTAAACTCTTCAACCCATTGAAATTGCTTCACTCTACATATCCATGTAGTCAGGTGGAATAATTTATGTAAAACAGTAATGGATTTTCATGGGGAATTCGACACCTTCGGGTGTTTACCCAATAACAGGTCTTGTCAGTCACCAGGATTAGCCTTCAGTTTTATGACCAACAGGCTTTAAGTAATGCGCTGCAATTTCCACTACTTGCCGCATATGGAAAGTCATTATCTTACATTTCCCTAACCTGAAGGGACTCTCCGAGAGACTAGGGGGCATTTCTTGATGCGTCTAAGAGTTTGCTGTTGTGCGAGACTTGTTCGCACATTAATGATATTTCCACCAAGTCTGGTGTCAGCAAATTATGACCTACTGCACAAGGAAACTGACGACCATCTCCATATTTATGTGTGTCTATGTGTGTTGCTATGTAAAGGAATCTTAGGGATGAATTATAATCTAAGAGGTATGTTGGAGATATCTTTCATGCAATAGTGGAAAAAAACAATTGCAGCTTTTAGCAGTATAGTCAAATTTGTCTTACCTATGAGGAATGACAAAAACTCAAAGGAAGTAACTACATACCTTATTCAGCTCTCTCCGAAGGCAATCTGGTCTGAACTGATCTTCATAGCGATGAATAACAAGGGCATCGATTGCAACTATCTCTGTCTCTCTTCTTCCCCATGCATCCCTGTAAGGTAAGTGTTAATCTGTTTTGTTACATGAACAGAGAACGGCATGATATCTTAGCCAAGACTTTCTTGCCAAGGGCAATGAGAAGTATTTCCCATTCAGAATGGCATATAGTGATCTACTACTCCTTTCTACCCAAATGAATCATAGATATCATTCTTCAGTATATATAGGCAACTAGATGTAAGTGCTCTACAGATTCTCATGTTGGATTTGACTTGATATTTGTTTGTGTTATCTCCATCAATGTATTTTATAGATGTTTTAATAACAATAATAATAATAATAATAATATAATATTTCTTGTTTACCCAGGGTAGCCTCATCAGTATTAATACTGTTCTCTCTGAGGGCCCTGCAATCAAATTATTACCCCGGCTTTAGCCGAGATACCATAAAAAGGCGCTCAAGCATTTTTAAGGAATTTCTTCCTACCGAGTTTTGATGGTACATGTTCACAATTAGAAGTCATACAATTTTTTTTACTGGGATTGGAATTCTTAGTTTGACCATGAAATTTCATTTAAACTAAAATTTCTAAAGAACATCTTGCTATTGTTATGTGTCATATTGGATGATCTATTCATGACACTGGCACAAAAAGTTGACATTAAATTGTGTCATTATATCTATTCTTTCGGCACTTCACAACACAACAGTAGCAACAGAATTAAAACAAAACAAAATAATTAAATACCTTTGACAAAAAAAATCACCCCTTTTCAAGACAGTTCTCTGCTCATGCGCATAATTAACATTAACATACATGAATATGTATAAGGTTTGTAACAACACTAATGCTAAATTTTTTAACTTGATGTTTGTGTATCGTAACAACCTAGGCTCTCACTTACCTTGGGGTGGAGTCTTTGAAGGTTCCTTTCCACTTGAATGAGTTGGCATATCCTGAGTAGTCACTGAACTGTTCAGCACCTGGACAGGAAAAAACGTTTAGAGAAATGGAAGAGAGTAAAGGGAGGGATCGACAAAAGGGAAATAGATTTTTGTAGATGGAGGGAGAGGGGGGTATATAGAAAGGAGAAAGGCGTTGTGGCGTGCGCCTGTAATCCAGCTAACAGTGGAAGTTACAAACTGATTCAGCCGAGGACGCAGGTTCGAAACTGAGTCACGTCTTTCGGATGGTGACGTTAAAGGTCGGTCCCCAGACGTAAATAATCATATCTGATTGATACACGTCTGTAAAAACCCAATACACACACGAGAGAAGAAGAGACAGAAGATAAACATACAGTAAGTACTCAAAACTGATAAAAGATGTACATCTGTAAATTAATTGGCATACTATGAAATTATCCTCTTTTTCTTCCCCATCATTAAAGTTCAATATACATTCCAATTAGCAATAAAAACTACTATTGCAACTCCTTAACACATCTTTAATTTCTTTGTTCAAATTCATAGTATACTGTAATATACTATAATACTTTTTTTTATAAATGACACACTTTAATCTAGAGCACTGAAGAAAAATGTATCACAGACATACAAAGATACTTCAATGCAGGCAAACCCCTCCTGCTTTTCAACTTTATATTTGAAGCAGTGCCTAGTTGTTGAGAAGACCTGAGGCATGGATGCTGAAATTTACTCATCAGGGAGCAATTCCCCCTTTAAATTCTGTGTGTATATAAGCGAGTTCTAATTCTAAGAATTTGATAAGATTCTTAATGCTGGGACTACTAACCTTTAATGATGAGACACTCATTGTCATCAAGAACTTCTGTAATGAGCCGTGTCACTATGAGTTCTGGGTTTATCATGAAGCGAATCTCCTCTTGAACACAACCAAACCCTAATGCTCCTCCACCAATGTACTTATTGGCAAAGTCCATCTAGAAGGATAAAGAATTAATGGTATTTTTTACTCAACTGAAGAATATAGCTATATGTTATGCTGGGTTTACATTATGTTCCCGGCGGCCACGGCAGCCCCATTTGCCAGAAACGTAGGGCGCCGTGCGATTTTGGCCATTTTTTCTCTGTATTCATATATTTTTTTATTATGTACTGTCACGTTTTGTTGCGTTCACCCGTTTTACTACGCCCTACTAGGTTTCTCATCCGCACCGTGACTGCTGTGGCAAATTTTTTGAGATTAAAAATCTGGCCCGGCATCCACAGCAATCACGGCCTGTCACGTTTGCCAATTCCATCCCCCCGCGTTGTCTCACGTCCATCCTGTTTTGTCCACGGTGGCCTGAAACGTGATTGCCGTGGCCGCCGGAAACATAATGTAAACCTAGCATTATGCAGTAACAGTGAGATTCAAATCGTCAACATTATACATATAAACATCATCACTACCAACATCAACTTATCATCATCACCACCACCATCACCATCCTCATCATAATCATCATCATCATCATCATCATCATCATCATCACCATGACCATCACCATCACCATCACTATCACCATCACCATCGCCATCGCCATCACCATCATCATCATCACCTCACCATCATCATCATCACCATCATCATTAACTAACCTGTAGCATTCCATGTCCTTCCTTCTCTATCATGCCCGATGCAGCCATATGAAGTCTAGTGAGTTGTGCTGTACTCTTATCCCACCTGGGTAGATCTGACAAAGCCCTGCGACTGATTGTCACAGTTCCTGTGGGTACTAAATAAGGAACAAGAAAAACACAAGTATTATATCTCTCAATCTTTTGAGTGGACAGGGGAAAAAATATTCAAGCATTTACTTGTTAACTCTTCAAGAAGCTTGCTCTCCAGCAAAATTTAACCCATTGCTTACAGGTACCAGTTTGCTCCTGTATTAAATCCTAGAGAATGAGATAATTCAGGAGCCAAAGGGATAAGATCTTTCAAGTCTAGCCATTCTTGCACCACAAATGTAGTACCACTTTTTTTTTGGGGGGGGGGGGTTGGGGCACCTAAATCATGAGTGAATATAATGGCCTACATTGGTCTTAAAACTTGTTCAAAATACGGTTTAACAAAGGAAGTTTGTCTAAAATCTCTCTCCGAAGGCAATCTGGTCTGAACTGATCTTCATAGCGATGAATAACAAAATCTAAGTTTTCCTTTGTATAATGTGATCTTAGACCCAGGGTCAGGTTTAACTGAACTAGTAGAATACAGATCTGTGTGTTTAACATACATGCTAAACTACTTACCACTTTCAGTAACTCTGCGGAAGTAGTTCAGAATACACTTTAACTTCTCAATTTTCCTGTGATTTTTGTAGCCTTTGCCCATTTCAAATAACCTAATGGATAAAACAAAATAAAACAAGAACATCATACAGTTACAAAACCCCAGAAGGGTAACAACAACAACAACAACAATAATAATATTAATGGAGTCTTGTATAGTGCTCATGTCTGGCACATTGCAACTCCTGGTGCTCCATTATTATTACCCTAACTTTAGCATGGCTGGTATTACAGTGCTCGAGCATTTCACAGAATTTATTCCTGCCAGATACCCATTTAACTCACCTGGGTAGAGTGTGGCAAGTGTATATCAATGTCTTGCCAAAGGGCATTAGTGCTGCAACAGGGATTCGAACCCACAGAGTCAAAATGCCGCTCCTTTCCAACCAAGATCGTGGATGAGCCATAACACAACTCCAATGCTCCAATCAAAATTTGAATATCCAGATGCCCCATTTTTTTTCCAGACTCATTTATTGTTAAATGGCTTTGCTCACTCATGCATGAATGGTATGATGATTTCAAATGCATATCATCTGTAAAGAGGATTAATTTATGTTTATTTCGATATATGAAAGATAAGTTTATATGGAATTGAATTGAATTGACATTTATTTCCATCATGATGACAATATATACAAGGATAAAATATGGAATATCATAACAGATGACAATATCAAAATTACATATAAATTGACATAATAGCATTCAAAATATAAAGAAAATATTAAAGTATATTAAATATCTATTTGAAAATCTTAACTTTAAATGGTGTCCACTTTCTTTTTTGTTTGCTGAGTGTATTTGGTGTGTTATCATCATTGTCAATGTACCTGTTGAAGTTGATGTCAGGGAACCTCGAGTACTCTGATTTCTTTTGCTGAGCGTTACGTCGGGGGAAGGTGCAGAAAAAGGCGTTGGCAAGAAGGCTGGCTATCTGTCGCTGGGACATGGTGACGCTGTGTGTTATCTGTCTTCGAAGTAGAGGAATGGCCTGAAGAGACAAGACAAATGGAACAATACATGCAGTCGTAAGGCATTAATCCTCATTACCAAGGCATTAAAGGCATCGTTTAACAATGTTAAATCTGAGATGCATGGCCCTACGTGTTATCAGTTGTCTGTGATATGGTGTAATATTGAAGCCCTAAAAAAATTGCGCTTCAAAATGATCATGAAGTGCCTCAAAAAAGTAAAAATCTTTGAGTGACCGGTTTTACCATACTCATTTCCCCCAATAGACTGTAGTGTTGTAAAAACCGTTAGAAAAACGAAAAATGAAATTTCGATTTCCAATCATAAATATCTTGATTAATCAGACAGGCGATCGGCTTGTACTAAAAGTCATGGGACTCCTGACTGACCTAAAGGTTTATAATATGATTGCAGCATGAGCTAAATCCAGATGCTTTCACATGCCATGTATAATATGTATAGTACATCATATGTGCACTTTCTAACTAGCCAAGTCATTTTCCTCCCCTACTACTCCTTTCCTACCTGTGTACATAGTTTTGGCAACTGAAGAGCAAGATTGACCATCTCTGGGAGTATCTTATCAAAGAAGTACAAGGTTTCTTCAGCATCCAGTACTTCAGTGAAAAGCGTGTGTAGGGCTCTGAAATTCCAACGCTGGCTGTAGCGGGCGTTGTACGTCAAAATGGCTTCCTTGATAGAAAAGAAAGGAATTTATCACGTAGAGGTGAATTGAACAGATCTGTGTCTGTGATAAACATGCAGCATAAAGAACATCAATGAGTACTGATCGGTATTAATAGTGCTGTATGTAAAACTTTGGTGATCTGACATTCGCTCCAGGCTCTGTGTCATAAAAAACCAGGGTAAGACCTGAGCCTAGCGCATACTACATTGATCCGATTGGGATCCGATTCTTGAAGAAATTGGAATTCTAAACAAAGAACGTTTTGCTGATTTAGATGGTAAATAATGATACTAACAACCAGAATGTGAGTGCCTTTAAGCCTTCTAGTCAGAATAAATGCTGAATCGGCTTCAAATGGTAGACAATTGTAATACTGGTCTGACGTCACTATGATTTTGAGCCAATTTAGCTTTTTCTCCTTACATGTTTGAATGTTCATATATGTTCAGATTAGGTTTTATGGTAGCTTAATCATTTAGGGTTAAGGTTAAGTATGGAATTTGGTCCACAGTTGACGTTAGGAATTTGAGAAGTACAATGTATTACACAATGGCAGTATTTGAAATGCACACTTACTTCTAAATCTACAGAGTTCTTAATTCCACCAAGTAATGTTGCTTCTATCAGCTCCCATCTACTCTGTACCTTCTTTCTGCCAGCCTGTGGAAAATTGAAATAAAGTTGAAACAGACATTGTTAACAAAAGAAAATCAATCAGTAATCACAAGGCTCAAAATCAGTATTTTTGGGAATAAATCAGTAATTTCCTATGCGGCGCTCTCAATCTAAAACAAGGGAAACGCTCTCGGCGGTCTCGCCTGCATTACGCAATTCGATATGATGAAAAATTGAGGTAGGGACATTATTTATAGGCAGGGTGGCCCATTAGCAGGCCCCCCAAAAAGGAAATCCTCTGAATCTAATCAGCATTTTGAAGTGAATATTGACTAAGAATCATCAGAAGAATTATTTACTATTGTTTGTACCAAGATTGATAACTTTCATGAAATATGAACAAATAACAAAAATTGATTTATTAATTCTCATATTAAGTTGTGAAAAATATAATCCAAGTCTACTGACCTAAAATGACCTTTGACCTTGACTTTGTGACCTGGAATTTGTGTCATATGATTTGTGATACTTGATAACCCTTGGGTACAAGTTTCATGGAATTTGAACAAACACTTTTGAAATTATGCTAAAAATTCAAATGTTGATGTTGATGCCACAACATAGTCTAAGTTTACAGACCGGAAATGACCTTTGACCTTGACTTAGTGACCTGAAATTCTACTCACATGATTGGGGATACTTGATAACCCTTTAGTCCAAGTTTCATTGAATAAGAACTTATATTTTCAAAATTATATTAAAAATTCAAAAACTTAACCTTGGTTAAGTTTGTGATGTTGACGCCGCCATCGCCGCCGCCACCACCAGAAAAGCGGCGCCTATGTCTCGCTTTTTGCTACGCAGGCGAGACAAAAATGGCACGCCAACATTGCGCGGACGCATGCGCGCATGGTTATCTGAAATTTTTGGTGATTTTACTCGCACAAAATTGCTAAATATCGATTTTCAGGTCATCACAACACATCAGTTTTCCATGAAAAATTGGCTTCTATTAAGAGAATACTTGTTCCTTTCTGTCTTTCTCAGCGAGTGTTGGATGGCCGCCATACTGCACAGCACTCGCTACGATAAATCATATTTACGCAAAAAAAAACAAAAACAAAAACAATTTTTTTTTTTTTTTTTTTTTTTGGAAACCGTAATTTTAGACAACATTCCGTACTGCTGTAATGATCGTTAATTTCTGTACCAATTACGGGAAATCCGTACTAGTTGGCAGCTCTGACTGACTATCTTATAACTATCTAACTTCTGATTAACTAGCTAACTAAACTAACTAACTCACTCACTTACTATCTAATCTAACTATCTAACTAACTAACAAATGAACGAATGAACCGTCTAACTCACTCACTAATTAACTGACTAAACTAACCATCTAACTAAGTAACTAACTAATTTACTCACGAACAAATGAATAAACTTACAAACTAACTAACTAACAAACTTACCTGATCCTCAACAGGGTAGAGGTTGTCTGGAGAGCAGGGCATCCTGACATGATCACCATCCCACTTGTCTTGGTAATCATCAGGCAAGGCAGCAGGAAGAACATCCAATTTCACTGGGGTCTATTAAAGATAAATGATAGAACACAAACTTACAAAAGTCTGCAAGCACAAGCTCTATCTTGATACTTACTTGAAGAAAAACACACACAAATGCAGACAAAACATGCAGGAAAAGATGGAAACTTATCAAATGTAGATATCAGGGCTAATGCACTAGAAGCAATGTCCTCGCAAAACTCAACCAGTGTTTTGCTGCTGTGTATAAATGCAGTTTTCAATGGACGAATGTAACATAAATGCAAATAGAGTTGAATCATTGTCTTCTGTGGGTCACATTCAACATTTTTGTGTTCTTGCAATTTGTGAATGTTATGTACACTACCCTGCAGCAATAAGTTTGCATTTTCCTATGCTTGGATGGATCATCCTGCTTTATATCACAAAGAGTGCATGGTTATGTGCACCCCCAACCTATCAAGAGCACTGATGAATGCCTGGTGAAAACGACAAAGAAACATAAAATAGCCTCTTACTTTGAACAGAATGGTGTGGTCTTGGGACGGTATTACCTCAGGTAATACTTCTGTACAGGCTGGTGCCCTGTTTAGCTCGGAGATAGGAGAACCCTTCCAATATGATGAAGTTGGGACATCTTTGGAGTTGGCTTCCTCTTCTTCCAATGGTTCTGAACTTTTAATGTCAAAAAAAAAAAAAAACACAGAATGAGTTTGCTAAGTCAAGAACATATGCCTTACAGAAGTTACAGTCTACCTATGAATATGAAGCGTTATATATGACGAAAAAAATATTTAATATCGGGACATGTATGGAAAAAAGCTTTACAGCTGTTTTAGAACTATGTAAGTTTCTTTGCATAGGCTAGCCTAATAAGGGGCAATAATAATACAGCTTCTAAAAAGGAATTCACTAAACACAATACAAGGTAGCCAAGAAGTATTCTATTATTTCAATTAAGGTACAAGCAACAAATTTGTTTACTGTTCAAAGATCGCAGTCTCAATCAATATATCCATACAGTGATCAACATTGCTTAAAAACAGGCTTTGTCAAATGCGACAGGTTAGATGTAGCACATGCACGCAGCTTTCTGACTTGCATTGCATTTAAATGCAGAAGTAGAGAGAGAGAGAGAGAGAGAGAGAGAGAAGGGAGGGGGGGGGGTGAGTTGGGAGAAAATGGGAGGGGGGCAGAAGGAGTGCAGGGTAGAGAGATACATGTAGATACAAAGAGAGAGAGAGAGAGCAGACAATCAAACAGAGAAAGTCGCAAAGAGACAGAAAAAAAAACAGACAGAGTGAGTCATACATACAAGAAGACAGACCAGTCTGCAAGCACAGACCCTTTTATTTGACACTTTATCACAATAATAATTGTGTATTGAGTGAAGACTAGCCCAGTCCCTACTTGTAGAGCAGCTACACTATAGGGCCTATTGAGTATAGTCTACTATAGCTCAGACCCTCTGTTATACATAACAACGGACAAGGGTTTATGCTTGCAAACATAAGACAGACAGAGAGCTTACTCAGTAAACAATGGCTGTGATCCATCCCCATCATAGATGTATTCCTGTGTTGGACTTCCTGGTTCCATCCGAGCATAATTCACCTCTGACCTTTTCACTCCATCCCCATCTTCTCCATTACCAGAATTTCTTGTCACTTCACGACCATCCTTTGAGGTTGAAGGTCGTTCAAGCTCATCGGCAGATAGTCCTTTTTGTGCACTCTCTACAACATAATCATACCAATCTGTCCTACGATATACACTGTTTTCTGGGTCCTGTTTTGGGGTGCTAGTCCTTCCTTGCAAAGCCCCATCGCTAGCTTCTGATAATGCAGCTATCCTTTTACTTTTAGTTCTTGAATTGACACCAGCTTCTGTAGGTAGTTCTGATGTCTTTGAGGGTGAAGATCGTTGCATGAGATCGCTATCATTGTCTTCCAGATTCTCAGGGCTATCTGGTGGTGTTTTCCATGGTGAATCTGCTTGTCTGGTTATAGTAATAAAGAAAACAAAAACAACAACTTAACAAAATTTCAATCAATTTATACATACTTACATACTTCAGGAAAGGTATACAAATGCATTCCTGACAATAACTAGTACACCAACACATCCAAATCATCATGTGTTGAGGACAGACTGATGACCACAGTTGCTAAATTTGTCTCCCTTCAGGCACACATGATACCAAGCAATCAAACAGAATTTAGATTATCTTACAGAAGTTACAGCTATATGGCTGTAATAAACATCAACAAATGTAGGAACATTATAATTAGCTTATTTTGTGTCTTGGAACAAAATGAACAGTCGTCCAACATTACATCATAGAGATATTAAAAACTATCCCATTTGAAATCATTAATTGTGCAGCAATTTCAAATATCAAAAATTCTAAAATTTCCTATAGTTTATAATTGATTTCATTCAAATATTACCCAACCTGTTTTACTGACTACATGTATTTTTGCTTTTATACTGTACATACATGTTTTAACTGGTGCAATGTTGATTTCCCTGAAGTCATAAGGTAGCCCTCACAATTAAACTCTATGGATGACTTACTTTCTCCTTTCAGCAGCTGCTGCCATGAGCTCTCTCCTCCCCTGCATCTCGGCTCTCTCTTCTGCACTCATCATTGCCTCAACTTCCTCGTCAAGGTCTTCTTCAAATGCACCTGGAAATGCAAATGCAAATGAAAATGCAAATAAAGAAGGTTTCCCTTGAGTAAATAAGTGGTGTGACCCAATAAACTATATGACCACTGTTTCACTAAACCATCAGAAGTATACCCTGATGTTGTGTGTTTGGACAAGTTGTGTGTCCAGACAGTAGATTTAAAACAGCAATTTGAAGAAGTTTACAAGCAATATTTCATAAATCTTCTAAGACTTATGTTGGACAATGATTACAAATAACTAACAGCTCAAATATTCATGATGGTATAGTGCTATGTGATGAAGATTTTAAGTTCAATACAAAGGCAAAAGAGAAGTCTCTTTGTTTAAGTGTCCGTACACCCAATCCCCCTATCATTAGTTCCCCAACAAATCATTGAAACTTGTTTAATAAATCGAACACGCGTTTTAGTGGGATTTCGGTGAACTTTTAGGCCTACTTGTGACGGTCTCGTGAAATGATGCTCAGGTGCATCCAGGGATCTAGTACAAATATGAATTTATCACATGACAACGAAAAATATAGACACAAATAACTGTCTGCGATCTGGAATTCCTTAAATTTTTAATAAAAATGACATTTGATTATCTCAACTATTGAACCTTCCCCCATCGGTGCAGATCGAGGTTGTTAATTATAATAGAGTCAGACATAGTCTCAGTGAAACAACCATCAACAAAAGATGAAAAGCGACTGCAATACTGCATGATCTTTTTCCATAAAAACATGCAACTGCTAGGTCTTACTTATACTAGTTTGAAACCTTCTTGGTACATGTACCCCATGCATAATTAGTATGGAGCCTTGCAGACATCATTTGTATTGATCACTATCATTAGTATCAGTGGTATTATACAGCCATCATTCGACCTAAAGTGACAAGAAGAAACACAAACCTTTCTTTCCCTTGTCTTTTGCTGTAAAATGGAAATCCAACTTGGACTGCCGAAATCTCTTTTGGGCTGAATCGTCCAACTCTCTGTCCCTCCTCTTGGGCATTATCAGATGGTATTGAATAACAGCTTCAATCAAAATGATCCATCTGAAATTCAACGGCTCCTGCCTGGATTGTAAATATAGTATAAATACAGGATGTCAGGAAGGGAGAGAACTGAGATTGAGAAGAAAGCAGGAATAGTTTCTGTATTCAATCATTCATAAACATGCTGCTGTTTGTCTATATTCTGTGTATTTTGTTTGTGATGAAATGAAGCAATGTCTTTTATGAAATATGATTTTGATATCAATATCAATATTATCATTATAATATTAATAAAAGATAATTACCACCTAGTCCTGGCTAGTGCCTAGTGGCTTAAATTAATTGTAACGTGCCCCAGCAAGTGCAAGTCTTGCCATTCAACAACATTAATCTATTATTAATAAATAATATTAATAGTATTATAGGGTCTAGATCTAAATCAATTCAATGATCATGATCCTATATATTAATATAGACTATATTCTACTCCTAGACTCTAGACTAGAGGCAAGAGGCTAGACCTATTCCCCTAGACCGAAGATTTCTGTCTCTTTCGTTCGTTAGCCTCTGATTTGTAGTCGGCCTCTCTTTTAGAGAGGAGCCGACCCTACCCAAATCAGAGGCTAACGAACGAAAGAGACAGAAAGCTTCGGTCTACTATTCCCCTAGCATAATTTTCATGATTGAACTTGAAGAAAAAACTTACAACTTATCGACTGGTGGTGATGGAGCATGAGCATCAGTGCAGCACTATATTATAATATATAAACATAATAAATTGGTATAAAATCTTTCTCTGTATTTCGCAAGCCCAATTTCAATGCCTAACAAGTTGGTACATGGTGCATGCTAGCTATGTACGTAAAATCTAACCAGTAATTTTTTTGTACAACCGCCATCTGCGGTTAACTTTGACCAATGCCAACCGGTTGGAAAGAAGAATCATGACATTGCCCGTGATTAATTGTGTTGTAAGATCTTGATTTAAATATTTTTTGGATGCCATTGCATGATCATACATTTTTCGTTATTTCCTATTTTATTGAGGTTAAATGACAGTGCTATTGCTAATTAAATTATGAATTTTACGGTGATATAACACTCAACGTACATTTATAACGGCCCCACTAACCGAATTTAGTGTTTGGTTTTTAGTATACAGGCGTGCACTGCAGCTCAGCCTCAGCAGTAACTCCGGGGAGCTCCGGCGTCGGAGCTCCGGATCCGGAATCGGAACACGAAAACCAGAAGAGAACGGTCTCATTTTATAGAAAACTGGAACGGTAGTGATTATAATTTTGACTTACTTCGGCGTCGGCGTCGGAGCTCCCCGGAGTTACCTCAGCAGCTGCCCAGTGCCACACATAGCTGCATCGCTATCCTGGATTCCTGGCTGTGTATTAAAACCTGTTTTATTGATCTCAATATTTCAAACACCACTGTTGACTGTACAAAATTAAACTGATTTCACTCAAAATCGGTACTTTAGTGACAATTGATGACACCTAAATAGCAGTAAAATACAATTTTTTCAACTCACCGATGTTAGAAAGATTAAAAATTAAAATCGTAAGTCCACTGTCAAACTTGCTTACAAAGTTACAGTTTTATCGGCATGATTGTGTGCATTTGTGTGTTGTAAGTCTATTGACTATTCACGTGTGAAATTGCTGCCTATTAGCACATGGTACAGCGCTAGAGGTCCATACGCAGTATTGACTCTCTATGCTTTGCTGGAGTGCCCAGTGCCACTCCAGCAAAGCACAGAGAGTCAATGCTAATACGTATTGACCTCTACTCTCTAGCGCCGCACTACATGTTAATTAGGCAGCATTTTCACACGTGAATAGCCAATACACTTATAACACACGAATGCACACAATCATGTCGATGCGGCTGTAACTGTAAGCAAGTTTGACAGTAGACAGAAATAACCGTCTGGTGTGGCGCGGGTCATTCTTTAATAAAACTGACATTTGTTGACATTCCCCATACATATGTATAGAGGCGGTCAGAGGAGCCAGATGCAATCTCAGTGGAACAACCGTCGATATCAGAGACTGAAGCTTTCGGTCTAGTTTGACAGTAGACTCGCGTCACTCACGATTTTAATTTTTAAATTATTCTTTATAATAACATCGGTAAGTTGAAAACATTGTATTTTACTGCTATTTAGGTGTCATCAATTATCACTAAAGTACCGATTTTGAGTGAAGTCAGTTGAGTTTTGCACAGTGGTGTTTGAAATGTTGAGAATCAATAGAACAGGTTTTAATACACAGCCAGGATAGTAATGCAGTTATGTGTGCCCAGGCCCAGCGCCATCCTGCGCCCGTCAGCGAGCCAGCCATTTCTCGCGATCTTCCTACGCTATGGCCTCGCGCCGCGCCTCGGGCTTCATAGCTAGTGGACGTGGGCTCTTATTTCTTCTCATACAAACTTACAAAGCACTTCGAAATCGGTGAAGAATTAACCAAAAATGTGGAAATTTGTTTACGGAGTGATACTATTTTACTAATTTTAGCAGTGATTTAATTTAATGATAGACTCTACTATTAGTGTTCGCTTACCTTTCACTAACTCCAGGAAGCTCCGACGCTGTTACTGTTACTTCTCTGTTTCATAATATGTTAAGAGGGTTCTGGGTCTGTGGGTCATAACTTGAACAAAAAGTTTTTTTTGTCATTAATTCTCTGTTTCAGAATATGCTGAGAGGGGCACTGGGTATTCAGAGGTCATTGTTTCGGCTTCTGCAGACAACAGCAGTATGTCACAAGGTTGTCGCAGGGAGAGTAAGAGTTAGTAAAGGAGAGAAACCAGTCACTTACGAACAGTCCAACCCACCCCATTACATTGGTGTAAGGAAGGGTTGGAACTCAAAACACACTGGTAAGTTTGTGTTGCAACTGCAAGTAGAAGCACGTCTTCTGTTTTAAAGGAAAATTGTCAACAGTTTGAATTATGTGATAGCAGAAAAATTTGAGATACAGATTACAGGTTGGTGAAAGTATGAATAAAACAATTAAAAGGATGTTATGAAAGTTGGAAAGGTGAGGTCATGATTAAATCCATGTGAATTGCAAATTAATGAATTGGTCATTGAACTGTAACATTGGGGACAAATATCCTTTTACACTAAAATATATGAAGTTCCATTTCTCTCTTAGTAATCTACCCTCTGGGCTTTTCTCAAGATATGGAATATAGATGTTGATGACATGTTGATTATTCACAATTTCACATATTACAAGAGTAGAGTCTGTTCTGTAAAAAATAATAGAACAAAAAATTGTATTGACTTTTTTGTGCAGAAGCCACAGGGAGAATCATCAGAGTAACTTTACGAATTTGCTTCCTTTTACTTCAAGTTCACATATTGATTTTGTTGTTGTTGAAGAATCTAAACTTTCTTATCGTTCACCTTTTTTCCTTAAAACTTTCACAGTTTTTTCCCTTAACAGCTATGTAATATAAATGGTGGATTTCCATACAATTTCTTTTGGTAATTAGATAATTTAGGTAATTGATCCTATTGTATGGTCAATGAGTCCTCCTGATAATAATGATGATGATGATGATGATAATAATTACAATATTACTACCGGTACTACTATTACTAGTACTACTGTTATACTATACTCATTTGAGAAACGATTGTGTTTGATATAGTATATCATTTAGTTGACTTACCCAAGTGAAAACCAGTTAAATAGTATACCAATTCTTTATTCGTTTGACTTTTACAGCGAATCTGGAAGGGGAAGTTGGCACCGCAGACCGCGCCCTCGAAGACCTCTTTATTAGGAAATTCATGTATGGGACATTTCACAATTGCATGGCAACAGAATTTGTCATCAAGCGAAGAGCCAATCAGATCTTCATTGCCGCCATCATGCTTCGAAATCAAGCCCCGCAGAAGTATTACTTTCTGATTGGATACACGGAGGAACTGCTCTCTCATTGGTTCAAGTGTCCGGTGAAATTAGAAGTTCAGATCGTAGAGGACAAGCCAGTGTATAAGTGGATATGAACTTGTGATGCTACAAACTGTTGGCTGTGGGAATGAAGAGGAAATATGTCTTTACCATGAAGAGATATCCACAAGTGTGACTTGGAACATTACTTGGATGGCTATTTTTGTCATTCTCTGCGTCAAACTTCTTTGCTAACATGGACATGACTTGACTATATACAAAATTACTTTGTTATATGAATAACCAACCATTATAACATTATGGCATGTCAAAAGGAGGATCCTTTCCTTACATTTTTCGAGAGAGAAAAAAAAATGGGCAATCGGGACACTATCGTATTATAAAGAGTTGCAATTGATCCTACAATTTATTTAATCAGGATTCAATCACAACTTCACAGCTCTGTACATATGGGATAAGTGTATGTAAGTTAGTGATTAAATGGAGGACTTTTAATGAAATTGGACCAATCTCAACTCCTTTCTTAGACATGGCACAGAAGTATGAACTCTTTCGTATGCTCAAAATATTTATTATTGAAGGCCATTTTGCCAACAACTGTATTTACCCTGATTATAATAACTCCAATAGTTGTGGGAGATTTGTGATAACCAATCAAAGGGCATGTTACCAAAATCATCAACAATTTTGACTGTACTATGTTTTCCATGCTACTTGGCAGGGCTACACACTAACGTTTTTTGAAGGGGTCTGGATTTAACTTTTACAACTGGTGTGCATGAACCATGTGTGAAAGCTTCAACATTTGGGGGGTCCAGTCTTAGATTTTGGGTGTCACAGGCGCCTGTTAGTGTAGAGCCCAGCTACTTGGTACTGTGTGGGCCACAAAATGAACAAATAGTATTGTCTTTTCTCAAAAAGCAAAAGTAAAGAAGAGTACAAAGGAGTTACCATGATCATCTAGATTGTTTTTGTTTTATTTGATTTGTGACTCCTGTCCAATGTTTTTAAATAGATTTATGAGTGAATTTTATTAAATGATATTGTCTTATATATTTGAAAGACAGTTTCAGCTCCCTGGAAAGAGAAATGGGGGCCTATTGTATCATTATGAGAGTTATCATAATTAATAATCCTCATACCAACAAATGCTCCTCAACTAACATGCTTCATGGGGGAGGTGGGAAATCTTCCCTCCCCCATTACAACAGGAAATTCTACATTTTTATAGGCCGTAGGCAAATCTCAAATACTGATGACTTTTAAAACTTTTTCTTTCTATCGGCGAATCTGAAAATTATCAGCTGACAAAGGAATGAATGAGGGAATGTCAAGCAGTGTTGGTCCTGTGAAAAGTGCTGAGAAGGCTCACAAGTAAGCTTCACTTCTTTTAACGAAGGTTTTTTAATGAAAAATTAATGAAAACAAAAATTGGGAAGCACTTTGCAATTGGAAGGAAAAGGTGCTCTTCCAAGTAATACGGTGGGTAGTATTGTCCTCAGACATTTCAGTTTATTTGATTTGCGGGAAATTGATTGTTCTTAGATTACACAGAACAGATGATGCAATTTCTGCTAATATTTTCTGAATAATGATTTACCTGGAACTATTGTTTTGTGGGTTGTATGATTATGAACTATGCAATAAACTGAAATGAAACCCGAGATATGTCTAAAGAGCTTTTTATTCTATACTTCTCTGTTCTCTCATGAATTTCTGCATGTTTACCTGTTGAGAATACATGTACATTGTAGTTCAAAATATATGGATTGTCCAACCTATGGAGATCATTAAATCTATGCAAATCTCAAATTGGCAATTTGGTTAGTGGATTGTGATGTAATCACAGACAGCTCTCTAGTTTGTCATGTACAAAAAAATCACTAATTTCTGTTCTCATTGGGGCATGTACCACTCATCATGTATTATGGATAGCATATAAAGAGCCATGCACCTGAGTCATTTTGAAAAATCAACATTTTAATTATTCAGTGTGTTGACAAAAATGAGAAGGTTGTCTGGCACAGTGATTACATCGTATGAAAATTAATAACTTTCTTATTTTGTGTCTAATTTCATACAAACTTTCATGTCTGCTTTAATTGTTCTGCTTTCTTTTAGAGAAGTTATCTACTTAATAGGTTGGAATTTACTTTAATTTCCTGGGCCAGGTAAGAATAAGGTATGAGTCATGGTGGTTATGAAAAAGACACTAAAATAAAAATGTATACCGGTATAAGCTTATAAATCTGCAATGTGGAAAGCATGATAAATTATTGGCCTATAATAAGCTATCACTTGCAAGCTTCTTGTCACGCAACTCTTGCATTAGAAACTGCATACCATGATTTCTGTCAGAACAAACATATATTTTCACATTATTTACCAAAGATAATCATACAAATACAATTTTAAGTTTCTTTCAGTGTAGTAGATTTGTCAGTTTGAGGTGTAGGACCCTACGTCGAGAGCAGTGATCCCTTTGCTTAAATTTTGATTTATTTAAACTTCAGAATGGGTCGAGGTCCAGGGTTATCACATCAACCTGAGTAGCCGGTTTAATTTTTTTTTTTTGGGGGGGGGAGGTTGCTATTAGCTTGCAATGTAATGAAAATTAAATTAAATTTAAACAAATATTTACAAAAAATAACAATAATCAGGAAAGGATATCTTTATAATATTTGGCGCCCTCTGAAATATACACGGGAGAACTTGTCACAACATAAACTTGCTATCACTAACAGAACTAGTCTAGATATGCACCTAAAATTTACCCCTTTTAAGCGCTCAGATAGATTGGATATTTTCTTTCATCGAAAGGGACAAGATGGTAATTCTGTAAATAGCTTCCAGTCGATCCAAAGGAATAGACTCTATTTTGTTGAGGTATGTTTCTGCTTCGCGTGTAGCGCTAGCCGAAGCTGTGTAGCCCCACCCATCCATTTTCGGGATGGTTTTGCAGTGCAGATAACTCCAGGGAGCTCCGCCGCCACGCCGAAGGCGTCGGACGCCTTCGCTTCGGTGGTGTAGCTCCCTGTAGTTACAGTGCAGACTGTGAACGTACATATGTGCATTTTGTGTGGGCAGTAACAATTCCACTCTCTATTTTTTTACCCTGATACTACGTTGGTTTCAATACGTGACATTAGAAGCAGAAAAGATACTGTGACTGTGAGGAACGGGTCAGTGAAAGTTAGATTTTTTCATTGTTTCATTTGACTTTGTCCCAACTCATTTAATTTTAATTTAACTTGTATTGTACTACTAGCTAGGTCTCAGCTCCTGAAGTAGACCCTCTACTAGTTGTATTAATTGAAATATTGACTTGTCTTGAGACTTGATGTTTTTAATTATATATTTTTGTATTTTTGTATAGGCCTACATGGGGTTTGTATAGAAACATATTTGCAATAAATAATGTGCATACATGCATTCAGGGACATAGTGTGTGTGTGGGCGCACAGCCGGCAGCCGCACCCCCTTAAATTTAAGTTGTACTTCCCAAAAAAAAAAAAAAAACATGAAAAAACACAAAAAATCACATAAATGTTCAGTTTACTTATTCAGGAATGCCTCGGATTCCGAGTCAGAATTGCAGAATTTACCATAGAGCAGTTAAACTTAAGCCCCTCTAAATTGTTGGGAGCCCCAAGTTCGCCAACAATTTGATTGCAAAATTTCACTTAGATTCTAAATTGTATCATAATGTGAAAGAGGATGTCTTTTCTGCAAAGATTCCCCCAAAAAAAAATGTGTTTGAAGACAAATATCGATAAAAGAATACATAATTTGGGTTTTCTCTTGTACGCAGAAAACCCAAATTTTGTATTCTTTCATCAATATTTGACTTCAAACACATTTGTTTTGAAAATCCTTGCAGAAATGTGTCTTAAAAGTTAAATTACATCCTCTGTCACATTATGATACAATTTAAGTGAAATTTTGCCATTTTGTTGGACAATATTATAAAGGAAACATTTTCATGACGGTTACCCGGTAGTGCTATTTGATGAATATATTTCATAAATCCGAAGGCAAAAGAGAAGGCTTTATGTTTGTTAAAGGGCAAGTCCACTCCAAACATAACTTACTTTCAATAGAATTAGAAGTGGAAAAATCAGACAAACCAATCTAATAAGAAAGTTATGAATTTTTAATGACTTGAAAAACTTTGAAAATCACAAGACAAATAGGCAACTCATGAGTCTGATGACTGTGACGTCATGTCCTCACTATCCACTAATCATTTTCTTTAGATTGATAATATAAATTTCCTATTTTCTCCCTAAAAATCTTATTTCTTCACACCAGCATCCAAGTTAGATTGATAGTAAATATGTTTTTGTGTGGATGCACTAACATAGAGTAAATTTTTTTCAGTTAAATCATGAAAAATGTGAATTTTGATAAACTATTTATATAAAAATCCATAATTATGAATATACAATATTTAGAAAAAAATAGTATCAATTCTTCAAAGTTCATGAAAATTTTTTCAAATGTCATGCACGCAATATAATACAAATCATATAACCTGGGCAAAGGCATGGGGAAATCAAGTTTTAGGGGATAAAAAGGGAAATTAATGGGATTAAACTATATAAAGCGATTGATAAACATAGGACATGACGTCACAAACTGATAACCAAATTGGCAATTTGTGTAGTGATTTCCATTGTTCCATAGTTTAACATACTTTTTCAAAAATTCATAACTTTCTAATCTGCTTCTATTGAAAGTAAGTTATTTTTGGAGTGGACTTGGACTTTAAGTGTCCATACACCCAATCACCCATCATACAAAACATTCTTCTTCATTTTATACATGTAGGAATTGACTGCTGATCTCCGACTCCAACGGAGGAAGAAGAAGAAGTAGAAGTAGGTGAGGAGTGCAGACTATCCGTATCTCAAGATGAACTGGCGTGACATGACCGTGGATCCCAGGAACATGAAGAAAGGTTTTCCTCTCTATTCGTATGCTGAAGTGCCTCACTTCATGCAGGGGAACCCGTACATCACACATGGCTACAGAGCTTTCCTATCAAGTGGACAATGCTTCAGAAGGTCAGATTTTAATGATTAATTTAATAGTTCTTATGGAACCTTTTGACTGCCATAAGGCATAACCATAACCAATCAAAGTTGTGTGTTAAATTTAATATCTTTGAATAAGAAAAGCATGCCCCTTGTCTCGAATTGTGAAGTTTGATACCATAGGACATTCTTTACATATATCAAGATGAACAATGTATGTATGGGTCAATAAAAGTACCGATATGATACATGAACATGTAAGAGAAAATAATAACAAACCAATAATAACAGGGCAATTCAACTCATGTTGAAGAAAATACATGCATAATCATCAGAGGAAAAGCTCAGAATTAGCATTTAGGCACATGAAAATGATGTTATTTTACAAATCTGTTATCTTGATTTTGCTGGTAAAACAAATTTGTCCCTTCCTTCCCACCTTACTTGACTTGACCTCTCCTGCTAATCTGCTATTCTTCTTGTTTTCTTTTTTGCTTCTTAACTATGGTACAGTTTTTGCAGCTGGTCCAATGAGACAATCAACGTATGGACCCACTTTCTGGGTTTCTTTCTCTTCCTTGGTTTGACCATCTATGATAACATCATCATGATCCCATTCTACCAGGGCTCTCTCTTTGATCATGTCATCTATACAGGCTTCCTATCATGCTACCAGGTGAACATTCATTTTACATATTAGTCATGGCTTACTTCTAATCATCGGGTCTTTGTGTCCTGTCGGGTGGTCGCTTTACACGACCTGTCGGGAACCGAAAACGGAAGATCATGCCACGTTAAGGACGGGACCTTTCGTAGATTTACTTTTTTTTACAAAGTGTTGGGTAATTTAGACCAGACCATTTGTAGATGAGAGGGTTTGATTTCACAAACGGTACCCCTGACATTTCGTGAATTTATAAAAGGGGCATGTTTCACAAAAGGTCAGGTAACACGACCAGCCGACCTGACACGACCTGATGATTCGAAGTTATCTTTATTTATAGTATAGAAATGATGCATGCAAATGAGTTCATTATTCGATCCATCCGCACCCGAGGTGAGGCTGTATGCATCTATCGTACTAAGTCGTCAGTACGATAGGGTGCATAAACAGCCTCAACAAGAGCGGATAGATCCTGTAAAGAACAAATAAAAACATGCATCATTTGTTTTATACAACTAAACTCCTAGATCCTTGATATTTGATGTAAAAAGATCTTCTTTAGTCATTTTATATGTTGGAACAGATGGGAAAGTAGCCCGGCACTACATCACATTGACACTACCGCTTCAGCCAATTTGAAGTGCCCATACGTATAGTGATTACAACTTTCAAAAATTGATAACTTTCTTATATTTAGTCAGATTTAATTGAAACTTACATCAGTATGCTTCTCTGATTTTGCTGCTTTCTTTTAGAGTTATTGTCTATTTGGGTTGGATTTCTCTTTAAAGCTCATTCCAATATGACGTGGTAACCCTCCGCAAAATAAAAACTCAATTTTACGCGTAAATGAATGGCAACTGCGTGCAACAAAGATTCTGTGCGTATTTGCTGAGCTCTGTGTTATGAGATACAGAAATGTAAAGCATATTACGCTTAATGTCATCGTAAAAGGAAAACGCTTTAGTTTTGCTGCGGTGCTTCATGTCATAGTGTACAATCATCAGATCCCAGACATACTGGTACATGCATTCATCATTTATCAAATTTGTTGAAATTATTTATTACTTCGGGTATCAAATGACAACTGAAGATGGTCCTCGAGAAGTCAAGTCTGAGGAAAAAGAGAAGGACCTAGGAGTTCTATTTGATAAGTCTCTCTCCTTCAGTGCCCATGCGGCTGATGTTGCCAAAAGGGCTAATGTAAAACTTGGCATGATTAAAAGATCTTTCACAGCCTTTAATGAGAAAGGATGGCCCAAGCTTTATAAGGCCATTATAAGACCTACTATGGAATATTGCAACTCTGTATGGGCCCCTGTCTTTAAAAAGGATGAAGATCTACTAGAGAAAGTACAACAGAGAGCGACTAGACTCCTACCCCATCTTCGCCATCTAGACTATCCTGAACGATTAAAGATTCTGAGACTACCTACTCTCTCATACAGCAGACAAAGGGCTGAATTAATTCAAATCTATAAGATTTCAAGAGGACTTGATCGAATTGAGCTAAACAACTTATTTCGGATTGACGACAGTGGCAGAAGCAGAGGTCATAGCACAAAACTAAAAAAGCAAAGGTGCAGATCACAGTTAAGGCAGAATGCCTTTTTAAGTTAAAAGCATAAATAATTAGAATGCGTTACCAGAGGACGCAGTTTCTGCCACTAGTGTTAATATATTCAAATCTGTTGTTGAGAGGCACTGAAAAACCCATCCACTTAAGTTTTCACATTATCAGAGACTACCCAACGTGACAAGGGGCAAATAAGCTATAAGCTTTACGTCTCTATATCCAAGTAAATCCAAGTAAGTATTTCAAATCCTTGCCAAAATAATAAACTGGGCCCCGTCTTACAAAGAGTTACGATTGATCCAAATCAATCGTAAGTCCTCCAATCAATCTCAAGTTTGCAGTCTCCTATCTCTTATGTACATAGTTGCGATTGATATCAATCGCAAATAAGTTGCGATTGATATCAACTCTTTGTAATACGGGGCCCAGGAGTACATTTTGAATGAAATCAACTAATAATTTGAATGGTTTTCTTTTTCTTTCCGATAGTTTTGTATGTTTGCCTCTGCTTCCTTTCATCTGTTTTCTGCTGGTGATGAGACAATATACAAGCGTTGGTTTGGTATAGACTTAGCTGGTATATCGGTAGGAATCTTAGGCTGCTATCTACCAGGGATATACTATGCTTATTATTGTTTCAAGGTAAGTGAATAGTTTAGGAAATCATCAGGACAGTGTTTCAAGAAAACATCATAATTACAAGTTCACCGCCAAGTCATTGCAGTGATTGTATTAAATTTAACACATGTTTCAGTTAGATGTCGGTGAACTTGTACTTATGACGGTTAAATGAAATGATGCCCAGTATTGTAATTGATTTTAGGTAGTTACAAGGAAAGGTACTTCAGTTAAACCTGTATATAAAGACCATCCAAAGGAGACACAAAAGCAGTCTTTATGGGCAGGTTATATACACATGTTTCCTTTAAAGGTAGTGTATCCCTTTTGCAGCCAACATCAAATTCTGTAGAACTTTGCATGAATTATGAATATGTCACGTATGTCCTATCTGTGAAATTTAAACGTTAGCAGTGTCCTACAGTGTAGTATTCAAATTCAAATTTTTTAAACGAATGTTAATTTGTCAAATTAATAAGCGATTGAGTTACATTCGTGACCAATTGACCATGTCAGAGTGTTGAATAGTACCTTCAATGATAAGTATGTCAATTGTCAAATGACAAAGGCAAAATCAAATCTTCAGTTTTGCAGACTGCAAGTTTTCATAGCCTGCTATTTAATGTCATGTTTCTATTATCCCCTAAACCAGTATTATACAATATTTATGGCAATTTCCTCTTTTCATTGTTATTTTCATACCGTAATAATTCTTTCAAGTGTATGTATAATATTGTGTAGAATGTTTTATCTTCAATCAGTCAATCAGTCAATTAATTTTTGGTTCATTAGAAATTAGAATAGAAATACAATGCATTAGTTCAAGGACCAACAATGCAATGTTTACAATGATATGGGAAAAAAAGAAAAAGTATATATATTGATAAGAGATTTAAGTAATTTTTGTTATTGTCCTCTCAGTCCAGAACCTAAGGGTAATCAACATACCATTTTAATCCTATCTCACAGTTTTGGAGGAATGTGTATCTAGTCCTGGCAGCGTCTCTCATCCTCGTTACAATCATGGCGCAGCTACATCCGAGATACCTATCGGCTCAGTGGAACAATCGTCGGATTATGCTCTTCTGTGCCATGGTCGGGTTCGGCATAGCACCTACAATACATTGGGTCTTTCTCTATGGGGGTGTCAACACCCCTATAGTGAAGGTAAGTTATACAGGGATGCCATTTTTTCAGGGTTTTGCTCGATTTTAGGCCTCTTCACCTCTCTGTTTCAGGCTTTTTCAGGCTTCATAGTATACAGAATATATGCAGTTCAATCATTTTTTGTTTTAAAGTGTACCAATCACGTGTTGTAAGATAAATCTACCTACTTTTCTTTGTCGTGTTGGACATTTGATGTGAGTATATATTTGATGTTACTGATATAAATAAACCACCTATATGTATATTCTGATAAAGTGAAACCCCATTAATCAGAACTTCACATTAAATACCATAGACTTACCATATTTACCAAGGTGCGATGGCTCAGTGGTAGAGCAGTGGTCTCGTAGCCAGGAGGTCCCAGTTCGAAACCAAGTCAATGCACCAGTGCCCTTTGGTAAGGCATTAATCTTCATTACCAAGTCCCTCAGAGAGGACTTATAGACGTCAGTGGTTCCTTACTTACACACATACATGCTTTCTTAACAGTCGTGTAAAACAACCAGACTAACCAACCAACCAATGTAATCCTTGCATTATTTGTTATCTCTTTACATGCAGCTTATATTACCCAGGGTCATTGTACTATATCTCATGGGATTCACGGCTCTTGTATTCTATGCATCTAGGTTTCCTGAGGTGTGTTGTCCAGGTGAGTGTGTGTAGAAAGAATAATAAAAATGTTCTGCTTTCTCTCTTGAAGGTGGTATTAACTGTGATACGTACTTGTAGTATTGAACCTTTTCTACGGAATATTGAATCAACAAAATACAGTCAACTCTGCACAAGTTGAATCTGTTAGGACTGCAAAAGAATAATTCGACTAATACAAAGTTTGACTCAGGAAGTGTAAATATCATATAATTTGCATAGTTTGGTCCAGAACATTTATTTGACTTAGGGAAATTTGACTTCTGTGACTTCAAGTTATGCAGTGTTACATGTTATTACCGGTAACTCAGACTTAATCGTTTTGTGTGTGATAACTAGTGCATATTTGAAGATTTATCATGAACTCCTCGATTTGTTGTTACTCATCAAATATTGTTTTGGTTTGAAATTGTTAGATCAGTTATTTGGGGTATTTACTATTTACTCTAAAACAAAATAGGACATAACTATAAAAAGAGAGAACTTGGACAAATATTCTGTCTGAAATGTGACACCCATAGTAATTTCTTTAACCCCATAATAGAAAGTAATTATTTATGTTGGCCTTTAACATATTTGATTTGCTTTTGACAGCCAGAAGTTTGTCTGACATAGCAAGAACATATGAATACAACAAGGAACAAGGATTCCACTGAATACATGTACCAGTTTGAATATACAGTTTATCACTAAGGTCTCGTTCAGATATGACGCGGCGAAACCGTTAAAGAGAAGGTTGAGTTCTGGGAAGAGGTGAAAAATAATTTGTGAGCGTTATCATTGTATTATGCAAGTGTGGAAGAACATCAGATAAAAAAATGTTCCCCGAAAAGCATGGCTCTTCAAATGCCTTAATATTCTAAATATGGCATGTAACATCATAAAAATCGGGACGGATTTTTATGCCACATGTTCGTGTAGTCCCATATACATCTTTCTGTGTACAGTGCTTGTAACTTTACCAAGACTGGGCCAAATTTCTTATCATTTTGATGATTCCAGAACCTTGCAGTATACACCAATACTAATATGCTAGATGATCAACCTTTTCTGGTCGATTCCACAACGTTTCTTTCACAATGCGATCGCATGACCAGAACTCAACTTTATCTTTAAGTTTTTTTATGCTGACGTAAATTGTAATACATGTCACACTTCTGTATCTTATAACACAGAGCTCAGTGAAAATGTGCATGACCTTTGTTGCGCACAGTTGCCATTCATTCACACATAGGTATTTTTTGCAGCGGTTTACCATGTCATCTGAACAAGCCTCAAGGCTTCTTGAACGCATTCCATAAATATGAATAAATGTTTGACTGATTGTATTATCCACGGGAATAATAAAGATTTAATTGTCATTGTGTTTTTATACAGGTAGAGTGGACTACGTTGGCAGCAGCCATCAGCTGTGGCATGTTCTAGTTGTCATAGCGTTCCTATGGTGGCATCAAACAGGTGTCATTATGATGGAGTTCGTTCACAACTCAGACCCTTGCAGAAATGCAGCTCAAGAATCACTCCTCAACCCAAATATTGTGATAGAAACATGATGTCCATGTTTATATCGTTTAAGTCATGTTAGCAATATCTGTAATTGTTGTTGAAACTAATTTTGAGTTCTGGTAATGGAATTGCATTTCGATAGAAACTGGCTCTAAGTGAGATGATCTGATATTTGCTCCAGGCTTTTTTTTGTTGGGGGTAAAGTTATAGGGTAAGGGTTAAGGTTAGGTATAGTGTTTTGTCCAACGTTGAAGTAAGAAGTTTGGTTAATGTCGGATATTGACTGTGGAGCATTTGTCGTACAACTCAAAGTGATTCCAAGTTGTTTATAATGCCAGAGATCAGGGTGTTTGAACCAGTAAAATATAATGAAGCACTCCAACACTCGATCCAGCGCCCATATATACAGCTCATGAACGCTCACTCTCCACACTGGTACAGCAATCAACACTATCTGATATAAAGAACGATTAATGATTCTATTTCTCTCCAAGTGTGTCCATTATACAAAATCTTTATTAATCGTTAACACATTTACCATACTCGGAAAACATGAATCATGAATCTAATTTCTGATTTCTGATTAAGCTGGATTATCAATCGTTTTTCTTGAGCATCTCAGAATCATGTCGTCACACGAATATCCCCCGATTGGTGGCCCAAATTTGGACTAATGGACAGGGGTGTCTCCGACTGAGCTTTTTGTTGTCCTTTCTCCTTATCTTCATATCTAGGCACCAGAGTAGTAATGCTTTGTACTTCTGTACAAATGGGTGTTGACCTCTCTGGCCATGATTCACGACCACGACTCTACGGAAATGTCTTTCGACGTCATATTGGCAATTGCTGTTGTAGGAGCTCAAGGTACAAGTGTGGAATCTTTGAATGTGGTCTCTCAGGTCCCTCAAAGTCCAGAACTGGCAGTAACATGGCGTACGTCCCAACCAAATATCGCGTTTTATACTTGCTTTGGGCATGATGTACAAGTCGGATATTCCTGCACAAGGGAGAAAAGGAAGAAACAATAGAAAACATAATACTTAATACTTATGTGGAAATGAGGTATGCAGCATCGCCAATAAATCAACTACAGTTCAATGAAAATGCGAAAGTGGCTTTAGTAGGCGTTTGCTATGTCCTGGTAGCATCTCGTTGCTGGTTCTCTGTGGTTTTGCTTGGTCATGCTCCTGGTCCAGAGAAAATTCAGGCTTGGACGGAGCTGCCACATCAGAGTAAAGTCGTATTGGATTCTTTTCTGTCTTCATTTCTCCATTCGCAGCATCATCTGTATCCCTGTCAGGCTCGTGAACTTTGCCGGAATGTCTCCTTTACCCCTTATGTCAGTATCTATTGAATGCCTAATGCATGTGTTATCTGAAACCGGCAGCTCCTCCCTTCGCCTTCTCTTTCCGACTTTTCCTAACGCTCCATGAACCTTGTTTTCTAACGAACGCACTGTACGCCTGTTGTCTATGATCAACACCTCCACTTCCTGACTTTTCGTAACGACCCTTGTGTCGTCGCCTCCACTATATAACAACTGTATTGTGTGTGCGATGTCCTATAGCAACGCCTCTTGCTCCCACTTTTTCCTCGAGCCTTGTGAGTCGTAGCTTTCGTTTTCTAATGATCGCAAACTTTGTGTGTTGTGAGAAATTAATGCCTCCTCTTCCTGCGTAACGCTTTGTCCGTAATGGCTTTTGTTATCTAACGCACTGTGCCTGCGTTAAAATCGTCTGGGATCAATGTCATCTTTTGCTCTGTTCTCATGACGCCTCGTGCATTGCAACTCCTTTCTATATCTTCAGATGAACGCCTGCTGTGTGCGCTCTCTGGACCCAACACCTGTCCTTTTCAACCTCTAATGATGCCCCGTGCACCATAGACTCTGTCTTGGTGTGAACTCTCAACCTGGTTCGACACGTGATATTCATCCACTGTAACAAATTATATTCTTTCTTCCAGTGGTAGCGGTCCCACTAAAGGGGGACCAGTTTGAACATAAGCGGGATACATTCCTGACTCCAAGTTTGGTGTGGGTTCCATATTACTCCAACAACAACACTATCGTAATATAATCAATCCCACCGCTGCCACCAACGAAGCACTCCAACACTCGATCCGGGGCCCATATATACCCTCTAATGCATGCTCACTCTTTCTCTGCACTGGCACAGCAATCAACACTCTCTGATATAAAGGACGATTAAGGACAATTAATGATTCTATTTCACTCCAGGTGTGTCTGTTATATACAAAATCCTTATTTATCGTCAAACACATTTATCATACTCGGAAAACATGAATCATGAATCAAAGTTTAATTACCAATTATGCTGGATTATCACTCGTTTTTCTTAAGCATCTCAGAATCATGACCTCCCCCGATCCCTGGCCCAAATTTACGCTCTCACCAGCCAACTTGGTGAGGCAGTACAATATTTTCCAAAGAAAACCTTATGGCAATCACATTCATTGAAAACACAACTCATTTGTACTTTGAAACAGTATGTTTTACATACAAGTCAGGATGGGCTACGTCTATTGGCTCATTACGCAGCTATTGTATGTTTTATATTAAAATTGTTCCTCAGGCATCAATTATTTCTAGTCTTGATCATTGTGCGCTGATAATGGCTGCCGGAGCTAAAGCTAGGGTAATAATTTCCAAAGCTCTTTGGAAGCGCATAGAGATGTTATTTCATAACGTATTATGCACTATACAAGAACTGAACTATTATTATTATTATTATCATCAGAACTCAATGATTACATTCTAAGCTTGCTTTAATACCGAAATGTAGTGGCACAAAAAGACCCGTCCGGAATGCAATGGGCAAAATAATAGTTAGTGATATTTGTGAATAAAAAGTTTCTTTTTTTAAACATATCTGAAAAAGAGTTTAGGTAACATTAAGCCTCATCAAGATAATTCATGTATTTACCAGCTCCATATCCTCCTGATGTGGTTCTACCTCTATGTGATGACATTATTTTCAACAATTTTGCATTCTAGACACGTCTTTTTGTGCCACTACATTTTGCCAAGCTATCTACCCGACATGCTCATATTTCCATTCATAACTTTTGCATTTGTACGTCCCTTTTCATCCAGATGATTGTCTTTCTTTAAATATTTTTGCAGTATTTAATCAAAATTAACATGATGGTCATGTTTCCATAGATTGTTATACCCATATTTATAATTAATCTGATTGAAATAAATTGAAATTTATTGGCCATAACAATACAAGTACATAAAAGTTTATGTAAATGCACCAAGTAATCTATTCATAGAACAAAAAGAATTTTGTATAAAAGTAATTTTGGTCTAGTTTATTGTAATAAGCAAGAAAAGTACAGATCATATAGTAGTTGTTGTCCTTTTTTTTTTTGCAGGGGGTAATAATAGTACCATAGACATTTTTTTTCTTTCCATAGTTTATTTGATTCTTTGTATGAAATGTTATCTAAATTGCCAGTCCAAAGATTATCACTTATGCCATCCCATATATTTGAAATATAATTGTCAGTATATATATATATATATATATATATATATATATATATATATATATATATATATATATACAGTCTTGTAGATTTTAAACAAATGCATCAATGCAAATGAAGTAAATTACAAATATTCCCAGCTAGAGAATTCACAATTTTTTGCTGTATTCTATAAAATAAGCTTTTCTGTTGCAATAGGTGAATTTCAGTAGATAATTTCTTAACAGATACTACTCATAAAAGACACCCATATTGTTCCAGCAATGGTAAATGCAAAACTTGATAGAGGAAACCATGAAGTGAAAGAAACCTTAGTGACTACCAATATAGGTTTTCTCAAACTGGATAAAAAAATATATTACATAATTCTATTTTGGAGGGCTGCTCTGAAACTAATTTGGACTTGGGCTTTGTGCTCAGTGATTCTATCTGTTACAACCAATTGACCGGTATACTAACATGTTCAACTTTTTGCATGATTTTTAAACAAATGTTGTTCTTGAGTCTTGTCCAACCTAGCAACAAGCAATGTATGCAGACTTGATTCTAAGTATTGTAGTTTATTCATTAATAAGAGGTTAATGGAATACCTCGTCACTAGATCCCCAGGAAAGAAACATCCATAAAGTTGAATATGTTAGTAAACTTGTCTATTGACAGACCCTTTTGTTTTGTTGGGGGGGGCCTCCTTTGAATTTTTTAAAGGACAGGTATAGCCCATGTCACTGTTTTTTATTATTGCCATCTAGCACTTGCAAGCAATCACAAATGTCTTTCCAAAGAATGATGTAATACATGTATACCTTTCTTCCTGACTCCAAATATGTTATGAAATAAGTGAATTGATGAATGATATTTTGATTTGCACATTACCTAAATTCTCTGCTCTGTCATATTCATACCCATGAAGATGTACTTGTGTGTGAAAAATTATTTCTTTTGAATCAAAGATTCACAGCCTTGTAAAAGATATTATTTACCTTTAAAAGTTGTTTGTTGATTCCAACAAAAGTGTGTAAAGCTATTTATGATTGTGGGAAAACAGTTGAAAAAATCAATCATTGAGTGTGTTTTAAGATAATGTACCTACTTTTCTTTATTGTTTTGGACATTTGATGTGAGTACTTTATATATATTTGATGTTTTATTGTATGTACTTTGTTTTTGTGTTAGAAATATTTTACAGGCTTTTGATGGTTATCTTAGTGCCCATATCTCTTTTGCCATTGTGTAAACTCAGTGAATGAATTTTGCTGCAGTAGAATGTGGTGGCCAAACCTCCTAGTCAATCAACTCAATTACCATTGACTTGTACAAAGCTTTTTTCTACCAATGGTACTATCATTTTACACAAGTAGAGGAAGGAAGGAGGAGAAGAATAAGGAGGATAAATTAAATAAAAGGGGAGAAGATAGTGAAGAAGAAGAAGAAGAAGAAAGAAGGGAAAAGGGGAATGAAGAAAGAAATGCTTTTTACAACCAAACTGTGTATTTTTATAAGTTTTAATTTGCTTACATTAGTTTACATTAGTTACATTAGTTTTTATCACCTGACGAAGTGTTGCAGCGGCGCACGAAACGTCAAGATCTTTTAGATTCCTTATTGACCACATTGTGAGACAAACTAGCGATATTATTTTCGATAATTTTTAATTTGTTTGTATGCTTTTTATAATATTGTCAAAAATGTGTCTCTTTACCATAAGCCATTATGCAAATAATATATCTCATTTCATGATAAGATTCCAGTACATCTGAACTCAACACATAGTTATACAACTCTCTTTGGCCATACATTCTTGCACAGTGAATATACAAAATGTAATTTAGTGTCTGGTGCTTGGAAAACATGTTCTGAAATATATTGATACTGTCCTAGGCTCTAGATAAGACTCATGTGATAAATATATATTTGTGTCATTTTAGGTGCATATTTTTTGTTCATGCATTGTTTTGGATTAAGATATTTTCCACCCTGGATATTGAATTTGCTATGCAGTTACTTGTTCACAGTTCAATACCTGACTTTCAATTGTTATATTTTAAGAATATCTTCCATCTCTTATTGTGTGATATGTTTTGTTCTATTCAATTTCAGATCAACATGCTTAGTTTTAAATGATGTACGTGTACTTTGAAGACCACACCCTTTGAAAATATTAAAAGATTATATCATAGTAAACCACAGTCAAGTGGCACTCATGAGATGGTGTAGTGATATGGTTTATAAATACACACAAATTAGCTGTATATCATGATTGCATTTACATGTATATGAAGAACATGAATAATAATAATAATAATAATAACAATATTTATAAAACGCAACATATCCATCTCTAGAGATGCTCAAGGCGCATACAAAAAAATTAAATTTATATTAGGAATTAAACATACTTAAGATTAAAAAAAATATTAAATATTAACTTACATGTAAATTCATCATGGCATCGACATGGTATATACAATGTGGCAAAGGGTGATTATTATTTGTTTGGCATGCATTGTATAAAGAAAACATGAAGCACTGCAGTGTGTATCACAACCCCTCCCTCTGTGTACCGGTATATAGGGATGACAAATGCAATACATTACTTTGCAGTTTAAAAAAATGATGAATATGATATGATCGTAGGTTATAGTATCATTTTCTTTACCATTCAGTACTTCGTCTAGCTAATTTCGAGTCAATTATGGGTATTAAATGATTACTTAAAGAATGGCAAGTGTACAGAGCTGAAATTGCTGCTAAATGTATTGTGCAAGTTAATCTTGATGATACATTTTTACATGTAAGTGAACATCTTTATCTGATATATGAACAGGATCTAATTTAGTTTCTTCATTAATTGTGTAACATCTGCTATTATTGAGTATTTCATTATTTCATGCAGACAGCTAGCTACTGGGGGTACAATATATTACAGATGAACAAAAATCACACAATTTAATAATCAATATCTTGTCTACCAATGGTACTTGCAATATTTTGTAAACTTTTCTTTTTAAATTGGACAGTAATAAATTATTCAACTGAATCTAAAAAGCAGATTACTAGTGCGCTGTTGTTTCTTTAATTGTTGCCTTTATATGTACTTTGATTAATATTTGATTGAAATGATAAGTTATTTATGATTCTGATCAATGCTTGTTGATTTCTCATAAAGTTGATCTCCTATAGCTGAGTAACGCTTGGCAAAGCTGAGAAGAAGAAAAAAAGCGAAGTGAGAGAGAGAGAGTGGGGGAGAGCAAGAGAAATTGCCCTATCCTCAGTCACTACCTACTGTCATATTGTATTTTAGAATCTTCATTTAGATACAAACAATGTACCATCAACTCCCCCCCCCCTTTTCATTGCGAATCAGAGTCAAGAAAGAGAGAGAGAGAGAGAGAGGGGGGGTGTTGGAGGAAGATTTAGAAAACTATGAAAAAACAATGGTATTTCTTTGACCGTAAAAAAACAAAACATGAATAAAACACAGAACTTAAAACTTGATGAGAGCCACATCATATGTAATGTACGTGGAGAGACAACTAGAAAGCATGCAAATATACTTTATGCCATATATTCATTATCATTATTTATCAATGATCACATCTGAATCTGAATCTGTTCTGTTCCTGCATGTTCATGATCCTCAATTGGGATATATCGTTGACCAATAAGAACATTAGTTTTTAAGAGAGAATGTTCAGTGTATATAGTACTTTTTTTTTAGTTGAGTCCCATCACTTCGTAGGGAGGTACTGCTTATAATTATTACCTACCCCCTTATTGGAGCACTTCCCAGATAAGAGTCGGGTTTCGATGAGAGCCCGTGATAGCTAAAGAGCAAAGATTAGAAAGATGACTCACTCAAAAGCAGAACAGACTGAGTCTGTGACTCAGTGTTGCAAAGTATCTATTAGTGTGCAGTGCCCAGTGCTAGTGCCAGTATTTAGGTGCACTTTGTTTTAGTTGCGATCAAGAGAAGACATTACATATTACTTCATTTTTAAACAGTCATAGCATGCCGTGTTTATTTCAAGGTCTGTATAGTGAATCGTCATGTATTAAAGACTGGCCATCACTGAAATCCTCTGCAAGAGCAAGTACTGCACTAAAATCTGTCAGCACTATTCCAATGTGTTGGCCTACAGTAATTAATGCGTGTAAGTCATCTTTCAATAGAGTTTCCTTTACCGGAGTGTACGTACTATATAGTACTACTGTGTGTTGACTGAAGCAAGGATCAGAATCAGACTGGATTTATATTAATCTACCATCAGCTATCTGAATTAGCAGGAGTAGCGAATCTCAACTGCAAGAAGATAATAATTTGAGTAAGTTAATTGTTAAATTGTGGTGTCACGAATATGTCATAAAGTTGTATGGTATTACTGCGGCCTTTTAATTTGCCTTTGCCTTTGGACGGGCTGTTGCTGCCTTCACACTTTACTTTGCCTTTTCAGTTCAATGCACAGCCACAGCTACAGGCGCAGGCTACATCCTGAATATGCAGAAATGCTATCCAATATCAATATGTGTAGATCTACGCCGGTTTGATTATGAACAATAATAATTCAATGGGCCTTGGGATGGGCATGGCATTCATTTAGTTGTAGAGTCTAATAGTAAAACTCTAAATTGTGCTCAGTCATGCCAGTCGCCCAGCTCAGAGCCAATGAAAAAGGTGTCTATAGACTAGCGCTAGCTAGAGGCTGAGTAGATCGTAGAGCTATGATTATATTAGGATTAGATCTAGGAAGTCATTCGTAGACTCATTCATGTGCGCTGCATGTATGTAATATAATGTAGTAGTCTAGCTATGTAGTTATGGAGGCGAAGAAGACGGTAATGCTAAATTGTAGTCGTCTGCAAAGACAAGTTGGTGTTTTCTTATTTTTATTTAATTGTATTTTTATAAATAAGAGAGGAGAGTACCGATAAACAATTAAGAGCCAGAATAAAGTTTGATTATGAATGGTGTAAACATGATGGATGATTGAAAAGGCAACATGGAAGTCATATATATTATGAAGCACTCGCACAACAAGTGCAAGGTTCTTTGCAAGATAACCTTTTATTAGGTACCGTAGCCTTAAGGGCTTGGTGATAATGTAAAATATTGATATTGATATCACCAAGCCTTAAAGGTAAAGACCAGTTTTGGAAACGCCCCTCTCTCAAAAAATGAAATGGAAGCTCTCATTACCAATCATGTGAATACCTTGAATACCTTGAATACCTTGAATACCAAAGCTTCTGGAAGAAAGCCGTCTCCAGCTGTCGAGCTTCCAGATCTAACTTCAAGGGGATGTCCCAGCTTCTGGGTCTTGCACCATGGTCTTTTTACATCTGTATCTTGCTTGCTGGGTCATATCAGGATTGTCATATTTGGAGTGTCTACTGGGAGAAGGGTGACTTATACTGCTCCTTCTTCCAGTGTTTGTCAAGTCTGGCTTTAAAGCTGTTCACCGAGGTTGCAGAATATGTTTTGACTAATACGTGATGATACAAATTTTGCCGGGAAACCACCTACTAATTGATATATTTGGTAAATTATTATATCTATTGGGACCAAATAGATATCGCGCACGTGGTCGTGTAGTCCCATATACATCTTTCTGTGTACAGTGCTTGTAACTTTACCAAGACTGGGCCAAATTTCGTATCATTTTGATGATTCCAGAACCTTGCAGTACACACCAATACTTACATGTATACATGTACATGTATGCTAGATGATCAACCTTTTCTGATCGATTTCACAACGTTTCTTTCACAATGCAATCGCATGACCAGAACTGGTCTTTATCTTTAACTAGCTCCCATAGACGTGCACAGAGAAGCAGGTAAACAAACCCTAAAATGCGTCCAAAATCACCCCTTCCCACACCCGACGAATATTGGACAGTGGCCTTCACGTTTGCTATGCCGTTCCTGCTCCTAATGATGCCTGGCAATTAAAAATCGGAGGCAAAAATAACGAAATATTAGCAAATATTTTACCAGAGTGATACAGCTTAGCTTTCTTTCACGTGTGCTGTGTGACTTTACGTTTTGCGTTACAAAGAGGTTTGACCTCTGACATGTGTTCACGGCACAGCACATTTTACGGGAGCAGCACACTTTACGGAAGTGCCGTGAACACATGTCAGAGGTCAACCTCTTTGTAACGCAAAACGTAAAGTCACACGGTACACGTGAAAGAAAGCTATTAAAGCTGTATCGCTCTGGTAAGATATTTGCTAATATTTTGTTATTTTTACCTCTGATTTTTAATTGCCAGGCATCATTAGGAGCAGGAACGGCATAGCAAACGTTAAGGCCACTGCCCAATATTCGTCGGGTGTGGGAAGGTGTGATTTCGGATGCATTTTAGGGTTTGTTTACCTGCCTCTCTGCGCCCTGCCTCAACGGTTAGCGCGGCAATTGCGGCGCTTACCCTGCAATAGCCAGAAGCAGCTCAGCTGTCAGGTGTGAAATCATAAGCCATTAGCCTGGGATATCTTTCGAACGATGGTGCATGTATGAATATTCAAGAAAACGAACCGTCACCCATGACAACAGCGAGTGACGTAGCAGGCATGACAAGGATCGGAGCACGCGTTTTTCGTAGTAGCAGGGGATACGCCACTGACATGCAACATACATGTACACTGTACGAAATAGAGCCGTTCGTGACTTTGAAAATCCTCAAATTGTTGCAACCGACGTTTCATCCTCTTCCTTCTACTGTTGTTTAGCTATTATTCTATCTTTGACGATGATTCTTTCTCAAAAAAAAAAGCAAGCAGGAAAACCATTGTATCCTTTGAAATCTTAATAGAACTGTGGCGCGCCATTTTGAAGAACGAAGTCGACTGTCAACTTCCGGTTAGATGCACTGCGCGTGCGCACAGGTTAGGTCCTGTCAATCTTCTGAATATTCATTTCAAGTGCGATAGTCCCAGCCTAAGGCAAAGCAGGTTTGAAAACAGGTAACATTTTGAAGCCCCGGCTAGATGTTAAAGGTACTATGTCCCATTTGCAGGCCCAAAAAATGAAAAGGTTAAATTCCAACGGCATTTGAAAGACAATACTAATTTAGAACTTCCCTAAAAAAGGGGGCTTGAAAATGTCTTTAAGTGGGAAAATAACGACTATTAGTTGTCGAATCGACTTAGGAGCTATAGAGCCAGTAAGTAATAGTCTGAATTTTCAGACCATTGTACCGAATGGTCGTACGTTTTATGCTGCGCAAAGATTCAATCAGTTTAATTTTGGCCATTACAAGAAGTGGGTTATTGATGTAGACAAATGCTCATGTACCCTTTACAGCTCATTTTATGTATGTTATTACCAAAGATGAAAAAAGCCAGTCAGTCACTCAATAGTGTCTGACAGTGAAGTCTAGCAAGTAAACGGGTTTCCTTGCATAATTTGAATATTAGGACACTGCTAACGTTTAAATTTCACAGATAGGACATACATGACATATTCATAATTCCTGCCAAGTTCTACAGAATTTGATGTTGGCTGCAAAAGGGACATAGTATCTTTAACCCGGATTAATTTACCAGGTGTGAAAACATAATTTCTTAGTCTGGGTTATCTGAACCAGGTGTGAAAAGGGTTGTAAGCAATAGATCATAGCGAGCATGTGAGAGTTTCGAGTTTCATAGCAAGATCGCCGGCTAACATGGTATACCCACATGTTCTATATCCGGACAGGTTGGTTATCGGGACAGTTGATTTTATCAAGCAGTAATAGACATTCACATGCACAATTTCATAAATCTTTTATGACTTTTGTAATTTGACTATACTGAATGATGAATATATGTGATGATAAGTGCTGTAGATGTCTACTGCTGTTTGATGCATAGCTTTTGTTTAATCCATATCTATAGGCAAAACTGTCATCTTTAAGACACACAACCCCTACAGTATCATATGAAAATAACCTGAATATTCAGCTTGATCTAGATGGTAGAGACAAATGGAGTCATCTTGAAACTATATTTGATTATTCGATGGTGTACAGGGCAAGATTTTTGTTGAATTTTGCTTATTATGAATCTTATTTGAGCATTATTTTCTCCAGCTCTTACACATACTTAATACAAACATGTACATGTAGATGTCAGCTGTGGCTGTAATTCACATAGCAATACGTACAGATGCATCTTTGTGAGTGTTTGAAAACGAGAGTCTTACTCTTATCTTAGGCTATATACATGTACATGTAGGTTAAAGCCTCACACATAGCAGCATTACTCTCCTGGCTGTGTATAGAGATGGGCAACACTATACTGCAGTACATGAACATGCAACATTTTGTAAAACCTGCTGTATGATACATGTACTTTCAAATGGTTTCGATAAACAATTTAATGAATCAATGTTGATTACAAGTAAAAAACGAATGGAACTTACAAGTTTCGTTGAGGAAAATTACCTTGGTTTTGCAGATATTTTAGCCTACTTTTAGCGATTGGGCCAACCGTATTCAGCTATGTTCCGCCATTTTCTAATTTTGTGACGTTTTTTCAAAATGAAGGGAGACCTCAACGCCCGATTACATCGCATGTTTTTTATCGTTGCTGTCGAACCCGACCGATTGTTAATTAACACAGGTCAGCGGCAGGCTATCTGCGCATGCGAGATAGACAGCCACCCGTCGGATATTGCACAACTGCTTTAAATGACGTCACTGGTAGAGTGTCCGCAACGCACGCTTTTTATTTTATTGATATCCGGCGGAGGGAACTAAGTCGTCTCTCGAAACGAAGGGGTAAAAAGGGCTTTAAAAATAAGTTTACGAAATTTCTTTCCATTTTAGTATTAAAATCATGTACCAAAATGCTATATGATTCAAGATAAATATAACATAACATAACCCACGTTATGTAGTAATAGTAGAGTATTTTACCGGTATAAAAGTTTTAAAAATTGATCGTTTGATTTACACCTGTCAGCTGGTATGAGGTCCATCCCGTTTACGGTTTTTAAATAGACTTCATGCATTGTAGGAGTGGGATAGACTAGACAGAGAAGATCAAAGTACCTGTACATGTAGAGTACATGTAGGGCTCTATCTGCACTGACCTTTTTGGAAGGGGGTCCGGATGTACGATTTTAGAGTCTGTATGCACAAGCCCTATGTTTAAAAAAAAAGGGGGCGGGGGTCCGGACCAAGATTTTGGGCGGCCATGTTTCCTGGGCGCCTGTTAGTGTCGAGCCCTGATATACTACATGTGTGTAGATCTGACTTTAAACTAGATACTACAGTACAGGTATGTCCCTTTTGCAGCCAACATCAAATTCTGTAGAACTTTGCAGGAATTATGATGTCATGTATGTCCTATCTGTGAAATTTAAATATTACATGTAGCAGTGTCCTAGTATTCAAATTATGCAAGGAAACTTGTTTACCTTCTAGACTTCACTGTCAGACACTATTGAGTGACTGACTGACATCTTTTTTTCTTTGGTAATAACATACATAAAATGAGCTGTAAAGGGTACATGAGCATTTGTCTACATCAATAACCCACTACTTGTAATGGCCAAAATTAAACTGATTGAATCTTTGCGCAGCACAAAATGTACAACCATTCGGTACAAGGGTCTGAAAATCAGACTATTACTTAGGTGATTGCAATCACTTAAGTCGATTCGACAACTAATGGTTGTTATTTTCCCACTAAAAGCCATTTTCAAGCCCTTTCGTTTTGAGGGAAGTTCTAAATTAGTATTGTCTTCAAATGTCATTGGAATTCAACCTTTTCATTTGTTTGGCCTGCAAATGGGACATAGTACATGTACCTTTAACAATGAGATCTAAGTCAAAATCTGAAGTTAAAAAAAAGAAAAAGACTCTTACCCTGTGATATAATGTTCAAGTAGACATTGATTCAAATAGACATTGTTTGTCAAATGAAAGCTCATGATCAAAAGAAAGTGACAAACTGAGTGTCATATCTTTTCCCTAAAAACACACATATGTGACCACAATCAGACATATAACATTGAATCTTGTCATCCCCCCCCCCCATAAACGAAACCGAAATCATACAAATTGGGCAGCTTCGATGATACGTAGGCGATTGGGATAATTACTTTCGCATTCACATTAACGCCATATCCACAACACATGCTAGATGGTTGATAGCAGCCATATTATCATCAATTTTAACTATTTATCATCCATAAAATGAGTGAAATTAGGCCAGACAGTAACTTAGATGTATAATATTCATCGTCTGAATCGAGTGACGATGATATTGATGGTATCGATAGGCCAGTTTCCGCCAGTGAGGTTGATGAAGCCGGGGATGATAATGCTGGAGATAATGATGACAATGGCGACGTGCAATTTGGATTGTACGATCGGATAGCTGAAATTAGGGGTGATGATGAGGGGGATTTGGAGCTCCCACTGAGACAAGTAGACGAAAACCGGCTTCTTGATACTGATTGGCGAGTTGCAGTTATGTTCTGAAAGTTGTTTTTTTAAATATCCTCAAGCGACTCCCAGTAATTATTTATACCTGAACAGCTGATCGAAGAAACAATGAAAACCCTTTGCATGCATTTACAGTGTATATGCTCATTGATTGAATCTGGCAACCACAGATGTAGCGACCATAATATAGAGTGTCCTTAAGTAGGTACATTGTAGGTACGAAAGGAAAGAAAAACCGGACGCACAGAGGAATCAAATTATATACCCATTTAAATCGACCTACCGGTAACTATTATACAGTACTTACATGTATGCTAAACTATTGTAATTTACCGGTAACCATTTGAAATGAAGGTCGCCAACTTGTCACTTGGCGGAAGGATTTTTTTCCCAGATAGCGCAACTGGATATCCGTTGTTCCTTTTGTATAGACTCATTAGACCTAGACACAATACTAGCAACTTCTATCTTTCTTGTCCAGTCACGCTTCGATCGCAGTTGGAAGCCAGTGGAGAAAACGAGTGTTAGAAGTAACTTCCATCCAAAAAATATTTAAAAATCTAAGAATGAAAGGTGGACTGGTTGCTTGCTTTTAGATGTAAGCTTTAATATGTCACATTCTTAAGAAACATAAATCGGGACAAATCATTTTTACACATACTTAACAAAATTACAAAACTTGGTATTAAACTAAGCCCCTCTAAAGTGTTGGGAGTCTCAAATATTTGATAGCAAAATTACACTTAAATTGTATAAAGATGTGAAAGAGGATGTCATTTAACACCCACATCTGCAAGAATTTTCAAAATATATACATTTTAAGGCCAATATTTGATGAAAGAATACAAAATTTTAGTTTTCTGTAGTATAAAAAAAAAACAGATACTTGTATTCTTTCATCAATATTCGTCTTCAAACACATTTATTAAAAAATGACATCCTCTTTCACATCATTATATAATTTAAATGAAAGTTTGCCATCAAATTTTTGAGGCTCCCAACATTTAGAGGGGCTTTAAGGTATGAATAATTTAGTTGTTAGCTGTATATATATATAGTTAACCGTTGTGCTTCTCACAGGGGAAAACCCTGGTGTAGTGGTTATTAAAACTGTACTTTTGCCTTGTCAATCAGTTTTAATGGGAAGAGTGACCCTAGAGAGTAGAGATGACAGTGATCGCTAGTGAGCTTTCCCCAACCTCCAGGAGACAGGTGATGCTGAAAATGAGGTACATGTAGACTTCCCCTAGCCATTTTGAAGATGCAAATACTCTTTGTCAAAAGCTATATATGGGAACGACACTTATTACATGTACCGGTATGTGTATATTCATGTACATGTGCATGTCTTTTTTCATGAATGATGAATGTTGTACTCAACTGTTGGAATTTTTTCTCCATTTCTTTTCTCGCACAGACCTTCCTCCAGATTTCACATTTTGAAGGAGATCAATAATATCATGGGTAAGTGATGAATATATGGAATGATGAACACTAGTGGTGTAAAGTGAAAAGTTGGTAAAGGTACACTCACCATATAGTGGCATCTGAGGCTTTCAGAAATAAGACCCATCCCATCATTGTGCTTCTCCAATTTTTTAGTTTGCTACTTTCAATTACAAGATAACATTAAAGGGAGTGTAGCATGACGAGACTATGTGTCTTCCCGTGGCCCTACTCAGGGCCAATCGGGTATAATACGACTACGGACGACGTGACCGCAGCATTCACGTGCGTGCAACATACGCGAAACCGAAGCGTGAGGAGAACTTCGGTCTGTTTCGCGAACGCTAGCGCGCGCTGACCAAGTAGAGATTAAGTCGCTGACTACCGTTAATCAAGTCCATTCGTTTACGTGCAGTTGTCCAAAAGAAGACGTAGATGGCGTCAACCAGTATTTGTCATGCTACATGTACACTCCCTTTAACATTAAAAATGATTTAGTTAGCTCAATTTACATACATGTCTTAGTGTAACTTGTTTGTTTATGTTGCATGTCTGCTCATTACGATAACATCATGTTTGGAGAGCAAAAGGGAAATGAGAAAGAAGATTATTTCAAATACAGTGGTGTGTAATATTTATCCATGTGTATCAACAGATGCCTTGGTTGGTTTATTTTGATATTCCGTCCATTATTTCCATTGGATATTATATTGTAAATACAAATGTATATATACCTGATCAAACTCCAAATCAAGTCCGGTGCTTTACTCTGTCAAGATAGGAGCTCAGTAGCTCATGGCACATTAATCCGACAGAGGCTAGTACATTCATACATTATCATTATATTATTATTATTATTATTGCTATTATTGTTGTTGTTATTGTTGTTATTGTTGTTGTTATTATTATTATTATTAAATTATCATCATTATTATTATTATTATTATTATTTCCGTCATGTACACAATGTACACAATGTACATACATTGGTTGTACATACTTCACAGTCTGGTTAGCAGTAGTCGACCTAGTTGCAGATGAAAACTTATTTATATCCTACCAAGAATATAATTACTTCAAACAATTGTTTACATCATCATCATGATTAGTACAATTATGGAGAACTATTCTGGAATATCTTAGGGAGTACTGGTTTAGCATTTTTTTCTTCTAAATTTGGTTCAAATGTCTTGAACGATTTTTCCCCTCTATATTATTTTGTAGATGGTGTTACAGAGGCCATGCGGAAGCTGCAAGTTGACTCAGACAGTGCCACTACTAATGGATGTCTAGACTGTTTGCTCCAGGCACTACAAGAAGATGGTCAGTAGAAATACAGGAAATTGCTCCTTTTCATTCTCTCTTTAGCTCTCTCTCTCTCTCTCTCTCTTCTGTTCTCTTCCTCTCGCTTTTCTTCCTCGTTTCTTCCTCGTTTCTTCCTCTCCCCTTTCTCTTCATTTCATTTTTCTTTCTCTTTGCTTTTCTTTCTCTTTGCTTTTCTTCTTTCTCTGTCTCTCCTTTTTCTATTTCTCTCACTCCTTTCTCTTCTATCTCTTTCTCTCCTTTCTCTTTCTGTTTCTCAATGGATATGATACATTTAGTGGCAAAAATCCCCAACTACATGTACATTGTACTTTTTATACATCTTGATGTCCATGCAAACTTGTTATGAGTGAGATGAAAATCATGAAACCCCCCTCATTTTTTTTGTTTGGTCAATGAAAACTTGACATATTCATTACTCACAGCGGTCCCAGTCAGAACAGGTTCAATTGTTATGTGTCTTCATCTATACTCATGAAACCTTTGAAAGATCATTGTACTCTAACCAAAGCTGTTACTTCTGCGTGCAAGTAATACCAGCATGTATTCTCTGGGTTAAGTGGACAATTTATGTGGTTTGTGAAATGAATGTCAACAGAGTTCAGCTTTAGCCAGTTACTTACAAGTAACTTGTCCTTCAAGCTTCACCAGAAATATACACATTTTGTAGTACATTAATATTTATTGCCAATTTAATAGGAACTGCTGGTATGTGATGAGATATTTATAAAAGTTACAAGTACTGTACGTTACAAGACCAGTCAGCAGACCAGTCAGCGTAGAAAGTTGTTCAATCATCACAGGGGTTCTCTCTGGATTTGCCAACAGTGAAATTTCCATGCAGCAATTATTGCTTTTCCCAGACCTCTTTTGGATTTATTTGGAGTTAGAATACTAACTAGTACCACATTTTTTTAATAGCTGCTAGATGGTGCATGCATTCCTACATGTACATGTAGCATGAACCTCTGATCTGTGTGGATTATATTTTTCAAACTTGGGGAGTGTTACAGATTCCTGTATCCATTTGAACTTGGACTAGACCCTTTCTCTTCAAAGAAAGTTGTGTTTGTTCTTTCTACATCATGTGTAAGTGAGTGTTGTAGCTGAAAGGTTAATTGTATGTTTATACAGATCACCTGTAGCTGAAACACACCTCTGTTGACTGGTCTCAGTCAACGGGGCTGTGTAGTTTTGAGGTAGAAATGATATCATTGTTGTGATTACCTACAGGTATACTACTAGACATTTACATGATGATGGACATGTACATGACTTGTGTAATCTCATCCAGTTGCTGTGATCTAGCATAGTTTACCTTTTGGAAATATTCTGTAAATGTGGAGAAAGACATCTTTTCAACTTCAAGAATATTGATAAGTATACATACATATATGTATAATTAACGTTGTATAAACCGCCCCCGTGTATAAACCGCACCCCTCTTTTTCGCCATTTAAAAAAAAAAAAAAAAAAAAACTTTTTTTTTTCGTCCGCGGGAAGAATTTTTTAAAATTTTTTTAATCATTGATTTTACCGGCTTTTACGACAAAAGGCATGCCGACGGAAAGCAAGAAATGAATGAAGAAAATAATTGCCGATACCACCAGCGTTTGAGAAAAAACAGAGACATCGCGGGAGAGAAGCGAAAACAATCGCTGATATTTAATAATTAGGCTTTTAATTTTATAACAAAAAATAAGCCGACGGAAAGAAATAAAATATGAAAACTAAAAGTAAGATTCAAAGTTATCACTGATACAAATTAGTACGGCACATCGCGCCAGGAAACAAAGACGTCTTGTGATAAACAAAAATCACAATCTAAAAGCAGTATTAGGACTAACGACTAGCATGCGCCAGCCCAACAAGAATTTTATTCGGCTGTGAAATAGCCTGCTATTGATTGTATTACCGTAGCTTGATCAATCGAGCGGGACGCCGGCGGAGGTAGACGGCCATATTGTTTTTATTGTTATTGGGAGATTAACTCAACACAAAAGGTTGGTGAGTCTTAGCAATGTTTAACATGAAACAATGAGATCTCGGACAAAACATAGGGAACCTTTTGACTGGGATAGCGTCAGTCTATATCTAGTACACGTTGTCTCTTTTGTCCTTCTCTCCAGTTGGTTACGGATTAAGAGGAGATCGGACTTGTCTAGGCACGCCCGACGGCTAGGGGTGGCTACGGTGTGCGATGGGCTGCCAAATACCCGCTCTAGAAAGCGTGGCTTCTCGGCCAGAATGTGCCGTCATTCCACTGATATTTCTCATTAAATTTAGTTTACTTATTAAATAATAATAATAATAACACCGGTGGAATAAGTAAAATAACATTAGAATAGACGGACTTCACACAATTTGCACTAGATCTAGAGTCTATGACTATGATTAGTCTATGTTACACAAAAAAATCGTAAGAATGACCTAGGCTCACATCAATACGAATCATTGAATTAATAATAGTATTTAAAAATATACAACATAATCCCCTTTTCGAGAAGTCTCTGAATAAAATGTTATTTATAAATCATCAAATCTATCTCTTTAAATTAAAAAACATTTTCCCCTTTATTTTTTTAAGAAAGGAGGTTGATTCATGATTATAATTTTATTCAATTATTGAAAGAGCTCTGAAGACGAGACTATGTATCATGTAACCGTACCGAAATACACTCGAAATCCCAACGCCCACCACCCGACATTTATTAAGAATCGACAAACATCTCTCTTCAGGATAGTTAAAATCATCAATCAACCAGAAATATTACAATAATAATAGTTCACAAAATAAAATATTGCATATTTGTAGGTTGATGACAAGTATTTATATACAAAATCTCGCTAGAAAGACGAACAATTTTTCCATCGTCACGTCATTTCTTCATACTACTACACATATTATTACACATGGGGCAACGCACATTCTTATCCACCGCACGTACGTCAACACTCCAACACAATTATGATCGACTCGGTAGTGACAGAGCACAATTATGGGCCCCAAATTTCACATTTCGCATCATAGGAATTACATGAAAATTATCAGATCAAGATTAAAATATAACATTCACATTAGATATATTTTTTCTGATGTTAGAACTTCCAATGGATGATTTGAAAAGCGTTGAAAACGAGTGTCACTTTCAGGACGATGGTTTCTAACTAAACCAGGAACTTCAGGATATTTGTTGCACATCATTTTGAAGATTATATTTTCCTCTACATAAAAATATGACGTAGTAAGGAATTTCCTGCGATAACCAATGAAAAATCTGCATTTCGGGGGACATCCCCCCATCCTCTCCTAAGCGCGCGAGCACTCTCTGTGACACAATTTGACCGCTGCTGAACGCGGAGATTGTAACATACCTGGAATTTTCAGCATGATGCATGTCTGTATGGGTGTATAAACCGCACCCCGACTTTTGATGTTTACCGACGGTAAAAAAAGTGCGGTTAATACACCGTTAATTACGGTATATATTAAAGTCTGCTGGTGCAAATACTGATTTCAGAAAGTGACCTCTTTCTTTAGAATGAATTTTAGATTTTTTTTTTAAATTTTAATGGAGGTAAAACTGGCTTTGGACATGTAAGCAACATACACAACACAACATGGATTTTAAACTGAGCCTTTGGGTACCAGGTATGAATTTATTCCTTGAATTCTTTTAGCACTTTATGGCAGGTGGGCCAAAGCCACGGTAATGATACTACTTTGTAGGTGCCTTGAGCATCCCCTGGGATGGATAAGTGTGCAGTATAAATGTAGCTATTATTATTATTATTATTATCATTATAGAGTGGTGAAGTGTGACGTCATCAAAAATCTATTTTTGGAATTTCTCAATTTTTTCTTCATTTTCCGAAAGACCACCAAAAATAATGTCCAAATGTCGAAAATCAATTTAATATGTTAAGTATTGGCTGAGATATGACCATCTGAATAAAAAGATTGCCTATGGGAACTCAGTGTTATATTGCTCTGGCTCCTAATGTTATGAACCAGAAGAATATAACACTGAGTTCCCATAGGCAATCTTTTTATTCAGATGGTCATATCTCGGCAAATACCTAATATATTCAATTGGTTTTCGACATTTGGACATTATTTTTGGTGCTCTTTCGGAAAATGAAGAAAAAATTGAGAAATTCCAAAAATAGATTTTTATGACGTCACAGCTTCGGTACTCTATTATTATTATTATTATTATTATTATTAAATTGTCTTCCTTTTTCTGTCTTGTAGCTCTTGGTGCTACCACTGAGATGGTACAGAACGGTGGGATCCGATGTCTTAGAGATATTCTATCAAGATCTGAGTCGGCAGCACCAAATCTTCTTGCCAATGCTGCTAAGATTGTAGCAGAAATGGCCAAGCATGGTAAGGACATGTCTTTATCTCTTAGATTATCACCCTATTATATCTTCAAGGAGAAGGATAATCTACATGTACAGTACATGTAATACTCTTTTCGCACTTGTTTTGCTTAACCCCGTACTTTGCTTAGCCCGATACTATCCTTAACCCCGGACTAACTTTTTTGGCTTTTCTCACTGCAATTCGTTAGCCCCGTACTAGCTGCATGCGTGAATATTCATTAATTCACTCCATTGCGTAGTCCCGGACTATTTTTTGTTTCTGTTCTCATTCATTTGGTTGGCACCGCAATTGCAGAGTTAGCACCACAATTGCGGGGTTAGCCCTTAACCCCAGACTATAGGTGGGGCTAAGACCCCCCTTTAACCCCACCTATAGTACGGGGTTAAGCAAAATTTTGCCAGTGTGAAAACAGTATAATTGACAGAAAATAAATAGTGCATTTCCCCTCAAATTTGAAGGTTCAAATTTTTTTCTGTTACATTTTCTACTGATTATGTATTCCATATTATTACAGTAAAACTTAACCTCCAAAATGTTAATTTGGAAATTGCCTTCGTGGGATAAAACATTTCAATAAAGGGGAAAAATAGGTAACCGTTGTAACAACAAATTTTATAAACAACTATATATTTGGATCTTTGTGTAAAGGGGAGAAAGGCTAGAAATACAAAATTAGAAACTATTTTTTCTTTCAATCTTTGCGAGACTGATGTAAATTTTGTCTTTTTTGTATTAAATACAGAGGAGATCAGAGAGCCTTTTGTAGAGGGGAACATCATTCCACCCCTCTGCTCCTGCTTGCTAAGGAAGAACTATGATGTGGTGGTACAGGCTTGTAGAGCGCTGGGCAACCTTTGTTGTGATTGTGGTAAGTCAAGATTCACAAACATTGCAATGAGGATAAGTAAATCAGACACCTTTTACATGTACTATTCATTTGATATAAAAATAATAATAATAGTGGGTTCTTGTATATAGCGCTCATGTCTGTCAGACTTGACACTCCTGGCACTCTGCAATTATTAACCCGGCTTTAGCATGGCTGCTATTACGGCGCTCTAACATTTCAAGGAATTAATTCCTGCCAGGTACCCATTTACATCACCTGGGTCGAGCGTGACAAATGTAGATTAATGTCTTGCCAAAGGACATTACTGCCGCGGTGTGAATCAAACTGTGGACATTGTGATCCACAGTTGAATAATTTATCAGTTTGTCTGAGAATGTAAGAGGAACATCCCTAAATATACAAGAAAAGTGAAACGATTTCACTGTATGCATGCATTAGATATAATGGTGATCAATCAAGGATGTGAATATTATCGAACCAAGGAATATTTGCTCATTAATGCATGTTGTCATTGCTGATATTTTGATGATTTCTTGTTGATTTTTCAGAAAAGGCTCGGGAAGCTCTGTTTCAAGGAGGAGGTCTTGACAATCTGATAAAACTCCTAGAGGAAAGACTATCAGTCCCTGAAGACAATGATGACAACCAGGCTCTATGGAATGCTGCATGTGGGTGTTTAATGAATGTCACCTATGATAGATGTAAGTCTCTTGCATGATTGGAATTTACCAGGGGGGTGTTTCACAAAGACTAAGATCGACTTTAAGTTGGACTTAAGTATGGCGGGCCATTCATGCCATTGGTTGCTATCACCATTGGTCTCTAAATTATAATCTTTAGATAATATTTTTTCCTTCGATAATAAACTATCATCAAATGTAAACTCTGTATATTTGAGACCACGATTTGAACGTCCCTTGAAAGACAGATGCCAGTAAGTAAACAGTAAGAGCAAACAGTGGCATGAACGGCCTGTCATACTTAAGTCCAACTTAAAGTCGATCTTAGTCTTTGTGAAACACCCTCCAGATTTTGTACAGTTAACAACCAAATTGTTCATACCCCTTGTAAATTTTGTTTTTTGTTTTTGTTTTTTGTTATGTGTGTGTTTTCGTAACTCAAGAATTAAATGGTGGACTGATTGGATTAGGGCCTTTGATGAATATTTTTAGGTGTAAGATTTAAAAACACATAAAAGTAGAGTCTCATGGGGGATTTGACACCGGTTCGGGTGTTTACCCAATAACAGGTGTTGTCAATCACCGGGATTAGCCTTCAGTTTTACGATCAACAAACTTTATGTGATGCTCTGTCTTCATCCCCATTATACTAAAGTCCTTATCTGTTATTTGCCCCACCCGAAGACTCTCCGAGAGAGAGAGAGAGACGAGGGGGTATTTGTAGTGTGGACTACGAGTTTGCTGTGTGCAGACTTGTACACCCATTAATGGTATTTCCACCAAGTCTGGTGTCAGCGAATTATGACCTTCTGCACATGGAAACTGCCGACCCACCCACTTTATTATGTCATATTCTCAAGATAAATTAGGACAAATCATCTTTTAACATACTTAACAAATTGCAAAACTTGGTAAGGGTATGAATAATCTAGTCGTTAATTGTATGCAACTTCTGTATATTTGTTCATGTTTTCATAATAATAGTACCATTTGTTGCATGAGTGCTTGTAATAGCAGATTAAAAGATAACATTTACTTCTGTTTTTAATGCTCTCTATAGCACTACAGTGTACAGTAGTGAATCACTGATTGCTAGAATAAAAAAATGATCACAGAGACTTTCAAAAAAATCAACCTCAATTTCAAAAGCCTTGTCCATTACCTACTGAAACATTACAGTGACATATTACATAATCATAATTTCTATAGGCAGTACAAAAAGGTATTGAAATTGCCCTTGAATTGATCTTTTGAAAATCTTTGTGATCGTGTTAACTGTTAATTTTGTTGCATAGTTTTCTTTTTGGAATATTGCAGAACAAAAGACTGCTTGTGACATAGTGTTCTGTATGGTAATTGTATATCTCACAGTCAAAGTGGGGTTGATGGGGGGCTCTGAGTGTCTAGTTCACAGCCAAATCATCCATATCTAATAAATCTTAGCACAATGAGTAGCATGATTAAGCGCAGTAATATTCAATGCATCATGAATGTGAGTTTAGTTTTCATTTTTAATACATGGCAGGTCAAATGTACTGCTGTCCATAAGTTGATGGTTCTTTGTAGAACTACAGTGGTAAATCATGTAAGATTATTTTTCTCTTATGAACTGATTTATTTAGCGGATATCCAGAAGAAGGCGGTATCTCTAGGAGCCATCGACCTCTTGATTACGCTGCTGAAGAGAAACGAATCTGACATTGGTCTCTGTGGTACAGCTGTCATGTGCTTCGGTAATCTGGCAGAACCAGGTTAGTTTTGGAGCTGTTGAAATAATTCCTCAAGATCAACTTTTGAAAACAATTGTTCTTGTGATGTTGTAAAAGAAATGGATATCAAGAAGAAGAAAAAATCCTGTCATTATTCTAAATGATTTATCATGCATGAGCAAATTGTGAAAATACCAATGAAAATTGCTGAAAAACACTTTCGGTAAAAGGCTCAACCAAGCCTTGGATTAAGCGGGCGCAGGACGCAAATTTGCGCTCATAAAACCACCAATTCAGCCCATAATCATCTAAAACTAGACGGCAAGGCGCAAGTGTTTGCCATGAAAATGCGTTCATGCAATCGCTAGATGGTGCTGTCGCGCACGCACGTTCATGTACGTACAAATGTTTCAAAGGATCAAGAAAACTTATCGTCAAATGGAGAAATAAACAAGCATTCGAATAGTCATTAGAGATCTGTCGAGGTTTGTTTGTAGGTTTAGTTTATTATTTCATCTCAAATAGAATTTAGAATTCTCTCATTGACAAGTTAAGAACACCTACGATGTTCTTGATCATAGTTACTTTCATTTTGCCAGCAGCCGACCTAGCGTTGTTTTGGCATAAAGCTAGCCGGCCAGCTTCCCATCGTGAACCTTTCGAGTCCCGGTAACAGACCGTTCGTGTTCTGCCGAGAGTGTGGCAGAAGGTTTGTGTGTGAGGTGCGATTTCGGTTTTGGATGGACTTGCCAAGTCCTGACTTTCGATGTTCATGAAATTGACAATTTATTTATTCATTTGCTCATTAATATTTTTAGTTGAAAATACTGTTTCATGTGCAAGTTGATGTTCTTAATCAATCTTTCCTGTTGATCTTGTTAAGATTAAAAAGTTATTAAATTGATCTTATTCGCATTATGAAATTGTATCTTTGAACTTATTTAACTTTTGTAATTGGTTGTCATTATCTGTTTTTGGAAAATTGCCCCTGGTTCTTCAGAAATTGCCCTTGCTCTGGTAAATCCCCATGGGCAAGGGGCACTTTTTAAAAATAAATTGCCCCTTGCTCCTCGCTGCTTAATCCAAGGCTTAGGCTCAACGCACTCTCTTTCACATTAGTGATCATAATTCCTTTGTTTGGAGCTAGAAGGGCATAGCTCTTATACTTTATCACAGAGTTAATGCCCTTTTGGTTCTAATCTAAACAGACATTTTGTCCTTAACACTGTAGATGGGACTACTAGCTCATTTTTCAGCTATTGATCATTTTCTACTAGTGCCGCTTACTCACATGGCAAGTAATGATATCTAGTGAGAAAGTTTTTTGGCAGCCAAACTGTTTAAAGTAACATTGCCTCAGATTCTGAAACAAAATCTAGATTTAGCTCATGCTGCAATCATAATTATAAACCTTTAGGTCAGTCAGGAATCCCATGACTTGTACAAGCCGATCGCTTGTCTGATTATCAAGATATTTATGATTGGAAATCAAAATTTCATTTTTCGTTTTCCTAACGGGTTTTATACCACTACAGTCTATTGGGGAAAATGAGTATGGTAAAACCGGTCACTCAAAGATTTTTACTTTTTGGGGGCAATTCATGATCAGTTTGAAGCGCAATTTTTTTAGGGCTTTAATATTACACCATATCACAGACACTGATAACATGTAGGGCCATGCATCTCAGATTTAACATTGTTAAGCGATGCCTTTAAAAGTAGAAACAAAGCTCTTAGAAACATTAACATTGAACGCTGGTTAATTAAAATGATTTGGTTTTGTTTTATACCTTATCTGACACATGCTCTCGTTGAGGCTGTATGCACCTATCGTATAATGAACTCATTTGCATCAATCATCTGTACATTGTTTTCTTCTGCTTTAGCCGATACGCGATCAGCCTTTGTGGGTACTGAGGCAGCGAAGTGCATGGTACATGCCCTCAAGAAGGTGTCTGGTGATGACCAGCTAGAAGGTATACTGGAAATCATTGCTTCACTCATAGAAGATGGTGAGTTCCAAGAAATACATTTTAATCTGTGTACTTGGTGGTAATGTCCTTTGGCAAGATATTAAGCTACATTTGCCACTCTCCACCCAGGTGTAGTAAATGGGTATCTGGTAGGAAGATATTCCTTGAATGCTTGAGAGCCTTGTCATGGTAGCTCGGCTAAAGCCCGGGTGATAATATGACTGCAGGGCCCTCAGGGAGAACAGTATTAATACTGTTGAGGCTACTCTTGGTAAACGAGTCATATTATTATTATTGTTGTTGTTGTTGTTATTGATATAACAGCTTTGTAAGGAAAAAAAGGGGGGGGAAGAAGCCTGTAACCATTCACATCATTCATGTGTGGAATTAGTTAATAATCAGAACAGCTTTTAAAGCACATCAAATGTTCAATAATCAATTGTTTCATTATTGAATGGTAACAAGTACGAAGAAGCGAACTTTTGTGGAGTAGGTATAGTCAGAAAGCTTTTAAGCCTCCAAACGCTTGATTATCTTGTTTCATTTGTGTTAATAATACCCAGTATTTACAAAGTTTAGTCTAGTTATGCATGATCAAAACTGATTTTAAACTTCTTTTCTTGAATTTGAAACCCATACCATAGTCTAAACCTGCTAAAAAATGTGTCCAACCTCATTTCATTTCTGAAATTGTAATTATTATTATTATCTTTATAAGTAAATGAGTTAATTCTTTATCTTCTCTACATGATGCAGATGATATGAAACTAGAATTTGCCAAGGCTGGAATCTTAGACACACTGTTGGATATGTTGACTGCTCGTACTGCATCATGGACGTCACACAGCTCACCTAAGATAGAGGAATTTGATGCAGTAAGGGTTTCGATTGACCTACTGGTATTACTACTCACTGGAGGTAGGCTTAAACAGATTTTATTGCTCTTAGTCCCCCCAAAAAACTGTTGTTACTGTTTATCAATTCTATATCTCACTTTTCATACACCATATGCACAGAAATTATCTATACATTTCATGATTAATGGTACTTTAAAGTAATTTTATCGCAGGTTATTGACTATTGTATTTTAAAGTGGTGTGCGCATGTGCCACTTGTCGCTGCCCTGCATGCTTTAGCATGGAAGCGAGGAGAGTCTCATGACCAAAAAACAGAATCTTTCATCAATGTTTTGAGAGCAAGCATTTACACTACAAAAACCGGCAAAATTTCTGCCGGCCTTTAAAAAAATAAACACACTCCAGAGTTGTTTTTTTTATTTGGGTTTTTAATCATGTTTACCGGTAGACGCTTAGCAACTCTGGAATGTGAGAAAAATCAATGATTTTTGCTTGCAGTGTAAATGCTGCTTCTGTGTGATATTCTAATACTTAAAATGTTATGTTCTATATTATACTTCAAAAATCTCTTTGACAGTATGTCTGATTTGTGAGAATCATTTTTTAACAAGCCATTTATGTGCTTTTCATGGTCCTCCGAATTCAGATATCTGATCATATATGTTTTATTGAAGGTTGTATAATATAGTTTTTATCTTGACGTGGAAATAAATAAATGAGATGAAATGAAACAAAAAAATGATTTATCTTCTTTGTCTACAGATGAGTGCATGGCGTATGTATTCCAGGAAGGAGAGGGTTTATTCTTTAGGAATGTCATGGATACATGGATGGCATCTCAGGTGGAATACTTCCGCATATCTGCTGCCCTCGCTATAGGAAACTTTGCTCGTAATGGTGAGTTTGCTCAATGTCACAAAATTATTGATGTTACTGATACAACTAACATTTTTGGGTGCTATGGTGCAAGATTATCCAAACTTTCAATAACTATTACAGACAAAGTTACCCCAAATTATAAACAGCAAGAATGCTGAGAAAATTCAATGAGTGGTATATTTTCCAACAAAATGAGTAGATAAATGTCGCAATTTTTTCATCTGCTCTTGCCAAATAAATAAAGAAACAATCCACAAAGAGCAGATACTTATTAACACACACACAAAAAATGTTTTATTGCTGTGCATAAAACTTCCTGGTATGTGTTTTCAAGGATTGAACTTTAGATTAATACACCATGTAACCACTCTTGTTTTCGCCTAGAAATGTAAATGTTGAATGTCTCCTTTCACATATCCAAATATTCTGAATCAATCACCAAACATTGACATTACTTTGCAGATCATAACTGTATTAAGCTTGTCTCGAGTGGCATCGTTCCCCAGCTACTCAGACTTCTCAAGCCATATGAAGGGAAGGAGGTGGACACCAGGCTGACACATGCTGTACTCAGTGCTCTGAGAAACCTTGCCATTCCAAGTAAGTTCCAATTCTGACCTGTTTATTCATGAACGCCGTCTTTATAAGAGTTGCGATTGGTTCAAATCGATCGCAATTTAACTTGAGATTGATATTGAATTAAATTGATTTATTTCCACATTTCCATAAAAAATAACAAAACGATATACACGATATACATAGTAATTATTCAACACATTGATGACATAATAAACTTAGAAGAATAAAAATCAACAAGAACAAAAGCAGAAATACGGAATAAGATTAGACTACAAACAAATTAATGTCAATGTCGGGTATTATTAAAAGTCATGAACAAATCTAAATCAAATATCAATCAAAGCTGTATATAAGAGTTAGCAGATTGTAACTTTGGAACCGATTGAAAGAGTTATGTGTCATTTAGTTCTAGTAAGATCCACTTCCACAATTCACACCTGTTTATACCTGAACCCTGTCTTATAAAGAGTTGCAATCGATTCAAGTCAATGACAGTTTAACTGTAGATTGATATCAATCGCAGATCCGTAATATTAGAGATTGGAGCTTGTAACTTTGTGTTTGATTAGAAGAGTCATGAGTGATTCATTTCAATCACAAATCGTTTTAAGACCGGGTCAAGATGGGTGGTATTTTAGTGGTGGTAATTTTGTTTTACCTGACTGCTAAGAAAGCATAAATGCTTGTTAGTAAGCAACTAGAGGCCCGACGGCTTTAGGTCCTCTCTGAGGACCTAATGCTTGTAACAAAACTAGATTTATTTAGTATGTGCCATTGATAATGGACAGTGTATTAGGTTTTTATGTTTTCAGAAGACATCTGTAACAAAACCATATTAAATACATTTCCTACAATTATAGTGTTTCTCATTGAAACCTGTATTAACTCTTTATCCACTGCTGATTGAAATACTAGATACTTTTTGGGAGTATCTGTTTTATATAATTTTTATGTGCATCAAAAGTTGACTGTAGCGGTCCACTCTTTGATCCATTAGTCGACTAAAGCTGGCAAAGAGTTAAAGGATTTATACACAGTACATTAATAATGGTTGTCTTGTCTCCTTTGAGTGGCCTTTATATACAAGGTTCCACTGTATATTTCATGCAGTAAATACTTTTGATTTTTGTCACAGAGGTGAACAAGTCGATAATGTTGAGCTGTAACACACTAGATGAGATTCTGCCTCTGCTCAAATCTGAGATGCTCTTTGTGCAATTCAAACTTCTTGGGACAGCAAGGATGCTGGTCGATAGCATGGGTAAGCCACAGTACCGATTAGTGCTCAGTTTGGTGTTCAATTTTACCTAGGAAGCTTGAGCATGAGGGAAAATTTGTGTAACAAGTTTGTGTATGACCTTTTGTTTTTTTTACTAAACAAAGAGCATAGTTGTTCTTGAGATATCCAATTACCAAATTGCTATCTCTCATACAGTTCTGAACTGATTGTTATCCTAGGGACGTTATTCAAAGGACCTCTTTTCAGCAATAGATATGTCTCATCAGTTATTCTATAAAGTAATCTAATCACATCATTTCTCACTACAGATTGCTACAAGTTTTCACAAAGACTAAGATTTACTTTAAAGATAAGGTTCATTGATTTTAAAAAGTATCTTTACTGTCATTATTGCAAAGGTGACACTTTGATTTGACAAGGTTATCAAAATTCCATGCTCGGAACCATTCGAAAGTAATGATTAATATGAATTACAAAACGCTTAAATACAGCCCCGCATAGCACCTAAAATGCTCTCCGATCGCTGCTGAGATGTGTGACGTCACATGTTGAACATGATTTGCACAAGCAGACGATGTCCCATGACATCTCACACATTTTCAGTGCCTGTTTCGTCATCTTCTTTCAGTTATTTCTCTTACTTCACTACCGTCAGGCTAAATGTTTAATCTATTGCCTCACTCTAAACCCCGCGCATGGTATTATTTTGATGAAAAATGCAGCGAAAAAAATAAAGGAATCCGTCGCTTGTAAACAAAATAAGACGCCATTGTATTTTCAGCTGCATACACCGCGGTATGTTCGGCGTTTCAAGAGGGAACAAATGCGTCCATGCTATCATTCCAGGGGTTTTGAATTTGAAAGTGTGGTTTCTTTGATTGTTCATTAACCCCTATTCTGTGTATTTACAAACAAAAGAATTTAGTTATCAGAATCGGTTTCATATCCCTTTTGAATGGTGTAAAATTCCATCACATTTATATACACTAAACTCATTATAATTTGAGAAATAATAGCATTGCAATTATGTTCATTCTTTATGGGATGTCGTCTGCTTGGGCAGGATTGGTTCATATTGTGACGGCATTAAAACATCGTTATTTTTCTGGCGAATCTCTCGCATATCCCAGATGCTATGGAGGTGGTTTTATTTGTATTTTTATAAATCACCCGATATGTAGTTGACCTAAAACTTGTACGATGGCCATCTGTTAGCTTACTAGCTTCTAGTAATATGTTATTTGCCATATTTGTGATTTTCTTTGAACCTGCACTTTAAGTTGGATTTAACTATGGCAGGCCGTTCATGCCACTGTTTGCTGTCACCATTATGATCTTTAGATAATATTTTTTCCTTCACTAATGAATTATCAAAAAATGTAAATTCTGTAGATTTGTGACCATGATTTGTACGTCCCTTGAGAGACCAATGCCAGTAAATGGTGAGAGCAAACAATGGCATGAATGGCCTGCCATAGTTAAGTCCAACTTAAAGTCGATCTTAGTCTTTGTGAAACAACCCCCGGTTTGCATATTACCCTCTACATTCTGATATATGTTCATTTATAAAGTTGTACTACTCTATGTTTATTCAGAGAGATTTAATCTCAGTAAAAACCAAAGAGCTCATATGCTTTCCAGGCTGAAACGCATCATAAAACACTCTTGGTGTATTTTAACAATTTTAATGAAATTTTTAACTGGGGCATTTCCCAAGTTGTTAAGAAAAAAAATCAACCTTGCTTCTCTTTTGTTTTACAGCTGAGACAGCAGTAGATCTAGGTCAGATGTCAGAGTTCATTCAAAGGGTAGTAGAGCTTTGTGCCTGTGAAATACATCCTGGGGTCAGTGGAGAGGCAACGAGGTATGTCAGTTGAAAACTATTGGATCTTTGTGATAAGGAGTTAAAATTAATCCCTATCAATCTTAAGTCTTACAATCTATCTCTGATGTACAGAGTTGCAATTGATATCTACATCAATTAGGTTTGATTCAAACCATTTCAACTCGACCAGATGGATGAATTTCATATGCCAGTTCACAACTAAGATTTTGATTTTGGGGGTAGATTTTCCCTAGTTGTAAAATGGAATATGATTGACTGCTCTAGTCTTTTGAATAAATCATGACTTATGAGGAAACTTCTCTTAAAGAGAAGGTTGAGTTCTGGGGAGAGGTGAACAATCAATTTGTGAGCATTTTCATTGTTACTATGCAAGTGTGGAAGAACTTCAGAGAAAAAATGCTCCCTGAAAAGCATGGCTCTTCAAATGCTTTTATATTCTAAATGTGACATGTAACAGCTTAAAAATGTGGGCCTCATTTTTATGCCACATGTTTGTGTAGTCCCACATACATCTTTCTGTGTACAGTGCTTGTTACTTTGACCAATACTGGGCCAAATTTCTTATCATTTTGATGATCCCAGAACCTTGCAGTACACACCAATAAATTATGCTACATGATCAACTTGTTCTGATCGATTCCACACCGTTTCTTTCACAATGCAAACGCATGACCAGAACTCAATTTATCTTTAAGCTCTAATCTATTTTTAAATCTATTCTTGAAAACCAGACTTCTGGCATCATTGATCAAGCATTCAGGCTCCACCAAAGTGATGGAAACCATCGTCCAGCATGGAGGGTTGCCTTGTCTGGTTGGCATGGCAACGTCAGAACATCCGCTGATGCAGAACGAGGCTCTGGTTGCTCTTACGCTGATAGCTGCATCCCATCTGGGTAAGATGATAATCATAAATGTGGTTTGGGGGAGGGGATAGTTTGTGTTCTAAATGAGTGTATGTGTGCTTGTGGGCATAGCAGGAGGGAGCACACACAAATTTTTGTCGTTTATTTTTCCTCCAATTTCTTATTTTTATAATGAAAGGATAAAGAAGAGAAATTTAGGGAAGTTATAACATATGACTGTACAGTGTTGACAATGTACAAAATGAAATGCTGCTGCTGATGGTGGTGGTGGTGGTGGTGGTGGTGGTGGTGGTTATGATGATGGTTATGATGATAGCGCCAGTATCTGCCTCTCCTGAGTGCTAATGGTGCTTATATGTAATTTTCCTAAAATGTCTTAAGAAATTCAGTGTAATCAGTGTGTCAATTGAATAGTTGCAGTGTGTTGTAGACGTTGTAGCAAAAAGAAAAGTAAAAGCTCCAATTTTATTGAACAATGTATCTGTTTATACATTTAATAGTGTGCAAGATGGTCTTATTTCACATATTTTTTTATCAAAATGTAATTTTCTTTCCTCCAGAATCAGCTGAATCGACATTACTGGAATCTAAATTGTTGTCTACAATTAAAACCATACTACAAGAGACGGCTTACCCTGTGGAGGTCCAGTGCAATGTCCTCACGTTGGCTGGTTTTCTTACTCAGTCAGGTATGTATTTGCTCAGTCTTGTCCATTTTCAAATATTTCCCTAGAATAAGTTCCTTTGGCAATACATCTATCTACATTGGCCACTCTCCACCCAGGTGAAGTAAATGGGTACCCGTTAGGAAGAAATTCCTTGATTGCTTTAGCGCCTTATGATGGCGTCTCAGCTACAGCCAGGGTAATGATATGATAATTTATTTTAAGAGCAGTAGAGTATATTCATATAGTAGCTGCGCTACATAGATGGACATATTACTTTTATTATTAGATTAATCTCTTTCTTTTGAATTTGTGACTTGATGCTGCGTCTAGTGAAATACCTAATTTTGTTTGTTTGACATGATCTTCATAGGGTTTTATAGTTATTGGATAAAAAGGTAGATAGAAGAATAGTTTTTACACGATGTAGAGTAGGGCTTACAAAGATGTGTTTGGTATTCCATCTTTGAAGAACCAGTTCTTTAAAAAACCTGAATTTTAGAGTAAATAGAAAGAGGGGAAATAATTAGGAGAAATTAAAATTCACAATAAGATTTCACGAAGGTTTCTGACTAGTACTGTCTTCTTTCCAATGGAAGAAAAGAAAGTGAGAGAGAGAGAGAGAATTAAATGAAGCAGAACATTTCAGATCTGTGTTCTTTGTCAGGAGTAAATTTTCATGTATTATTGTGTGTGTGTACTTGTAGCTCCTCTCAAGCAAGCCATGGTTGAACAGCAGCTACCGGAGACGATTGAGACCCTGAAAGGCAGCAAGGAAGAGCCTCTAAGAGCCAAGGCAGCAAGCATCAGCCAGCACTTCACTTGAAACTCCAAATCAACACACAGATCATGTACTTACAGGCTTTGGGCCATCGATGTTGATTTGATTCCAGGTCAAAGGTCAGATGCATCACATTTGCCACGGCAATGACATTGAAGTAATCATGTTGCATTGTCATGAGAAATATGGTACTATTTATAAGAAAGGGCAAAGGACGTCGTCCGTTAGCCCTTGTATGTGCAATAGTAACTGATGTCAACAGTATAAACAGATTGGGCTATATGCAAAAGTAAGCACGAATTTATACATGCACTTGTAGAAAGAGGGCACTTTTATAAGTTCATGAAAACAACAAAATGACTTGCGTTTATATGTTGCAAGAGGAGTAAGTTGTTACTGAATGTAGTGAAAACATATGGGCCAAATGAGGGAAACTTGCCAGTGAAAGGTTCTGTTATTTGATGCAGTTTGTTAATCAAATAAAACATGAAATTTTGAGAAAAGCATGAAATGAGATAGGTTATGCATGACAGATGTATCGCAGTATTTGAAACCTTTATACAAGATTTCACTGTGTCGGTGTATTGTCCATGTCCCTTTTTATATAAGCGTGTTCTACCAAAGAGTCTTGTCAACAATGTGTCCTATCTTGATATATTGAACTGCATAACAATTGTCTGTATTGTCTGTGGTATTATGAGCGTACACAAATCTATGTATAAAAGTAGGTCAGATGTCATTGTCTTGTATATTACACTGCAAACAATGCTCATTGAAATTAGATTTCTTGTTTTCCTTCCTTGGGAGGTAGTGTCGACCATTTGCAGGCACTTGAAAGTCGTGTCTGAAGAAACGTACTAATCTTCACAATAGGAAACTACACAACTCTTCTACAAATTTATCTTCAAATATAATACAGAATTTGTAACTTTTTAACACTCTGTTCACCTCTTCCTATGTTAAAGCTAATCTTGAGCTCTGGTATGGGAATCGTATTTCGAGAAAAAAATGTTATGATTTATTCTGGATTGTTTATCCTGCAGTAGATTGGATGTTTGAACCAGTGAAATAGAAACAAACGCACAAAAACTTACTGAGCATCATCTTCAATAAAACCATAACTCTCATTTGCACATAGTGACCTGTGTTAAGAACATGGTGTCGGGCCTACTTACCCCGATTTCCTTATCTTTCTATGCTCATTACTCAGTTAATATACACTATTTTCTACCAAAATCGTTTGGCACATGTCATTTATTTGTAATCTTGAACATTCAGTGTAAGTTAATAATAATAATAAATAATAATAATAATCTTTTATAGTCCACTCCAAATTTTATTAAACCGAAAATGGAAATTCTTTGTGCCCAATTGATCGTGAGCCCGGCAGCCACTGAGCAGCACCAGATCGACATTGCTCTATCCCTTATTGTTGAACGCCAAACAAGGTAGCAGCGACTCCCATCTTTTAACGTCTTTTTGGTATGACGCGGCCGGGGTTCGAACCCACGACCTCCTGGTTGTAAGGCGGACGCTCTACTGACTGAGCCAACACACCAGTATTTTGCGTTGGATTCTGTGAGAATTTATTTTCTATATTTACCAGAAGTCAAATTTATCTTTAAATCCTTTTCTGCATTTTCATTTTTTTTTCCAAGGTCTTTTGAAAAATGGATTAAAGCAATTTGTTACTTGTTACTATGGTATGATATTGGTTTTTCAAAAATAAAAGCAACAAAAACAACAACAAAGATTCTTGATCCAGCCCCTACCCCTCTCCCCCAAAAAAAAGTATGAAGAGAATTAGAAAAGGGCATTGAATACAGGTACACGATCCTGTGAAGAAAACAAAAAGATCTTATTAAAGCATGCATGTACACAACTGTCATGCATTTTAAATAGAACTCTGTATGCTGTTTGTTGCAACCTCTTAATGTATATTTTTTAATACATTCCAATCGAAATATCATTTGTTTGCAAAATATTTCCTGTGGTGAAACATGCTATTCCAGAAGAGTTTAATGCATTATTTAAGAATCATTGATCTATGCAAATGGTTGATGATACATTTTTCAGTTTGGGTCATTTACCTTTATTTATTGTTTACGTTTTGTGGATTTATGTATTTGAATATTTGCATTGAGTCTGATGTAACACATGCACATGGGGCACAAAAGATGACCTCATCTTGATGTATACATCATCAAAATATTTAAGGAAATGCATTCGTAAGTAAGTAGAATAGAAGATCCACTAATCATATTGCATACATGTATTTCAATTTTTATTTATTTGTTGTGCTTAGTAATTTAACAAATTTTTTCTTCAACAAGAGAGAGTAGGGATTGAGAATACGCAACTTGCTTCTTGAGCTACACAATACTATCTCAGCAATATTGCATGCACCTCCCTGCATAACGCATGAACTCTGTTCAGTTGATAATTCTGACATTTTAGAGAGGACATTCCTATCATCAGGACCACTACATGTATAGTTTATATGCAACAATGATTATGCTTAATACCTTCTTTTTTTGCCAAGAACTGAATTTATGGACTGCTAATGTGTTTCGTATAGCATGTTCACTGTGGGTGACTGTGGGTGACAGAAAAAATGACTAAAGTAGTCTAGTCTTTTGAATGTTCTGAAAGTCAGCCAAAACAAGAAAAATGTTAAATATAATGATCAGTACCTCTTGAATTTTGAAAGTTATTCTGTTATAAGACAGAGCATGTAGAAGGTTGACAGTTCACCCTTTTTTGTGTGGACATTTTATGGTTCAATGTCCAGTGAAAGTAGAATGTAGGGACTTCATACTGTTACTAGTATATGATTTGACGGCAGGAATATTGTGACTTGTACAAATCAACTACGCTAAGCTTTCAGAAGTGCAAAACATTGGCACCTAGGATGTTGATGAATATTGTTTTATTTTGTTTTGTTTTATGTTTTGTTTTAATAATTTGATTAAGAACATGCACTACGTCTTTTCGAAATGAATTTGTAATACAAATACAATATGAACTTTCAAAATCATGGTGATACAGATTTAGACAATCTAGCAATGATAAATAAATTGATCTTGTAAAAGTATTCCAAACAGTTTTGTAGGTCTCGGTCTTGAACATCAAGGACTCAAGAAAACTGCTTGGGACCTCTTCAAGTCTCTTGAGACCCGACTGTTTGTGTGTGTGTACATATGCGTGTGTGTGTGACTGATGTGGTCAAGTGTCAGTTTCATTAGGGCGTTATCATGAAATATTTATGAGTTTCAAAGTCCAAAGTACCTCTCAGATGTACGGTATTGTATTCTTGCATCTAGGGGGAATATGTAATATTGTGAATATTATTTTTATACAACTCACTCCCAGATCCTAATTAAATGATTGTTCATGGGCGGTCACGTGTGATTCATTTACTGAGCCTATCGCATGCTTTTTCATGAAAGAGCGTGCAATATTTCCAGTCCTATTGCTCGTTTTTTAGCGCATGTACATGATGCGCAGTAGTGCGCGTAGAGGTTGGCGCTTAATACTGTGTGTGCATGGGCCCAGGGGCATGGGTCTATTCTTGCGCAGGCCTATTCTTGCGCAGCACTATGCGTATTAATAGGTATAGAGGTAAGTGCGCTTGCTATATCTATGTACATGTATGTGCTAAATTAAGCCTTAAACTTGAGATTTATTTGTCAGCCATACTGTCACGAAACAATCTTGAATGAATTTTTTTTACATCAAATAACAAGGATCTAGGAGTTGCGTTGTATAAAACAAATGATGCATGTTTTCATTCGTTCATTATACGATCTATCCGCCCTCGTTGATGATGTGTGTATCTATTGCACTCAGCCTAACGGCTTCGTGCAATAGATACACACAGCCTCAACTCGAGTGCGGATAGATCGTATAATGAACTCATGCGCATGCATCATTTGTATAATATCATACTACCCAATACCCATGTATATTTGTAAGAGTCATGGGCCTAACAGAAAACTCTGTCTTGATAATAATGATAATAATGATAGCTACAATTATATTGCATGAATATCATTCCCAGGGGATGCTCAAGGCACTATTACAAAGTAGTATTACCCTTGCTTTAGTATCGCTGCCCCAAGGTACTTAAAGATAAAGTTGAGTTCTGGTCATGCATTGTGAAGGAAACGTTGAATCAATGAGAAAAGGTTGATCATCTAGCATATAAGTATTGATGTGTACTGCAAGGTTCTGGAATCATCAAAATGATAAGAATTTTGGCCCAGTCTTGGTAAAGTTCCAAGCACTGTACACAGAAAGATGTATATTGGGACTACATGAACATGTGGTATAAAGTCTGTCCCAATTTTTATGATGTTACATGCCATATTTAGAATATTAAGGCATTTGAAGAGCGATGCTTTTCAGGGAACATTTTTTCTCTGATGTTCTTCCACACTTGCATAATTCAATGATAACGCTCACAAATTATTTTTCATCTCTTCCCAGAACTCGACCTTCTCTTTAAGGCATTCAAGGAATGCAATATCATTTACACATAACTACTTTTGGGTCTATTTGAATGTCCTGATTCCCTTTTCGCCCACATAGCTTCAGAGCATGCCCTGTTTGTACATGTTTCAGATAATAAACTTTGTGACAAGTCTTTTATTGCTCGACACCGATATCTGTAAAGTAATATTTAAAAGCAAATTATTGTGGTGTTGCAGCTTCATAAACTCATCTCGATGTCACAAGTATTATTGATATCATTGTCTTGTAAGATTTTATCTGTGATTGTAAACAATAACTCGTTTGTATTAAAACAAGAAACCTGCTTGAAACGACAGACTTTCTTAGTGAATTCTTGAAAATAGAGTATTTGTAAGGTATAAAAACAACCCAACTTTGATCAAGTTGCTTTGAAGGAAAGCAGAACAGAAAGGGACAAAAGTGGAGATAGTTTGAATGAATTTGGATAAACAATGAGAAAGTTTCATGCATTTTTCAAATTTGTTGAAGTTGTCATCACTGTAACTATGAGAGTTACCTTTTTTTTAATTTATAATTTTACTGCAATGAAGTTTGGACAACATAATTGTTCCAATATGCAAAATGAAAAATTTTGAAAATTTACATTAATAAAAAATCTTCACCGTCATGCTATCTATAAATTATATGAATACAACCCTGTGGGAAAAGCACGATTACTAGAAAGAAGTTCATTCTACAGACTATCAGCATAGAGTACAAAAATATTGAGAGATATGCACCCAGTTTTGTTACAGTCCATTAACTATCCAATTAGAGATCCTGCATTTGAAGTGATGTAAGTTCTAAGAAACATAACTTTCTTCTTTGTGTTTTTGTGTAACTTAGTTATCACAATGAAACTTCTTTGTAAATGGCATACATACATGACTTGACACCAAGTAGCAGATGAAAAGATTCAAAACAGAATACACTCACTTGCATCATCATTCTTTTCTAGTTTTATTTCACACCTTTTAATTCTTGAAGAAAATAATCACAAACAAGGTATATACTACACGACGTGAATTTGTACATCAAGATGAGATCTACATATACTACGTACATTATTTGTGTATAAATTGCATCATTTTCATTGAAAAATCAAGTACAACAGACATGGAAAATAAAAAATGAAAAGAATATATAAATAACAATAAGAGCTGCAATGTTCTTCTAAGGAAAAGTGCCAAATGATTTCAAATTTTTCAGTAATAATATATTGAAATTTAAATGACAATTTTTTTTTACTTCTTTTGAACATTTATGCAGCAAAATTCAAATGAAAGTTAGAGAGCCACGCAGAGCATCATCTGACACAAAAGTTCCTTGATGAGTGAAACTATTAACCCCTTACTCTTTTGTTATATGACTTTGAAGTTTGAAATTGTTTGTTTGTTTTACCTGACCAGCTAAGAAAGCATGCATATGCTTGTAAGTAAGCAACCGGGAGACCAACAGCTTTAAGTCCTCCGAGGATTAATGCCTTACCCAAGGGAACTAGCGCATCGACTTGGTTTCAAACCAGGACCTCCCAGTTACGAAACCATGAATGCTCTACCACTGATGGAATTAAAATGGATCATCAGGGTTTGTATACATTTAGATATCATTGAGAGATCGAATGCTACTTGTAACAAACAATCACCAGTTACATTTAAGGTGAATCCATTAATATAAGTATATATTTCACGTGAGGAGGCGGTGTGGCACAATCAGATCGTCGCCTGGCTCTTATCATGACTTTCATTAATGCGCATGCGTTCGAGTCCCGCGCTGAGCAGGCAAAAATGATTGTCGTCGCCTTGTGCAGAGATGCCAACCTCTTGACACAAAAAAACAGACTGAATATCCTAAAAAATCAGATTTTGGAGAGAAAAATCAGATTTTCACGAAAACTTGACACTACCACTGGCCTGTTGGCCCCGAGCTAGTATAATTTCAGAAAAATGTGTTACTGGTAAGAACGGTCAAGTAAAAATGTTTGATCTTTCATTAAAATTTAATGAGAAAATTGTAAAGCAAAGTTTTTGTTGGGGTTCCGGGGTTTACTTGTACATGTTTCTTTTTTTTTTGAAAAATCGTATTTTAAGAGGTGAAATCGTATTATCGTATTTCACTCTTAATATCGTACTAAATACGATTAAATCGTACTGGTTGGCATCTCTGCCTTGTGTGAAAGCCCGCTGCGCCCCTTCCCTCTGTTCTCGATGCAGGCTTGGGTTCAGGGGAAAAAACTCTGTTCCTCCGACTAGAACGTTGACTAGAGGCTAGGAGTCGCACCCTTTTCAGGTTAATATGCTCTCAAAAAGAGCAGGGTGTAAATCTGGTGTAAATCTGGTGTTAAGTGTGCCTGTATACAAAACTGGTAATATTTCTACAGATCTTCGTCATAGGCTGCATAGCCCTTTGAAGATTAACGGAAGAAGAAGAACCGAATGTGTATTTGAAATAATGAAAAAATGAAACAAGGTTATGACAACAATGAAAATCTATTATCTAGTTAGAAATAATAACTATCAATTGTTGACCTATCTGTCACTTGAGAACCTAACTTGCATATAAAAGCTAATGATTGTAAAATAACAGCTTGTCAATTATGTACATACATGTGTATAAGAAGTAGAAATCATTAATAATAACAAATATTTCATAGAAAATACAAAATATCTACAATCTTCTAAATTCATTGCATACAAACACGAGAAATGAGAATATAGAAACTGCAATAAAAGATACGCATTAAGAAGAAATCAGTGAAACTACTGAACAAAATTAATACCATGCCAACTTTAGCAAAAGAGGCATGTTACTATTTGAATTTTGAAAGACAAATTACAAATCACTACAACTTCTTTCTTATTAACATTAATGTGGTTGAACAGCAATTTTACTCTGTTATAGCAAATTGCAGCAAGATCTGAAAAAGAGGCTCCTAAAAAGTTCCCTTTGCAGAAAAAGCACCTTCATGTTTTTCCCTTTATAGCTACCTTCTGTGACCTTCAAACTGACACCATCCATTCACACTTCAAACCTCAAAAAAGAGGAGGATTCCCGAAAGTCATGGGCAATTCTTGGTCAGATATACCAACAATGTTATTAAATCTGACGATACTATCAAAGAGAATGCTAGATGGCTTTGGTCATCTTAAACCCTCCAACTGAAATGCACCATGGCCTGTTAAAATGGCACTTTGAAGATAGCACTGGTATACATGACCCCCAAATATCCACAGATCCTTTACAAATGGAGACGTCCCACTTTGTGCATTTTAGAATAATCACTGCCAAAGTGATAAAGGTGCATCATGAATACCTTTTGTTTGTCCTCTTGAACAGAACACTTCCACCTGTGTATCATAGAAAGTACCGCCGGTGCATAAATGAATGATGATTACGTAACTTTCATGAACAGTCATCCAGCAGTCGTCTCGATGGATAAATTTACAGTTTTAGACAAATGACCATTGACCATCTGCCCGTGCCCAAATAGTATCTCTGAAGTGGCTCGTTCAATTAACACCAAGGGTAAATATATACCTGCCGAGAACCTTCTCTAGTCATAAAAATTCACAATCCATCAAATTGACATTCATTAAATAGAAGAGTACTGATCTCACTGTAAATTTCAGCAAAAATTCAAACAAAGCTAAACTAAAGTACCTTTCAAAAAATCATTTACAATACAATATTACATAGTATTTTTGTTCAAAATGCTTGTTCTAGTATTTGTTATTCAAAGCTCATTACACATTTACACTAGCACATGACAATGGAGGATGAAGATAATTATATAATGTCAATTAATTTAAGATTTTGGCCCCTTGAAGCGCTCCATTTATAACCTGAGTTTTAGCTGGGCTACCATGACTTTTTGTGCTCAGTCAGTGTATTCAATGAAAGAATATACATGTACATGTATATTATATTCAAGAAAAAAATACTGTTATAGATATGTTATAGATAACCTTCCTTCCAGGCACCTATTTACTACATCCAAGTTGATTGAGAAAGAGAGAGGGGGAGAGATAGATAGAGAGAGGGAGGGAGGGAGAGAGAGAGAGAGAGAGAGAGAGAGGGAGAGAGAGAGAGAGAGAGATAGAGAGAGAGAGGGGGAGAGAGAGAGATGAGCAATAGGTAATTTGAATCCTTATTAAGGATTCAAATTCTCAACATTCTGATCGAGGTAAAGTGAGTAAATTGCTTTCATCCAGAATATTTAAAAAGAGGGGAAAAAGGAGAAGAAAAAAGTAAACTTACATTGATAAATGTAGAAAGAGAACAGGCTTATTTGAACATTAATTGGAGATACATTGCACTATTGCACAAAGAAAATTCTCTACTCAAATCTCAAATAAAATTTAATTTTTGTTACAATATTTAGGTCTGGCTCGAAATTTTTTTCTCAAAATGGTCTTATTTTTTTTTGTACTGGTGTTAAATTGTTTACATAAATTTTGGTAGTACTTTTTCAATAGAACTACACACACACTTATCAAATTTAATATTACACACATTGCATATATCAATTTCTATGTAATAGTTTTAAACAAAGCTCTCAATCCTGTTACCACAGGTTTTTCTTTTCTTCTAACGACTGACTTGTATCACTATCTAGCCAATTTTACTTTTCTGCATATTCATGGGTAATTTCATTGAATAAATATGTCCACTCATAATAGATTGACTCTGTGACTTTGAATGTACATATGTGTGGTGTCACATACATGTACATGTACAACTTGAAGCCACAGCACCAATTGATTCCATGAATTTCAAAGAATTCCTAAACCACTTTTTAAATGAAATACATAAACCATAAGGTTTTTTGTCCAATAGAGAAACAGGTGAGATTCAATAATTCACCAAGCAGGTGCTCAGTCCACGCCCATTTTGTGGACAAATTCAATAAAATTCAATCCTAGCCGTTGCATCCCATTGCGAAGAAGCTGCATCTAATAATCGCATGGGTGTCTCCTTGATGTCCTTGATGGAATGCCTCGTGCATTCCCTGAATATATCTCAACAAGAGAGGGTGCTGTTGCTACTTCGGTAGTGTACCTCTCCACTGTATGCAGTGCTTTAATATGCTTAAAATGTTTAACAGTACAGTATTAAACTATTCGGGATTTACGCAACTCAAATGCAGAATGTGTCCTCCTTCCTAAAAAGAAGTTCTTAACATTTCGAAGTCTGTCGTGAAATGAGACTTCCATGATCTGCGTATAGTTTGGATTCCTCCTTGAGATGTCGTACGCCGTGGTCAAACCCCGCGAGATATATTGGAGTTGGTATTGTATGAGAAACATCTCCCATATGACAGAATAGGTGTTGAGGAAGGAGAGGATCAGAACCCATGTCTGGTCGTAGAACGTCTGTACGAGGAGGGGCCACAGGTTGGCGTCGGGGTACAGGGAGGTGACAAAGAGATAGGAGTGGAGGATGAAGGCGAGATGAGCGATAGATGTGACGCAGAGGAAAATGATGAAAGACCGGTGGTTGCGCTCTCCGACGCAGTTGATGATGAAGAGACAGTGGTGATCAAGGTTACTGACGCATCCATGGCACAATCGACAGTGCTTCGTACCGGCAGGCCGAATGATCTGCAACAAATTGGAAGAAAGATAAAGTTTTTATGAACTTTGAAATGATGGAGGGGGAAATGATTACTATAAAACCAGAAACTGTTATGCATTGAAAATATTACCCATTAAAGTGACAAGAAATGTGTGCAAACTAACATTTTGGTGTTGTGATTCATTATTTTTACGGTATAAACAGTTCTGAGAATCTGAACAATGCGTGAAAAAAAATATGTAAAAAATCTGAGTGTACGGCAGTTTCGAGTAGACAATAATACCTGATGTTGTTAAAATGGCATTCACAGCTGACCAATTCAAAAATAGACTGAAGCCTCATTTATTCAGTTTTCTTTATAAAGTTTGAATTTAGTTGGCGTCTGATTTGAATTGTATTTTCTTATTCTCCAAAGTGCGTGGGGACTTCAAGTGATATGCACTATACAATTATCATTATTATTATTATTATTATTATTAAAACGCACAGTGGCCACATGTCATGCAGCTTAAACAAACTTATTGCCACCCTAGGGATTACATCAGTGTTTGCATGACAATATTACAAAGGTAGAAGCAGATTCCATTGATCACAATGGAATAGTATTCCATTTTTCTACTCTACGTTTATGTTCGGTATGTTTCTACTATGATCATTAGTATGCTACCAATTTTTTTCCTATATTGCTGATGATCTACCTTCACTTCTTGCAGTTTAGTAATAGGTAAAATCCTCATACCTAATTTTCTTAACTGTCTGATATATACACAAATTGTTAGGCACCTTGAGCATTCCTTTGGGATGGATATGAGCACATATTGCTATTATTCGTATCATCATTATATAAAATGAGGATATGTTTTCTTTTCAATAAAAACACATAATGATACAATCATCACATAACTTATCTTAAGTCTTGGTACATATAATTGTAAACAGTTCCACTAAAAAACTGCTACATTTACATTTCATATACCTCTAAAAGTCTCTTTGACATGACTCAATAAACCGCCTTGAAAAACTGCTGTGACGCAGTGAATAGAAAGAGACTCTGCTGTGAGGATTAGAAAAACTTACAAGCAGTTTCCTGCCTCAAGTCTAAATGGGGGCCTTTCACAGGATTCCTTGGAGAAATCATTTCACACATCATTATCACTAGTCCTTAGTGATTTGATGTACATGGGTGGAAATTTATATTCATAAATGTGTCTCTTCATTAGCTTTTCTTGTAACAGATTTTTCTTGCATGAGATGATCACAAAAGTATTTTGTTGATGTTGCATTTAAGTATATCATCTTCGATATGTATCAATTTCATAGCTCCATTCCATTCATATCAGTCAAAATAAACTTTTGGATTTATTAATCACCAATAATTGCAAATAAAGGATTCTACTATTATTTGTTTCAAAGTGAAAATTTTGCTAGTAATAGAAGCTACAAATGGCATAAGAACAAATGGCATAAGTATTTACAATTTTTTTTTGAACAGTCAGTTTTATAAACAATGTCATGATGGCTGACTCATTCATCCACAAAATGAGCTTGTTAAAACTTGCTAACTACACAAAATGTATGAAATGAAGACATTCATTACATGATGACGATGATGGTTGCCATGGTTACACACTAGATGACCCTGATCGACCCCCCTGGTAGGATTCAATGAAAGGTTGTCCCATGAAAAACGCTTGAATATTCCTCAGTCTGATGCTGCATTTCATACGGATCGACGACAAACTGAAACGTGTTCGCCGGGATCGCTGGATCATGTCAAAGGTCGTCCACCCAAAGGATATCATCCTCAGCTGGAAACGGGACAGATTGAGATTCCCGAAGAACGATACAGCATTCATCATGATGAGCATGCAAACCCAACCTTCGTACATTAAAATAGCTTTGAGAAACGGTATCCAGTCAAGTCCGCTATTGATCTGGAAGATGTATCGTACAGCATGGATGACAAACATTACATGCATGAGGGTAGTGATGAGGATGAAGATGACAAAAGAACGATGGTTTCGTTGACCGATGCACGAGAGAAGGAACTGGCAATGGTGGTCAAAGTTGTTCACGCATCGCCTGCACATCTTGCAGTGTTTCACATCTTCAGCTGGTAACAGCTTGAGGATGGTGGAAGAGAAAGAGTGATGTTTACCTTTAAATGAAGTGGCTAGCTAAAAACGTACAGAACTCTTCTATTCATGTTTACTCACAACTACATGGCACAATGACACAAAACAACAAACACAGAGATCAAAAGTGACAGAGATTATACATGCATTTGCCATGTTTAAGGTATTGGTAAACAATGCTTTCACGAGAGCTTTCATTTTTGGTCAGTTGCACCTAACCATTTTTAATTATTTTTTTTAAACATGAATAATCATAGAACATCCAAAAATGGGCACTCATTTTCATTTTTGAGAAAGCGATATCTAGATAGAACAAATCATTTTTGAAAAGCATTGAAAATCATAAGCAATACATTTCTCATAGGAAAAGTATAATACATAAACAAAATAATCGTCTTCATCAACGTTTTATGTTTTATTCACATAACTTTTCCTATCACCTCCTTCATAAAGTAATCAGTACAAATACAGAGAATGCTTCATGAAACTTAGTTCAACAATACCTTCAACATACACTTCCCTCCTCCTCCATAACTCACCTCGCAATGCACACAGAAGATGTCTATCTTGCATCTTCCTTTGACGATATCCTTGATGGTCAACACTGACCCATCGTGACTGTTCCGCTGTGAGGTCTTGCAAGTACCAGGGTCCCCCGTGACGAGACGGTAGTAGAGCGTAACCATGGTAAAGGCCAAGGGGATTAGAATCAGAAGAGATAAATTGACTGTCTCTGGCCATAACAGTGAAAGAAAAACAGTCAAGGAAATTGAACATCAGTAGGGTTTCAGGAGACCTGCTCCTGGGACAAGGAATTGGACGTACGTGTATATCGGCAGGGTTCTACAGCACCGGCTATGGACAAAAGCACCAGGCAAAGTCAGGTGAATAAACCACTGTACCAAGGCACCTTCATATGACCTTTTGTAAAAGTTCATTAACTTCACATGAAAGTAGCTACAATAAGTTTGTATTTATTTTTGTTTAAAATAAAAAGTACTGCACAATGTAGTCACACACATTTGATTGAGCCCTCTTTCATTGTCATAAATGATTCATTATCATCATCATCACCATCATCATCATCACCATCACCATCATCATCACCATCATCATCACCATCACCATCATCATCACCATCACAATCATCATCACCATCATCATCACCATCATCATCACAATCATCATCAACATCATCACCATCATCATCACCATCATCATCATCACCATCACCATCATCATCACCATCACCATCACCATCACCATCATCATCATCATCACCATCATCATCACCATCATCATCACCATCATCATCATCACAATCATCAACATCATCACCATCATCATCATCATCACCATCATCATCATCACCATCATCATCATCACAATCAACATCATCACCATCACCATCACCATCACCATCACCATCACCATCACCATCACCATCATCATCATCACCATCATCATCACCATCATCATCATCACAATCATCATCAACATCATCACCATCACCATCATCATCATCATCATCATCATCACCATCACCATCATCATCATCATCATCATCATCACCACCATCATCATCATCATCATCATCATCATCCCATGGGTCCCATCTATGGGGGGGGGGTCTCCTCATTACCGCTCTCCACCCCGTCCTGTCTGTTGCCATAATTTCCAAATCAGTTCATATAAATATGTTCTTAAAAAAAATTAACAGGAGTTTGATTGTTGAAAAGGATATCTGGTAGTACTTTGTAGAAATAGCAGATGACTGAGTGACTGATTCCAGCAAAGAAGGCTCCGGCTTGTACAGGGTTGGCCCATCTACATTGTGAATCAAGACAAACAGTGATATATAGCACTTGAGAATGAACACTGTCAGAAATTACCCAAGATAGAAAGCACAGGTCAATTTTTTTCCTTTTCATGTTCTTTAATATGATATTTAAACAAAATACAAAACATTCACACAAACAAACAAACAGAGTGAAGTTATATTACAGAGATGCAATACCTTATATAGTTTTGCAAGTAAAACAATAAAAAATGCAATATTGTTTCAACAATTACGTTTCAGTCTTTACTTTGCCTAGATTATTAACACTGATGGGTTATAATGTCACTTACCAGTAATTACATCCTACTCCTTTTACTACAAGACTAGAAAATTGTTTTATTTCATTTTAGTCATTCTATCACAGTAAAACATACTTCTCGGTACTTTACCTCTGAACAGATCTTTCCCTTTCTCTCTATATCCTTCCCCTTCCTCTGACTCATTCTCTCCTCTCTCCACCTCGATCTACTGTCCTTCTTTGTCTATTCACCCTCTTTCTCCTCTTACTAATTGTTCATACTCATGCTATGGGTAATATGACTTTTTAATGTCTAAAGTACTCTTTTCGCCGTTTATATATGTATTTTTATTACTTGTGAAAACCCCATGTAACATTTCCATGTTTTTAATTTAATTGAATTGAATTTCTGCCCGATGGCTGTTCTTCAGTAAACCTGACAAAAATCTGCATTTGCACCCTTTTTCAGTGATACAACAAAATGATGATTTGCTTACCTGCTGATATGTGAGATCCTATGCTGCTGGTTGGAGACCAGAAAGACCAAAACAGCAGTGAATACGGCCATGAACGCACCACCGTATTGCCTTAGTAGACTCCCGATGGCAACGACAAGAGCAAAGTATACAAACGGTCCAAACAAGAGGGTATACCACGATAAGAGTGGGCCCTTAGGAGGTAAGTGGGGTGCCTTGGATTGAGCCCAGTAGCCCATTTCCTTGAATAAGTACTGATGTCTAAAGAAAAAAAATATAGTGACCAATTTAAAATGAAAATCTTTACTATGTCATTTGAAATACTTGGCAGTATTCATCATTGCTATGAGGATCTACACAAGTGTACATTGAAAATGAGTGAAAAAAATAATGAAAATTGAAATGTCCAAACTTGCATACATTACACTGAACACTTATGTTGCTATCTTTGCCCCTCTGCACAGTCGCTCGTTTGCCACAGGTGCAATTTTGCACAAAACAACAAGTACGACTTGACGGAAGGTTTGCTTTGTGCAACACACAACAGTGGCCATGCATTATTATCCATTTCTGGTCTTGAAAAGCTCCATGACAACCCTTTACAAGCCGATATAGTATATATATCCTGCACTGGAAACAGTTAAATAATCTTGAAGCCTTTGGTTGAGTTTGGTATACATCTCTCCCATGATAATACAACGTGGCACAGGGGGACTATGTGGCATATAAAGTGTTAAATTTGTGTTACCTGCCAGTACCTACACTGCCCAAACAATTTTCACATAAAATAAAGCAAGGGGGGGGGGGTTACTGTCTCATATGCACTACTCAAAGGATTTTGATTTCGGTAATAAGAATATAGTGTTACTGTACATATTTTTGTATTTCCCCTCTCTTATTTTTTTTTTTTTGGGTGTGAATCCCTGCAACACTGAGTGATGTCATTAACTTTCTCTTTCAGTGAGTCAACAGATACAGTACAACTACAGAAACACCTGTATATAAAGACTGCTCATGAGAGACAAGAAAAGTGGTCTCTAACTCTCTATGGTATTAGGTGGTCTTTATGTACAGGTTCTATTTGTACAGATTTCTATGAGAAACCATTTTCAAGGGAAGCAAAAAAAGTGGTGGTCTTTCTACACAGGTAGTCGCCAAAGCAGGTTAATAATAATAATAATAATAATAATAATAATAATAATATTACAATATTGGAATCTTATATAGCGCACGTATCCACCTTGCAAGGTGCTCAAGGCGCTCCAACATTACCCGGCTATGCAAGCCTGCCGATTTCGGCGCTCACAGCATTCAAGGAATTCCTTCCTACCGGTAATAATAATAATAATAATAATTTGCCTTGTTTACCCAGGGTAGCCTCATCAGTATTAAAACTGTTCTCCCTGAGGGCCGTGCCTGCAATATTATTATTACCCCTGCTTTGATGGTATTTACAAGTGTTAATGGTTAAATTCTTCACAATAGAATTTAAGAGGGTTTTAGCTGGACTTACGACATGCCCCTGCCCTCTCTGAGCACGTCAAGAGCAGTCTTTCCTTCTTTGTTCTTGATAAGCAGAGTTTGACAGGAGCTCATCTCTAGCAGTGTCCAGCATGTCTCAGACAGTGCATTCAGGCAAGCTATGTGGATTGGCAAGTTGCCATGGCTGTCTGGCAAAGTTACATCTGATCGCTACAACAACAACAAATGAAATGAAATGTACAAGGATCGTTTGCTTCTGGATATATTAACGGGCTGGGAATCTAAAATTATTCTGTCACTCACAAATAATATCGACATGTACAGTAGATCACAAGATAAGTTTTAATCTATACTGATTTTGAATAAATGAATATGTCCTTTCCTGCTCATGCCATTTAACAAACTAACTGTGTGATGTGAGAAAGTTGTACCGGTAATGTTTTTTATGCATAATGGGCACAATGTTGTTTAAACATAGTCCGTTATAGGATGAATCTTCTCCTGTCTAACATACAGTAGGATCTAGACTGGCATTCTCTAAGTGAAAACGTTGATTTCTCCGGGCTAAAACGTACATAGCAAGAGAGAACTTACCCCTTTTCTTAATAGATATTTGACAGCATCTTGAAACCCTTGATAACATGTCACATGGAGAGGAGTCTGACCACTGAAATAAAAAATGATTGTTGTATTAATATTAATATACCATCACCTACATGTATTTTGGTAAAGACCAACAATTAGTTCATATATGCAAGTTTCTCTAAAGATCGTCTAAATATATTTCTAAAAGAGTGTCAAATAAATCAGTGAACAACTTAAAATTACAGTTCATAACTAAATTATTCATACTCTTACCAAGTTTTGTACTTATAATTTAATTTTAAGTATGTGAAAAATTGATTTGTCCCGATTTATGTTTCTGGAGAATGTGACATATTAAGCGTACATCTAAAAGTATTCAACAAAGGCCCTAATTCAACCAGTCTACCTTTTATTCTTGAGTTAGGAAAAAACCAACATCAAATTTAGAAGGGGTATGAATAATTCAGTTGTTAACTGTATGTAAAAATTATAAATGTTCATGTACTGCACAGTGATTATGCTGCTATTATTTCATTAATTCTTTTGCATATTACTGAAAAAATATGTTTTACAAGTTGATTGTGTTTACTACCTCTTTCTGCATTTAACAGTATCAAAAGATAAAACAACAATGAATGAGCCCTGTGTAAAAACTTCAAAATTGAGGGTGCCTGTTAGTTTCAAGCCCTGTGTAAAGTGTACTACATGTCACTTTTTTTGTATTTTAAAACATAGAGCTCGGAGAATCCTCGCAGAACCTTTGTTGCATGCACTTGCCATTCATTCACACTTTAAAAAAAATCCGTAGCTGTATTATTGCTGTGGTTTACCACTTCATGGGGGTGTTTCACAAAGATCCTAAGTTGAACTTAACTCTAAGTTGGACTTAAAAATTATGGAGAGCCATTTGTAGCCTTCAAATAAAATATATTCAAAAGCAAAAAATCAAGTATTTTAGAATTTTCATAAATTCCACATCAAGAACATGAAATCTCCTTGATAAAAGAAGATATGAATGATTTGAATCAACATTTTATGCCTTTAAAAAAAACTTTTACAAAATATTTTCAAAGATGCTAATGGCTTTCCATAATTTTTAAGTCCAACTTAGAGATAAGTTCAACTTAGGATCTGTGAAACACCCCCAGATCTGAGCGAGCATTAAATCTTTGACCGAAGTGAAGTCGAAAGAAGATGTTTGCCAGAAAAAAATGTTGTTAAAACACGTTTTACACGCTGTGCAGAGATTCTACTTTTTAAAGCATCTACAGCGTAAAACTTGGTAGACATAGATCTTAGAATATGTGAGAGGATAAAGGACTTACTGCTTGTCTCTTTCATCGAATGTAATTCCGTGAACTTGCTCTAAGTAATGTAGCGTATGTCTGGAGAAGAAATGGAATAAACATGAATAAAGATTTGATAATAACAAATAATGAAAATCTGTGTTTGTATCATGCATATTACATTATGAATAAACATCTTTATATCCCATTTCAAAATTCTTATGATATTATTTAGGTCTACCATGTACCATGTATAAAGTACTCATGTAGAATTCTTCAAAATTTCAGTACGTTTTGCTTACTCTCCTAATTTCAAATGACATGATTTTATAATTATTTCCTGTGACTCTACAATATCAGGAAATTTGTTTATTCAAACACATCAGAAATAATATGCAGAAATATATACATAGTATGATAAGTCTTTTACAGAATATACAAATAACTATGAGGGGATCTTACAGCAAAGTCTGAAGCACTTGTTGGTTACAGATCTACTGAATCTCTAAAGTAGAGTTTTATGGATCTATACAAAAGCTGCTGGTTAACTTGACTTGCACTTGTTTGCAATAACACAATGTAGAGGTGTTGGGGTCCATTGGATACGTCATCAGACTGCAGATCACATGGTTTGCAATTAGAGTCACTAAGCGGCACAAACGTCCTTTGGCAAGATATTAATCAACATTTGCCACTCTCCACCCAGTGAAGTAAAATGGTACCCGGTAGGAAGAAATTCCTTGAATGCTTTAGCGCCTTATTATGGCGGGTCAGCTACATCCGAGGTGAAAATATGATACTCTGTATTAAGCACAGTAGAGTATTCATATAGTAGCTGGCTATATAAATGGACCTATTATGATTATTATAATTTTGTGTTGATTGACTTACACACTGCCCCCAGCTGCTGCATGGTGTACAGGCTTACGCCCCTGATGGTCCTCCGTATCTAGTTTACTCCCAGCCTCTAGAAACAAGTCCACATTTTGAGGGTTGCCTCGTTTGCAAGCATACATAAGAGGCGTTTCCCCGTAGTCATTGATCAGGTTGACGTCTGCACCGTGTTCTAAGAGAAGTGATATTATGGCAGGATCCCCTCTCAGTGCAGCTCGATGTAGGGCAGTGAAACCGTGCCATCCTATGTGAAAAGAAGACAATCATTGAATATCATTTAGGTTGAACTGCTGAAAAACTGAGATTCAGTAATGTTGCCAGACATTGTGCCACTACATCTAATCATTTAATGTTTAAATGTTGTGAGTACAGTAAACTTTCATTTGTAATATTGTCAACATATATACCGTTTGAATGGTTCATGGAATGTTAAATCATTTAAATGCAAACTTGTTTGAAATTACTGTTTGATTTTACCTGTCCAGAGACACAACGGGAGTGGTGAGCAGTTTAGCTCTCGAAGCTCCAAAAGTGCTCGGTAAGTTGCTCGGTAAAAAACCCAATAAATATACTTTATTATAATATTATCACTATGAGAAAATCACATTTGTTGTCACTTATAATTATACAACACCAATTCCTAAGAGAGCTTCCACAAACAGACAAGTATTTTTTACTCTTTTGGGGGAAAACTTACCCTTTTCATTGATTGCATCCGGTTGTGCTTGAATCACCTGGACAATCTGCTCATAGACCCAGTTATTCTGGATTGCATCAACAACTTTAGTTGACAAAAAGTCGAGTTTCACTGAATTTTTATTAATGTTTGAAGCAAATGGAGCAAACATGTTTATTGGAGAAGCCATTTCTTGTAGATGGTAATATCTCTCAAGTCCTTTTTAAATCATCCTCAGCATGACTCTTGAGTCTTGAGTTTTGACAGCATCAGAGTGTAAGCTGGAGATCCAAACCTTCTAAATTGAAGAGGATTGACTATGTGAAGCAGAGTGCCTTTCTGTCTGTCTGTCCCACTATGACTCTTATCTGGAATGAAGAAAGACAGAAATGTCATGTCACGTGTCAGTGCTTGCATAATAATAATAATAATAATAGTGTAAACTTATAGAGCGCACACACCGTCCAGGGACGCTCATGGCGCTAGCTCAGCAACAGTTCTCTTTAGTACAAGTACAGTACATGTTTATTTGATAAGAGAGATATACCATCAGAAACTCAAAAATTAAAAAACAATTTTGCAACACCCATTTCAATCCTCAGCTCCGCCCGGTGGGGCCCGGTGCCCTCCTGCTGCTCCATTCACTGACAATTCGAGGGACTAGCCCAGTCAGCACATGATTCACAGGAGCTCTAGCATCCAAGGCCACCAGGCCCCATACATGCAGCCAATGAGACTAAAGGGTGATAACTAATTAAGCTCAGATGTATATACAAATAAAATATTAATAATGGATTTAGTAAAATAAACTTATACAACTTACATGCTTGTATGCAGATGTGAATACAATTATGTTTTGGCTTTAGTGAAATGAGCCTGTGCTGCTAGATCTAGGTTAAGGTGCTGCTAGATCTAGGTTAAGATGCTGAAATGTGACCCTACCTAAAGAAAACTCCAAATTGAAGATAAGGCCATGTAAAGGGTAATATGTTATTCGAGATCCCGCCCCCAATATACTGTACATATCCCTTGGGCATGGGGTCCATGTCAAAATTATTTGCTTGATAAAAACTGATCTCTACATGCATCATATTATGGAGGCTCCAAAAAAAAAGGAGTTAAATTTGCATTAATTAAAGAAAGTTTTGTTAGCTCAATGTTGAGACTTCCTAACACATTCCATATTTCATGTCCAAAATCTAAAATTGAGGGCACAAAATTGGTAGGAGGGGTTGAGAAAAGTGTATTCAACGTATTGAATATTACTAATTTTATTATTACATTATATGAAGATCAAGCATATCAAATCAAAACACTTTCAAGTTATAGATCAAATCAGAAGTTATCAAGATGTAGATCTCAGTAGTAGACCGGAAAATCATTTTATTTCGTATTGGGATATGTTCTTCTCAAGACTACATGATAATTCTGGCTTCACTGAATAAATAGTAAGAAAGTGCCAAAAGACAAAAATCATCCAAGCAGACAGATTTTTTTCTGTCAATAGATCTATTCTAGAACTAGGGTCTAGAAGTTAGGTACAAATTACAAAAGAACACAATTTGGCCTTCACTTTTAGCTTTAAAAAAACTTCCTGGAGTTAATTCAGAATCAGATTCAGAATGACAGACAGAAGAGGAAGAAGAAACGAACTTTAAAGTTAAAGTTAAATTTAGTAATGTCTAAAGAGTCTAACAAGTTAAAAATACCGTACCGGTACTAACAATTTTAGAAATTTGACTGTGAAACCGGTGGTCACAAAGCCATTTTCTAAGACGTTTACCTAATGCTCAGCTCACGTTGGAAATTCCCGGGTACTGTATGTGCCTGGCCTGCCGACCTTAGCTATCATCGCCGCCAACACTGCTGCGGCGTGGGGTGCGGGGGTGCGGGTGCGGTCCGTAGTACACCAACCGTACCCTGTCAATGCAGTCGATCGAGTTGTGCAGTTAGCTTCTCGGCTCGCTCTCTAGCTCTAGCTAGCTGTATTAACCTTGTCTGGGTTTCAAGCTCACCCACAAGCAACTCAATCAACGTAAAGTCGACACAGTTTCGGGTGACTCGTACTTGCTGTAACTTCAGATATATATATAGATCCGTAGATAAATGGACAAACAATCATTATTGAAATAGAAAAAAATGTAGATCTATTACTAAATCGGTCAGCAAATTTTCACATTTGTTTGAGGTAATTCTCAAACCAAGGTCCTTTGTTTCATTTTTGAATTAAAAAACCCTTCTGTATAGGGAAAAAAAGTGTTGAAATTCTGACATGATTTTCACCCATGATTCGGCAAATGTGAAAATCTAAGAATGATTTTGCATTTAAGTTGTATTACTTTTTTTGTTTGTTAAAATAGTTTTGTTCATCTTGTAGCCCAATAACTTCGTATTTAGGCTAAAAGAAGGACAGAGAAAAGAGAGAGAGAGAGTATGGGAAATTAAGGGATGGCTATAGATCGAGGGGGAGAGAGATGAGAGAGGTTGAACTTTGAAGGGGAAAGAGAGAAGCTAGGCGGAAGGAGGAGGGATCGAGAGGGAGATAGAGAGAGAGAGAGAGAGAGAGAGAGAGAGCCGAGAGAGAGAGAGAGAGAGAGAGAGAGAGAGAGAGAGAGAGAGAGAGAGAGAGAGATAGAGAGTCTCTGGGAGGGGGTAGAAGGTGGGGAGGAAAAAGGGGTGAAGGGTTGGATGAACAGACGCATCAACTAGTGACAGACACATCATGTAGAGCGAGTCGGCTATCGGTAGCTTTTCAGCGGGCGAGTTGATCAGTGCATCTCGAAAAGCAAAGATGGCTCCTCCACCAGATAGAGCTTTTGGTGGTTATCGACTGTTTGTTGGAGATATTGGAACAAGAGTTGGCAAAAATGATTTGGAGAGAGAATTTGATCGCTATGGCCCTATAACTGATGTCTGGGTAGCAAGGTAGGTCCTCAAGAAAAGCCCGAATAATGGAATGTCATGATTCTGTGACTGCGTGAGTGAGTGAGTGACATGTTTGGTTAATTTGTAAATTGTGTGACTGTGAATGAATCAACTCGTTCAAATTAATGTGGAAGCAGATAGACTTATAGATCTATGTATATAATACACTGTACTCTGTAGATCTATATGTGGGCATGAAAGCATATGATGAGAGACAAGAATTACCACTATCTCATTAGACATCAGACTAGCTAGCTAGACTATGTCAAATCTAGTCTTTTTTGTTGATGTTAACATTTAACATTTCTAGGCCTACTACAGTAGTACTAGGTCTACTAAGGCCGATGAAAGTTGATCTCATGGTTCTCGTCAGGCATTGTTGAGATTTTGATGAGGGATTTAGATCAACTTTCATCTGTCATCTGACTTTGATTTCATGTTCTCGCGGGCATATTTGGAATTTGAATGAGGATTTTGATCCAAATTCATCTTTCATATACAAACCAATAGAACTTGTCGAGGGTATCGAGTCTTGTACATTATACATGTAACGCTCTTACACCAATATCATACTCCAATGACTATTTCTTCCAAATTTTCTGTGATATTTGGGTTTCTGTGACACCATCTTTATTTCATTTCATTTTCATTTATACTGTCTCGTTTCTGACTTAAACTTAAGTTAAGGCCCTGTTTTATTATACTGGTATTAAATTATGAACTTGATGATATAGCGATATACATATTTCTTTGTTCATCTTCAGTCTGCTTCTGAGCTAGTATATTGGGCAACGTACACAATGCACTGAACAGTTTAATACGCGTTAGCTCCCACCCGGTACGGTAGCGGGAAGCCGGAGTACGGCGTGAGGCAAAACATTCGCCCCCTGTCTAGCCGCAGACTATTCCTGGCCTACGCGATAGGCAGCTAAAGTAGCGGGCGGCATATTATGCCGCCCGCTACTTTAGACCATCAGCGATCGACTTGGCAGACATCGCCATGGACGCGTGTCACATGGGCCACGCGCGGCAGCCAATCGAAAATATTTTTGATTTTTTGAGGCGGCAATTTCATATCTGGACTTTTTGACGCGGGAATTTCGTCAGCGATGAGTGTTGAACTTTTTTGGTGCGCGAGCAAAATTTGATGCGGGCGCTGACGAGAACCATGAGATCAACTTTCATCGGCCTAATATAACTATTCTAGATCTAGAGTCTAGACTCTAGTATATTATGACACATTTATTTTATTAAGTAGCCTAGATCTAGCCTAACCTAGATCTAGAATCTCATTTATAGTTTTTATACAAAAAAGAAAAAAGAAAATCCCTGAATTATGTGACTACAAAATAGTACAATTCTGTGAGAGCTAGACTTTTCATAAATCAAATGTTCATTTTTGTTTCATGTATCAAATTAAATTCTCCATTTAATTGCCATTTATTTCACAAAGTTTTTCATTGGTATGCCTATTGTTTTATATAGGAATCCTCCAGGTTTTGCCTTTGTGGTTTACATGTATCGTGAAGATGCAGACAAAGCAGTCCGATCACTGGATGGAAGGTACGGTATCTTCCAATATTCTAATGTTAACTTACCTTTTTTTTCTTAATTCAGCTCAGAATGATGTAGGTTGTACTATTGATTTGATTTGGGGATCGTTTCACAAAACCGTCATAAGTACAAGTTTACTAACATGATACATCCCATTGAAACACGTGTTAAATTCAATACATGCCTTTCAATGGGTTGTCAGCGATCTTGTACTTATGACGGTTTCGTGAAGCAGTGCCCAACTAAAAAAAAAGTGTTTGCAAATTTGCAAACACTTTTTTTGCTGTTGCTGTGGAATTCTTTAAACAAAGTGGTATTTCACTGCTTGAATAGATTGTAAAAAGAAACATGTTTTATATATCAGGGAAGGAAAGTGGATCGCAAAGATTGAGTTCTGGTAAAGATGAAAAATAGTTTGTTAGCTTTTAATTCTTTTTATGTCAGTTGGAAATCTTAGAGAGAAGATTGTGTTTTTATCATTCTAAAGCATCACATTATACATTAACTTTAAGTAGTACATCATCAACCTTTCTCAACTGTTGTGAGACAATGCTGTAGCAAGACTAGAGCTCGAATTACTCAAATTTATCTGTGTTTATTGTTAAACAAGTTTAGACCTTTGTTTGTGAATATTTATATTATTCCATCGGCTATGCTCATATATTTTTCTTATGTGCTAGCCTTTTAGGGTTTATGTTTTAGACCAGAATTTTCTTGTGTAAAAATTTGCCCAAATAAAAAGCAGTATTGATCATCTTATTGTTGGTATGTTTAAAGGTACTATGTCCCATTTGCAGCCAACATCAAATTCTGTAGAACTTTGCAGGAATTATGAATCTGTCACGTATGTCCTATAGATCTGTGAAATTTGAACGTTAGCAGTGTCCTAGTATTCAAATTATGCAAGGAAACCCGTTTACTTTCTAGACTTCACTGTCAGACACTATTGAGTGACTGACTGACTTTTTTTTCTTTGGTAATAACATACATAAAATGAGCTGTAAAGGGTACATGAGCATTTGTCTACATCAATAACCCACTTCTTGTAATGGCCAAAATTAAACTGATTGAATCTTTGCGCAGCACAAAACGTACGACCATTCGGTACAATGGTCTGAAAATCAGACTATTACTTAATGATTGCAATCACTAAAGTCGATTCGACAACTAATAGTCGTTATTTTCCCACAAAAGACATTTTCAAGCCCTTTCGTTTTGAGGAAGTTCTAAATTAGTATTATCTTTCAAATGCCGTTGGAATTCAACCTTTTCATTTTTTTGGCCTGCAAATGGGACATACAGCAGTACCTTTAATATGCAGGAAAGATGCCCGATGGCTTGATGATTTTGTTTTGATGTTTCAGATTGATGTGTGGCCGCAGGGTTCGTGTTGAACACGCTCGACCCTACCCTGGCGTGCCACCGCCCCGTAAAAGCTACGACTCAAGCAGAAGTATGGGCAGACGCAGAAGCAGGTATGTACCCCCATCATTCTTTATAAATAAGTTTTGTACTGCCCCCACTTTCACTCAATGAGAATTTGGGGGCTTGAAGCAGTCTACTTTGCATTATTTAGTTTGCAAGCCTTCCTTTTTATAATGTTCTGGGAAATACACACAAAAATTATCTGATATATCATAAAATTGCCTCAAGAACTCAGCTGCAGTTAAGAAATATTACTGTAGGGACAGATAAACTTAAAAAGCAATTTAGGAGTTAAAGATTAATCAGCCCTTTGTCACAATGCTGTGCTAAAGGTCTTTTTCTTCAAAGTTGTTATCATTACTGATTTGGGATCAGTTGAGGTGACAGTATTGGGGTTTAGTATTAGCAGCTCCAGTCTCAATTACACATTGAACATATGAAACTTTCCTATTTAGGCATGCTTAAATAATATTAAAGACATTCAAACTTGCATAATTTTAGTCCTTTTCCTTCAAATTTGCTATTAGTTTGTATTTTGGTACAATTTGATGCTGGTTTTTTTAATGAAAAAAAAAGATGAATAAAGGAGCCATTAGGTGAAACATCACAGATGTTTACTATTCAGCATTGGTCCCATCTAATGGCATGTTTGGGGTAATCTATGGATGCATATCACCATATGGTAAAACATATTTTGATCCTGACATTTGAGATGCAGTAAACAAAACAAGATCAAAGCTAACGTCCCGGTGTTATATTTTAGGCTTATTAATTTTCAAGTTTATTAATTTTTCAAGTCTGCATTCACATTGTAATTCATCCTTACAGCCCTTACTTTTTATGATGTATCTTACCCAGGATGTTGGAATGGAACAACCATAACACTGTAAATGTCACTTAAAATTCATTAAATATCATACAGCTTAAAGGTACTATGTCCCATTTGCAGGCCAAAAAAATGAAAAGGTTAAATTCCAACGGCATTTGAAAGACAATACTAATTAGAACTTCCCTAAAAAAGAGGGCTTGAAAATGTCTTTAAGTGGGAAAATAACGACTATTAGTTGTCGAATCGACTTAGGAGCTATAGAGCCAGTAAGTAATAGTCTGATTTTTCAGACCATTGTACCGAATGGTCGTACGTTTTATGCTGCGCAAAGATTCAATCAGTTTAATTTTGGCCATTACAAGAAGTGGGTTATTGATGTAGACAAATGCTCATGTACCCTTTACAGCTCATTTTATGTATGTTATTACCAAAGATGAAAAAAGCCAGTCAGTCACTCAATAGTGTCTGACAGTGAAGTCTAGCAAGTAAACGGGTTTCCTTGCATAATTTGAATATTAGGACACTGCTAACGTTTAAATTTCACAGATAGGACATACATGACATATTCATAATCCCTGCAAAGTTCTACAGAATTTGATGTTGGCTGCAAAAGGGACATAGTATCTTTAATTTGCTGCTACAGAAAGTTTTTTATGTTTTTAAAGCTGTGATTAAAAGCTATTTTTCTCTTCATATGTGTGTTTTGTGTACAGGATTGCAAATAACATTTTTGCAATAAAATGTTTTTTTGAATTTATTTTGGGAGTACAAATAGCTTATTCATTAAACATAAAGTCCTTGGACATCAAACCATATGAGTAAATCCTAATTTTTAACTTGAAAAAATGTGCTCAATTTTATTCAAAAATTTGCACAATCAGTGACTTGCAGCTGCAAAGAGCATGCACTACATGAAAATGTAGACAGGTGAGCAATAACTGGTGCAAGGCACAGCAGCAGCAACATCCTCCGACACAATCAAGCTGCCTACAGGGGGCACTCACTCTCAATCCTTACCAATTACACGCAAACCCAACCTCTATCGTCTTACCAAGCCTGCTACGCAAGTTTGCCTCATTGCTGCGACCCGACATCTCCCACCAATCATACTTGACCAATCACTGATAGGGCTTCCCTGCTATAATATGACCCAAAGTGCACCGACCTTCAAGTCACCTTTAATCTCTGACATTTGTACCTAGCCACTCGTGCTGGCTGCTGATTTAATAATGTCTAGCCGCAGGAACAGAGTAGGTAAATACAGTGCATGGAATTTATTGACCTGAGTGTATATATGTCGTATGACCTTTCAGTTTCTACTTGTATATTTCTTCACCTCAAGTTTCAACATTCAGATGTTGAAATCATGCTTGTGATGTTTTTTTCAAGGGATTTAAGACTTTAAAAACTAAACGGGCGGTGTCTGTAAGTATCCTTCCAGCAAACGTATGGTAACTAATGCGCCGAAGAATGAAAGTGAGCATCCAGAACACAATATTACGTCTTTATGTTAACAAAAAGCCTAATGTATTCACATTAATTTGAAAGGGGGGGGGGGCCTGGCAATGAGAGTTCTTCCTACAAAGAGTCTTTTCATCTGTTTAAGTCAAACAATACCACAATCATTGCCATAACAAATGTTGCACAATATTTGTTTGAAAATCTTGGTATTATAATACAAAAATACACATTAAGATGATCAGGTCATTATACATCGATAATGTACCCTTCTCTCTTTAATCCATAGGAAAAGCTCTGCACCTGCACTTCTTTGAAAATTTTTAGAATCAGTGTCTACTTTTTATCAATATGGTCTCTATTTCTTTGAATTCTTTATCACTTTAGATCTAGGGACAAGAGAAGATCGCGTTCAAGGTCACCGTTACGGAAGAGATCCCGAACAAGGTCGCTCCCACTCGCGCCCAGTCGCAGGAGAAGGGATAGTCATAGGTCCAGGACGAGATCACGCTCCCCACACAGGTCTAGAGACAAGTCCAGGTCCCCTAGGAGGTCTAGGACTAGGACTCCTAGGAAGTCTAGGTCTAGAACTCGGACTCCTAGAAAGTCGAGGTCTAGGACTCGGACTCCTAGGAGGTCTAGGACTCAGACTCCTAGGAAGTCCAGGTCCAGGTCCAAGTCGCATAGATCCAGAACACCAGAGAAAAGACAGTCCAAGTCCACATCCAAGTCTCCAGCTAGGTCCAGACCTAGATCCAAGTCTCCATCAACTTCTCCTGAAGACAAGTGAGTAATGTCACTCGAGATGTAAAGAGACTATTCGAGTAACAAAATGAAGATGGTTATTTTGAATCATTGTGTTAAACAGTGTTTGAAAAAGAAATATCATTTAGTTCTTGAGAGAAGTATGCCCATGTTTTATTTTGTCTTCTATGTTCATTCTGCATGACACATATAGACAAAAGCTTCAATTATTTACAAGTTAACAACAAGGTATATTTTTGTCTTAAAACTAAACATTCAGTCATAATCCATCTGCTTTAAATGTTTACTGATCTGCCTGTGGGTTTTGCATTGTTGCAATTAATTTTTCTGGTTATTCCAAATACTTATTTATGTTTAAAAGGTACTATTTACCGTAACTTTTTTGAAATACATGTTGAAAAATCAGTCTCAAATTGATGGAAAGCAAAATTAAATGGGGCATAGATGGTAAAAAAATTCCAATGATGCTAATGATGCTAAACTAACTTTGTTTTCATTATTGCAAAGGTGAAACTTTGATTGGACAATTTTTAACAAAATTCATGCCCAACCTGTGATGTCGCACATCTCGGCAGTGTTCGGAGAGCTCTTCAGGTGCTATGTCAGGGCTGTATTTAAGCGTTTTGTAATTGATAATAATCATTACTTCGAATGTTTCCAAGCATTGAATTTTGAAAATTGTCCAATCAAAGTTTCACCTTTCCAATAATGAAAATAAAGTTAGTTTTTAGAATCTTCGCACAGCTACTTAAATAAAATCTCAATCATTTTTGTTAACTTTGAGGATCTTATGTACATGACTACATGTATGTGTTTTGTCTTGGATTCTAAGCCAAATTATAGTTTAACTTCTTCCATGACCATGTAAATCGTTAAGCCCCTCAGTGTTGGGAGCCCCAAATTCGCCAAAAATGTGATGGCAAATTACACTTAAATTGTATCATAATGTGAAAGAGGATGTCATTTAAGACACACTCCTGCAAAGATTTCCCCCAAAAAATGTGTTTGAAGACAAATATTGATAAAAGAATACATAATTTGGGTTTTCTGTTGTACCCAGAAAAACCTAAATTTTGTATTCTTCATCAATATTCGACTTCAAACACGTTTGTTATGAAAATCCTTGCAGAAATGTGTATTAAATGATATCCTCTTTCACATTATGATACAATTTAAGTGAAATTTTGCCATCAAATTTTTGGGGCTTGCAACATTTTAGAGGTGCTTTAAGTAAGTTCCTTTTAAACTCAACCAACAATCAACCATATTAATGTAGAATAGACCAATCATGCTCATAGTTTCACAAGTTAGTACAAATGACCCCAAATATCCACAGATCTCATACACACAGAGTAGTACCACTTTGTGCATTTTAGACAATTGTAGAAATGAAAATGTACAATAAATCACTGCCAAAGTCATGGAGGTGCTTCATGAATGCCTTTTGTTTGCCCTCTTAAGAAGAACACTTCCACCTGTGTTCTATAGCATAGACCATTGTTGAATATGAATTATGATTACATAACTCATACTGTCATGAGCAGTATTCGTCTCGGTGGGTTTTATAAATGTGGTACAAATGACCTTTATCTGCCATGCGCAGGTTGTATCTACAAACTGGCTTATTGTCTTGTACCTCTCCATTTTCAGGAAGAGCATATCCCAGGAGCTGTCAAGTACTCGGAGGCGTCGTGGTAGTGAGAAAAGTACTGGTAGTCATCGTAGCGGAGGGGACCGAGAGACATTGGGACAGGAGGAAGAGAACAATGGGCATGTGGAGATGACTGAAGCAGCAATGGCCAAACCACAAGTTGAAGACCTGATAGAATGGTAAGATAACTAGGCACTTTGGAGGTACTATATATATGCGCATGGGCAGATAAAGATCATTTGTACAAATTGTACAAATATGTAAAACCCATTGAGACAACGTGTTCTTGAAACTTTTGTAATCATTATTCATTTATGCACCGGCAGTACATTCTATGATAAACAGGTGGGCGGAAGTATTCTTTTCAAGAGGGCAAACAAAAGGTATTCATGAAGCACCTCTATCACTTTGGCAGTGGTTATTCTGAAATGCATAAAATGGGTGGTCTCCGTGTGTAAAAGATCTGTGGATATTTCTGGGTCATTGGTACAAGTGCCGTCTCCGAACTGGGTTACAGTTTGTGTTCAGTCAAAATAATAAATGTAGGTGTAGGCATTCAAAAGCCAAATTGTATGAGGTTGTGTTCTACTTGTATCTATAGCTTTATCTCGTCAAAGATGGAGGGTTTGGGTTGCAGTTGCATTTTTAGTTCAGTTTATGGTTGGAGCGAGGGTCAGCTCAGTGTGAAGTTCAGGGTTGAAGTTAGGAATTTGGTTAGTGTCTGGCACTGACCGCTGGAGCACAAATCAACTCTCGCTGGAGCGTGTTATGTGAATGTGTCAATTCAGCATTGCAACCAGAGAATGACAAATTTAAAGAAAATCCATTTCTTGGCTCCTTTGTGACTTTTCCCGTCAATGTTTATCGCCATTGCTAATTTTTGTGTTTTGGAATGGCATTTTGAAAGAAAAGGGCTATGATGTATTCAGCATTGTTCATCATGCAAGAATTAGGTTATTTGGACCAGCAAAATATAAAGAAATTAATTTAAAAATTAAATTAAAATCATTTGCTGAAAATCACATCCACTAAACAGCACAACTGATATGAGATATAAAAATTTGATTCAGGAGTAGCACTAGTTCTATTCAGTACCATTTTGCCCTCATTAATCCCCTGTTATTCATCTTCTACCAAAAATAATGTGGAGAAAATCATTTAGTCGCACTCGTGAACAGTCAGTATCAGTATCAGTTTCATGTGATTCAGTGGCAATTTATTTTGTGTAATTTCAGAACTAAACATTAAATTCATTATCTATTTATCTTCCTTATTTGCCAGGAATCCATTGGACCAAGCCTCTGAAGATAAGTCTGAAAACAGGGCAGAGAAACGGGATAAAGAAAAGGAACACCTTAGCCAACAGATTGAAGAAAGCTAAAACACCTTAACATGCTCATAGCTTACTTGTCACATGTCTGTAAATGATCTAATAGATGTATATGTTGATGTTTGTTTGTATGTTTTCAATATATATAATGTTAAGCTATTGACTTCTGAAAGGTCTCTGTCCCGTAGATTTAGTACATCATCCTCCCAGTTCCCATAGACAATTGGTTAAGTGGTAATAAACTCTTCTTCCCCCTTCAATATGTTCAAATTTATGTACCCTGTTCTATCTATGTTATACACCTGGGTGGAGAGTGGCAAATGTGGATTAATGCCTTGCCAAAAGATGTTAGTGCCGGGCTGAGATTTGAACCCTCAACCCTTAGAATGTGTGAACCACTATACCACAACACCTCCACTTCTGAAACACGAGATATAATTGGGTAACATAAAGAGATGCATGTATTTGTAATCTGTAACATAGTTCCAACCAAATTTGGCTGAAGTGCAGAAAGCCTTGGGGTGTACTTGATCTTAAAGGATTTCATAGTCATAAGGTTAAATGGCTATAGGCATAAATATTGAACTGGAAATACTTTCTTCTGGAATATTCGATATTAAAACGAGCTAGAGCCTAGATCTATGGTATGTGACTTATATCTTATGCCAGTGGTAATGATTGAAAAGCATGTCCCGTACCAATTGCGAGCCAGTAAATTAGCATAGCCTGTGTATTTCAGGCACTTCTCATAGAAATGTTTTTTTTCTGGATGTGGACGCTTTCCTTGTCTTGTCTGGTCTTCACCTTGCCTAGTTGTCATCTATCCAATATCCTTTATGACATGTAGTTCTCATAATTTTGTATGGAATAGATTATTTCGTTGTTGAAATAACATTCTACCTTTTGGGGTTACAGGAGCAGAGTTAAAAGGACATTAGATATTAGACAATTAAGATTTCTAAAATTGAATTGAGTACTATTAAATTGACTACAAGTATTACTTAGAAATTCCCAATTTTTGAAATGATATGTAGATGGAACAGAACTATTAACCGTTTAATCTCCAAGAGTGATGAATATATCTGTCTATTTTTATAAAACATTTCAGCGTAATTTAATGATGAGGTACAGGTGACTATGCGTAATAGGTCAAATCTGTTGGCAGAAATAGTTTGACTTAATCAGACTTACGCAAAATTTGACTTAAGGAATGTAAATAACATGTTTTGTATAGTTTGGTAAAGGAATTGATTCGACTTGGGGATAGTTAGACTTGTCCGACTTCGAGTTATGCAGAGTTAACTGTAGTATGCATATCTTATGGGACATATATTTAGAAGTATCTACATCACCATGCAAGCCGATACTTACAAGCAGCATCTATATTTAGGAGACATGACTTTTAAAGATAAAGACCAGTTCTGGTCATGCGATTGCATTGTAAAAGAAAAGTTGTGGAATCGATCAGAAAAGGTTGATCATCTAGCATATAAGTATTGGTGTGTACTGCAAGGCTCTGAAATCATCAAAATGATAAGAAATTTGACCAGTCTTGGTAAAGTTACAAGCACTCTACACGGAAAGATGTATATGGGACTACGCGACCACGTGCGCGATATCTATTTGGTCCCAATAGATATAATAATTTACCAAATATATCAATTAGTAGGCGGTTTCCTGACTTTCCCGGCAAAATTTGTATCATCACGTATTAGTCAAAACATATTCTTTCACATGATTGGTAATGAGAGCTTCCATTTCATTTTTTTGAGAGAGGGGCGTTTCCAAAACTGGTCTTTACCTTTAAGATGTTGTACGTATGCAATCTGTGGTCCAATGGGTTAGCGGAATGTAGCTGAACTTGTAGGATATTTGGTGTTAAAATTGATTCATTTTTACAAGTTTCATTCTTCATCAAATTTTTCAAGTTCTATTTTTTCTTGACACATACCATATTTTATCTGTTTGGTGTCAAAAGGGCATTCAGTCATATACTTTAACACAGAGTTAATGCCCTTCTGGCTTCAAGCAGACGATTTTTCAGTGTTTTAATCTTGTTTCTTTTGAGTTAGGGTAGATACCTATTCATTGAATATAACTATTGATGATAGATTGATCCAATAAATTCTTATGACTTCCATTTCTGAAAATTAGCATGATCATGTCAATTAAAGTACATCACTGGTGTAGAATTGCAGAATTTTCTTTGATAGAATGCAGCATTGTAGTCAAGGCCAAAACCGTCAAGGCCAAGGTATTGACCCCTCAAGGTCAACACTGATAGAATGTTGTTGATTTCATTGAAATCGATTGTTTTTATTCATTGAAAATGTAGACTTCAAAACCAACATATTTCATAGTTCCCATCAACAAATTTCAGAAGTAAATGAAAAGCTTCATGATATTTGTGCTTTTTATGAAGTCCCTCATTCTGTGTTGCAACTTTTGTAAATACAAACTTTTTTCCTTTCTTTTTGGAAAAAAACAGTATTTTGTTAGTCTTAATATTTGTATCAGAAGTCTGGTGTTTATGGTTGATTTATAGAAGTTTTGAGCTTTGGTCATGCTTTCCTTTTGAAAAGATTACACTTGTAATAGTTGAAACCATTTAAGATGTAAAAGTTTGTTTACCTCGAACTCACAACTCCTTCTACACCATGTGATAAACATGTACTTGAGGTCATGTTAATGTTATCAATCAAGCTTTTAAATGCCATTATATATCACTTTCAAAGCAGATTCCTGAAAATTGCAGATAATGTATACAAATGTATGTACTGTTCTTTTTATTTAAGGTATATTGTTTAACATGGGGGACAAGTCCTAAATATATTCACATAGGCATTTGACATGTAAAATGAGTGGTCATCTTCCTAAATAACTTTCTGTTCATTTAAAACTAATACTTTAAATGTAATAATGAGGTAGTGGGTTTACTTTGAAAAAGTTTGCAAGATAAGCATGGCTTTGAATAAATGTAAATCAAGTTACTTAACTGCAATGTTCAGTCAAAATATCCTTGCAGATAATGGCTGTACAATTCACAAGTCTGTACATAGAATGTACTTAAATACTTACCTTTTATATTTAATGTAAACATCTTTTTTTCCCCAAGTAATTATCTGTAACCGCTCCTTTGAAACTTTCTCTTTATTTCAATATAATAATGCATTAATGGGTTGATGTATTACCACAAAAACATTATATGTCATGATGTACATAATGTTTTGTAATTGTAATATACAGTTTCAAATGCTAAGATTGTTTCAGAATTCTCTAAGTCTTGGGAATTGATCATACTATTCCTATTTCACTTTATCAAACTTTTTTTTTTCTTTGCCTCATCAGAGGATTTATTAGATATTCATGTTTACATTCAAAGATAGAATAATAAAAATCAAACTTACATAATCACATAAGCATCATTATTTGCATAACAAGAATTGAAATTAAGTTTTGCTTGGCAAAGCATATGAATCATCATTAACATAAGAATTATACTTATACTAAGAATTAGTTTTGTTTCCCTCCTTTTTTTTCTTCTTTTAAATAACACGTAACAGCTCTTTTGGTAAAAACTTGTGCTTCCTGGTCATATTTATATTTGACTGACTTTCCAATCTTTTTATAATTTCTCTTTGAAAATTTGTTTGAAAGCAACATATTTCTTTTGTCTATTCCAGTCATATTCCGATCGACAATCAATTTATAAATAGTCCAAAAAGCTATAGTTAGGAATAAAGTACAATGATTTTCACAATCTATTTTGAGCAAGTGTTGCGGGATACTGAACTTCAATATCTTTACTTGGTATATATCTCGTAATATTTCTTTCAGATGTTTAATGAAGCGCTTATTTAGTTTTTCATTCGATAAATGCGTGATTTATATCCTCTTTTATATTACATTTTGGGCTTACAGTTAAAGTTAAACTCTCGCAATTTGTTTTCTCTATCAAACTTAGTTTCTTAGTACATTGATAGTTCAAGGATTGGACTACACTTATATTGGAATCATTGCTCATAATATTTCTGAAAACTCTTGATCCATATTCATCATGAGTAATATACATATATGTGTAAAGGGAATCATATTGGGATACTGATGGTCTTATATTTTTCTGTGATACATGCATGTTTGTATAGAATTTAATTTTATAAATGCCTGTTATAAAATAAAGTTGTATTAGAAATGCGATTGCCTTACCAATATCTCTATTTCTGTTCTGTTCTGCTGTGAAACTATCTGAGAGAATGTAAATTAATAAAGATAATAAGGCTATCATTCAAATGGTATAAGCCCCCACCCCCAACACGCCCTTCAGGTGACCGTATCAGAATATTGAGTGTAGACTGCCCCACCCCCTTTGCTCTTCCTTTGTCATTGTCCAATCAGACACAAGCGAATGAAAGTGCAACTTTCCAACAATAGCAGGGCGCATGCATTAAAGGACTGTGACCCGGAAGACGCGCGCGTTTGATGTCGTCACAATATTACTGATCAATTAGACACTGACCAATGGCTGGACTCCATTTTCAACAATAGTATGGTCGCATGCGTTTGAGTTATAATAGACCAGTTAACTGAGAGTAGATCATACTCCTAATAATATAGTTAATACAAAACAATAAGCAGGAAGAGAATATTGAGTGTAGACTGCCCCGCCCCCTTTGCTCTTCCTTTGTCATTGTCTCACTCTCTCTTTTCTCTCTGCATCTGTCCCTCCCCCTCCCTCTCTCTCTCTCTCTCTCTGTCTGCAAAGTTAACGCAAAAAGACAATCAGAAAGCCTCCCAAAAAAAAGGGGGTAAGGAGATTTGCTTACAAGGTTTGAATACCTGTAATAAATAAATTTGACAACAGAAATGCATGGGGAGGATATACATGTGCTCTCTCTCTCTCTCTCCCTCCCTCTCTCTCTGTCTGCCTCTCTCTGTGTCTGTCTCTCTGTCTCTCTCTCTCTATCCCTCCCTGTGTCTGTCTGCCTCTCTCTCTCTCTCTCTCTGCATCTCTTTTTGTCGCACTCTGTGTGTCTTTCTCTCTCCTGACACGAAATTACATTTTAACAGCATTAATACCATATAATGGATATAATGTACGTGTAGCAAATGAGGTAAATGAATGGCAAAATAGGAGACTACAAGAGAGATGAATCACGTGGTTTGACGATGATAATGATGATGCGACCTGATGATGATGATGATGATGATGGTGATTGAGATATGGATGGAGAAACAGTAATTTGTTGTCAATTCTTGTGGATGAGAGCCATGTACAAATTTCTAAAATAATGCCTAATTTAATCACTAATTTTAGGCAACCATCAACTCCAAATTAGAGGTAATACATTTTGGCAACATTTTTACATGGTCGTAAAAAGGTGTACATTATTCTTTATCTCCTCATACTGCTATATTAATTTATCACATGTTAATTTTAACTCTTACTTCTCCTGATAGTTCTAGAAGATTGACCTATTTACATTTGACCTTGTTATGTTGATTACTGGAAAGAGTAAAAAGCCTACATGTATACACTTTGATTTGGCAGCGGGCTTATTTTCATTTAGTTTAAAATGTCATGTTTCATAGGAGTGTATATTTTAAAGGTGGTATGTCCCATTTGTAGGCCCCAAAAATGAAAAGGTTAAATTCCAATGGCATTTGAATGATAATACTAATTTATAACTTCCCTCAAAAAAGAAGGGCTTGAAAATGTCCTTTGGGGGAATAACGACCGTCAGTTGTCGAATCAAATTTTGCGAGCGCGCTCGTTTAATTAAATAGTCTGATTTTCAGACCCTTGTACCGAATGGTCGTACGTTTTGTGCTGCGCAAAAATTCAATCAGCTTAATTTGGGCCATTACAAGAAGTGGGTTATTGATGTGGACAATTGCTCACATAACCTTTACAGCTCATTTTATGTATGTAATTACCAAAGAAAAAAACAGTCAGTCGCTCAATAGTGTATGACAGTGAAGTCTAGAAAGTAAACGGGTTTCCTTGCATAATTTGAATACTAGGACACTGCTTACGTTTAAATTTCACAGATAGGACATACGTGACATATTCTTAATTCCTGCAAAGTTCTACATAATTTGATGTTGGCTTCAAAAAGGATACACTACCTTTAAAGATAGCTTTACTAAATATTCTCAAAACCGACGTTCCAGTTTCACGGTTTTTTAGCAAATTAGTATACGTACTAGGCCTTAATGATGACAGAGATACAGACTTACTTGATGTCGTCATAATAGTTGATAGTCCAATCAGACATAAGTGAATGACCGTGAAACTTTCCAACAATAGCAGGGCGCATGCATTAAAGGAAAGTGACCCGGAAGACGCGCGCGTTTGATGTCGTCACAATAACTCATGAATTAGACACTGACCATTGGCTGGACTCCACTTTCAACAATAGTATGTCGCATGCGTTTGAGTTATAATAGAGCAGTTAAACTGAGAGTAGATCAGACTCCTAATAATTAATACAAAACAAAAAGAAGGAAGAGAATATTGAGTGTAGACTGCCCCACCCCCCTTTGCTCTTCCTTTGTCATTGTCTCACTCTCTCTCTCTCTCTCTCTCTCTCTCTTTCTGCATCTCTCCTCCCTCTCTCTATCTCTCTCTCTCTGTCTGCACTCTGTGTGTCTTTCTCTCTCCTGACTCCAACTTACATTGTACCAGCATTAATACCATATGATGGATATAATGTACGTGTAGCATATGAGGTAAATGAATGGCAAAAGGAGAGGAGACTACAAGAGAGATGAATCACGTGGTTTGACGATGATGATGATGCGACCTGATGATGATGATGATGATGATGATGATGATGGTGTTGATGATGATGATGATGATGATGATGATGATGATGATGATGGTGATGATGATGATGATGATGGTGATTAAGATATGGATGGGGAAACAGTAATTTGTTGTCAGTTCTTGTGGATGAGAGCCATGTACACATTTCTAAAATAATTCCTAATTAAATCACTAATTTTAGGCAACCATCAACTCCAAATAAGAGGTAATACCTTTTGGCAACATGTTTACATGGTCGTAAAAAGGTGTACATTACTCTTTATCTCCTAATACTGCTATATATTTATCACATGTTAATTTTAACTCTTACTTCTCCTGATAGTTCTAGAAGATTGACCTATTTACATTTGACCTTGTTATGTTGTTAAATGGAAAGAGTAATACTAATATAGGCCTATATATATACACTTTTGATTTGGCAGCGGGCTTATTTTCATTTAGTTTAAAATGTCATGTTTCATAGGAGTGTATAACGACCGTTAGTTGTCGAATCGAATTGAGCGAGCGCGCTCGTTTAATTAAATAGTCTGATTTTCAGACCCTTGTACCGAATGGTTGTACGTTTCGTGCTGCGCAAATATTCAATCGGCTTAATTTTGGCCATTAGAAGAAGTGGGTTATTGATGTGGAAAATTGCTCATATACCCGTTACAGCTCTTTTTATGTATGTAATTACCAAAGAAAAAAAGAAGTCAGTCAGTCACTCAATAGTGTCTGACAGTGAAGTTTAGAAAGTAAACGGGTTTCCTTGTATAATTTGAATACTAGGACACCGCTAACGTTTAAATTTCACAGATAGGACATACGCGATATATTCATAATTCCTGCAAAATTCTACAGAATTTGATGTTGGCTTCAAAAGGGATACACTACCTTTAAAGATAACTTTACTAAACATTCTCAAAACCCACGTTCCAGTTTCACGGTTTTTAGCAAATTAGTATACGTACTAGGCCTTAAATGACAGAGATACAGACTTACTTGATGTCGTCATAATAGTTGATTGCCCAATGTCCAATCAGTCACAAGCTAATGACCGTGCAACGCATGCATTAAAGGAAAGTGACCCGGAAGACGCGCGCGTTTGATGTCGTCACAATAACTGATCAATTAGACACTGAACAATAGCTGAACTCCATTTCAATAGTATGTCGAACGCGTTTGAGTTATAATAGAGCAGTTAAACTGAGAGTAGATCAGACTCCTAATAATTAATACAGAACAATAAGAAGGAAGAGAATATTGAGTGTAGACTGCCCCACCCCCCTTTGCTCTTCCTTTGTCATTGTCTCACTCTCTCTCTCTCTCTCTCTCTCTCTCTCTCTCTTCTTTCTGCATCTCTCCCTCCCCTCTCTCTATCTCTCTCTCTCTGTCTGCACTCTGTGTGTCTTTCTCTCTCCTGACTCCAACTTACATTGTACCAGCATTAATACCATATGATGGATATAATGTACGTGTAGCATATGAGGTAAATGAATGGCAAAAGGAGAGGAGACTACAAGAGAGATGAATCACGTGGTTTGACGATGATGATGATGCGACCTGATGATGATGATGATGATGATGATGATGATGGTGATGATGATGATGATGATGATGGTGATGATGATGATGATGATGGTGATTAAGATATGGATGGGAAACAGTAATTTGTTGTCAGTTCTTGTGGATGAGAGCCATGTACACATTTCTAAAATAATTCCTAATTTAATCATTAATTTTAGGCAACCATCAACTCCAAATTAGAAGTAATACCTTTTGGCAACATGTTTACATGGTCGTAAAAAGGTGTACATTACTTTTTATCTCCTAATACTGCTATATATTTATCACATGTTAATTTTAACTCTTACTTCTCCTGATAGTTCTAGAAGATTGACCTATTTACATTTGACCTTGTTGTTAAATGGAAAGAGTAATACTAATAGGCCTATATATATACACTTTTGATTTGGCAGCGGGCTTATTTTCATTTAGTTTAAAATGTCATGTTTCATAGGAGTGTATAACGACCGTTAGTTGTCGAATCGAATTGAGCGAGCGCGCTCGTTTAATTAAATAGTCTGATTTTCAGACCCTTGTACCGAATGGTTGTACGTTTCGTGCTGCGCAAATATTCAATCGGCTTAATTTTGGCCATTAGAAGAAGTGGGTTATTGATGTGGAAAATTGCTCATATACCCGTTACAGCTCTTTTATGTATGTAATTACCAAAGAAAAAGAAGTCAGTCAGTCACTCAATAGTGTCTGACAGTGAAGTTTAGAAAGTAAACGGGTTTCCTTGCATAATTTGAATACTAGGACACTGCTAACGTTTAAATTTCACAGATAAACATACGTGACATATTCATAATTCCTGCAAAGTTCTACAGAAGTTGATGTTGGCTTCAAAACGGATACATTACCTTTAAAGATTTTTTTAGCAAATTAGTATTCGTACTAGGCCTAAAATGACAAAGATACAGTTTTAATATTTGATTTCGTCATAATAGTTGATTGCCCAATGTCCAATCAGTCACAAGCTAATGACCGTGCAACGCATGCATTAAAGGAAAGTGACCCGGAAGACGCGCGCGTTTGATGTCGTCACAATAACTGATCAATTAGACACTGAACAATAGCTGAACTCCATTTCAATAGTATGTCGAACGCGTTTGAGTTATAATAGAGCAGTTAAACTGAGAGTAGATCAGACTCCTAATAATTAATACAGAACAATAAGAAGGAAGAGAATATTGAGTGTAGACTGCCCCACCCCCCTTTGCTCTTCCTTTGTCATTGTCTCACTCTCTCTCTCTCTCTCTCTCTCTCTCTCTTCTTTCTGCATCTCTCCCTCCCCTCTCTCTATCTCTCTCTCTCTGTCTGCACTCTGTGTGTCTTTCTCTCTCCTGACTCCAACTTACATTGTACCAGCATTAATACCATATGATGGATATAATGTACGTGTAGCATATGAGGTAAATGAATGGCAAAAGGAGAGGAGACTACAAGAGAGATGAATCACGTGGTTTGACGATGATGATGATGCGACCTGATGATGATGATGATGATGATGATGATGATGGTGATGATGATGATGATGATGATGGTGATGATGATGATGATGATGGTGATTAAGATATGGATGGGGAAACAGTAATTTGTTGTCAGTTCTTGTGGATGAGAGCCATGTACACATTTCTAAAATAATTCCTAATTTAATCATTAATTTTAGGCAACCATCAACTCCAAATTAGAAGTAATACCTTTTGGCAACATGTTTACATGGTCGTAAAAAGGTGTACATTACTTTTTATCTCCTAATACTGCTATATATTTATCACATGTTAATTTTAACTCTTACTTCTCCTGATAGTTCTAGAAGATTGACCTATTTACATTTGACCTTGTTATGTTGTTAAATGGAAAGAGTAATACTAATAGGCCTATATATATACACTTTTGATTTGGCAGCGGGCTTATTTTCATTTAGTTTAAAATGTCATGTTTCATAGGAGTGTATAACGACCGTTAGTTGTCGAATCGAATTGAGCGAGCGCGCTCGTTTAATTAAATAGTCTGATTTTCAGACCCTTGTACCGAATGGTTGTACGTTTCGTGCTGCGCAAATATTCAATCGGCTTAATTTTGGCCATTAGAAGAAGTGGGTTATTGATGTGGAAAATTGCTCATATACCCGTTACAGCTCTTTTTATGTATGTAATTACCAAAGAAAAAAAGAAGTCAGTCAGTCACTCAATAGTGTCTGACAGTGAAATTTAGAAAGTAAACGGGTTTCCTTGCATAATTTGAATACTAGGACACTGCTAACGTTTAAATTTCACAGATTAAACATACGTGACATACACATAATTCCTGCAAAGTTCTACAGAAGTTGATGTTGGCTTCAAAACGGATATATTACCTTTAAAGATTTTTTTAGCAAATTAGTATTCGTACTAGGCCTAAAATGACAAAGATACAGTTTTAATATTTGATTTCGTCATAATAGTTGATTGCCCAATGTCCAATCAGACACAAGCGAATGAAAGTGCAACTTTTCAACAAATAGCAGGGCGCATGCATTAAAGGAAAGTAACCCGGAAGACGCGCGCGTTTGATGTCGTCACAATAACTAATCAATTAGACACTGACCAATGGCTGAACTCCATTTTCAACAATAGTATGTCGCATGCGTTTGAGTCATAATAGACCAGTTAAACTGAGACTCCTAATAATTAATACAAATTACAAAACAATAAGCAAGAAGAGGCACGCCTTTTAGTTTTGCACTAAAAAACCCTCTTTCTGGAAAGCTCATGAGGGTCTAATAACAGTGAATAGATAAGTTCAGGCTTAGAATAATTAACAGGCTATTTCCGCAGTGGTACATGAAGAAGCATAACAAAAGTTACAAGTTAGAATTTAAATTGAAACCAGAAATTAGATCATTACTCACGTTTATTTTCATATGTGTTACAATAACTGTACAATTATAAGAATATTCCTTCTTATCGCAAAATTCGAAAAATATGGTTACTTCAAGATTGTGTTTCTGAACATGTTGGCGTATGACGCGAATGAAATTAATACAAAGTATAAAAACTAACAAATCAACATGGTTAAGATAACAGATCGAGATAAAATAAATGAATAACCGACTGACATGACTGTGGAAGAGAGTTATATCATCGTTTTATTTTGCCTTTCTCTTTATTCCGCTCTTTCCCTAGCTCCAGTAAAACGCTTAGATGCACTAGGCGCTATACAGACCCATAATATTATCATAATTATTTTTTCGCCTTATTATTGGGGGTGCTTGCTTCTTTCACCGCCCCCCCCCCCCTCTCCCATAGTAGATCTGCCAAAGCTGTCAACCCTGCTAATGTTAAGGTGAAATTTGACATAATTTTTGTTGCCCTTCCTTATATAGCTGGTTTGGTGGTTATTACCGAATTGAGATGGGGGGGGGGTGCACCCGACTTCAACAGTAGAGAAATGAGATATTAGGGATTTGTTCCTTGTATGAAGAATTAAAACTTAATCATGATGATCATCATCATGTCATCATAATTTCTACCCCCCCCCCTAAAAATAAAAAATAAAAAAATCGCTATGCAGGTAGGGTGCATTGGGGGCGCACGCGTCCAAGTAAAACTATCAAATACGTTGACAGAAACTCAATCAATAGAAACTAACACGCGTCTGATTTCGTCCTAACTGGCCAATTGCAGTAGGCGTATAATTATGTACAAGAAGATACCAGAAGAAAGCTAACGATTAGTATATTCATTACTACATTAGCCGCTCACCCAAAGCCGCCTGACCACAATGGAACGAGTGAGGGCTTGCGAGAGCGGCCGAAGTGCAATTGAAACTCGCTATTTTGCTCTACTCCAACGCAAACAGAGACGACATTGCGCTGGATTACTATGTTTTTTCAGACAAAAGTACAGAGAAAGTGCATATTATTTTTTTTATATCATAATTCTTGAAAGGTTATCCAAGTGACTCCCGGGCACCCCAATGCTGGAAAGAAACGCACTTTTAGAAAACTTCACTTTTTCATGCAAAAATGCTTATTTGTTCTATGCACGCGAGTCAGATTCAGCGGATGATACAACGTTTCCATAATATGCCCCTTACTCCTACTTCCCGATCTCATCCCAATTAAAGAAGCATGGCAGCCTCGCTATTGGCGTGGTCTTCTCAAAACTTCCTTTCACTTATGCTAAATTGACGACATCAAACGCATGCGCTGGTCTATTGTTCAAATACTTACCGGACGTACAGGCCTGAACTTGAAAAGCTGCCACTTTCTTACAAAGTTATAGGGTGACTCATGCTCTTGGTATGCTAATTTGTTAGCTAAGAGTCGACGCCAATTTATTTATTAAGATAACCTTGAATTTAAATCAAGTTTTCGCACGTGTGCTGTAGCAAATAGAACCCTTGTTGATTTCTCCATATCATAAAAATATCATACGTTAACAAATACGTTTTTTGTTAATATATGAGGTTGTTGCCAGTGAAGAATAGAACTTGTTAACACGAATATAATGTTAATTTGTATTGCATGATATGAGTTGTATGATTATTTTGAAAATGGTAATGATTCTAATAAAACAATATCGAATACATGAATTAATAAAACAATATTTTAAAAAGGCTGAAAAGTTAGATAAGTAGAAGAAGTTACGTACAGGTGCATAACAGACAAATGCGAACAAACATATTCGTACACATTTGAGGCCATCAAAAGTTTACCATGAGTTACTCTACCAAATTTTGTTTACGTACGTGTAGTATTAGCCAAACTTCTCTATTTGTTATTTCCCGAAAATTGCAACATTTCGGTACTTGTAGTGTGTTCTCAACATTCTATAAGGCTCTAATAAGATCGTAAAGTTAACATTAAACTCATTGAAAATGAAAGTGAATTTTGAAATAAAAATGTATGAATTGCAATAAAAATGTAAATAATTGAAGAGAGAGAACTGTCTTATTGAAAACGAAGGTGAATTTTGGGGACCTAATTGCAATGAAAATGTAACAAAATGAAGAGAGAGAGGCAGGAGAAAAAGAGGGGAGGGGATCCAGCATTATAATAAATCCAATCAAATGACATCGAATACACATTTGCAGTCTTTAGGCTAAATTACAGCTTTAAATATAATATAGAACGTAATATATATAGTGATTACAAATTACCAATAGGCTCGAAGAGTTGTACAGTTGTATATCATAAAATAATGAACGAAAGATTAACATTGAATAACAATGCCAATTATTACAATAATTGGTTATCACGCAAAAGAATGACATGCACAGGTTTTCCCCAAACATCACTTGGAAGTCAAGTGCTTATGCTATTTCGGATTTGAGATTTGATTGAACAATATATTTATTTACTTTTTAACATTTCATTTCATTCAACCGGTTCATTTGGAAGTTATGGTGCTGTTTCAACAATTTCATGAATATCTAGACAGCTCCTCTCGAAGACCCACAAACAAACAAAAAATCGAAGAAAAAAAAAATCGCTGTTCTAATTTTACATACAAAATATTTGTGTACCCATTATACATACTGTCATGACTGTGTCTTTCTTTGTATGAAATATTGGTCTCAAATTTAAATTGTATGAAAACATTGGTTGATATGGTCATTCAGTCTAATATTTCATTAGTAAGAGGAAAGAATAATATTCGTATACAATTCACATTTTCAAATTCCACTTCATTATTCACGCGTTCTGTTTATATTATACATGAATGACCGGTGAAAGTATATCTTTTAATTTTGTTTTATAACTTTACACTAATTGGTTGAATTCTAAAGTGCTTTGGAATAATCGGTCTGGTATTTTTCATAAACGAATCCCTTCTGTATATTTCAATATTATTCTTACTCCGCTTGATTTGTTTAAATTGAAATATCCGTTATGATTTTTTACCAGTCTTCACGGCAAACTTCTTAAAAATATATATTTCATATTCTTCATATTCTACACAAATTATAATTTTACTTCCATTAATGTAAGTTTTATTATACGATATTCTCTACTGTCTGTATTTTAGCATTGGCTGCAGCATTATGTTTATTATTTAATCGCACTAATAATGGTTCAGGATTCAATAGCACTTTCAGGTTTATTATTTAAAACCATGTGAAATGTTGTCATTAATCATTTGTAATAATTATCACATCATACCAACACAAAGACAAAACCTATTGTTCATTTCTTAGCTGAGAGACAACTTCATGAATAAATAAGTTCAAACTGAAATTTAACTTCAATTCCATTTAAAACAAAATGCTTTCTCAAACTCTTATTTTATACACCTACCAGTCTTAATAGTAAGTCTTTCATATCGATAAGTTTACAAATAGCGTAGCATACATTGAACACAAGTGTCAAGCAGCCTTCATCAATTCATCTTGGGATACTCAGCCGAGCCGAGTGAGGTATCGACAAATTACCCTATTTACAAATGGTAATTTGTAAAGGAGTGTTTTCTTATCAGACAATAAAGCGTCCCATTTGCTATGAAAGAAACGGAGGTATTAGATACTTAGAAAGCTCTTAATCGTACACTCCAAGTCTTTTAACTGTATACAACTCTTTCTCCCCTCTCTCTTCAGAAAGCTCTATCGAGAGTTTAATCTTTATCTTAAACTATTAAGTGATTGAATATCTGTCTAAATGCATGCTCTTACGCTTCATCATCGTTTTGTTCCCTTTCTCCTTCCTTTTCAAACCAGCTACTGCCTCGAGGTCACTTTAGATTTCAGTCTGAAAAAGGGAAGTTTAAAGAAACGCTACCCAAACTTTTAGAAAGCCTGAAATCCTCCTTTTGTTCCTGCAAATTGAAAGCGCGGTGGGCGATCTATTCTTCTATTGCTCACGAGAGCGCGTCCTTGCAAAGAGCAGACGATGCGAACAAAAGTGCCCCCAATTTAACCGCCAAAACAATAGCGATGGCCGATGCGCCTATTGCTTTGATCATCCCACGGCTCTATTCATGCGAACATAAGCTGCATTCTCATTGGCCCACTCATGCCTTATTATGCTCACCGCTCCAATGGCAAGCCTTCATCGAGCTGTCATGTCAAGGTATCATTTATGCTCTTTTTAATGAGAAGACAAGATAAAGGTGTGTCGTTGTCATTTATAAGAGCTACAACTCAGGAGAAACTTCATTACCTTCTTGGAAGTTCGAATCGTCAACAAGTGTCTCGTCAGTTCTCAAAGTGTGATAGCCTCACAGCTGGAGATAGTAATTGATACACATCGTCTGTAAACACCATCTCTCATCTTATCCTTACCCTTATCGCGATTTAGATACATCATCATTTATTTACGATAGTACTTGACGTGACATATTCGGGATTTTAGTTTTCGAGGCGCAAATTAAAGTTTTGATACTTATTTTGGAGTGATCATCATGGATGTCTTTACGGTATTCGTTCGTCATCTTCTTCTAATCGTCCTCCTACTCGTTAACGTACCCGTCTTCCAAGCAATCATATGGTAAGTTTTATTCTCTTTCCCCTATAGTCTCTTTTTAGTGTTGCTAATGTTATTATTTGTTTTTAATAGTAAGTTGCAATTTATTCAAACAAAATAAATTTCAGAAATACTTGTCTGAAAGTTCCAAAATACTTATTCAAAAGTGTCATTTAATGACTAGCTCTGCAGTCCTTATGACAGTATTCATTTCATGCGTTTTTGCCTCTTTTAATGACACCGCTCTTGTTATTTTTTATTGTAGGGTTTTGAATTTTAAAAGATGTATTTTGATTGCAAAAGTAATGGCAAGTTGTCAATTTTAACATCACATAATCTGTCCTTGATTGTGTTAAATTGTGAAATTAATGACGATTTTCAATTTTGGTATCGAACATTATGCGTTTATCTGTTTTTTTTTTGTCACAGTATTACAGTAGTCGTGTAACGAAAAATGAAAAATGACCAACGTGTTTTTGTTACCATCCTTTTAGGTCACCAGCAAGCAACGTTCTTCTAGCTGGATCCAAGGTAAGGAAAATACTTTAAATTAAAAAAAAAACTTAATTAACATACAATTCAACAATTCACCCAATCCTCCTCATTCTTTGTCATGTAATGAATTATTCATTACTAAATATTTAAGAGGCCCTTTTCGATTTTCATGCGAAACCCCGTTTTTTCTTGTCATTGTTAATATCCCCGTCCCATGCATGACCAGGATGACGTAAAGGCTTTCAAAAGCACAATATTTATCCCAACATAACTTGTTCAAGCACGTATCATCCCTTCCTGCTTTTTACCCTCCCTCTTAATTAATAACCGTAATGGGCCTTTAGAACGCGTATCAATATAGTCAGACCACAAACTGTCATCGCTCTCAACTTTAATTAGCCGGTGACTCTAAGAAACAACTTTGCTTAGTTCCCGTGTTGTCCTCGCGATTAGCCGGCTTGTGTTAAGAGGTTTACGCTTTCATAAGGGATCTTCTATTGCACCTCTTTCACGCACCCCTGAGAACCCCTTTGCACCTCTCCCGGACACTGTAATCTTCCAGCGTACAAAGGCTATAGTTTTGGAAATCAATAGAAGTTCCATTAAGGTCTCCTAAATCCAATGGTTTGTTTCGAATGGCGAAAAAATCGTGGTTAAAATGAACCTTTCTTTTGGGCACGGAATTACACGTGGGAAAAAAGCTGCTTTGTATTGAGTTAGTATTCAACACCGTGATATGGAATTCCAAGTGGGGGTTCCTCATAGTGTGTTTCAACGAAATCACATTCTTTTGAATATTTAAGTAATATGTAGGGACTGCTATATATATATATTTTTAAGTACTTTTATATGACACAATATGTGTCTTGGCTCCACTTATTCTATCCGATGACAGATCTAACCAGATACATGTAGTACAGAAAGAAAGAAAAAAATATGTCTGCAAAATTAGAGAAGGGAACAAGTCGACCAGGCATTAATAATTTAGGCTTACAAATGTTACACATTCCAATTAAATCCTACTTTGTGTTCATGTCTATTCCTATATGTTACGCACGATGTATTTAATTCAGTTTACTAAGAGAGCATTTAATGTCCTTTTCTTGAACCTTCTCGAAAGTGCAGTAGTAATGTACGCCCCTACTAGGAATGTTGCAAATCCTCCGGAATATAGTGCCCGTTTAATTCTTTTGCTGATATGTCACAAATGAAGAACATAACTATTTGTTACAAGAATGTCAAATAACATTATTATTCTGAAGACCATCTTTATACATGACCTTTGTTAATTATCGGGAAACATGGATACATTGTTTGAAACTAAATGTATATAGTTAAGTAATGCAACAAATGCTGACCGATATTTCTCATTCTTGTTCTCCCTTTCCAGAGGCACATCACATATATCGACAGCGTGTCTGCAGGCATTCAGAATGCTGTTCAAGAGTGCCAGTTCCAGTTCAAATGGGACAAGTGGAACTGCCCTGAAATCTCCGTCTTTACCAACACTCAAGGTATATATTTTGTATTTATTATTTTCTTATATAAAAGACGTATATATTTGCTGAGTTAAGTGGGCACATCCACTCCCATTTATTTATTTATTCATATATTTCTTATTCATGTATGTGTTTATTTATATTTGTTTATTCATTTATTTATCTATTTTATTTATCTATCTTTCTATTAAGGGGGTAGCCAATTCAACATAATATTCGTCTCCCATGGGGCCCTGTCTTGCACAGTCGAATGAAGAATAAACATAACCATAATGTAGCTTCTAAATTTTATCCTTCTGCCCCTTTCAAAATCAGACAAAAAAATTAATGTTGATTTCTTCTTATAAAATTTTCGGAATCGTGTGCCCTTTGCCCTCGATCATGATTACGACCCTGAGAAATAATTTGGGATCTCAGGTTCAAATCCCGCTGGTTCCAAGATTTTTTGGGGGGACTAGTTTGTAATTCAAGCACGCGATGTTCATTTATTGGGTGCAAGTCAAACGATTCTTTACAAAAATGTCCTATCAAAGTTTATCTTACATTGCATTATCTTCTAAAATAATCAAAAAAATAATAGGTAGAGGTAGGTATGTATGAAATAGGGATGTGTAATGCGGATGTCATGATTTTAGAAGCCCTACAGGAATATGCAAGTCTTAACGGAATATTTAAAAAGTTCGCATCAGCTTTAAAAAAAAGAGAAAATATATATGAATGTAAAATATGGTATTGTTAATATTGATATGAATACACATTAATTCTGTTTTTATCTAGTATGTCTTACTTTGTCGTGATATCCCCCGTTATGAGTTGCATTAAATCTAATAAAAGTGTTACTTTCTCTTCAGCTAATCGTGAGATGTCGTTCATTCAAGCCATCGCGTCAGCAGGGGTCATGTATTCGCTTACAAAAAACTGCAGCCAGGGGGCTTTTGATGACTGCGGATGTGATCTGAGACGAAATGGAGCTAGTGGTACGTTTTTTTTTATAGTTTATCTTTAAAAAAACTTAAGTTAATCAACAACATTTAACTATCAATTCAAGAGCAATTCCATTACCCAATTTCGAAAGTAGTTGCGATCGTGTTCATCGTTATTATCATTTGTCTTTCCTTTCACTCCAACAATCAAAGTAGTTGATTAGTCCTCTATGAATATTAGATCTGTCATTTATTAAGACACCCTTAATTTCTCGACATTCGGTCCACATTTTGTGGTTAAGCACAAGAACTTTAGACTCAGAGTCCTAAAAATATGCTAGATGCATGTTGAGTAGAAAGGCCAAGAATTTCTGCACCCATTGCATCCTTTTTTTGTTTCATAAATTGACCGCGTTTGAGGCCAGGAATATCTATTTTTCAATACCAGGTTCAGTACCTTTTTTTGCTTCATGATAATCGTTGTAAGTTCATCTACAAGTTCAATCCATAACTTATTTCTATGTTATTTTTCAGGTGGTGAGGGCTGGACTTGGGGCGGCTGCAGCGACAATGTCCGATTCGGTGAACGAATGGCGAGTGATATCATGGACGATACTGAGAAGTCACTGGGCGCCGTCTCCGTTATGACTCTACATAACAACGAGGCTGGCAGAAAGGTGAGTACCGAAAGTGACGTCGAAATGCGAATCTTATTCTCAGAATATCGAATTAACACTAGTGGGACACGATAGAACAATATTTTGCATTCCTTTATGGTCTATTTCTTTATATTAAAAAATAAAAATCATTTAACTGTTAGCATAATTTCATGAAATTTCTCCTCAAAATTGACCAAGAGTGAAGTATTTTCACGAATATCAATTGATTACTGCAATTTTGAAATGGTGAGTAGAATCAGGTGAAAGTTGGGGTAATACTTTATTAAGTCAAACTCTCAGAGGGCATAATCATCAGCCAATTGTTTTTATGATGTTAACTGTTGCTAGTATTAAAAATCTTAGTCTTGTTTATTGTTGCTAACTGTTGTCTAAGTACTATTCATTGTTGCTAATTGATGTCTTAGTCTTGTTTATTTTTTTAACTGTTTCTTTCTGCTTATTGTTGACAGGCTGTCAAACAGACACTTCAGCGAACTTGTAAGTGTCACGGCGTCTCCGGCTCCTGCTCCCTCCAGACCTGCTGGAACCACGTCGCAACCTTCCGTGTCATCGGGGACGAGATCAAGCGAAAGTACTTCAAGGCCGTACGCGTCGACTTCGTCAGCGGGAAACTCATTGACGGCAATCGTGCTGAAGATCGCTTCCCTCGTGCCGTCATGACCGTATCGCACAACCGTCGCGACCTCGTTTTCCTGGACCAGTCCCCCGACTACTGCCGTGCCAACCTCACCATCGGTGTCACCGGAACTGCCGGCAGGGAGTGCATGGTGCGAGAAGATGTCACCGAGGCATCATCATCGTCATCTTTGACCAAGGACTCGACGTCGCCTTCATCATTCCGATGGGTGAAGCAGAGTTGTAGCAGACTGTGTAGGAGCTGCGGGATGGTGATTCGTAAGACTGAAGTCGTTATAACATCCAGCTGCAACTGCAACTTCGTTTGGTGTTGTCAGGTGAAGTGCGACACCTGTCGGCGAACTGTTACCAGGCGGACGTGTCAGCCCGTCGGCTCGATGCTGTAGGTCCCCAAAGGTCTTTGAACTCTGAGGAAGATGAACTCTTTAATGTCCACCAAGTTGGACGCTTTGTCTATTTTAAGACTGCTCTCATTAAGACAGAACAGAACACTTTGTATTTTAGTCTCTCTCTTTCAAAAGGACTTTCTAATCTATTTTGAAATTGAAACTGGGTTATGATAATTTCCAGGAAACAACGAAACTTGCACTACTCTACCAAAAACAAATGTATTATGTATCGATAAAGATGATAATTTTCATCATTATTAACGTTATCAAAATGTTAATAAGTTAATTGAGGGCGATGTTTTTAAAAGTTATTATTATCTTGTAATATTCTTATTGAATTTTTGTATGGCATTTTGATATAGATGTATGTATTTTTGTATATATTGTAATTAATATAAAAGACTATTTTGTAATATCCAGTGGGTAATTTAGAGTGAATTGTTATTGTCAACAATTTTCACTTCCTAATTTTTTTAATTAATTTGTTGGAACTTGCCAAGTATGTTCATGTGGATTTTAAGGAAAATACATTTGAAAGTATAAATTGTAAAAACAAAATTATATTCAGCGTCAAGTATTCTTTGTTTTCAGTGTTCACTCGTGTATGAGATACAGTTTGTGAGTCGTGTGTGATTAAACTAAAACGTATGTTGTGTAAAACTTTATAATCAGGGTCATCTTCATCTTCATCAACATTTTTATATTTTTTTATAGACATCATTCATTGCTGCAGTCATATGTAAAGAAGAGTAAGAGAGAGAGAGATAGAGAGAAAAGATAGAGATAAAGAGAGTGGACAGCAGAATGAGATATACAGAGAGAGAAGGGGAGACAGGGGACAGAATGAGATATAAAGAGAGAGAATGAGACACACAGGGGACAGAATGAGATATACAGAGAGAGAAGGGGAGACAGGGAACAGAATGAGATATAAAGAGAGAGAAGGGGAGACAGCTAGGGGGCAGAATGAGATATAAAGAGAGAGAATGAGACATACAGAGGACAGAATGATACTTACAGAGAGAGAAGGGGTCGAGATAGAGGACAGAATGAGACATACAGAGAGAGAAGGGGAGACAGGGGACAGAATGAGATATAAAGAGAGAGAATGGGACATACAGAGGACAGAATGAGACATACAGAGAGAGAAGGGAGACATGGGACAGAATGAGACTTACAGAGAGAGAAGGGGTCGAGACAGAGGACAGAATGAGACATACAGAGAGAGAAGGGGAGACAGGGCACAGAATGAGATTTAAAGAGAGAGAATGAGACATACAGAGGACAGAATGAGACATACAGAGAGAGAAGGGAGACAGGGGACAGAATGAGACTTACAGAGAGAGAAGGGGTCGAGACAGAGGACAGAATGAGACATACAGAGAGAGAAGGGGAGACAGGGGACAGAATGAGATATAAAGAGAGAGAATGAGACATACAGAGAGAGAAGGGGTCGAGACAGAGAGAGAAGGGGAGACAGGGGACAGAATGAGATATAAAGAGAGAGAATGAGACATACAGAGAGAGAAGGGGTCGAGACAGAGAGAGAAGGGGAGACAGGGGAAAGAATGAGACATAATGTAGAGAGAAGGGGAGACAGGGAACATATTGAGACATACAGAGAGAGAAGGGGAGACATGAGGGGACAGAATAAGACATACAGAGAGAGAGAGAGAGAGAGAGAGAGACGGAGGGGGGGTTCCACAATAATTGTTGTGTTAATCCGTTGAACTAAGCTTAGCCTCTCAATTCAATAAATAACAAATGGTTCCCGGAGAAGTTTACAAGAAGTGATCGTATCCTTTTCAGTAGAAGCACCTTCCAGAGTGCCAACCAGTAAACATTGTTTCCCTAAAAAAAGACACACCATGCAACCTCAAGAACCTTAGAGTCAACAAACCAGTGGCAGGACGTCCCTTAAAGCGTTCTTATTCTCTTTCAGACTCGAACAAAAGACCGAATTGGTTAACCAAAAGTCTGAATTTACCGTGGACCTACAAATAGTTCAAGACGATTGTACTTTTACCAATGACATGCATAAATATGTTTAAAATTATGCATGTTCTCCTTTAATCCCTGTTTACGAACTCCATGTATTAGATTCACTAGTTATACTTAATAATGGCATTTCCATAGATATAATTCACTTTGCATACGCTAACTGTTGCTATGTTTGGCAAGCTTTTGTGTTGTCAAGGGAAACCTTTTTTCAAGAAGTTTGCATAACAAGTAGTAAACAGGTCGATTGTGCAAGTGAAAAGGCTAATTGCACCTTTCATAGACGGGACTAAAAGAGGAAACTGTTTCATTTCATTCCGATCGCTTGGAATCTGGTACATGTATAAACAAATTTTGTAATACTTTACAAACGTCCAAAGTTATCTGAAAAATCTATTTCATTACTCGTCTCCTTGAAGGGATATCCAACCCAAATAGACAACTACTCTTAAAGAAAGCAGAAAAATCAGAGAAGCAAACTGATTTCAATTAAATCTGACTAAATATGAAAAAGTTATGAATTTTTGAAGGTTGCAATCACTATACGTATGAAGCGGTACAGTCAATGTGATGTAGTGTCGGACTACTTTCTCATCTGTTCCAACATATAAAATGACTAAAATTTAAATTTTCAAAAGATCATGGCTCAGGGGGTCTATTCTTTTTAGAGGACCTATACTAATATTCTATCTATAATATATTTTGAGTAGTGCCCCAAGGGAGAAGGAACTTACGAGAAAAACAGAAATTAATGATATTTTTGTACACGGCAAATGGGAGACTAGTCCTCGTCCTACGTCACAATCCACTGACCAAAGTCACCAAACTACATGTACCAATTTGAGATTCGCATAGACTTAGTGATCTCATATTTCAAACATTCATAATTTCCTTACTATTGGTCCGATTCATTTCAAACTTTTGCCATCCTACTTCTGTTATTTTTCTGCTTTCATACAAATCAACTTAATACAAGGGTTGGATTGCCCTTTAAGGTATACACTGAGCATGATAACCAGGACGACGAGAGAGAAAGAGAGGAGGATGGCTCCGTTAGCATAACGATCCATCTTTGAGATCGTTATCATATACCACGTGTTATTTTGCACTTATGACTAGGAATATCTTATTTTGTTCTTGATATGTTCTTGAGGTTTGGTTGCAAACCATTTCTCATCTCTTGCTGATGGTTCGGCCAGGTCCTTAGAATCCATTTAAAAATCGATCGTGTAATAAATATGTTTCAAAATAATTGACGATGTTATTCTGCGTCATCAATGGTAATTGCAAGATCAACACCATTTGCTTTTAGTTAGCCATCAGGTTGCCACTTAAAAGGTGAATTTTCCATTGAGTCTCCTCCATGCAGACTGGTGCAGATTGCTAATGAGAGGGAAGAAATTACATTCCTGGAGATCACCATTATTTTCTAGTTAGGAGGATGAGAGCTAATCATTGCTGCATTGTAGGTGCAGCTTAGGACCAAAGTAAGCATACAACTGTACATGGTGAGAGACATGTAGGGTATCGTCAATGTTAGTGCACCTTTTAGTGGTCTTCAATGATGAAACAAAGTAATGTTTGGTCCAAATCTTAGCCTTGAGGATGTTGACCGAACGCCGTTATACAGTCGTAATCGGTGAAACACCACGTCTGCTTCGGTGGAATATAATAATGCGATGGATTTCTGGACCCTTCCACCGATAGGCAAGTGAATTTAATGAAGTCTAGACGTCTTTAAGCCTTTTGCACAGAAATTGATCATCGGAGTTTGTCGTATAATTACATTACGCGTAAGCGATTGTATTAATGGAGTGGATGGTTATTGGAATATGATAGTAATCACTAACACGTAGGCCTACCGTGTTATTACCTGATGGCCAGTTAGTATTAGATGAAGACATATTACTACGCGTCCACCAGGATCCCATTGTCAGTAAGGATCTAATACCCTAGGGTATCTATTAAAGCTAAGCTTCCGGACGTTGTCAAAGAGGCTTAAGCAACGGGGATAAGAGTAAGACTACACGAAGAATATGAGATTGAACAGGACCCAACAGGCATCACGAATTATTTCATATAGTGAGCTATCTACATACACATTAGTCATACCAACCAGACCGACAACGGACCGAACGAGAAATTACATTACCCGCAATGGCAACAAATAGATCGATTTGGAGTTGGTTTAGCAGTGTGACTGAGGCGTAAAGCGAAAGCCGATTTTCTCCTTTGTAGGTTTGGTGTGGAAAAGATAATTTTTGAAGTTCTGAGCGCATAAAAATTATAAGAAACGGTGCGAAATCAACAGAAATGCAACAATAATTAACTCGGACATCTTGCAGTGGACTGAACTATCTCGGACTGAACTTCTTTTGTCAAAACGCTCTCGTTGGATGTGCACATTATCGGAGACGCGATGTCTTTATCCCCGAAAGAGGTAAGATTATTTTATTTGTATGTGTTCAGATTTTGTTTGAGATATGTCAAAGACGGTAATGCGATTTTGAAACCAGGGAGGTATTGCATTAGGAGGTGTAGATTCTAATGGTGAGAATGGTCATGCTTGTTGGCGCAAACCATTCATGTGGCGCCACTTTTCGTGAAAACATTCAAATGCGCAGCTTTATCGACAGATTATTTTTCCCAATATATTATTAATGCATTGCCAGTTTTGATTGGGGCGCGGGGTAGCTTCTTGTCGATGGGCCTGGCGCTTTCTGGCTCGCTTCGCTCGCAACAGCGCCAGGGCCATCGACAAGAGGCTAGGTGCGGGGTGGATGCAACGTAGGAATGCTCGAATGTGAACTTAAAAGTTTCCGTACAAAAATATGCAGACAATATCTACAGAGCGGTATTGCTATCTTGGCCCTAAATCAATTATGAGCACCATGAATTAAAATGATTACTTCTGACATTTATGCAATGAAATGCCTTCATAGCGTCTTCTTCATCACCTAGATGTCGTTTCATGTTTTAACACCGACACACCCCCTAAAAAACATGGTGGTAAATTTTAGATAATTTTTTAGAGTATTAAATAATTTTCGACATTGGAGGCGAGATACATGAGAAAATGAAAACTAGTCCACATTGTATGCTAGATTATGAGGGGACTGTTTACCGAATATTGGCATTTTCAAAATAAAAAAACGACAGATCATTGTACCCTAGCTCGTCTCGTACGCTCAAGGAGGTTAATGTATTTATCTATTTATTCATTTAATTATGTTATTTGTTTTATTTTTTATTTTAAAGGTGGGATGAATCACTTTGTCAAGCTTCAAATGACATTGTGATGATTAGTTTGTCTAAGAACTAATATACAATAATACACTGCAAAACCAGTCATTCAGCGGCGGCAACAGCAACATCAACATTATCCTCTTAGCTGTAACTATTCGTCTTCACGATTAATTTGGCATGTCTAATTTGATATTTCATCTTCTCTATCACTGCTGGATTAACACTGATATTTGCAGAACAACAGGAGGGTGTATCACAAAGATCCTAAGTTGAACTTATCTCTAAGTTGGACTTAACAATTATGGAAAGCCGTTAGCATCTTTGAAAATATTTTGTAAAAGTTATTTAATAGGCATAAAATGTTGATTCAAATCATTTATATTTTCTATTATCAAGGACATTTCATGTTCTTGATATGGAATTTATGAAAAGTCTAAAATACTTGAATTTTTGCTTTTGAATATATTTTATTTTAAGGCTACAAATGGCTCTCCATAATGTTTAAGTCCAACTTAGAGTTAAGTTCGACTTAGGATCTTTGTGAAACACCCCCAGAATTAGAAAGCCTGCAAATTGAATTGTACATTGGTTAGGAGCTTACATGCAAGCTTAATACATGTATATTCTTGTCCACTTTTATCTTGGTATGTTTCATTTCATCTTGTCACGGTTTATTTTCCTGATTCATTTATCTGATGATAATTCTATTTTCGTCTTCGTATCTTAGGCAAGATGGAAGTTTATCCGGGCCGTTCGGATGATCATCATGCAAAATTCTATGAACAAGTAAGTCACGGGATCTAGTATTAAAAGTAACTAATCTGAAACATTTTAAGTTACAAGTAAAGTTATAGTTTATAGTAATTCTAAGGGCTTGAACAGATTTTTAGATAGTCTCAGGCCTCTTAAATTTTATTTTCTTCAGTAGTTTCCTTAAAATGTGTTTCGGAACATAGGAGGAAAGTATAATATAATCAAATGTTTTTTATTTATTTATCTATTCATTTATATATTCATTCAATTATTCAATTGATTAGAAAAGCATTCGTCGTATACTTGTTTTTACTGGGCGTTCCAAACAAGGTGATTATGTGTTTCTTCTTTAGCCTCCACATGTGTTCCAGGTGTTGAAAATACATGTAATATCTTATCTTAAATTATTTTGACAATGGACAAGTTGGTTCGTTTTCTATCAGACTTGAGATACACTTAGCGAGGGGTGAAGAGAGAGAGAGAGAGGAGCAACTGACTTCCTCCTTCGTGCAGTAACCAATTTATTTCCAGACGATTTAAAGGTCATGCATAGTTGAACATAAAACTAATTTAAAGTCATATGGAAGTAAATAACTAATTTACATCAGGGCGCCGTCTTATAAAGAGTTGCGATTGATCCCAATCAATCGCAAGTCCTCCAATCAATCGCAAGTTTGCAGTCTCCTATCTCTTATGTACATAATACATTGATATCAATCACAAATAAGTTGCGATTAATATCAATTCTTTGTAAGATGGGACCCAGGTCTCTTCATTCAGCTCTGTTTTATAGGTCACATTTCTATTGGTTGTATGAATCTAGTTCGTCTATAATGATGTTTTGCCTTATGCCACCACCGCCATCGCAACACAACAATGTTCACAACACCCTCCCTCTTTCTCCTTGTGTATGTGACTACCTGTAATGAGGTTAGAAAAGATATTTGTTCCTTTACGTTTGTATACGTGCTTCGTTATATAGAGGGATGATAAATTGATGTGTGTGGAGGTTGATATGATTAGGAAACCCGTCAAGTTCTCCCGCAGGCAGGCCTTTCTTGCTATTCATCATATTTTACGTAATGTAAGATAATCAGCATCTCCATTCGTTTAAAGGAATGTTTCGTCAAGGGCGTACAAGAAATTGATTTTATTTCAATGTCCCTTCAATTTGGCTTATAATTGCAGAAACAAGCACGATTGTTGATTATGAATGATGTTTTTTTCCTTCTCTTGTGCACTTAAGTTATATACTTAGTCCTCCACTGAGGATACTCACGAATCGTTGCTTGAAACATAACTTAATTTCATATCCATTTACCAATTTGTAAAATGTGAAAACTTAGTGTTTTTTTTTAGCATTGGCAGTTTGTGTTTTGTAACGTTTTCAAGTTATTTTATATGCCACTAGTTTAATTTACATTAGCTGCATTCATTAGCAGAAGAGTAACCATCGGCGGATCGGGGAGGGGGGACGCACGGGCCGGATACCCAGGCAGAAGCCCATCTGGTATACCTCAAATAAACAACAACAACAAAATGTGCCCACAACATAACTGTGCCTCTGCAGCAATTTTCGACATTACAAGGTACCTAGAAAAAAATGTGATAAACTTGTCTTCGACTTGTGCCCCAGGACCCCTCCTCTGGCCAGAGAATCACGTATCCGCCAAAGATAACAATTTAAATTCCTTTCTCACTTGGTATACCTAAATTCAGTAAAAAGGGTAAAAATAAAGTCCAGTAATAATTATGTAAGACATGACTAATGTTATACTTTAGTCACACCGCCAAATCATCACCAAACCGATCGATTTTTGGCAATTGGTGAAATTATTATTCTTTGGTTCGCTTTGTTATTGGCCTGATGTCGGTCTCGTTGTTGTGTCAGGGTCGTTGTAGAGAAAGTCATCTCGGAGGCATTATTCTGAATGTCCGTATATATAAACACTTTATTTGCATATTCTGCTCATCTCTATTTCCTATTTGTTCAGACGTCTGTGATAGGAGTGTGACCGTTGCATAACTCTTTGTCTCGGCCGGGTCTGCGCATTATACGTGTAACACTTAGGTGTCACTTTTGCAGAGATTTGTTTGTAGTAAACAAGAGAGAGACAGACAGAGAGAGAGATAGAGAGAGGGGGAGGGGGAGAGAGAGAGGAGGGGGGTTGAGAGAGAGAGAGAGAGAGAGAGAGAGAGGGAGAGAGAGAGAGAGGAGGGGTTGAGAGAGAGGGGGGGATGGAGAAAGAACAGGGAGACAAAACAGAGAGAGATCGAGAGGATGAAGAAAGAACAGGGAGAAGAGAGAGAGTGAGAGGGAGAGGGAGAGAAGATATATATATATATATATAATATATATAGAGAGAGAGAGAGTGAGAGAGAGATAATTAAAGAGGGAAAGAGATTAAGAGAGGGGGTGTGAGAAAGGGAGAGAGACAGAAAGAAAGATGAGAAATAAGACATGAAAACAAATTATGAGATTTAATGCGTTGACGAAATCCGATGGAAAAATAGACAAACAATCTTGGATAGATTGAATACTAATTAGTCTTTATTGTTCTTTATTACCAAACGACTGTACACAAATCGTCTAAGATTAAAATATTTAATATGTTTTTGCGTGATTTTGCGCTAATAAAGAATGCAACCTGAGGTGAATACAATTACAATCATGTTTTTATAATATACAATCCAACTATGAAATACATCTTTAATTTTCATTTACACTACAGTGGTTCAATCATATCGACCTCTAATATCAAATCTTTATTAATTGATTATAATTATGTTGGTGAAATTTTGATTGTTCACTTTGACATGTTAAAAGTGCATTATTATCAAAACACAGTTAGTATATATTATCAATTAGATAATTATATATTTCAATAAACATATATAGTTGACCAATCATTTCAAATTTGAAAATACAGGAGACATCCATTTTAAGCTAGAGTTTTGAACGTGATGGCGGCCTTAGGAAAGGAACCTATGTGGGCGACCAAACTATGATATTTAATCAGAAAGAAATTGATTATAACAGCTACATAATGAAGAGAATCATTTTTAAGGCATAAAATGAAATGCGTTAAGTTTAAATGTGTATATTATGTAAGTGTGTGGCTTTTGTGAAACGTGTCATATATTTTCTTGTTTATCTATGGGCATCGATGAGTCATCGATTGCAGAAAGGGACATTTTATTTCATATTTTCCATTCGTTAAATTAACCTGGCAGCATTAATATGTTCTTTCAAGGCTGTCATGAAGCGTAAATTATTATCAGCATACAAGTCCTAATTTAATAAGCACTCCAAACGCAAGCACTCACACACATACTTGCACGTAGGTTCCTTTCCTAAGGCCGCCATCACGTTCAAAACTCTACCTTAAGATGGTTGTCCCCTGTATTTTCAAATTTGAAATGATTGGTCAACTATATGTTTATTGAAATATATAATTATCTAATTGATTTATATTATGATATGATGATATATGTATTTTGACTTTTGTTAATACATGTAACATAAATGCACCTAGTTTGTATATTACTTGTTGTGATGTTGAAAAGAGCAGAAATTAAATCAAACAAAACAAAAACAAAATTATTTCATCTTTCGACTTATTCTGTGAATGTAAATTAGTTTTAAAAAAGAAAGAAAAAGCAGGGGAAAAAAATCATGTACAATAGACAAAAGCGATCGCAATAATAATAATTGTGGAACATCAATTCAATTTATGGACAAAAGATAGATAATGTGCAGATTGAAGAAAAAAGAGCAGTTAAGAGAAAGAAAGAGGGGGAAGGGTGAAGTAGAGAGAGATATAATAATAATAATAATAATAATAATAATAATAATAATAATAATAATAATAATAATAATAATAATAATAATAATAATAATAATAATAATAATGATAATAATAATAATAATAATAATCTTTTATAGTCCACTCCAAATTTTATTAAACCGAAAATGGAAATTCTTTGTGCCCAATTGATCATGAGCCCGGCAGCCACTGAGCAGCGCCAGATCGACATTGCTCTATCCCCTTATTGTTGAACGCCAAACAAGGTAGCAGCGACTTCCATCTTTTAACGTCTTTTGGTATGATGCGGCCGGGGTTCGAACCCACGACCTCCCGGTTGTGAGGCGGACGCTCTACTGACTGAGCCAATATAAAGAGAAGAAAAACAATAGAAACATACACACACAAAACACATACGCAGATAAAGCAAGAATGAGAAAAAGAGGGGAAGAGTGAGAAAACAGGACTTAAAACATGCTTTAATATCATTGCATCCATTAAATGTTTTTCTCTCCACATTTCATATAAAGAGAAATTTCAAGTATTGATATCATGATATCAAGAAATATTTTTGTTCGCATCACATATATTATATACATGTACAATGTTTATCTTCATGCTCAACGTGAATACAATAATATTCCAACTGAAACTTTTTTTTATGTGAGTGTAACTTCAATCTATTCAATTTTGCGACATCGCGAAATATCATTTATCACCTAAGTGATATTAAACATGAAGGCACATCGTGCAACAGAGAAGTGCACTGCGCACTGCTATCTCTTTTCATAATTATTTTGTGTCTGAACTTTCTATGACATTTTAACACTTTTAGCATTAACTTTGAAGGCGAATTATATCAAATATTTTGTTCCTTCTTTACCAGATCACTTTCAACAACTAATCATTTTGTTGTTGACTTTCTTTCTTTTCTCTCATAAAACAATCGGACTTTAACCACGTTAATCGAGCCTGCATGAGTGCATTGATGAAATAGTAATTGTGAAGCAGTAAAAAAAATAATTGATTAAATCTTCGAGCTATCTAGAAACACCGATGAAGAAAAACATCACATATAGTAATAAGAAATAAGGAACTATCGGGAAAACTTTAACATTAAATAGCAAAGTTATAAGAAGAAAAAAAAAGACCAAAAAAAATTGGTGACAGGAAATTCAAACAATAGCAGCAGGTACACATGGTGAACAATAAGAAAATTATGCGAATTAAGCGCGCGTCATTCATCTGGGGGAAGTATATTTCACATATATTCTTTATGTAAAATATGGTTTCGTTCTTATTGAATAAAATTGAATATAAAACTGTTATAGTTACGTTTCTTCACGTATACAATTCTTTGTTTTTCAAGGTCAAACACAAAACATTGACAATGTAATCTATGTTGTTATATTCGAGCTATATAAATGTATAAGGAAAACAACACAGAATTAAAACAATATTCCGAAATTATAGCAAACAGTTTCAAAGTTATCGAGGAGAACGTACACAAATTTGGTGATAGAATTTCAAACAAAATAGTAGTCACAATTAATTATTACGCCAATTAAACGCATGTCGATTATCTGGGGGAAATATACTTCGCCCATATCATTTTTTTTTCTTCTAATGAATTGATTGGTTCTTATAAAATAACCTTGAATATGAAACTGTTTCAGTTTGACCAAAATGACCAAAATTATTGGTCTGTGTAGGAAAGGTGGAATTTCATCTACAGTTTTGTCCTGAACCGTAAACTTTAGGTGAACATTTTCAGGGTTAATTTCAAATACCGGGTAGCCCTTTATTAGACAGAAATGCAGAAAATGCAGGCCCCCGTGTAGAGGAGAGCACCTTTGCACGTTACTACTACCAGTGGCGGATCCAGGGGGCCCGGGCCCTCCCTAGGAAAAAAACAGGTAAAAACAGCCTTTTTTGAAAAAGAAGATGGGCCCTCCCAAGCGCCTAAGGGGTGGTGGTGAAAAAAATTACCCTTCCCGTAGGGAAAAATTTTTTCGGATGCCAAAAAAAATTTTTTTTGTGCTCACTACCCTGGCGCCCAAGGGGTGGCGTTGGAAAAAGAAAATTTCCCGGAGGGAAAAATTGTGCTCACTACCCCCTCCCCACTGAGCGAAAAATCGACCGGCACGATTTTCAAATTTTCGCACGAAGTGGGCCCCTTTTTAGGCCCCCTCCCTTGCCGCCGGCTGGATCCGCCCCTGACTACTACTCATACTACTACTACTACTTCTACTACTACTAATAATAATAATAATAAAAATAATAATAACAATAATCCCATGCAAATATTTCACCGTTAACTTTTAATCATAGGAATGCGCTACAATCGGAGATTTTTTTTTCTTTCATGACGTACCACCGGTTCATTTGTTAGATGTCTTTTATCGGTTTGTTTCGCTCGAAAGAGATGCGCCACTGTGTCTCCTTTACAAAAAGCAGTATGAAACGAAAGATGATTATAAAGTTTCGAGCACTGTTTGCAGACAAAGTGAATCAAAATCCCCGTGAAATCTTTGAGGGAGGCATTTCCGAAAATGGAATGAGCGATGAATTTATTTGCGAGCGAAAGATCGAGAGGCAGGCAATTTCATGCAGCAACAAAAACTTTGTTACGTGTATTTTTTTTCGCTCAAAATAATGCGCCGCCTTAATTATCTCCTTTCCAAAAAGCAGTATGAAACGAGAGATGATTATAAACTTACGAGCACTCTTTGCAGATAGAGTGAATCGAATCCCCGTGAAATTTCCGAGAATGGAATGAGCAATGAATATAATCATGATAATTGCAAGCGATAGATCGAGAGGCAGGCAATCATGACAACAAAAAGATATGGGGAAAATGTCAAATGTATTTTTTTTAAAGAAATGAGACCCTTCCCTTACTAATGGTTATATTCCGTTTTCAAATACTCACAGCCACGCGAAGATGAAAGAAAAATTAAAGTACATCAACAGTGTTTTCTTCACTTTCCTTTGATCGCTACCACGAAGTTAATTAGAATTTTTTCAAAAAGTTAAAGTTCTTTTGAACTAAAAACATGATAAAAGTCATTCACTGAAAGATGACATGAGACCTAAATCTAATTATAGTCTGGCATTCTGTATCTTTCATGTCAGTCATCTGCATTTCTGATACAATGTCCCTACTTTCTCCTTATGATAAAACTGAGTATACAATATCATTTAAATCTCTTTTAAATTCCCTTCTGATCTAGCTCAATATTATCGATGTACCTAGCTTTTTATCCATCTGGCCCCGAGTTTTAACGACTTCCTTTCCGAAAAATCTCTGATGATTTGATTAGAAAGCACTCTTCGTTCAGCTGCTTTTCGGGCTTTTCTTCACGAATGATTGTTTTGTTTTACAAAGCCTTTTCTTTTAATAATTTAAATTGATAATGTTCGGCCTTTCTTCGATTCACTTCATCCTTGAATTATATTTTTTCTAACCACTTTGTATATTTTGTATATTGCTTCCAAGATTTGACCATGAACCTTACACGTACACGGTGACGGAGGACAAAATTGATACTATGCATGATTGTGAATTAAAGGTACTAGCTAACATTTATCAGTAAAAAGAAGGGGGAGGTGATTGAATTATACATCAAACCTTCTTACAGGCACTTCTATTTTTTAAGTTTAAAGCGAAACAATTTTTTGTGTGTGTGTGTTTAAAGAAAATTTCTGTCTTTTATTGTTTTCTGGGTGCGTTTGGGAGCTGCGAAAACTCAAGAAACTTTGACAAATCTTTTAGCAGTCCCAAACACATTGGATTGATATTGCGTCATAGGAAGAAAGAAAAAAACAATAATAACGCAAAGCAAGCATGCTAAAGGAGGGTCGACCCTTGTTCTTTAATTGTTTTTAGTAAACGCCCATGTATGTGCTGATGCAGTTAAGACTTTTGCCTACATTCTTGTCTTTGCTTTCTTTGCTTTCTTGAAATTCAAGACTGGCAGAACATAATATTTTGGATCGGCTTTCTGAACAAGTTGGTTGGAAATCTCAGCGATATCTGTGGGGCCGGCAGAACATTATTGAAGATGGACCTACGGAACAGGAGTTTGGGAAGCCTCCTACGTAAGTTGTCTTAGCAGTATATACCTGTGTGGCTGGCAGGGCAGACTGAATCTTCTTTTGGAGCAAGGAGCTTGGGGTTATGTAAGTTGTAGAAAGGTTTGTTTGCAGTCTTTCTATTACTTGCTGGGCAGATGGGATTGCTTTAGGATGGTATGAGAGGCAACTTATGCAGCTTCAACAGCGCCTGTGTGGTTGACAGAACACATTGAAGGTGGTCCTGCGGAACTAGTGTTGAGAGTTCTGCAAGTTACAAATAGGGATGTTTACAATCCTAGCATCACTTGCTGGGCTTGGAGAACATAAATATGGATAGGTATTATGAACAGGGGTGGAAAGCCACGAAGGCAATCTCAGCAGTACCGGCGTGGATGGCAGAACATATTGACGATGGTCCTGCGGAACAGGGGTTGGGAGGCCACGTAGCAGAGTGGGTTGAGGAAGCTGTTGGCATACCTCAACCAGTTGAAGAACTGTCGCAGGGGTCTCGGTAGGATTGGTGTGATGATCAAGCTGGGTTCGATGGCGTACAGGAGGTAGATGATGTTGTTAGGTAACCAGGCGATGATGAAGGAGAGGACAATGTAGGACAGGGTTCGGGTTGCCTTCTTCGTCTCATTGGATGACTCGCGGTCGGTGTTGCGCTCCTTGTCATCCATCTGTAAATAGTGATGATAATAGCATAATATACAACGTGTCCACACACAAAACAATTTATCCCGAAACTCTATAACGATACGTCGTATAAAGAATCATCGTATAAATTCCAGGGTGTCCACACACACAAGAAAGTAATCCCAAAACTCTTCAGCGAAATGTCGTATAGGTGCGCAGTTTGCTACTGCGGTCATGAAATGGAAGCGGAAATGAGAGGTCAGGTCTCCTTTCGCGCGCGATCCGACGTTAAGCCCCGCCCAGTTAGACTAGTTCCGTCCACACACAAAATTTCCGTGATTAAGCGTGATTAGGCGTGATTAGTTATTGAGTTCTAGTTCGAAACGATGCCCAAACCTGCGTTTCGTTATACGACGTTTCGTTATACGACGTATCGTTAGTAAGCGTCCACACACACAATTTCATCATATAACTATCGCGAAACGGTATAACTATCGCGAAACGGTATAACTAATCACGGAAAATGTTGTGTGTGGACAGGGGGAATGATGGTAATATTATAATGATGACGGTAATAGTATAATGATGACGGTAATAGTATACTGATGATGATAATAGTATACTGATGATGATAAAAGTATACTGATGATGATAATAGTATAATGATGATGATAATCGTATAACGTTCGTATGAAACACAACATCATTATACAGAGTAGATAAAGAAGACAATTGGAAAGATGCATGATACAGAAAACTGTCATTTGTTGAGGCAAATCAGAACATGTAGGTTAGACTTCTATCAACTCTAAAATGTTAGTGTAAATAATCACTTTACTTGAGACAGTCCACGTGAGTATAGATGAAAGCTTGACTACTAAATGTTAAGGTTAGTAAGAGCCTAAACTACATGTTGATTCAGAAAGATTCTCCAAAATGAATTTATTTATAACATCTTGATGATTTGTCTTGATGGGTAAGGGTTTATTTGATCAGATAATAATAATAATAATAGTTCGTCCTTATATAGCGCATTTCAGGACCGGCCCTTTCAATGCGCTTTACAGATATATATTATTTATACCCCGGTCATCGGATTCATGCTTACTCGCACACAATGTATGCACATTCTCCACTCCCTGGGGAGCATTCCAGCCAGTCGCCATTTTTCAAGCGCCACTTGCTAATCAAACCACATTAACTTTCGCATCCTACCGGGTACCAATTTAACACATGGGTGGAGAGTGGCAAATGTAGATCAATGTCTTGCCAAAGGACATTAGTGCCGCGGTGGGACTTGAACCGCGGACCTTGTGATCCACAGTCCGGTGACATATCCACTCGTCCACGGCACCTCTACGATAACGCTGCGAGTGTTGATAACACCTTACGCTTGTACATTGCCTGTATACCGTTTTAAGTATTTTAGTGAGAAAAAGATGTTATTATGTTAAGGACTACGCATATTTTTCTTCGTTTCCACCTATGGCATAATAATTAATGTGATTTTCGACCATCAATCATGTAAATTATTCTTTTCAACGTATAAGGACGTTTATTCTTATTTTTGTTTATCCTTTTGATTGTAAACGCGTGATGTTTATTTAAATTAAATAAATACCATTTTGAATTTAACTGGATTGAACTTAGCTATGTACCAAAAAAAGGAGTGCGGGTTTCCACACATAAATCATTGCTAGGAAGTGTCAAGTGAAGTTAGCAGACCATTTTCTTTGATCTCAGTCATGTCAGTCAGAAAGCAATATTTCAGTTTGTGCCTATTATGCTTTGTGCTTCCTTTCAACTTCGACATACATGTACATGTATAGTTCTTTAATATTTCGAAAAATCCGACTCTCTTCACCGAAAAAATAACGCCATAATAAACACAAATGAAAGCCTTACTCTAAAGGCTTTATACAGCTTGCGAGAACTACCTGATCACCCTCCAAAAGAGTAAAGCTCATTCCCTCTGTAATTCTTACCGTTCTTGAATGCCTAATACAGTGTACCTAGATATTACAGTAAGCTGATTATCTATCCGGTCTTCGCAGCTTTTAAAAGTACATTGATAGCACCTCATTCAAATGTCATCCATGGGCACTGCTACCACATTATTATAAACAATGTTACTTTTCCCCGACTTACATAAACCCATTCATGTAACACATGTCTTGTGCAATATCCGGTATACCGCATGAATGAAGATGATATGCGGATTTCTAATCTATTTTATAGTAGACTTAATAATTATGAGTATATGACAATTATTATTCTACCATGCAAAATTATATTGAATTTGCTAGCCATGCATGTATGGCGTGTTCATCGAAATGGTTTAGACGGACGCGAATAATAATAATCACATTTGTACAGCGCTTTATACAACGTTTCTTAACGCTTTACTTGTATACAAATATTGACTGCTCATGAGGACGATGGTGGAAATTATCACTCCCAAGGTGTTGTTCATACCGGCCCTTCTATCACCCCCGAGGCGAAGCCGAAGGGGTGATAGAAGGGCCGGTATGAGTTACACCAGTGATAATTTCCACCACCATCCGATTACAGAGCAGTCCATATTTGTTTTATATACCTCATCATTTTCATTGATTCATGAATAGGTCCAGTGGCGGATCAGTGCCCCATTTTTGTTGTTGCTCATCCCCCCACTGATCGAAAAATCGACCGGCACGATTTTCACATTTTCGCACGAAGTGGGCCCCTTTTTAGGCCCCCTCCCTTGCCGCCGGCTGGATCCGCCCCTGAATAGGTCTAGCTGTAGGTCATATTTACATCATTCAATGTTTCGTTCATTCACAACAGTTCCATTTAAAGGTAAAGACCAGTTTTGGAAACGCCCCCCTCTCAAAAAATGAAATGGAAGCTCTTATTACCAATCATGTGAAAGAATATGTTTAGCGTATTTTGGCGTATACTATCACAATGATAGAGCGAGATGCTCCTTGTCATGTGATATAGTTTTGACCAATCAGTGTATAACAATTTAAGTATAAGCAGGGAGATCTCCGTGGTATGAGGTATATAACAATTATTGTTTCCTCGGAAATTGATAGTGCACACGTTCCGCTCCTTGGGGAGTATTCCGGGCAGGCGGCATTTTATAAGCACACACATGTCAATTAAACTATATTAACGTTAGCATCCTATCGGGTAACCATTTAACACCTGGGTGGAGAGTAGCAAATGTAGATTAATGTCTTGCCATAGTAAATTAGTGCCACAGCGGGACTCGAACCGCGAACTATGTGATCCACAGTCAAGCGACGTACCCACTTGACCACGACACCTCAATCCGAATACGGAATTGCACGTTTTGTATATTTTGTTTGAATGTGACCACTCCACTATACAAATAATTTCACACGTGGTAACGAATTAGGTTTATCAAACATTGCCATTTCAGATTTAGCTTTGGCAAGGTTATTTCCAGTACGCTATAAACATGATTAAAATTCACAAGGAAGCTCGCTAACCCACATTAAAAGTACTATTCAAAGGTACTATTCAACCTTTTACAGGTGCGATTCGAAATTTAAAACATGTATTGAAATCAGTCCAATAGTTAAAATTACTGCTATGTTTATTATGATATCGGTTTGATTAAAAATTTTACTTCTTAGTTTTATCCTTAAAAATGAAGATTGATTTTGTCATATTTAACGTTGATTATTTTTCTTCTCAAAACTGTCAGGGATTATCTTTCAGTTAGGAAAAAAATATAAATGAATAAATTGTAGAGGTATCGTGGTCTGGTGGATACATCACCGGATTGTGGATCACATGGTTCACGGTTCGAGTCCCGCCGCGGCATTGGTGTCCTTTGACAAGACATTCATCTACAATTGCCACACTAGACCCAGGTGAGATAAATGGGTACCCGGTAGGAAAAAAACTCTTGAATGCTTGAGCGCCTGAACATGGTAGCTCGGCTATAGCTGGGGTAATTATATTATAGCAGGGCACCCAGGGAGAACAGTATTAATACTGATAAGGCTTTCCTGGGTAAACAAGACATATTATGATTATCGCCAAGATTATTTCAAAAGCGATATACTAAAGTAGTGCCTTTAGATGTTGACAGCTATTTCGCGATTTATTGGAGGCAACGTGATGACGGCAGCTTCCTTGTACTGTTTTTAATTACTTCTTAGAGTTTGGTTGATATTTATATAATTATTATTGTGATGTCATTCACACCGCGATATTTTAAACATAATTTCTATTAAAGATAGACACAAATACTCCTATTTTCATTACTTTCGTATTACTGTGAAAGAAAATGGATAAGCACCTTCACAATGCCTTCTATATTGTTCATCACGGAAGGAGATAATTGTCACAACTGACGAATTTGGCTTGAACATGTCAAAAGTGATATGGGGGTGTTTCACAAAGACTAAGATCGACTTTAAGTTGGACTTAACTATGGCAGGCCGTTCATGCCACTGTTTGCTCTTACCATTATGATCTTTAAATATATTTTTTTCCCTTCAATAATGAATTATTAAAAAGTATATATTCTGAAATCTGTGACCATGATTTGTACGTCCTTTGAGAGACAAATGCCAGTAAAATAATGGTGAGGGAAAACAGTGGCATGAACGGCCTGCCATAGTTAAGTCCAAATTAAAGTCGATATTAGTCTTTGTGAAACACTCCCCAGCATCTTTAAAGGGCGTTGTAGGGATTTGCAGGATTAAAATCTTAAACCTTGTAAAGGGACAGAATTTTGTAAAAATCATGAAAACTTTCCTAAATGTATGGTAGCAAATATTATTATCAGCAAAATTGCAATCATTTTACTATTCAGATTTGAATTTTGCGACTGGCAGTGTTTTATTCACCCCATTTGTTGGTTACAAAACGAAAATTGGGCTTCAACTTTCATAGAGAGAAAACCACAAAGTCTTTTGATTTGTTGATCTGAAAATTTGCACATACTTTCATAAACTCATCTTGCCGCTAGAGATAAATTTCGAGACAATTTGTGTGGGCTTGCGACACATTTGGATCACGATACAATTCATCCTTGTACATGAATGAGTTCTTTACAAATATCACCATCTCAGCGGGCAGAATATTTTGTTGTTTTGTTCTCGAAGGCTATCTTGATGGCTGTTAACGATTTATGTATACTCCTATGAAATGAAGTAGAAATACTCTTATCTCTTAACAAATCCTCAATCGCTATTTTTTCTTGTACTTGTAATAGGAATAAAATAGATATAGAATCGCGTGCAAGTGCCGACCTTCGGATATTGTCCGCCTTTTATCTTCTTTGTCTTTTTCTGTGTCGTAGTTGTCCCGGCCTTCACTCTATTTTATATTAGCCTTAAGGATTAAATGTACATTTCATTACATATACTTTTCTTTTCCTTATGTTGATTAAACCCTGCGAATTCTCGAAAAGGGCGGCTTGACATTACGACATTTTGTATCATCGCCTCAAAGAGCCGACCTTTAGAATATTGTGCGCCCTTTCCCCTTTTCTGGTTATCAGTTGTCCCGTCAGTCTGTTTCTAGCACTCAATGTATATTTCATTACTTATATTTTCACCTTCCCCTGTGTTGAATTATTAAAGAGTTTAAATCCTGCTAAATCTCATGAAAGGTCGGTTGGTTGGAAGTTTTTTAACCCGAATTATACCAACTTCAAGAAAAATGAAATCCGATCAGATCACTTCCGCATGACCTATACCTTAGACGACTGGGCATCCATGCTTTAAATTTGAGGCCCTCTTTTTATTGGCGCAGTGAACTATTCAAGCACTGGTAAAGTTTACCAATCACCTGTAATATATGTGCAGTTAGTAGGCCTATACAAATAATACACAGCAGTGAGGGCATTAGTAAGAATTACCCCCACAAGGTACATTTGAAACAGTCTAACACGCCCGAGGCGATAAAATGCCCGAACAAAATGATGTGTATTATTTGTTTCATAAGATGATTTTTTTTAAATAAAATGATGTTTTATAACATGATGTGTCGATGACAAAGGATATGGTGCCGTAATGGGACTTATGACCGGTCATTAGTCAATTTACGGCAAAATAAATGCCTGGTCACGTGTACGCTCTCAACCAATTATTTGATTAGGATCCGCTTCGTCATCTTATAAAATGTAATATACAACAACAGACAATATTACATCATCAAAACATGTTTTCTCTTGATGTAAGGGGCTCCATGTCATACCGTATTCAAAATATGAGCACAGATTAGTGCGAGTTGGAGCTGGGTTCCGCGCGCGGAACTTTATCTTATCCTCCATTTTCTTCATACTCCTGAATGATGATGATAACAATAATGTTATATCCATTTATATAGCGCAGGCTACTAGGCCTATATGAATATACTCTACTGCGCTTAATGCAAAGTATCATATTATTACCCCGGCTGTAGCTGAGCCGACATAATAAGGCGCAAAAGCATTCAAGGAATTTCTTCCCACCGGGTACCCATTTACTACACCTGGGTGGAGAGTGGTAAACGTAATGTAGATTAATATATTGCCAAAGGATATTAGTGCCGCGACGGCACTTGAACCGTGAACCATGTGATCCACAGTCCGGTGGGGTACATGTATCCACTAGACAACGACACCTCAATGCCAGGTAAAGTTTTTGTTTAGGGTGATTCTATATATTGTATTATACAACACCTACGTAGATCCTTGTCATTTGATTGGAGGATTGTTGGTCACATGATATTCAATAAATAATACTATTGCACGATCGTGCATTTTTGGTTATATTCGCCGTGCATTTTTGGTTATATGCAGACTGCGACGCGTACGTACCTCTCTGCCCTGCACGTATCCCATTGTTATTAGATGCGCGCATCTGACGCGGAGGCAATCTGAATGTAATCGAGAAGGCCTGACTCCAACTTTAATTTATCTTTAATATAAGGAGCAAAGCATAATTTGTTGAAAGATGTTGTATAAAACAAATAATGAATGTTTTTCATTCGTTCAATAGTGCAAATATTTTCATTCGTTGAAAGATTAACGTTAATCTTTCAACGTTGCCCGTTCGAAGATAGTTAATGTGCATTTTGAGGATAAAGTTGGCAATGGCCGTATTGCATGATTGCTTTGAACTTCTGAATATATATCCGTCGCATATACTCCTGAAAACCCGTCTTATGTTTGCCTGACATAGCAACGAATTATAATTATTCCTTCAAAATATAGTCATCTTTGTTTCTGTTTTCTTGATGATACTTGAGTAATTTTACATGTGTGTTGCATGGTTTCCAGGGCGGAATTACCTCCCCGATTGAATATTAAGCGTTTATTGAGCCTGGAATATTTAATAATAATGATACTACTACTATTACATTTATTACTACTACTACTAATACTATTACTACGACGACTACTACTACTACTACTACTACTACTACTACTACTACTACTACTAATATTACTACTGCTACTACTACTATTACTACTACTACTATTACTACGACTACTACTTCTACTACTACTACCACTACTACTACTACTACTGCTACTACCACTGCCACCCACCACCACTATTACTGCACCACCACCACCACCACTACCACCATTACCACCATTACCATTACCACGCCCACCACCACATCCACCACTACCACCACTACCACCACCACTACCACTACCACCACCACCACCATTACCACCGCCACCACTACCACCACCATTACCACCTTACTACTACCACTACCACTACCACTACCACTACCACTACTACTACCACCATTACCACTGCAACTACCACTACCACTATTACCACCGCTACTACTACCACCATTACCACCGCTACTACCACTACTACTACCACCACTATTACTACCGCTACTACTACTACTATTACTACTGCTACTACTACTACTACTACTACTACTACTACTAATTCTACTACTACTACTACTTCTACTACTACTACTACTACTACTACTGCTTCTTCTACTACAACAATTAATTATATGAAACTTATACGTTTATACATCATTTTTTAACACTTCAGCTGATCTACTACTACGAATCTCTCGAGGGAGAAGCATTCCACAGCGAAAGCTCTGCGTGAGCAAAGCCCCTCACTGAGTAGGATTGGGATTTACGAAGAGGCACTCGAGACATGATTACTAAATATGATTATTTGCATCAAATTATTGATTGGATGGATTAACTCGCTTAAGTCGGCTAAGCATGCAGTGTCTTTTAAAGAACTTATTCCCTCCCAATCCAGGCTAATGGAATTAAGCATAAATATATTTCTATCAAATAAAACTTATTGATTAGTTTAGTTGTGTTGTGTACTTGTGCATCTGTTTGCTGGCTCCTTTTAAAAGAATGTTTTACTTTTGATAATGACGGAAAAACTAGAAATATGTCGTTTTTCATTACATTTTGAGCGTAAACTCTATGAGCGATTAATGTTTGTTATATTGTTCAACTGTTCTCAGATACTGCTCCTATCCATTTTTCTTTTGTTATTTTAGATTTTTTTTTAATTACTAAAATAGTATTAAAGCACGGTTTTATGCTTTTTTCGCAATACATGTGTACTTATTTTTTTAATATTTTTTGTAATTATTAATCTAGAGGTGTATTATTTATTCATCTAGAGTGACTGCAACTACGGGTCTATAAATACAATCTATGCTTCTTAGCAGGCTCCGCCCCCATTGCTACTTGTGTTGATTATTATTGTAAATTACAATCAACAGGTTTATTGAATTTTCTTTAGTTTTGTTATGATGGAAATAACTTTTCTTTTCTTTTATTACCGATGTAAAAAGTATGTACGTTTCTGTTGTATGTCGAATCAAGTTGTGTATAATTGTGTACATTCTGTTTCTTTCTTATAACTAATTTGTATTAATATTAAAAATGGGGAAAATATATCACTACGTGAAAAAATAATGTGTAAAAATGAAATGAACCTTTGAACTTACACATCGCTGTATTTTAACAACGCCGTGCATTACCCCTGAGTTGAAAACACATGAAGTAAATTATAGAGAAAATTATCTTGACATTGTATCGCAAAAGCATTGGTTATTACATATTGTATATTAACAAATATTTCTACGCACCGAGGTTCAATGTTATTTTCAATAGGCTTTAAAAAAACCTCCGAATTTGAATGACGAATCAATAAACGTATACACCAGGTGATAATGAGAGAATTATACAGGTGAAATTCGATAAAGCGAGTTTCGATGTTGGAATTTGATATATTATATATTATATAGGCCTATATATATATATATATATATATATATCTGTATACGATGAATCGGAGGAATGCCTTTAAGGTTTTAAGTTCCTAAATTCACCTTAATTTTGTACGGGCGGTAATTACCTATATTCTTCGCTAGTGTTTACTCTATCTCTCCCCTCTCTCTCTCTCTCTCTCTCTTTCCCTCTCTCTCGCTACCGCCCTCACCCTGTCCATCTATGTCTATTTTTCTCCAATTCCCAAAGCTCTTTAAAAGTGCATCAGGATGTTGTATTGCGATATGTTCTATGCAAGAAGCTGAATATGTACATGTATATCCTTTAATTCTTAGATTTAAAGTGCAGTTAAGTGCAGAGGTACTCTCTCTTTTCTCTTTCTATCTGTCTTTGTATAATTATGTCCATTTCCCTTTATTATTTCCAAAGCTCATTAGAAGTGAATCGGGAGGAGTATGATGTAATATGTTCTACACAAGAAGTTGAACATCATTTGTATTCTCTCTCTCTCTCTCTCTCTCTCTCTCTCTCTCTCTCTCTCTATATATATATATATATTTCTCGCTCTTTGTCTGTCCTTTAAAGGGCAATCCGACCCAAATAGACAACTACTCTAAAAGAAAGCAGAAAATTCAGAGAAGCAAACTGATGACAGTTTCAATCAAATCTGACTAAGTATAAGAAAGTTATGAATTTTTTAAAGTTATAATCACTTTACGTATGGGCACTTCAAATTGGCTGAAGCGGTGATGTCAATGTGATGTAGTGCCGGACTACTTTCTCATCTGTTCCAACATATAAAATGACTAAACTTTAAATTTTTCAAAAATTCATTGATCAGGAGGGTCCATTCTTTTTAGAGGACCTATAATAATATGCTTTCTATAATATAGTTTGAGTAGTGCCCCAAGGGAGAAGGAACTTTCGAGAAAAACAGAAATTAATCATATTTTTGTACACGGCAAATGGGAGAGTTATCCATGTCCTACGTCACAATCCACTGACCGAACTTAGTGATCTCATATTTCAAACATTCATAACTTCTTTACTATTGGTCCGATTTATTTCAAAATTTTGCCATTCTGTTTCTGTTATTTTTCTGCTTTCATTCAAGGGTTGGATTGCCCTTTAAGTTTAATTGTAAAGCACAGATGGACTTTCTCTCTCTTTTCTCTCTCTGTCCGTCTCTGTTTGTCCATTTCTTCCTAAATTCCATAGGTATATAAAAGTACATAAATAGGAGTAGATTATAGAAAACAAAATCTTGACATTGTATCGAATATGAATGAGGAATCACTTAACGTTTAATAATAATACTAATATTAATTCCGCTTTTATATAGCGCTTAATACATCGACGATGTCTTTAAGCGCTTTACAGATATATTATTACCCCGGTCATCGGATTTAGGCTTGCCCGCACACAATGTATGCACATTCTCCACTCCATGGGAAGCATTCCAGCCAGGCGTCATTTTACAGACGCTCACAATGCTGAGCAAACTACATTAACTTTCGCATCCTACCGGCCTCGGGGGAGAGTGGCAAATTAAGTTTAACGTCTTGCCAAAGGACGTTAGTGCCGGGATGGGTTTAATTTTGAAGCAAAGAGGCTCTCTGTGTGTCTCTTTTCTCTCTCTGTCCCTCTCTTTATGGCTATTTCCAAAGTTCAATAGAAGTACATAAGGACTTAATATCATAATGCAATATGCTCTAAGCAAAAACAAAACAAAAGCTGAATATCATTATTATTCTGCCCCCTTCTAGTAGGCTATATGTCTATCCCTTCATTTTGAAACGTCTTTTCTTTCTGTTCAAGAACTTTTGTTCACACCGCACGCTTTCTTTCTCTCCCCCTCTCTGCTCTCTCTCTCTCTCTCTTTCTTTCTCTCTCTCACTCCATTTCTCTCTGTGTCCATCCATATGCTTATCATACATAGCACATGAATATTGTCTATAATAATGTTTATGTTTTATACTATTATATGAATAATTATAATGATAATAATAATGATAATAAAAGTATCAAACATATCTTACCTTTCCGAGTCTACTGCCAACATTGCCAGTTGTCTTTGCTACTGGAGCCGGATTCTTCATTTCCATCGTCCCATCTGATGTGAGTTCACTGACGGTTGTTGAATTGCTGGTAGAAAGACCATCTGCACCAATACTACCTTTAGGGTTGTCAAACTTCTTGTTGACACTCCTGCCACCGACGGTCTCCTTGATCTTGAGAAAGATCCGCAGGTAGAGCACGGAGATGAGCACGAGGGGGACGAAGAACGATAGGATATTCTGGGTGATGTTTCCGATGGTCGACCTGGAGAACGCGCCGACACAGTGTCGGCCTGGGTCGTGGTGGACGACGAAGTCCCAGCCGATAGTGAATGGCATCCAGAACCCGAAGGAGATAAGCCACGTCAGCGCATTCAGCTTCATAGCCTTGGCTTTACTGCGTGACATGAAGTGGTTAATGGGATCGTAGGTCGCACGATGTCGATCGATGCAGATAACGACCACGCCGACCACGGAGATGGAAAACGTCGCATTCCGGAGACCGATGTAAATGCTGCAGAGGGTTTTGTTTAAGGGGAAATAACCAATGAAAGTATGCGCGACGCCGATCGTCTGAAGTACACCTACAAGCAGGTCAGCGATGGTGAGGTTGATGATGAAGTAGTTGTTGTACGTTCGAAGACGCTTCTCGACGGCGAATGCGACCAGGCTGACGGAGTTGGCCACGACGATGAGGATGACCACTGTCGTCCCTAGCACAAGGCCCTGATAGTTAGGAGAACTTGTCGCTCTCGGCCCACCGCCTACGACCTCCGTCGCAGCCGTCGTTGTGTTTTCGAACTCGATCTCTTCGAAGAAAGTTGTGTGTTCTTCGGTGAAAGAAGAAAAATTCGCCATGCTTAGAAGAAAACACAGCTATCAAGCACGATAAGAAAGCAGTTGTTGTAGTCAAAACTCAGCTAACTTTCAAACCTGGAATGGCATGCGCTTGTCTTTGACCCAATGTGCAATCGCGTTTGCGAACATATTGATATTCTGATGTTGCAGAGCTCTGCGAAGCGAGCGCACTTTAGGTTTATTTATACCGAAATAACATGCACACGCGAATGCAGAGACGAACCCCCTCCTGCGTATAATATTAGATTCCTCTTAAATTTCTCTTCAAGCATCGGAAAGTGATGTAATAACGCGGATGGAGCTCCGTTGCTATGGATAACGTTTTTGCTGAGATTTGTTGTTGATGCATGAATGCATTATCATTGATCGGTGCTCGAGGTTTGCTTAAAATATTTGAAACAATCAGGCCCCCACACACACACACACACATACACACACAAATAGGGACATGATAATGTAAAATGTAGATGAGGATGACCACTGTCGTCCCTAGCACAAGGCCCTGATAGTTAGGAGAACTTGTCGCTCTCGGCCCACCGCCTACGACCTCCGTCGCAGCCGTCGTTGTGTTTTCGAACTCGATCTCTTCGAAGAAAGTTGTGTGTTCTTCGGTGAAAGAAGAAAAATTCGCCATGCTTAGAAGAAAACACAGCTATCAAGCACGATAAGAAAGCAGTTGTTGTAGTCAAAACTCAGCTAACTTTCAAACCTGGAATGGCATGCGCTTGTCTTTGACCCAATGTGCAATCGCGTTTGCGAACATATTGATATTCTGATGTTGCAGAGCTCTGCGAAGCGAGCGCACTTTAGGTTTATTTATACCGAAATAACATGCACACGCGAATGCAGAGACGAACCCCCCTCCTGCGTATAATATTAGATTCCTCTTAAATTTCTCTTCAAGCATCGGAAAGTGATGTAATAACGCGGATGGAGCTCCGTTGCTATGGATAACGTTTTTGCTGAGATTTGTTGTTGATGCATGAATGCATTATCATTGATCGGTGCTCGAGGTTTGCTTAAAATATTTGAAACAATCGAGCCCCCCCCCCACACACACACACACACACATACACACACAAATAGGGACATGATAATGTAAAATGTAGATGAGGATGACCACTGTCGTCCCTAGCACAAGGCCCTGATAGTTAGGAGAACTTGTCGCTCTCGGCCCACCGCCTACGACCTCCGTCGCAGCCGTCGTTGTGTTTTCGAACTCGATCTCTTCGAAGAAAGTTGTGTGTTCTTCGGTGAAAGAAGAAAAATTCGCCATGCTTAGAAGAAAACACAGCTATCAAGCACGATAAGAAAGCAGTTGTTGTAGTCAAAACTCAGCTAACTTTCAAACCTGGAATGGCATGCGCTTGTCTTTGACCCAATGTGCAATCGCGTTTGCGAACATATTGATATTCTGATGTTGTAGAGCTCTGCGAAGCGAGCGCACTTTAGGTTTATTTATACCGAAATAACATGCACACGCGAATGCAGAGACGAACCCCCCTCCTGCGTATAATATTAGATTCCTCTTAAATTTCTCTTCAAGCATCGGAAAGTGATGTAATAACGCGGATGGAGCTCCGTTGCTATGGATAACGTTTTTTGCTGAGATTTGTTGTTGATGCATGAATGCATTATCATTGATCGGTGCTCGAGGTTTGCTTAAAATATTTGAAACAATCGAGCCCCCCCACACACACACACACACACATACACACACAAATAGGGACATGATAATGTAAAATGTAGATTTCTCGAATGGGCCATTTCGTAATGTAATCAACTTTAATACACAAATCTTTGTTAAATGCCCCGTTATTTCATTCACCTGTGTGTGTATTGGGTTTTTACAGACGTGTATCAATCAGATATGATTATTTACGTCTGGGGACCGACCTTTAACGTCACCATCCGAAAGAAGTGACTCAGTTTCGAACCTGCGTCCTCGGCTGAATCAGTTTTTAACTTCCACTGTTAGCTGGATTACAGGCGCACGCCACAACGCCTAGTTACGCCTGTTACGAATAATTGTATTTTAATAGTCAGAATGCGAAATGCATACATTACATGTTGTTAGTAGGACAAGCCATATTGTTTGTCTACCTCACAGCAATTGAAAATATAATTATAATGAAGATAATAACAGTATGATAGCAATTGAAAAAAATATACATAAGAGAAAAATTTTATATTATCTCCTCTTATCTTTCTTTTTAATGTAATGACTTTGTAATTTTTCATGGCTTATTTCATTTAATTCTCCTATCGTTATACTTAAAGGTCTACGGCTGAGTTGGAGGAAGAGGACCAGACTCTGTCTTTTATTTCCCACTCGGACGGATCGAGTCAGGCGGAAGAACTCACATTCGACAAGAAGTACTTCCGGGCTAAACGAGAGGCAAGACTCAATAGTAGTTTCATTATATATATATATATATATGTATATATATATATATATATATCCCACGTTAAGCAGGATTATGTGTATTTTTAGGACGAGGTTTCCATGTTTCATTAAAAAAAACTAAATAACTCTTTTCTTTTATTCGATAACATCACTCAGTCTGATTATATTCAAGATATATCTCATTAATAAAACTTTGCTCAGAGTCAAGTATCAAATATACCTACACCATTAAACCGATCGCCACCGCCATCCAGCCAGGCACAATGTTTAGTAATATTATTCTTTGTACTTATAGACCGAGGTTTCCTCCCTTTTTTTTTAAAGGAAAGTGCAAGACTCATTCCGTTTCTTTTTTGTTCGATAACACCACTCAGTCTGATTATATTCAAGATATATCTCATTAATAAAACTTCGTCAAGAGTCAAGTCTCAAATATACATACACCATTAAACCGATCGCCACCGCCATCCAGCCAGGCACATCTATCTATCTAAGTATCTTCTCCCGGTTCGGAGGTTGATTGCAACATCTCTCCATTTCACTCTATCTTCTGCCATTCTGGTGCACTCTCGCAGTTTTAGTCCACTCCAGTTCTTGACATTCTCTTCCCAGTTGATTCTGGGTCTCCTCTAGGTCTACTTCCTTCCACTCTTCCTTCCAATACATCCTTTAAGAGGCTTTGGTGCCTTTTAACATGACCAAAGTATTTGACTTTTCTCTCCTTAACTAATCCTACTAGTGCAATTTGTTTACGCCCTGCCATGTGCAATATCTCTTTGTTGGTTTTCATTCGTTTCCAGGATATCTTCATCATTCTTCTGTAGATCCACATTTCAAAAGATGTTATTCTATTTTCCATGGCCTTGTTTATTGTCCATGTTTCTGCTCCATACAATAGGACAGACCATACATAACAGTTTACTAGTCTCAACCTAAGTGCAAATTTCACCTTTCTATTTGTGAATAATCCTTTCATTGCCAGAAATGTATTCCGAGCAATTTCTATTCTTCTTTTTATTTCTGCTTCGCATCTCAGTGGCATCATCTGTGATATTTTGTCCTAAGTAGATGTGATTACTGACTTGCTCAATGATATGTCCATTGAGTTTCAAACATATTCTAGGCTTGTTCTCTATTCTACTAAAAATCATTGATTTAGTTTTCTTGACATTCATGCTTAGAGCAAACTCTTCACTTTTGACTTTTACAATATCCAATACATGTTGTAAATCTGCTTCATTCTCTGCGCAAAGTACAGTGTCATCAGCATAACGTAAATTATTAATATTTACACCCCCAATACTAACACCTTTCATATCTGAAATTTCCCTGAATACCAATTCTGTGCACAAGTTGAACAGGGATGGAGACATTACGCATCCCTGACGTACTCCTCTTTTGATTTTTGTGTAACCTGTGTTTAGTAATATTTAGTAATATTATTCTGTGTACTTATAGATCGAGGTTTCCTCCCTTTTTTTAAAGGAAAGTGCAAGACTCATTCCTCTTCTTTGTTCGATAACACCACTCAATCTGATTATATTCAAGATATATCTCATTAATAAAACTTCGTCAAGAGTCAAGTCTCAAATATACCTACACACCATTAAACCAAGCGCCATGCACTGCCATCCGGCCAGGCACCATGTTTAGTAATATAATTCTGTGTATTTATTGACCGATGTTTCCTTTGTTTATTTTGGAAATTGCGAAATAACTCTGCTTTTTAGAATGCAAAACGAATTTTTTGTTCGATGAACCCATGAATCATCACTTACCAGAAAAGAAGTAAGATGGATGAACATTATACTCTTGAATGGAATGGAAATATATTATTTTTGGCGGTGTTGAGGGATTTTTAAATCCAACGGGACGCGTTCACCGAATTGATTCTCTTCATATCTTGTTACAGACTAAGCTTAAAGGTTATATTAAGTGTCGCCATCGAGTCATGGATTATTTTTTAAATCTAGGCCTATACCAAAGGATTGCCATCCAACACTAACTAATGATCGTTATCTCTGTTGAAATCGAGGTTAAATTCATGTACATGCAAGTATGTAACTAATAAACTCTTTGTTGTGTTTAGCGCCCTTTCCAAATCGAACTTAAAGTTCTTATCGGTTTAGCCTATAAAAAACATCGCTTGAGACTATACCCTTTACAAAGTTTTATATTAATGGGGTATGTCTTAAATCAAATCAGACTGAGTAATGTTATCGTATAACTTAAAAATATTAGTTTTGCTTTTTCCTAAATAAACCAAGGAAACCTCGGTATATAGATACACAGAATGATATTACTAAACATGGTGCCTGGCTGGATGACGGTGGCGCTCGGTTTAATGATGTAGGTGTTCTTTTTAGACTATATACCCTTTACAATGTATCATTAATGAGATATATTTCGATTAAAATCAGACTGAGTGGTGTTATCGAATAACTTTAAAATATTATTTTTGTTTTTTCCTAAATAAACCAAGGAAATCTCGGTCTAAAGATGCACAGAATGATATCACTAAACATGATGCCTGGCTGGACGGCGGTGGCGCTAGGTTTAATGGTGTATGTTTTCTTTTTAGAATATATACCCTTTACAATGTATCATTAACGAGATATATTTCGAATCAAATCTGACTGAGTGATGTTATCGAATAATCTAACATTATAAGTTTGCACTTTCTTAAATAAACCAAGGAAAGCCCGGTCTATAGATACACAGAATGATATTACTAAACATGGTGCCTGGCTGGATGACGGTGGCGCTCGGTTTAATGATGTAGGTGTTCTTTTTAGACTATATACCCTTTACAATGTATCATTAATGAGATATATTTAGATTAAAATCAGACTGAGTGATGTTATCGAATAACTTTAAGATATTATTTTTGTATTTTCCTAAATAAACCAAGTAAACTTCGGTCTATAAATTACTAAACATGGTGTCTGGCTAGATGTAGGTATATTTTTGATTGGGCCCTTTGAAGTGTATGACATTAACAGGATTTATCTTGAATCAAATAACATTCGTGATGTTATCGGAAGAAAAAAAGAAGGGTTTGGTATTTTTTGAATAAAAACGAAAACCTCTTTCTACAATACACACAATGGTATTTAAAAATACTGGGTGTAAACAAAAAGCTGACACTTTTGATCTGTAATAACTTTTCAATTGGTGAGCATAGGTTTTACTTGCATATTTATGAAATCCTGGTAGCTGGTAGCCAAAGAGTGTAGATTTTGACAGGCAATAATTTGATGGTACAACTTTTATTCATGTTTCCATTACTTTGAATTATTTTCACTAGAGGGTTCCAGATTTGGGCTAAAAATTACCTCACTGTACATATTTTCATTTACTACAGATGTATATGGGATTATTTAGTGTATGTATCAAACAATAGCATTTCATTGTCTATCTACACAGTTTTTAGTACAACCGTGAGGGGGGGGGGATCTGCATTTTTAAGTGAGGAAAGACAAGAAACTATCAACCATCACATCACGGTATCAATAGGCAATTACGCTCTCCAAACTTCACAACTTGTAGGCCCGGATGAAAGATTTTGAAAAGGGCTTTTGTTTGCCACACGCGCCATAGACCTACATTCTCATAGACCACTGTTCAAAGTGAAAATTTGAATAGGGGTGGATTTTGGCCCAAGTTTGAAATCCTCTTCTTGAAAGATATGAAATAATGAACAAATTAAAACAAGTTTTACCATCTAATTCTAATCCAAACATTTTGTACAATATCTGGCTGTCAACTATCAAAGTTTAAGCAACATGCTAGTACCTGACAAAAAGTGTCCATTTTTGTACACCCAGTAGGTACATTGAGCTGTTGGTGGACATTTTTTCTTTGTAATTTTTTTCTACAAATCATCTTTTTGAAAGTTTCTTAGTATCAAATTTGAAACATGGATGTAACCCCTTTTGGAAAGGAGTTCTTCACTATGTTATTACAAAACTAGCCATAGATGAGGGAAAGTATGCCGCTCCGAGGAAAGAGTGGCCCTTTACCGTACTGCTATTTTCAATTCTCTGTACTTGGCTTCACGGAGTACTTCGTGATTCTCTTCATTCCGGAGCGACGTACGTACGGACGTACTGGTATACTACTACTAGTAGGGCCTATATGACACACGCACGCATGTTTGTGACGTAGAGAATAATGCATATTCATGTCGCCACTAAACGAGTTGCCAATATGCTACCACGACAAGACAAGGTTTCTTCCGGCTAAAATAGGATCATTCGTGCCGGTGAATTACTGGAGTCAGCACTTTTTCGAGAATCATTTCTTTTTCCAACTTGGTGTTCTTGCGACCATCAAATTTATATTTATGTATGTTTTCCTTTCAGACGAGAATCACACAAGAAGTAAAGAATGTATTAAGTCTAGAGGCAGAGGAGAGAACCTTTGACCAGCTTAAAGTCGTAAGTTATCCAATATTATTTCATTTTTACTAATTGAAGTATGAGGTGTCGTGGTCTAGTGGATACGACACTGGACTGTGGATCACATGGTTCGCGGTTCGAGTCCCGCCGCGGCACCAATGTCCTTTGGCAAGACGTTAATCTACATTTGCCACATCGTATCACTCGATCCAGGTAAGGTAATTCCTTGAAATGCTAGAGCGCCATAATGGCAGCCATGCTAAAGCTGGGCTAATAATTGTGAAGCGCCAGAAGTGTCAATTCTGACAGACATGAGCGCTACACAAGAACCCACTATTATTATTACATATTACATGTCAGATAATGTGTCTCTATAAATTATGTGCTATGGGAATATTACACTTTAGATCTCACATCTGTATATAAGCGCACAGTTTTTTTTGGGGGTGGTGGGCATGACAATCTAAACTTTTAAATAATTACATAACTGCTTAACATGCAACATTATGAAGAAATGTAGCAATTAACTTGTGCTAAGACTCTCCTGCGTGCAGCATCCAAAGTCAATCATTAATTCATGTTATCTAAGTCACCTCCACCCTTTTCTAAGTAATATAGGCTATAATGATGTAAATGGTGTCGTAGTCGAGTGGTTTAAGCACTTGACTGGAAGTAAAAAGGCCGTGGGTCGATCCCCGACACGGCACTAATGTCCTTTGCAAGGTATTAATCTACATTTGCCACTCCATACCCAGGAGAGAAATGAGGACCTGGTATGCATGATGACGAAGGCCTTTGTGATAGAATTGCCATATGCCCTCACGTGGTGACCATATGATATGAATACTCCCCAACGAGCAGAGATGGTGCACAACGTGTGCGTGAATGAATCCTATGACCGGGGTAATGATATCTTTAAAGCGCTAAGAGACGGTATTCCTTATCAAGCGCTATATAAATCCAAATTGTTATCACCTAAATCTCCATCTCAATTTCTTCTTTCGGAAATGGGCCAAATAAGGAAATTAAGGAAAACCCTTCGTCTTATACAACAAAACGATTTGCTGAAAAACATGTTTCATAAGTGCATACAGATTTGTAATTTTTCATCTCGTAATGAAATTTTTCATACAGGCCCTTAAAGGACTTCAATCAATATCGTCTTTTGCTGAATACCCGCTTCACATCCAAGAGAAGTTGGTGAGAGTCGCATATTTTTACAGGTTTGTAGCGCTTTTCATAAAATTCAGATTCAATCTTAATTAATTTATGTCCCATACAGTTCATCACAGTTCTTTGTTAAACACGATCGCAATTACTTTCGAAAAATCAACCTCAGGCAATTTCAATAGCCTTGTGCGCCACCTGTTGAAATGTGCGCACATGACAATGACGTATTACGTAATCCGAACATGATTTCTACGGGATACACAATAGGGGATTGAAATTTCCCTTAAGTTGACATTATTAAAAGTCTTTGGGGCTCGATCTTCCACGTCACTCACTGGAACTGCTACTGGCCTCATTTTTCCATTTTCTCTTCCATTTTACAGTATTCCAGAAAGGAAGGTCATCATTCGTCAAGGTCACATAGCAGAGAACTTCTACTTCCTGGTAACGGGCGAAGGTTAGTACAGTATATGAATAGAGTTTTTTTCTTCTTCTTCACTTTACCCTTTTTTTCTTCAAAACGTATTGATTTCAGCACCTTTAATTTACCCAAGAATCTCTAAAAATGTCCTGCTTTACTTGTATATTCTAAGTTTTACCAGGTAAATATGCAAATCCAGGTAGACCCCCCCCCCCTAACAAAAGGCTGACGCCCCATTTTTGGAAAGTATATATTGAGTGCCAGCGCTATTTTTCGAAAAAAAGAAGAGACTTGTAATTTTTTAATAATTTGGAGGTTATGACGGTTTTGAAAAACGGCCGGCAGCATTCCCCGAATCACGTTATTGAGTGAAAGATTACTGTCTGGTAAAGTAGCCCCCACCCCTCCCCCGTTTGGACAATCCTGGATCCCCCCCGGCAGGTATACATATAGTTCCGCTACAAGGTCTGCTGAATTCTTTGTATTATTACATGTATTATTTCTAGAAAAGAATTTTACCACTCCCGAAATGTTTCAAAATGTTTCAAAATCTAAGAACACATTTACTTTACTTAATTATATATTAATTATATAAATATTTACTTAAAATACATGTACAATATAACACCTAAAAAGGAGGTCTGGATATTATATTAATCATTTGTTTTCATTGCATGAAAGGTTTGGTTGACGCTCTATGAATGCAAAGCTTAAATGCCAAATAAAAATACAAATCAGTAAAAGATATCGCTTCTGGTTCGTCTCCTTCTTCTTCATTCTGATCTTGTCCCAAACTATCGGTTGTGAAAACCGAAGCTGACCCGATCACCAGCGAAGCCATTTCGACAGAGATCGGAAGATTTCGGAAAGGGGATTGTTTCGGTGAGTTAGAGCTATTGCACGGTGATGCTCGTCCATGCACGATCACTGCAGAAGTGCCTTGCCGAATCATTGCCATCGAAAAAGAGGTTTGAATATGTTCTTTAATTTTCTCTCTCTCTCTCTCTCTCTGTCTCTCTCTGTCTCTCTGTCTCTCTGTCTCTCTGTCTCTTTTTACACGTAATGAATACGCTTTTATATAGCTTAAAACCTGTCAAATGTCTACTCTTCTAGTTTGTTTATTTTGTTTGTTTATTTGTTCGTCATGGTTTTAGGGATGGGGGAGGGGTCTAGGGTGCAAATTAATTTGAAATGGTTGAACAGTAACATGACGAAGTAAATTAAACAATTAATTGTCGTGTTAACTTAATCGTGTCAAGTTGGTCCGAGTAAGAGGGTATAGACAACTAATGGTGTAAAGTGTGTATGCGCTTAGAATTGTTTACCTCTCCGTGAGTGTTTTCTTTGTATAATAAACAGTGTAACGACTTTGATTTCATTTGATGATTTTTCCATTTCGCTCGTGTCACAGGATTTCATGGACATGTTTATGGGAGAAGGAGACGGAGGAAGAGAGATCGAGCATCTTAAATTTCTAAGGTAAAACTTGGGAGGGATGTTGGCTTGTCGGGGGTCAGAAGGAGGAGGTGAGGTGACTGGCGGTATAGGGATTGGCAAGCAGTTTTTTTTTTCATGATCCCCCTAGGAATATGATATGTTAAAGTCTTGCTAACCCTCCCAGCCCACCCCCAACGGGAATAAAGAGAAGGGGGAAGAAGAATGTAAATACCGTCAAGTATTTCTTTTCTGAAGCAGAGGGTGGGGCACAGTTCTTTAGGCTCTGTGAATCAAGGATGACTGGTAACTATGGTACAGGGGTTTTTAGTCGTCATTAACCTGATTTTTGCTTATGATTTACCTATATACCTATATAAGCAATTAATAACTTCCCAATTTTTTCGGCGGGGAGGGGAGGGGTTAGCCCAAACGAATATATCGACAAATACAAAAATATATATCAGTGATCCTCCATAATCCCCCTGAAAAAACTGCCGACAAATGAAATGCATTTTACATGTTTCATCGTACTCGAATGTTTTGTAAATATATTTTTTCATTTAGAGAAAGGAGACATTTAAAAGCTATCGTATAAATGGTTTCCCCTGGCAAACCAAAATTGTTGATCCTATGCCTTTCTGTAATTGTCGTATTAGTAGAGTTGAGAACGGGGAAGTGTTTCACAAAGACTAAGATGAACTTTAAGGTGGACTTAACTATGGAAGGCCGTTCATGCCACTGTTTGTCTCACCATTTACTGGCATTTGTCTCTCAAGGGACGTACAAATCATGGTCACAAATCTACAGAATTTACAATTTTTTGATAGTTCATTATTGAAGGAAAAAATATTATCTAAAGATCAATTGAGAGACCAATGGTGAGATGAATGGCAGTGGCATGAATGGCCTGCCATAGTTAAGTCCAACTTAAAGTCGATCTTAGTCTTTGTGAAACACTTCCCGGAAATCATATGAATGTGTAATTGTAATCCGTCTTGTAAGCTTTAATATACTAGCATCATGAATATTAAGCGTTTATAATGTCGATATTTTAAGACTTCCAAAATGTGTTTGATTTTGACACACTTTCAATGATCAGTTTAATGATTATTCAGTTCAAATTTGTAGCACATTGAATTTGTAATATAAAAATAACCATATTTATGCAGTTTTAAAAAGTACAATCCTGTTTACAAAAATTATTCGCAATTACATTTGACTCCATCTTTTTTCCTTTTTTTTCAGAACGTTACCTTTCCTGAAAGGCTGGCCCGTTCAGAAGCTAAATGAACACCCTCAAATGTGTCTCATTCACTTCTTCAAGTAAGTACGTTTCAGTGGTGCGCAAACATTAATGTCAAGAGCATCTCTAGAACAATACCGTGGCGCTCGGAGAGAGAGAGGGGGGGGGGGCGGGCTACTCACCTTATACGGTATACGGGCATGTACCGCTCTAATTGGCCGCTTTTGGGCCAAACAATCCCTAAGCATAGGATATTATTTTGTGTTGAAATATACATAAAAATTGCCCCATTAAAAAAAACATATAAATGAGTTACTGTTACTTCAGAATACTACCTCTCTTATATTCTTGCTGAAAGGTTTCCGATAGGAAAGATTAATTTTTTCGGCATAAAACAATGATAACGATTAAAAAAAAGTTTCACCTGTTTTGAGAGTTTTCTACAGGAGTGAAAGCAACATCTATCTTGACTTTACTTTCTGGCTCTGAACATACGATATTCAGGACGGAGATCATGATCACAGTCTCCAAAAGTGTATAAGCTGTATGAGCTGTAATCTGATTTACGTGCTGTAGAGCTATTTCATTGAAACTTAGGGGCAGTGGGAACGTCGGCTTCACTTGCCTTCATCCGCATATTTTTTTCAAATGTTAAAAGTTGGCGACGGGAAAAACATAAATGCCTCCTCACATTTTCCATCAACAAATTTCATTTCTGCCGACAGGAATTTTTCAAACCTTGTTCAGTATTTTGAACCATGTGTGTTTAATTTCAGCAAATTTTCTATTCAATCATTACTTATTCACATAATTTGTATGTCACTGCTTGGTAACCTGTATAAATTTGAACTCGAACGCTGACCCAGGAATGGCACCTGGAAGCGCTTTGTAACCAGTGGAAAAGGTGCTATATAAATTGCAACGATTATTCTCATTATATTTATTATCATCATTATTGTTATCATTATTATCGATGCTAGTGTTATTATTATTATTATCATTATTATTATTATTGTTATTATTATTATTATTATTATCATCATCATCATCATCATCACCATCATCTTCATCATCGTCATCATCATCATCATCATCATCATCATCATCATTATCATGATTATTATCATTATCATGATTATTATCATCATTATTATTTTAAGATGATGTTGTTGTTGTTTTCTTTCATTAGGCGCAGCTCTGTTATAGTGAAGGACAGTAACCGATCTAAATGGCTGTATATTATAAAATCGGTAATTATTTTCTCTTAGTATAATATACAATATAGGCATATATAATATTATATTACATTATAAATATGTACATTATAATATATATTATTATTATATATAATTTCCGTTTGGATTTGGTTATGGATATCATTTGATTGCGTAATTTGTAAGAGGGCTTTCTGTCATATTTCAGGTCTTTCTCTCACCATGCTCACAGCTTCTTTCAAACACCATTTAAACGCAATCGCAAAAATAACTTTCAGAAAATTAACCTAAGGCCATTTTATTGGCCTTCAGTTGTGCGTCACGTGCTAATATTTTCTACCATTAAATTAATAGATTATGTATGCAAACAAATAAGAACATGATTCATATGGGCTATACAATAGGGTATTGAAAATGGCCGTTAGTTGATTTCTCGAACGTCTTTGGGGCTTAATTATTTATTTATATATTCATTCAAATCACATATTTACATATTAGAGCAAAATCGACCGTCCGTGAAAACAAAACAAAGCGCGCTGGAAAATTAACTCCATAATACTGGTAGGGCTATGCTGCCTAAGTTTAGCCCCCTCTTAGCCCAATCAAAAGTTCGGATTGAGCTAATTTTGTGTAGAATGAGAAAATGCATAATCAGCTAATATTTTGTTGTATTCTTTCCCACCAGGGTTCTTGCCAAGTTATCAAGCAATTAAAGGATACACAATCAATGCCAGCACCTAGACGGCTCAGCCTAGGCAACACTACCCCGCCGGAGAAGACAGCTTTTAGCCCAAGAGATGGGTTGCATATAGGTGAGACCCGATTAGATGGTGGAAAGTCATATTCTTACTTGATGTACATTCATTCTTTCTTTTTTCTTTTTTTATTAAGCACGGGAGGGGGGCTTCTTCAACCCAAAGACTGTTCTTCCGTAGGTCCGTGCATACATAAAAACATACAACAATAAGATGATACATAAACAAAACAAAGTAAATGAGAATAAGGACAATACATTTATACAAGTAAAACAAAAACATGAATCATGCATCACTCATTAATATCTCTTGATTCTATATGTACTTACTCAGGTTAGGTTTAAAATTTACATAATTATGGTGGTTTATTTTTGAGTACTGGCGAGATATATTCATGTTCATATGCTGAAAAAAAGGGGAACTGAACGAAGGGGCTTGGGGTGTCGCTATGGAGAAGAACAAAAATCATCATCGGACCCATTATTTCTTGGCAAAAAGAAAATGTACATCGATTTCAGTATAAAATAAATCAGAATGCGGTTAGTTGAAACTTCCGAAACTCTGTCAGATAAGTTTAAGTCTGAAAACAATTATTTTTTTCATTCTCGTTTTATTTGATGAAAATTTGGTCTTGGTGTAGTTATGAATTTCGAACAGGGTAAGAAGGAAGATCTATGGTGCGTAAATTTTAAAGTTTGTCGAACGAAAATATCAACGGGATGTCAATTTCCTAGCATGCACTCAAAACGGGAGGTTCGTAAATATAAATCTCTGTAGACGACATTAAAACTGAGTATCACAATTCTGAAAATTGCCGAAAAATAGAGGTTAGCTGACGGAAGTCCCATTCTCACAAGCGGAGCCCGATTTCTCAATAGAATAAACTATCAGGGTAGATCTACGCAATTGATCACAATAACATGCGACATGTCTGGAGCATGAATACACTGTCCTTTGGCAGCTTCTAGAGGGCGGTAGAAGACAAATGTGATAGTGGGACTTTGTTCACAAACATTTTTAGTGGTTTTATTTATTTATTTCTTCTTCTTCTTCTTCTTCTTCTTCTTCTTCTTCTTCTTCTTCTTCTTCTTCTTCTTCTTCTTCTTCTTCTTCTTCTTATTGTTACTATTATCTTCATCATCAACATTTGTGTCACTTTTTAAAAACTGTTGTTATCCTGATTTTCATTCTCGTTGTTGTACCAAATATCATTATTACTTTTACAATTACGTACAATTTGTACTGATCTTGTTTAAAATATTAAAAAAAAAGATTTTTGAAAGCTCATTTCACTGATTTCATCTCGTCATATCTGCCGGCCTCGCACAGGTTCAAAGGTTGATAGTCGTCGACGGAAATCATCTCTGACGTCAGAGACATCGTCGATCTCGCTCTCTGATACAGCATCATCGCCGAGACGAAGAAAGAATACCAGTCCAAGAGAAGAGGTCAGTGACCGTCAGTCTTAACTAGAACGTATAAATCACTATGTTTCGTTCGGGGATATGTTCTGCTAAGACTACGGCTGGCTTCACCAAATCCCTCTACGACATTGCGTCAAAAGACTTATGTTAAAAGAAATCGTCCAAGCAGACTAATTTTTTCATGTCTAAATCATAACATGCCATTCGTTCAAGTTTTAATATTATTTTTTGAGTTCGAATATTCAAAGTGAACATATTAAAGTGAAGATAAAGTAGAGATGTATCTGGCCAGACAAGTAGTGTGTGTGTGTGTAGGGGATGCTGACCAAATTTGCTGGCAAGCCAGTCGAAAATTTGTCTACAATCAGGAAGAAAAAGTGTCATTAGATTTCTACTATTTTACAAGAAAGCATAGTTTTGTTAACAAAGACTTATTTTGATGTTTTTATGATGGGGGGCACGTTACATCCCATGGTAATTTATCCGTCCTAAACTGATCCTTCTTTGTTTTCACTCTGTAATAGGTCCAAGAGACGGACAGGGTAGTCTTCGTTCAAGTTGGGATGCTTCATTCCAAAGATGTGTTTGTAAGTATTATTACTGTTAAGCAAAGATTTTGGTATTCATAGAGAATAGTTAAATATCTTATTTTGTTTACATCTTGATTTTTTGTAATTGTATTGTTTGATTCGATTGATTTTTATAGCGCTTTCCATATCATCATTTAAAACGTACATATTCATATGCATTCAAATGTAAAATATTAATATCTTTCATGCTAAATGCATAAACATTGGGTCATTGTTCACAAGGGCTAATTCTTTTCTAGAGAATGGCGGGGATGGGGGGGGGGGTACAAAGTGATTACATGTACGTGAAATATACAATGGCAATTGACTTTCGGTGGGATTTGACATTATTACGACATGATTAATGTTTATCACATTAGCGATTAAATTTAGCCGCTATACGATCTTTGCCGTCATTAATAATGTCTCCACATCTTATTGTGATAAGCTTTTAGCCGTTTTCCATACCCTGCCCCCTCCATTATGATAATGAACATTGTAACCTCTTCATAATTTCTATCCTCTTTCGTATATTGTTTTATCAGGGTTTGCCGATGCTATGTCGGGAAAACGGTATCAGTGATGTAGATCAGCCGAGTTTGAGTCTGGTGAGTATTTATTAGATTTTTACGGACGTGAGCCAATCAGATCTAATTATTTCCGTCTGAAGACCAGGCACACGAGGCGTCATTCCGACTGCGTCAAAAAGGCCGGTTCAGATATGACGCGGTAAACCGCCGCAAAAAACCGCAGTTTAAACAAAAGGCGTAAATAAATGGCAACTGCGCGCAACAAAGGCCCTGTGCGTATTCACTGAGCTTTGTAATCATAAGATATAGATAAGATACATGTGTAGCGTACTTATTACGCTTTACGTCATCGTCATTTTGCCGCGTCATTTCTGTTCGAGGCCTAACCGAGGCTGTTAAGGCAATTAAGCCAACTATTCAAAAGGATGCTGGCACTGCTCATTCTGTCTTCATTTTGTGTGTGTGTATATATGTGTGTGTGTGTGTGTGTGTGTGCGATATCACTCTCGTACGGTGCGCCAAAGATCACACATTCATTGACGGAACCCTACGTCAGGCAAATGACGTCTCGTACGTTTGCAACAGGGTTAAAGGTCATCATCCCAAAGAGGCGACTCAGTAAAGGACCCTTGACGCTGTATGGAAGTTTGATTCTTAGAAAGTAGCTCTTTTTCCTTTTGTCAAAGTTTATATTTGATATTCAATCAGTGAGGATATGAATAATACGTTTGTGATTGATACGAGATATGAGGTTTATCATATTCACATGTTTTCGTCAATAGGGACTTTTAGATTTGCACGTCGACGTAGTGGACTGCAACGTGTGCCATTCTTTCAAGGCACTGGCCCGTGCCCGGCAGTGCCTTAAAAGGACGTCACATTACCTTAAAAGGATGTCACCGTGGCAGTCCAAGTTCTCGTCGTGTAAAATCTAAAAGTCCCTAGTGACACGATCGCAACTACATGTATACTTTCGATAAATCAATCGAATTTGACAATGGTATACATGTATAACGTAATCCGAACAAGATTTCTATCAGAAAACATTCAAAATGGTATTAAAATTGCACTTGAGTTGATTTATGGAAAGTTTTTGCGACCGTGTTTAATTTATTTCCATATAATTTCAACTATTTGTAGGTGAGCCGTGGAGCAGAATGCATCATGCTGAACAAGGGGTTCTATCTGGAGCAAGCCAGCGAGTTCGTCTACCGTCACCTCAAGGAGATCGTCCGCCCTTACCCGCTGGGTCAAACCCTGCAGGAGCATCTCCAACTTCATACCGACTGGTCGTACTACAAGAAGCAAGCCGTCTCGGACGTCCTCTCAAAGTCAACTTCATCATCGTCGTCGTCGACGTCAGGCTCGTCAACACACGATGTCAGTGGTTTATCATCGAGAAGGAAGTCGGTGGACTCCTCGACTCTGGCTTTTAAGCCGAGGAGAACTGATTTGCAGATGGACTTGAAGAAGGGTTATTCTGGATAACGACTGCATTTGCTTTAACTGTTGCAAATTAGCTCCCAGCCAATGATTACTTTGGTACATATACATAGAAACAGAGATAGGCCTAGCGGTAAATGCACCGGGAAAAGGGAGAGAGACAAAGAGAGAGAGAGAGAGAGAGAGAGGGAGAGAGAGAATGTAAGATAATAATTCAAAAATCAGGTAATGACCACTTGAATCTTCGAAAATAACTTTCCACATTTTAAAAGTGTAAAAAACATGCACGATGTTTTAATCCTTTATAGGCTATTAAAATTTGATATAATACAATATAAAGGTATGTTGAAAAAACAGTGCTTTGCATATCATCGTTATTATTCTGTGTTTTCCTACCTTCACAGTGTGGTTAAAAAAGCATTAAGTTAAAGAAGATTAATCAAATAATATCAAATTGGGAAACATATTACAAAAATAAAACTGGATAACAGAATAAACCACGTACACAGTCATTTACAGTTTAGGTGAACAAAATATTTATTTGAATATCATTTACTAAAATATTTGTTAGATATCCGAACAGCCTGGGATGACGATTACTACAATGTCAATGCCACAAGTGAAATTTGACCCGGGGTGTGTTTCACAAAGATTTAGATCGACTTTTAGTTGGACTTAACTATGGCAGGCCGTTCATGCCACTGTTTGCTCTCACCATTGGTCTCTCAACTGATCTTTAGATAATATTTTTTTCCTTCAATAATGAACTATCAAAAAAGGTAAATTCTGTAGATTTGCGAGCACGATTTATACGTCCCTTGAGAAACCAATGCCAGGAATGGTTAAAGAAACTAGTGGCATGAACGGCCTGCCATAGTTAAGTCCAACTTAAAGTCGATCTTAGTCTTTGTGAAACACCCCCTGGTGATTCGACAAAGCTTCCAGATACAAGATTCAGTCAATGAAAAAAATGTTCTGCATGTGATCGGTTTTCATTATTCTTCAGATTTTAATCTTGATATTTATAACGGGTGAAATAAGAATATTTTTTATATAGTTACCGTGCTACTGAAATGTTAAAATTATGTTTCGCTTTACTCCATCTGGGTCTTCATTCGCAAAATTAATGAGAGGTTTTCTTTTCATTGAATGTGAATTACAACAGGTTTTCTGTAGTTGCTTTATATTTGTTTGGGTTCAACCGACCTACCCCATTTCATAATAAGTAAGTAATTACGAATTCAGACAGATCCTCATGAAACGCACTTCCACTGTTAATAGTCAATAAGAGCTTTTTAAATTACGTTCCTGCCTTCGTGGTGAGCGTACTTCCTAACGCTTTGAATATGAAATAATGAAAAATCGATGCTTAGGGCGCATAAAAGCTATTTATGAAAATATGAAATCGATACATCACTCAATTTATATCCGCAGGTCCCTTTAAACTGCTGTACGAGGACAAGGACAATCAATTTGCAATAATTCTTAGACGTTGTCACCAGGGGCGGATCCAGCCGGCGGCAAGGAGGGGCCGAAAAGGGGCCCACTTCGTGCGAAAATTTGAAAACCGTGCCGGCCGATTTTCCGCTGAGTGGGGGTAGTGAGCATTTTTTTGCCTTCAAAATTGAAAAACATTTTTTACCACCTAGGGGCCCATCTTCTTTTTCCCAAAAAGGGTGTTTTTACATGTTTTTTCTTCTAGGGAGGGCCCCTGGATCCGCCACTGGTCGTCACAAGAATATGATGTCTTGAACATATTGTGAACAGTAGTGTAGCAAGCTCTTTCATACTGCATGGGAGAGGTTTGACAGCTCCTGTGAGCGTATATGTTTAAAGAAATTAATCGAGGCCGACGAATCACAATTGCATGAAACAGTTTAATTTGAAGGTCATCCCAGTGGACCAGCAGCCCGCGAAACCAACAGTTCAACAAGGGTCACTACCACCGAGACCGAAAAAACAAAAACAAGACAAAACAAAACAAACCAACAAAATCATTCGTAAATATGGAAATTAGACAATCAAAAAAGATCAAAGAAGACAGACAGCCTACGAGACAGGCAATCCACAAGACCGATAAAACAAATAAATAAGGGAAATCGAAAGATTTCGGTCGGGTCTATACCGTGAAGAAGAAAAAGAGAGGGGCGACCCCTCTTACTTCTGAATCAAGGCCATGCAAGATAATTATAAGCGTCGGACGTATTGTACTAGTTTATTGACCGTACATAATTTCATACGTGTATTGTATTGACCGACTCACAGCCAACTCTGCCAGTCGACTTGCGTAAGACGAGATGACGAGGAGTTCGATTTACGGTCAAAACAATTTTCACATGACCAATGACCTAGTTATTCAAATCGATTAATTTTTACCTCATTAAAGCTATCATATTCATAGTCATTACGAATATAATATTGTACAACAATACAAATTTTGACAATTTTCGGAATGCTATAAGATTTATACATGTTAGCATATGACAGTGACACATATTGACAATTTTTGTAATGCAATAAGATTTTAACGTGTTAGCATATAGCAATGACTATATGTTACATTCACTGGAACATAAATTGCAAATAGTACATCTTTTTTGTTCGGTCAACCATTATTGCAGGTATAACACCAAATAGAGTCTCTACACACTGAGGGGTGGCGGCAACGTGCCCCTCCTGACAGATTTCCGAACAAGAAGAAAAAATCAGCCATCTATCATAGGGCCTCCAAAAAAAAGATGTTGTATTGCCCTTTGCGACCGACCCAAAAATCTTAATTTTTTTTCACCGTTTTTTTGATTGTTTTTTTTTTAAAGGAATACAAAATTATGAATTTTGTTTGTTTAAATGGGATATAAATGCATAAAATCATCAAATTATTCCCAAATTCTCACTTGTCTTCTGCCCTAGTTTCAAAATCCTGCTAGCGTAAACATGCAAGTAGACCCTGGCCTCGTGTACGTGTATATACTATGCACTGCACCAGCTAGAAACCAGGGAGATTTGGGCGACGTTCCCGGTTTTGAATTTTTTGGGCGACGGTCGCTGTTTAGAGTTTTCTACGGAAAGGCTCACTTTATTCATGACACATTTTGAAGGCACTACAAAAAAAGTTTTAAAAAAAGAAGATTTCCGACCGACCGACCCATGTTTTGGCACCTAAAGGGCAATACAACATTTTTTTTTTAAAGGCCTAGTCGTAGTTGTGAGTCTATAATTTAACGAATGCCCACAACAAAGCATCAACATGCTCAAAAGGGGCTCTGAAAAATGATTTTCTTACTCAACTTATGGGTGGCAGTAATCGGAGATGTATTGTGCCTCATGAAGCCAAGGCCTTACATCTTGTAGACAATTAATGTCTGAAATACCGATTAAAGATAAAGTTGAGTTCTGGTAATGCGATTGCATTGTGAAAGAAACGTTGTGGAATCGATCAGAAAAGGTTGATCATCTAGCATATAAGTATTGGTGTGTACTGCAAGGTTCTGGAATCATCAAAATGATAAGAAATTTGGCCCGGTCTTGGTAAAGTTACAAGCACTGCACACAGAAAGATGTATATGGGACTACACGAACATGTGGCATAAAAATCCGTCCCGATTTTTATGATGTTACATGCCATATTTAGAATATTAAGGCATTTGAAGAGCCATGCTTTTCAGGGAATATTTTCTCTCTGCTGTTTTTCCACACTTGCATAATACAATGATAACGCTCACAAATTATGTTTCACCTCTTCCCAAAACTCAACCTTCTCTTTAAGTTTTCAAATCCTGAACCCATAGCAGTACAGTGTTTTCTAAGGGTTTAAATTAAATTTCACTCTGCATTGCACATTTAGAAACTTTGATGATTAGTTCCCGATAAAACTGTTCTTATACATGAACGGCAGAACGTACTGCAACAGTAATTTACTCAAATTTTCCAGTGATTTTTGCACTTTTTTTCTGATGTACAGTTTGTAATTCAGAGTGTTCTGGTTCAACACTGCAACAGTAATTTACTCAAATTTTCCAGTGATTTTTGCACCTTTTTCTGATGTACAGTTTGTAATTCAGAGTGTTCTGGTTCAACACTGCAACAGTAATTTACTCAAATTTTCCAGTGATTTTTGCACCTTTTTCTGATGTACAGTTTGTAATTCAGAGTGTTCTGGTTCAACACTGCAACAGTAATTTACTCAAATTTTCCAGTGATTTTTGCACTTTTTTTCTGATGTACAGTTTGTAATTCCAGGGAGATGAGACTGTCTCACCTCCCTGGTAAATCAGAGCGTGTTTTCTAAGGGTCTAAATTAAATTTCACTCTGCATTGCACATTTAGAAACTTTGATGATTAGTTCCCGATAAAACTGTTCTTATACATGAACGGCAGAACGTACTGCAACAGTAATTTACTCAAATTTTCCAGTGATTTTTGCACCTTTTTCTGATGTACAGTTTGTAATTCAGAGCGTTCTGGTTCAACACTGCAACAGTAATTTACTCAAATTTTCCAGTGATTTTTGCACCTTTTTCTGATGTACAGTTTGTAATTCAGAGTGTTCTGGTTCAACACTCCAACAGTAATTTACTCAAATTTTCCAATGAATTTTGCACCTTTTTCTGATGTACAGTTTGTAATTCCAGGGAGATGAGACTGTCTCACCTCCCTGGTAAATCAGAGCGTTCTGGTTCAACAGATACAAAAGAAAACGTCACTAAAACGTGACACTAACTGCATGCTATGGGTTAAATATTCTATTCAATGTTAACAAATGATGATCCTTTCCATGGTTTCATTCTAATTTGTACAGAAAGGAAAACACATAATATATCCATAATACCTTGCTTAATAAGTTCCTCTATATATTTGATATAAAAACAAGAGGAGACGTCCGTCATACCATAATAATGGACTCTCCTCCATTTTGAATAGTAAATATGAAAGAAAATTAGTAAAAGGCAAACACAAGTTTTCCGCAGGCCAGGAAATCAACTTTTGAAGGACATCATTTAAAGCCCCTCTAAAGTGTTGGGAGCCCCAAATTCACCAAAAAAATTGATGGCAAAATTTCACTTAAATTGTATCATAATCTGAAAGAGGATGTCATTTAAGACACAATTCTGCAAAGATTCCCCCAAAAAAATGTATTTGAAGACAAATATTGATAAAAGAATACATAATTTGGGTTTTCTGTTGTACGCTGCGGCAGAAAACCTAAAGTTTGTATTCTTTCATCAATATTTAACTTTAAACACATTTGTTTTGAAAATCCTTGCAGAAATGTGTCTTAAATGACATTCTCTTCACATTATGATACAATTTAAGTTAAATGTTGCCATCAAATTTTGGCGAATTTAGGCTCCCAACACTTTAAAGGGGCTTTAAGATTTGGTGCCTCAATATGATTTCAAACCTAATTTTAAACGTGATTATAAATACTCCTCGGTTCGAAATAACTGCAAGCACTTAAGTATTGAAAGTAGCTTGAATTTACCTCGTGTCGAGTTATGGAGTTTAAATAACAAGAATAATATCGGTAGTTGAAGGAACGACAACCATAGGTGCGCAAACAGGAAACTGAGCACCCCATCCTTGTTGTGCCGTAGTATTTGAGTAGGTTGTGACCGATCAAACAGTTGCTATCGTTTATATGTCGTCTGTAGACCGTTGTCCTCTCGGCGAAATCAAACGCTACGAAAGGAAAATAAATCAACCAATAACAAAATAATATATACACTGTAGGATGTTGAACTAGACTGAACAAATTTCAGTTAAAGATTCAAAATGTATCTTAAGATAGACATCAAGAGATTCTGTCTACAGTAGATGTTGTGCTATGTCGGGCGAACCTCGAGAAAATGAAAGACACCGCCTCCAGTCAACTCTCAGCGAGTATGCTAATGAGGCTTCCGTGAATATTTATTCAGCCTCTCGTCCGCGAACTTGAATTACTGAACTGAGCGTGATTCGCGGGGTGATTTTGCAGTGTCGCGCTTTCGTGACAATATGGAGCGTTCTCTGTTGTCATGGCAGTTGTCATGGCAGAATCCTATGGAATACGATTCTTCAGAATTTGTTCTTTATTTCACTACAATTTTTTTAATGCATAAAATGAGCTGGAAAATAGGAATAGCTTATTAAAAATACATAATCAAACTGTTATAGTATTCTTACCTGGCTGAAAGCAGACGACATTTGCTGTTGTGTTTGGATTGGCTACTTTCCATTTCCCAGACTGCACTGCGATGGTGGTTACATTCTTATTGGTTGGTTCGCTCAGTGACGTCATCGGAGGCTCATTAACATCCCAATCTAACCCAGTAAGAAGTTAATATCAGCAAAATAAAAATAAACTTAATAATAAATACAAAACAAAAGTATAAGTAAATACATCATCTGATCATAATTTTACAATATTTGTTAAAACAATTATGAACGATGACAAGAACAGTCCTAAGGATAATTTCAAATTGGGTAATTGCATGAAGTAAAATAATGATGTACTCGTTTATGAGCAAAATCAGTGAATGGAAGCATTATAGTCTAACACCGACGATATTCCACATTAAATCCCACATACAAGAATTTTGCAACACGATTGGGCTCAATGACGTCACTTGAAAATGATAGAAGAATACAACTTTCTGTAAGATTTATTGCCAGAGAAAGAGAGAGGGAGAGGGAGATAGACAAGAGCGAGCGAGAGAGAGAGAGAGAGAGAGAGAGAGAGAGAGAGAAAGAGATAGAGGGGAGAGGGTGTGGAGAGAGAAAGAGAGAGAGAAGGGGGAGAGAGAGTATGGCGAAAGAAAGAGAGAGAGAAAGAGAAAGAGAGAGGGACAGAGAGAGAGAGAGAGAGAGAGGGGGGATACTAATGATATTCATCTTCATGAGTAGAACATATCACATCATCATATAACCTCCCGATGCACTTCTAATGAGCTTTGGAAATGATACAGGAAACGGACATAATTATACAAAGACAGATATAAATATAATTCCCTCATTATCGCCTGGTGTATACGTTAATTGATTCTTCACTGAAATTCGGAGGTGTTTTAAGCCTATTGAAAATATCATTAAACTCCGGTGCGAAGAAATATGTGTTAATATAATAACCAATGCTTTCTCCATACAATGTCAAGATAATAATTTTCTCTATAATTTACTTCTTATTTACTCCTTATCTATGTACTTCTATATACCTTTGGGATGTAGGGAGAAATGGACATACAGAGACGGACAGAGAGATAAAAGAGAGAGAGAGAGCCTCTGTGCTTCAAAACTAAACTTAAATGACATACAGAGAGAGAGAGAAAGAGAGAGAGGAGGGGAGAGAGAGAGGAAGGGAGAGAGAGGAGAGAGAGAGAGGGAGGAGAGGGGAGAGAGGGAGAGAGAGGGGAGAGAGGGAGAGAGAAAGAGAGGAAGGGAGAGAGAGAGGAAGGGAGAGAGAGAGAGGAAGGGAGAGAGAGAGAGAGAGAGAGGGGGAGGGATAATATCGCCAAGCCTTACCGGCATATTTCATATGAAACCCATCGTTGCAAGTAAAAACGGTCTCCGACATCCCATCACTATGGCAACCGTTCCAGACAAGCATCCCGTCATCAATCGTGACATTGCGGCGGATCAGATTGTCTACGATGTCCCATTCTTCTACGGACCTGACGACGACCACCCGACCACCGAGGTCGTTGCACACCTCGCATCCAATCTGCCAAGTTAGGGCTTGGAAGTCGGCTTGGAATTGATAACAACCTCCCCTCCAAAAATCCCAGCCGAGGGGACATGATGATGCTATCAAAATAGAGATTGACTTAGAGTTAATGCATTTATTTATTTATTTTTTCTTTTTTCCCTGATATTTATACAGGGTGGCACATTTCACCAATTATGGTGGTCTTCCATGAGGCCCTGTTTGGTAACAAAGCTATTCAATAACAATCATCAATATAAACAGATAACAGCAACAAAACAAAATAGAGAAATAAATACACACATACATATAATATATACAATGTATACAAGTAAACAAATTTATTGGTATCCTCATAAAAAGTGGATTATTCAAGAAATACCGTTTATTGTTTATTGATAGGCTATTTAGCTTTTATCCCACACGAAGAAAAGAAGATTTTTTATTTGAAAAATTACTGGGCGGACATAATTTTGATAGTCAAATTAAAATGTAATTAATGATAAAGGCCGACAAAGATGATTATTTAAAATGGGCGGGCATAGCATAATTTTCGTATTGGTGGACGCTTATAATTTTATGAGGGAGTGTAGTGACTGAACAAAGAAAGTTTGTGTTATGTATTTCAATGATGTTTTATTGATACTTTTCCGTTCACAAAACACATTCAGTGAAAGGACACAATAAATCTTATGCATAATTGATGCATACATATAAATCAATAGCTTGAAACATCGAGGCGGCGCTCCCGGAGGGGGCAGTAGGGCACAGTGCCCCCCTCTTTTTCAAGTACCCTAAAAGCTAGTGCCCCTTTTTACATAGGAAAAGTGCCCCTTTAACTTTGACAAGTGCCCATATTAATTTTTAAAAGTGCCCCTTCCCCTTTCCACCTCAGATAAGTGCCCCTTTTATTTTGACACGTACCCCTTTTCCTTTGCAAAAAGTGTCCATTTTCCATTCTCATGAGTGCCTTTTTAATCTCTAGTAAGTGCCCCTTTTCACTATTGATAAGCGCCCCTTCACCTCTGATAATTGCCCTATTCAAATTTGAGAGGTGCCCCTTTTGCTTTGACAAGTGCCCCAATTCCTTTGTAAGAAGTACCCCTTCCCCTTTTAATAACTACCCCTTTTTAACTCGGGTAAGCGCACCTTATATTTTCCCATGTGCCCCTTTACTTTTTAATAAGTGCCCCTTTTCCTTATGATGAGTGCCCCCATTAAAAAAAACCCTTCCCCTTCTCATAAATTTCCTTTTCATTCTCATTGTAAATGACCCTATTCAATTCTGAGAGATACTCGTTTTACTTTGACAAGTGCCCCTTCCTCCTGATAAGTGCTCTTTCATCTCTAATAAATGCCCTTTTATTTTGACACCTTTTCCTTCCTAATAAATGCTATTTTTCCTTCTTATAAGTGCTCCTTCCCCTTCTCATAATTACCCCTTTTCATCTCTGATATGTGCCCCGTTTATTTTAACATGTGCCTTTTTCTTTTTAATAAGAGCCACTTCCCATTCTCATAAAAGCCCCCTTTCACCTCCAATAAATGCCCCTATTTAAAAAATCTGATCGGTGCCCTCTTTCAACAAATGCATATTTCCCTTTAGTATTAGTGCCCCTTTTTCATTCTCATAAGTGCCTCTTTTCAGTTATGGTCAGTGCCCCTTTACAGATGCAATAAGTGCCACTTTTCACCTCTGATAATTACCCTTTTAACAATGATACGTGCCCCTTTTCCTTTATAATAAGGATCCTATCCCTTATTCATAAATGCCCTTTTCACTTCTTATAAATGCCCCTATCAAAATCTGATGGTTGCCTCTTTTCCGTCGACAAATGCCCATTTCCCATTCTCATAAGTGCCTTTTTCATCCCTGGTGAGTGCATCTTTTTTTAGCCGGGTGTAAGAAGTGCCCCATTTTCACCTCTGATAATTAGCCTTTGTACTTTGACACGTGCTCCTTTTCTTTTCTAATAAGTGTGTTATCCCTTTCGATAAGTGTCCCCTTTTTCTTTCATCATTAAACGTGCCCCTAATTTCAATCGACTAAGAGTAATTTGCCCAAAGCTTGCTCGCTACGCTCGCTCGCATTTATAGATGTTATAATTATGTTACTTATCAACGGTCTTTTCAGTCTTCCGTTATGAGAATGTGCTTATAACCAATCAGAATTGGGTTTTTCCTCTTTATAAGATGTAATTTTTCGCACTGAGATCTCACATCCAACTTCAAAGTATGATGCCTAAGCAATATCTTATATGATGTATAAAGAGAAACAAATATTGAAATCATCCCTGATAATGTAATCACAATATAGGGGTATATACCAATGTCTAAAAACTTGTATATTTTCTCTTTGAGATTTCCCTTTGAAGGTGCCCTTTTTTCCAGAAAGTACCCTTTTTTGTTGGTGGCCCCCCACTTTAGAAGTCGCTCCGCCGCCTCTGCTATGAAGTACAAAGATAATAAAGAGATCATCATGTCAACAATAATTACAATGAAAAGTAAGACTAATCAAAAACGAAAAGTGGTAGAACATAATTCCATTTTCTATGGTGAAATGAAATGAACAAAGAAAGTTATACTTTGAAATTTTAATTACAAATATTTTGTAGGGGGGGGGGGAGAGAAACGCCAAAAATCTGTTTGGAGGTCTATGTCTGACCCCAATGGCTACCTCAGTAGAGCAGTAAATGATGTAGGGGTGTTAGTAAGAGGACCTTTTCAACGAATTAGAGAAGAAAGGTTGAACGAACGGAGGAGAAAGCTTGTAAAAAAAGGAGAGATTAACGAAAAGTCACTCAAAGAAAATACAGAAATTACCATGTTTACAATACTATGAAATCGTGAGATCATCGTTTGTCGTTATGAATGGTATGCTTTACAGTTAGTTGCCTTGTACTTTTAATTTACTTAGAAAAAAAAATCAAAACTTTCAAGGTGCTTTAAGTTATTTTAATTGATAAAATCAAATCACCTTATTATAATCATTGGATGATATAATTAGACAGAAAAAAGACGCTCTCCTCTACGGATTTGGTGAAACCAGACGTAGTCTCAGCGGGACATATCCCCGAAACGAAATAGACTGCTTTTAGGTCTAGGTTATAATGTACTATTTGGAAATACAATCAGACAATTAATATTTACTTACCGATGGTCTGATAATGGAGCTTGAAACACATGATAAGACATGACGCAACCATCCTATAACCCATTTTAAAGAGACGAGAATGAATAAATTCCATTTTATGTAACTAATATGCGCAGGGGAGCGAAATTCACATCTGCGTCTACTCCTGACATTGAATGAAAATAATATTTAAGATCACATTAAATTGCCTTCTTTCTTCGACAACCTTAAAGCTGTCATGTTTCTGACGATGATGGCGGCACAGTTGAAACAGAACAGCATGTTATAAGTACCAAATAATCATCTGTATACTTATGTGACCATATTTCTTAATAAACAATTCTTAGATAATCAGATTTGAAGAGAGTTTCCAATTAGGGTAGACTATTTTAGCTTGTAACCTACGTCATGTGTACGGTAGCCAGATAATTGAAGAGGTTGTACTCCTAAAGTAAGTTTTAACAGATTGATTTGATCGTCAAAAAACGTAAGAAATAATCCCACCCCCCAAAAAAAAATAAAAGGAAAATGTGAAGTCTGTATTTTTATTTTTTTATTTATATTTTAAGGTTCTCAATCAATATTCATTTGAGGTGCTGCTTGTTGAAATAAAGCTTGACATTTTTTCTAAAGCTTCACATCATCAAGCCCGTATCGGTAAATGGGGGCACAGAAATCTGCTAAGCAGCTATATAATATCAATAGACTTCAAATCTCCCGCCCTGCCTGCTATTGAAATGACTGAGACCAGTGAACCAAAGACGTACTTTCCCGTGTTTTCCTTTTAACTCTGTTACGTAACAGAACATTCGCTCACAAAAAGATACAAAGGAATCGTTTACTCTTGATTTCGTAAATTGAATTGTGTTCCGATGTTCCTTGTGTGTGTTGTAATAAACTGTTCAGTTCACTTTGTTGGGGGTGGGGTATTTACCTTTTGTTTGACTTGTTGTTAACAAGAAGAGAGGGAAACACAGAAAAAGTGTTGTCTTTACGTGTATCATATACAGTTCAGGCGCGGATCCAGGATTTCTTAGACGGGGGCACAAGGAGGGGCACATTTTTGTTTTCTCCCGCAAATTTGAAAATCACGCCGGCCGAAAATTCGCTCAGTGGGGGTGTGGGGGTAGTGACATTTTTTTTTTTTTTGGCCGGGGCACGTGCTCCTGTGCCCCTGGATCCGCCAATGCAGTTTACAACTGAGTTAATTCATACCATTAACAATTTTTAAATTATTTCATACGTATTTGAAAAATTGATTTGTTGCGATGTATGTTTTTTGATAAAGTGACATATCAAAGTTTACATCTAATAGTATTCAACAAAGACCCTAAATTCAACCAGTCCACCTTTCATTCTTGACTTACAAAAAGTGTAAAAACATCAAATTTAAAAGGGGTATGAATAATTCAGTTGTTATCTGTAAATACACAACAACAAAACAACTTGAGTGCAGCATCGCATCAAGGGTAGGCAGGTCCATACGACTACGCGTGATAGAACATTAATGGACGAAACTGACCTGCTGAAATAACTTGATCCAGTGTCGGGCAAGCATCATCCGAATCGTTGGGTCGCTTAGATGATACGTTGTTCAAAGAGTTAAATAATCTTTACCGGGCTCGCTGGACTGACAAAATGTGAGTTCACCATTTTTGCTGAAGCGAACAGGAATACAGTTGCCATCGTTACAGATATTGACATATTATTAATATAAAGATAATAATAATGGTGGCGACTTCTTATTATATATAGCGCACAGTCATGTCCGTCACTTTGTGACTCTCCTGGTGCCCTAGCATTATTACCCCGGTCATAGGTGGCAGCCAAATCGGGTACCATTTACAGCGCGGTGGAGAGCGGCAAAAGTGGATTAATGTCTTGCCAAAGGACATTATTAGTGCCGGGCTGGGATTCGAACCCTCAACCCTTAGATTGAGAGTCCAGTGAATAAACCACTATACACGACACCTCCACGTGGATAGTACATGGATATAGGAGACACTAGCCCATTTGAAGGAGGGGCAAGGAGGGCAATTTGCCCCTCCTGACAGATTTCTTACCAACAAATTAAAAATACCTGGCTAAGAAATTACATGTGAGTTCATTAAAAAAAAAAAAAACCTTCCTGCTCGGTAGCACAGCAATACTCTATTTTTATTTTTAGAAGGGGGGGAGAAGGGAGAGTCTAAATAATCATATGGCGTCGATGTGAACTATAATGCATGTTGTGCACGATAGTTTTGCCTAACGTAGGATTGCGTCAGTGACTAGTGGGATATCGTACAAAGTATAATACAGATTTAGCTGGTGTCTCGAATAACGCTATAGTATCTATTTGTTTTATATTCCTCACTTTGAATATTTGCATCTACTGTATTTTTTAAAGTAAGAAATAGTGAAACAGTGATGACTTAATCATAGGTTTATTGTCAGTGATTGTCATGTTATGAATGATGTTTTTTCAGCCAGCAAAAGGAAGCACAAACTCGCCTTAGCTCTGCTTTGCATCGCGGAAGTAGGCAGTGCAAACGTTACTATCCATCATAGTATCCTTTCCTTGTCAGAAAGTCATTATTATTCATCACCGTCACAATCATCTATAATCATCTCATCTCCAACACATGATCATCATGATCATCACCATCATCAGCATTCTCCTCATCATCATCTCCTCCTTCTTCCTTCATCTTCCTTCTTCTTCCTATTTTTTGTCTTCCTCTTTTTCGTCTTCATCATGATAATCTCCATCACCATCATCATGATCATCCCCATCAGTATCATCCTCACCATCATCAGCTTCATCTCCTTCTTCTTCGTCTTCCTTGCTGTTGTTGCTACTGCTCATCTTCTACTTCTTTTTTTCTTGTTCTTCTTCTTCTTTTTCATCTTCATCATCAGCATCATCAGCATCATCACCATCATCACCATCATCATCAGAAGCTCCTAATCACTATCTACATGCATTCAAATGCTTACAGGCTTAAAACAATATACACACCCATGCATCTTACACAGGTTAAACTGGGGGCGTTTCACAAAGACTAAGATCGACTTTAAGTTGGACTTGACTATGGCAGGCCTTTCATGCCACTGTTTGCTCTCACCATTATGACCTTTAGATAATATTTTGTCCTTCAATAATAAATCATCAAAAACATAAATTCTGTAGAAAATTCTGACCATGATTTGTACGTCTCTTGAGAGACCAATGCCAGTAAACGGTGAGAGCAAATAGTGGCATGAAAGGCCTGCCATAGTTAAATGCGATTGCATTGTGAAAGAAACGGTGTGGAATCAATCAGAAAAGGTTGATCATCTAGCATATAAGTATTGGTGTGTACTGCAAGGTTCTGGAATCATCAAAATGATAAGAAATTTGGCCCAGTCTTGGTAAAGTTACAAGCACTGTACACAGAAATATGTATATGGGACTACACAAACATGTGGCATAAAAATCAGTCCCAATTTTTATGCTGTTACATGCCATATTTATAATAAAAAGGCATTTGAAGAGCCATGCTCTTCAGGTAACATTTTTTCTCTGATGTTCTTCCACACTTGCATAATAACAATGATAACGCTCACAACTTATTTTCCACCTCTTCCCAGAACTCAACCTTCTCTTTAAGTCCAACTTAAAATCGATCTTAGTCTTTGTGAAACACCCCCCTGGTCAAATTGTCCGATTTGAGTAGTAACAATAATTGCTATGCCGAGCAAACTCTGGACGTGGAATGTCAAGGTTAACATTTTAAAATAAAAATGCATATAAATCAGAGGGGGTAAATTGATTATGATCGCACGATTTAAAGATAAATGCCAGCTCTGGTCAAAGAAACGTTGTGGAATCGATCAGAAAAGGTTGATCATCTAGCATATAAGTATTGGTGTGTACTGCAAGGTTCTGGAATAACATCAAAATGATAAGAAATTTGGCCCAGTCTTGGTAAAGTTACAAGCACTGTACACAGAAAGATGTATATGGGACTACGCGACACGTGCGCGATATCTATTTGGTCCAAATAGATATAATAATTTACCAAATATATCAATTGGTAGGCGGTTTCCCGGCAAAATTGTATCATCACGTATTAGTTAAAACATATTCTTTCACATGATTGGTAATGAGAGCTTCCATTTCATTTTTTGAGAGGGGGCGTTTCCAAAACTGGTCTTTACCTTATAAAGCCCAAGTCCACTCCGATTTTCAAAAATTATAACATGTTGTAAATAAATCAAAGGTTAAAACTGCCAAATATCACGGGCGTACTTCAATCAGGTGATTTTTAAGAGCGATTTTTGTTTCGGGTATTTCGAGCAAAACATTTATATTGCTGTACGGATGTGACGTATGCTCCTCACAACGAAAGTGCCAGCGGTATACATTCTGACAATAGGCTATTTTCGTAATGTAACCAAATTTAATGCATACGTCTTTGTGAAGTGCCTCTATACAAACTATTTCATTCACCTGATAAGAATAATAGTGTTTCATTATTCTTATCAGGTGAATGAAATAGTTTGTATCGAGGCACTTCACAAAGACGTATGCATTAAATTTGGTTACATTACGAATCTGTGTTGTGAGGACCCTACGTCACAACCGACTCGCTCATTAACTTGTTTTTTGCTCATTAAAAAAAATTATTAAAAATAAATCTGAGCACCATTTTCCAAAACCAAGTTATATTTGGGCTTTTTAGATTTTTGTCTATCTAATCAGCTCAACTTTTCAGTGGAGTGGACTTGTACTTTAAGTGCTCAGGTTCCTATTTTTCTTTTCTTCTTCTTTTCGTTTTCATCCTCCTCCTCCTTTCTTTTACTAAAGAATGCGTAGAATTTAAAGGAGTAAATTGAAAATTAAACTATTTATGTGCTATAGGTTTGTAATATAAAAACAGTACAACTTTAAAAGGTAATGATTCAAGTATGAAGTATATAAAGAGATCAAATTGAATCAAAGAAAATGACACGAACCATACACAGACAATATACGTTAAGGAGACGGAAAAATAAATCCAGTATTTATTTACTAATGCGAACCACAAATTGAATCATTCTCATCTGAACATTTAAGTTGATGTATACAGGGTATTGTCATTTGAATTGTGCGTAGCTCCTCATTTTCCTTATTACGAGGTATGATGGTTTTAATATAATAAAGATTAATTTCCCATTGAGTAATTTAGCACTTTAAAGTTACTTTTATTTATTTACTTGAGGTAATTCATCTTTATTTTTAGGTGAACGCTTATCATTTTTTAAAGATCTGATAATGATAAATAAGTCAAATTCAATGAGGGGAGAAATGAGCAGTGTCCATACAGCTAATCATAACCAGGTTTAACTTTAATCCCTTTAGCTGTCCATACGAGATGTCACTCATAGTTATGAGCTGTGTCCATACAGCTAATCATAACCAGGTTTAACTTTAATCTCTTTAGCTGTCCATACGAGATATCACTCATAGTTTTCTACTAATTAATAATAAAAACTTATATTGGCTATTTTCATAGCACACATATCCACCACGCAAGGTGCACAAGGCGTTTCCAATATTACCCTGGCTCTGCTAGGCTACCTTTTCGGTGCTCACAGCATTCAAAGAATTCCTTCCTATATACCGGTAACCGTCTAACACCCGGGTGGAGAGTGGCAAATGTAGATTTGTAGATTATTATTTTGAAGAAAAAAACAACAGGATATGCCATCTACCATTAGGGAATCGAAGTGATAATTATATGTTTATTTGCGTGAGATCTCAGAGTTTACGTATGGACAGCAGATTTTGAGGAGTATAAATTATTTGAACTAAGCGTCGATTACACTTTTTCCCATTTTACATAAAACATCTATATGCAAATAAGCATTTACATTTATTTGTAATTAAAATTTGCATTGATTTGCATGGAATATTTATCAGTCTACCCGAAATACCATGATTACTATCAAAATTAAAAACTAAATGTTTACTTTTTTTAATATGAAAACATAATTTGAATATAATCTTACAACAGGATGGATTGCGAGACATACTTCAACCAAACAATTCCCAATTTTGACGAAAGAAAATATTCCAAGAACGTTTCACAAAAATGAGAGAATTAAATTCCTCAAAAATAACCATAAGAATATGACTGTTAGATTGCAAAGCAAGACATTGACAAGAAAAAAAGAAAACAAAAACATTTGAATTTAAGAAAAACACTCCAAGAACTATTTTTGTAATGCAACGAAAGATGGGCAATAGATGTCACTAGAATTTTGGTACACGCTACACCTTCCGTAAAATCATATCTTTGTCTTTCCACAGCTAAAATTTAGTACTTGTTTTGGACTTTAAGACGCTTCAGTTTGGGCTAATAGCGAGTCTTCATTCTATAGGGTTTATTCAAAACCAGCACATTTGCATAGTTTGTCATCAAACCATTGACCTAAGTCATCAAAAATATATTTCTGATAATTACAACTAAGTAAATATTTACAGCAAGCCGAGACGGATAATGAGTCGACGATGTAGTCAATTTGTAATTGTTTTATGAGCGAGCGTGAGGTTATGTTTATCAATAAATTTGTAGCTAATTCCATTCTTTACTAATTTGGCTCGAAACGGGTTTGAATTGACACTGGGCAGCGTTTCATGAAACTTTCGTAAGTACAAGTTCACCGACATCCAATTGAAACGCGTGTTTAATACAATACACGCGTTTCAATGGGATGTCGGTGAACTTGTATTCAACGACGGCTTCATGAAACGATGCCTCGATGTCGTCAGAGCAGAAAAAGGGCAATATTCCGCTGTCTATACATGCCATATGTCATATTTTTAACCAAACCGACATAATTATCTCGAACCGTATTGATAGCAAAACAAGTTTGATTCAGTTCACACATGATTAGTAGAATTGAGGAAGGAGTCTATTTATAACACGAACGCAAAGACTTTCGAAATATGGCCTTGTCCAGCACCTCTTGAAATGTCGTATTACGTAATCCGAATATGTTTTTTAATGGATTATACAATGCGGTATTGAAATTACCCTTGAGTTAATTTTTCGAAAATCTTTGCGATTATGTTATCTGAACATGCTAAATAGCAATTTAATTATTTCATTGTCACCCGACGAACAATAAGATTCTTCCATAAATAGAGGTATAGCTCAAGTAGATATTTACAAACAGGGAAACGGCATTTCAAAGTAGAATTCACCGGTATCTATAATACATGTGCACTAAACATGATCGCTCCTTATATTTTGACAAAGTTAGGAAAGAAAAGGAGCGACCTACACAATTATTTAAAATCTTAGCTTCTACACAAGAAAATATATCATATTCAAACCTGACATAGTTTACCATATACATTCTATATACAATGTTTCATAAAACTTTTCTGTTAGATATATATATTAGACCGTTTTATGATACAAGAATTTACATGTAGTGAGTATTATTTACATCAATTTGATTTATATACAAAAGTAAATGCAACTGCATTATACTATTGATTCCAATTTCAGGATTCTATCTCGCTATTCATATGATCATGGTACGATGAACCAAATATTTGCTCCCAGTTTAAATACATAATAATATTTGGGGAACTCCCAATCAAACCCTTTTTTCTTCCAAAAGAGACCTTTTTAAAAATAAATAGATACCAATGAAAAGAAAACCTCATGTGTTACTATATTCGAAACCAGCAAAATGTTAAGAAAATAACGAAATCCTGTTTTAAAAATTTAAAATTTCATAATGATGCCATATTAAGATAAATTCAGTCAAAAAAAATATAATTTCAAATAATACATATTCTTGAAGTGCCTGAATGATAATAATGAGATAATTGAAGTGCCTGGATGATGATAAAGAGATAATTGAAAATAAAACAAAATGTAAACCGTTATACCCTCGTATAATATATCCATTATTACATCACACACAGTAATATTGTAGTACTGTCTAACGAACTACGAATCTAAGAATTTTGTGAAGCAAATCTTTTTCCGATTGTTATATCATTTGAAATATATAGACGAAGGGAAGTTTATTGCAATTCCTGTCATTAATCTCGATTTTTAACCATATAATGCAAGATTATTCCAGTATGTCCACGAGGTATGTTCATAATGAGAGCAGAGAAATACATTTACTATTCTCTTGTTTTCAAATGTCATCGAATAATACGTTTGCAAATGTTGAGAAAAAATATATAATTAGTTCCACAACAAAAAAGTACCAATCTGTGTAATCATTGACTCTGTCATACTTTTGATATATAATTAATATAATTATATCTATTACTTTGGATCGCCGGGCTTAACTGTGTATATTGAAGGAATCATTACAGGGATATGTGCTAATTCCTTGCTATCTTATCGGATTACTGGTGAAGTCTTTTCGTGCGCGTGAGTAACTTAAAGTCCCACTGCACTACTTGTAGCTACTTGCTCCTCTATATAGCAAACAATGCCTAAGCGGTGCCCGTTGGTCCCCCATGATCCCCGTTTTCTTATGTTAATTGAGAGCTGAGTTGATGAGAAAGCCGCATGTCAGTGACCACGCTAAAAGGTCTAATCCCTCCTGGCCACACTAGTGCAGACTGGCTTTAAGAGATCCTCTTTGAGAACACTAAAAGGATATCTATGACGACAGAGCCACTGATTAGACGAGTTTGGCCAATCCGGTTCGAGGTGGACACAATATGGCGAATACTGCCTTGTTGGGCAAGCACAAAATAAAAGAATATACGCCATGCTGTGACCAACTGCAACCGATTGGCAATCTCAATCTTTCTCTGTATGACGAGTGAAAAGAGCGCCACCTATAGTTTAAATGACGCTTGTTGTCATGCTCATGATGCTCTGTTGCTATTAATTCCATGCTACAGAGCAGATATATTACATTGAATTATGATCATAAATTTAAAAACAAAGATTATAATATCATGTCATTCTCAAAAACAGCCAAACGGAGAATTTACGATTAATTTACACATTATTGATTGTTACTTTCACCATTAGGAGTTGCTTATCACATGTAAAATATTTCTTGTTGAATTTTTTTCTGGCGACTTCTAGTGCTATTTAATAATAATTTGCTTTCATGGATATTATCTGCTCAGTTTGAGCTACTTTTTTTGTAATTCTACCTTTCGATTTCAAAACCTTTTTCTTCTGCATGATCTCCTGAAATCCATTCGTATTTTCCACATCTTGCGTGTCTAGATTTCAAGATTTCATTGTTGATTTAAAAAAAAAACTCGATTAAAAAAAAAAAAAATCATTACTACATCACTTCACAGTGTGATCAGTTACGCGTTCGGGTCAAACCAAAAGCAGGATCCGTCCGGATGGAAAACCGCGTGGCAAAATAACGAGCCATCTCGTTAACGTTGTCGAGGTCGCACCACGGAATGATAGCGGTGATGAGTCCGTTGATGATGAGCGAGGCAAGGAATAGCGGACTACACTATACCACACGTATGTTGTGTGTGCCGGTGTTATTGTAGATGCTCTGTCTGGACTAACTCTAGTTTATCGCTGGTGCCCTCCTCTCCCAACTCGTCATAGTCCGTGTTGTTATTTTTTAAGCACTGGAGGCAGCTGAGAAAAAAGAGAAAAGATTAGAATAGGATTTAATGTCATTAAATCGGGATTGAACCCATCCATTATCAATTTTTTTTAATGCGAAGATTAAGATAAACTCAATCTTCCGTAACTGAATATAATGCTTTGTTAAATGATGCGATTGTATGCAGCAGTCGACCACTCAGTGCAACAAGGGCGATTATATTTTGCGATCTTACGGTGGAACAAGTTTTGCTTCCTGTCCTTGGTACTCTGATTAATTTCACACACCAATAATCAATAAGTTAATACCAAACCCATCATTACATTGAATTGTTCATGAAAGGCCTGTAGGGGGGCTGGGGGCAGTTGACCCCCTCCCCCATAAAATTCAAACGTGGTTTATTTCTTATTCGATACCAGCGATTTACAAAATATGTTGCTGAAATGACATGATTTTCCGTTTTTTCTTCTTCTGCCCCCCCCCCTCCCAGGTTTTTGCTCATTACGCCACCGAGTGTAAATATGTATACTCTCTCAGCTTCCAGTCTTACTCACATGCAGAATATTTGATATAGCGCCTTTTCCTTGCAGTTACAACGCGCTTCATAATTTGCTCCACAAGGACCATTAAACACTGAAATTAACACCTTAATGTGGTAGGTCCATGAAAAAACACACCAGTTTTCATGGTGATTAGCTGGATGAATGATTGAATGAAAGGAAATAATCATGTTGCTCATTCAAAAAGAAAAAGCTCATCCCTCAAGCCCTCTGATGTTGTTTATCCTCGAAAAATATACCAATTGAAAGACTTCAACCGTAATGGAAAATGCATTATTTATGTAACTTAAATGTAATTTCGGAGAGATGAAGTATAATGTAATAAATAATCGGAGTGAGAGTAAATTTAGAGAGAAAGAAAGATAAAAGAACAATGTGCAGGAAAAATGCAATAAGATGATCATGAAATCACATTGTGCGTCTTTTGGAGAACAAAGTATCGTCTTTGATTTCCCATGGTAAATCATATTGGTCAAACTTACTTTCCATTTTCATCTGCTGAAGATTTCCTCAACCACAGACTAAAAGGAAAAAGACAGCTCTTGCATAAACACATCGAAAAATACAAGGAAAACATATACACAACATAAGGGTGACAATGAAATAAAAAAGCGATCGTAACATAAACGTGGGAAAACCAGCGGAAGACGAAGCACCATAAGGGCATATGAATGAATGAATGAATGAATGAATTTGGTTTAAATTTTAAAAAAAAGTAGAGCAAGAAAAACATGGGAATTAAACGAATAAAGAAAAAGACAACAGTTCTTCCCGAACATTTGATAAGAATATTGATGTCTGATCTACTTACTTTTAATAAAAGAAATCGCTTGAAGGCACGACGAAAGCCCTATATCAAGACCAGTATTTAAACAAAACTCCATTTGTAAACTATTCATATAAACATGCATTCATGAATATGATGAATTCATTCACCTTATCCTGAATCGTACCCATAATTTTATTTGTGTCCATTAGAAATTAGCATTGCATTCATTTCTTATTCATTTTACGTAATGCTTTTCGAACCCGCTTAGCGTAACTTTATTTAGAAAGAAATCAATTTGTTCGGGGCGGATCCAGGATTTTATAAAGTGGGGAAGGGGGGGGTTGGAGGGGCAAGCTCTGAAAATTTGGTCGACAATTTAAAGGGTATATGGGTACAAAAATACCATTAGGAAGGGTACAGCTATTACACTTCATGTATCCCACATTAGTTTAAAAAATGATAAATCCGTCAATGCGTTTTTATATATCCAGCTATGGGGAAGGGTATCTATAACTATAAGCCTATTTGATGGTCGATGTTGTTTAAATAATGTTTGTTATCGCTATGCTTGATATTATTTTCTTCCATTTGTGTGCTTCATATGTTAACCATGCATGTTTACACGATACTCTCTCTAATTATGATTCTCTCTCTAATATGATTCTCTCTCTAATTATGATTCTCTCTCTAATATGATGCTCTCTCTAATATGATTCTCTCTCTAATATGATTCTCTCTCTAATTATGATTCTTTGTACAGTCATCATGTTAATAATACATTATACTATACCAAATGTGGAAGCTCAACCCTAACATTTAAGTAATTTATAAATATATGCATTATGCTAATCCAAAGAGTACGATTTTTAGTGAATAATGTAAAGAAACTGTACTCCCCCCAAGACCTCTCAGGTATATCCATGATGTGGGAACCATGTTTTTTTTTAAACTGAATTTTGATGTATGAAAATTACGGTTATATACGAATACAAAAACATACAAAGATATCTACAGTATTCTTTCTTGGCTATTTGGTGGCTCTGAAAAGAGCCGGTTTTGTTGATGATTCAGAAGAGAGTAACTTCTTAACCTCCGAATCCGTAGAGGGTACGTCCCTGTCGCTTCAGGGCGTAGACGACGTCCATGGCGGTGACGGTCTTCCTCTTGGCGTGCTCGCAATAGGTGACTGCATCACGGATGACGTTCTCAAGGAAGACCTTGAGGACACCACGGGTCTCTTCGTAGATGAGACCGCTGATACGCTTGACACCACCACGGCGGGCAAGACGACGGATAGCTGGCTTGGTGATTCCCTGGATGTTATCACGCAAGACTTTGCGATGACGCTTTGCGCCTCCCTTTCCGAGTCCCTTTCCTCCTTTGCCACGTCCAGACATGATGATTGTTTGCTTGATGAATTTCAAACTAACGCTGACCGGTCAACCACTCGTTTATATAGCCACTATGCGAACGTGAGTGACCAAGGAAATTCTCCTTTGTTCTGCAGACCCAGTCACCCATCAAACTCTTATCGGCTTTTCAATTTCCCGCCCGCGCCTAACGGGAGATTCATGCATAATTCATTAGAATGCGAATCGGTCTTGTTTTACATTAAATTGATTTTCTCAAGTTTGTATTATCCCAAACAGAAAAAACATCTTTACAGTTCGATAAAATATAAATTCACACATGCCTTTGCTTTGTAAAAAGCAAGTAATCATGTAAAACGGTGCAAATTTTATGAATAATATGTGAATCGTGCGTTTACGATGGTTCCGTCAATTCATGAATTATTCATAACGTACGCGATCCCTCCATAACCGAGTCGGTTGAATATTTGGGTGTATTTCTTCATTTTACACGCATTATGTTAGCATGTTTTGATGATCAGTTCATTTATTAATACATTTTTCATCGTATTGAACCTTTGGAAAGAAATAATAACGATAATTAGAACACAATTAAATGATTTTGTGGGTCCAGTTTTAGCGTCGTTGACGAAAGGACGGGTCGCGATATTGATGTATAATTCATGAGGTCAGTCGGCCGTAGCGAAACTGACCAATGGCCAGAGGTTAGTTCTATTCATTACCAACTGACCAATCAAAGAGTGGTAGGCTGGTGGTATAAATACAAGCGCGGAGCGTTCGAAATTTATCAGTTGTATATCTGAAACGACAATCAACAATGGCCCGTACCAAGCAGACAGCCCGTAAATCTACCGGAGGAAAGGCTCCTCGCAAGCAGCTCGCCACCAAGGCAGCTCGCAAGTCCGCCCCAGCTACCGGCGGAGTCAAGAAGCCCCATCGTTACAGGCCCGGAACTGTCGCTCTCCGTGAGATCCGTCGCTACCAGAAGAGCACCGAGCTCCTCATCCGCAAGCTCCCCTTCCAGCGTCTGGTCCGTGAGATCGCCCAGGACTTCAAGACCGAGCTCCGCTTCCAGAGCTCTGCTGTTATGGCTCTTCAGGAGGCCAGCGAAGCCTACTTGGTCGGTCTCTTCGAGGACACCAACCTGTGCGCCATCCACGCCAAGCGTGTCACCATCATGCCCAAGGACATCCAGCTGGCCCGTCGTATCCGTGGCGAGCGTGCTTAAATATATTGTCTTCTTTTGACGATATCAAACGGCTCTTTTTAGAGCCACCAAATAACCAAGAAAGAATCAGTAGTGTTCTCGCAACACACCCCATTGCTTTCTTCTTTTTCTTCATTTTCTACAGATAATAATAATCTACAGATATACAATATTAAGACGATGTCTGTCCGTGTAATCAACTATCTTAAATTTTACAAAGAAATATTAATTAGCTTTTCCAGAAGAAACGTGAAGATCCAATAATTAATAACACTTTGCCCTCTAGGCTTAATATTTCCTATTTACTATCAAAGAGATAACGAAAAGTCAAACGAACTACATGTATTTGGGACATGAAATCCTCCACCTTAGGCTGTTACATAAAAACCCTCGACCATTCCAGTGTTTTCCTAACACCAAGCCTATCCAAAGCATACATACATGTACATGTATAATTAGTATAACTATTTAAAAAAATGTAAGGGCCGTTCATCGTATTGCCTACTCTAGATAGCACTTAGGATGTGAGCAACCAAATCCCTTATCCTATAACAAAGCAAAGGGTTGACGCCCTTGCTCATTTAGAGACAATGAAATATCGATCCACTTCATAATACCGCCAAAAATAAGAAAGAAACTGGTCTCAATCGTGTCTTTGTCCTGCAATTGTCCTCAATCTCCCTCCCTCTTTCACTCTGCAGTCTGTTGCCCTCTTCATGTATACTAGTAGTCTTTTGTTTCTTAGTACATGTACTTACAATTATTTCGGGGAGACACACCAAGTCGGGTAAAGCAAGAATTTTAATTTGTGCAAAGAAGGCTCCAAACTGTGTCACCGACTGTGTCATCGAGGCACACGGATTCATCATGCATTATACACAATGCGTGATAAGCCGGGGGGTCCTACTCGATGGATGAAAATAACGCTAACTAGTTTTTGTCCTTTGATTTATAGGGGAGGTGCGGGAGAAAATCGTAGCATCTTCTTTCATGTTATATTTTCCACTCTCCCCTTCCCCCTCTATTTTTTTTGGGGGGTGGAGGGGGTAATGTGCCCCTCGTAGCTATACCACGTAGCTACGGTTATACCATTTTAATTTTAATTTTTTACCCTTGAACAGATCAGTGGTTATAATTTTGTACTCGTAAATCGCGTAAGGTGACGTCACATTACTTGAGTTATAATTGGGGGTGAACATCTCCTTGATCAAACTTAAAGGGGGGGGGGGTGAGACACGTTCGTTGTTCTCTATGACTTTATTATACAGGGTGTACATGTAAATTAGTGTTTCATGTCCTTATTATTCTATTTATTATTATTATTATTATTATTATTATTATTATTATTATTATTATTATTATTATTATTATTATTATTATTATTATTATTATTATTATTATTATTATTATTATTATTATTATTATTACTACTACGACTATTTTTGTGCAAAATTCATTTACTTTCATTTGCATTTGTAATTTCGGCGCCAGCACTGAACACGCTGAATAACCTAATGAATTATATCCTCTGCTAAAAGAAGCGGATGTCTTCCCATTAGTTCATTGTATCACATAAAAGCCATTCATGCTATCTCGTTTGATGTCAACATCCATTCATAACTATTTTGACACTAATTGCCCATGACCAAAATCACTGTGAAGGCGCCTGTTATTATTTCTATCTCAAAGATACTAAATAATTAAAGGGCAACCCAACCCTTCTACTAAGTTCATTTGAATGAAAGCAGAAAAATCAGAGAAACAGAATGGCGAAAGTTCGAAATAAATCGGACCAATATCAAGAAAGTAATTATGAGTGTTTGAAATATGAGATCACTACAGCTGTGCGAATCTCAAATCGGCAATTTTGTCAGTGGATTGAAGTAGTGACGGATTACTCTCCCGTTTGTCGCGTACAAAAATATCACTTATTTCTGGAGAGTACATTATTACAGGTCCTCTAAAAAGAAAAGACCATCCCGAGTCATACATTTATGAAAAGTTGAAATTTTAGTCCTTTTGTGTATTGGAGCAAATTGGAAAGTTGTCCGCCACTACATCACATAGACATGATCAATTCAGCCAATTTGAAGAGCCCATAACTATATAATAGTCATTGCAACTTTCAAATTTTTGTCCGATTTCATTTAAACTTTCATCAGTATGCTTCTCTGATTTTTTAAAACTTTATTCTAGACAAGTTTGCTATCAAGGTTGGATTTCCCTTTAATATAGAAAAGTGACAACTGGCTACAGTCATCTTCATACTTAGTAGTTTTATGCATGTCTTGTTATTGTTCTTTTCTATCCAAGCAATATAAAAAACGAGGCCACCATTTCTTGACCAGTTCTGGTCATGCGATTGCATTGTGAAAGAAACGTTGTAGAATCGATCAGAAAAAGTTGATCATCTAGCATATAAGTATTGGTGTGTACTGCAAGGTTCTGGAATCATCAAAATGATAAGAAATTTGGCACAGTCTCGGTAAAGTTACAAGCACTGTACACAGAAAGATGTATATGGGACTACCCTATATCTATCCAGTCCGGATAGATATGATAATTTACCAAATATATCAATTAATACTTAATAGGCGGTTTCCCGGCAAAAGTTGTATCATCACGTATTAGTAAAAACATATTCTTTCACATGATTGGTAATAAGAGCTTCCATTTCATTTTTTGAGAGGGGGGGGGGGCGTTTCCAAATCTGGTCTATACATGTACCTTTAAAGAGACACCATTGTGCACGTTCTAATTCATGGAATGCAATTAGTGACGTAATTAAGTGGTTCAAAGCGACAGAGGTCGCGCTTTGCTTTCGTGACTCAGAGAAATGGCTGCGTTCGCGTCGAGATAGATAATTAGCGGCGTTGCTGCTTTTAATAAAAAAAAAACCTTCATTGAAAGCGCAAAAAATTCATTCCCATTCACAATGGCATGAATAGCGCTAGCAAATAAATTAATAAGGACATTTCCAGTTAATTATAACCTCATTTGGCCCTCGTTTATTGAGCTAATCCAGACCAAGGCTGGGTATTGTTTGCGAGCCACGGACATGACTTATGAAAGATGTAATGGTTTAATGTGTATGTATGAAATTTTGTATCACGCCTGTCAAACATCATGAATATTGGATGGATATTAACAACACGATTTTGCTGCAGAGAATATTCCCGCTGCCAAATTACAGCTAGGAATTCATGGCAACCTTTCTCAATAAATTCCGATATTATTCATGGCATACCGCCCTTTTTCTTGAATTCACGTTGCGTCTTTTTAGAGCCAGAAGGGCGTTAACTCTGTGTCAAAGTAATGAAGTTATGCCCTTACATATTTCAGTGATAATACGTGTGTTCCTGCATGTGCTTGCAGTGTGGTGTAAATTGCAGTCATATTTATTATTTTGAAGATAAGATGGTGCGAATATTGACATCGTCCCCGCCAACCACCCCCAAAAAAAAAAAAAAAAAATTACAATGAAAACTGATGGGGCGCATAATCATGTGAAAGTTGGAACGTACGAGGGCAAGGTATTATCCATATTTTCCACTTTAGAAGAGGCTTTGTGAAACGAGAATGTTCCGCTTAACTAAAATCAAAGGTGCCGCAAGCTGAATATGATCAATAAAGTGTGAAGTGTTTACTTTGTAAACAGAAATGATTATCTCTGAATTTGAGGTTAGAATATGGAAGTATAACGAGCTTACAAACACCCAGCCCACAATGTATGTAGAATGGAACCATATAAAACGCGACTATATTCAGAGTGAGTTTGAATGCATGGTTGCGAAAAGATGGGCTAGGTTTTTTAAAATAACGTTGCGATCATGATATTTACGGTCAAAATCAAAGACTGTTTCATATTTCATTAAGTACGAGTCTCGCACTCTCGCTAATTCGCTCGTCGATAACAAAATAATGCAATTCAACGTGTTCAAGGAGAGGTGAGGTTAGAAAGGTAGCTAACACATGGCTAACATGAAGCTAAAATGCACGAACACTGTACTGTTGACTGTACATAAATCAATGATATGCACGGCAAAAGAAACTTGACAAGCTTGAACAGAAATTATCATGCTGTTGAAAATAACATACATGTTATAATATCAACATTTAAAGGCTCGGGGTGTTGTCAAAAGAGATAGAGTGAGAGAAAAGGGTTTTTTAGGGGGGGGGGTGGAGGATGAGGAATTTTCAGAGATAGATATCGATGGAGAGAAGGAAAACAGAGAGCGGGACAGAGAGCGGGAGGGACAAAGAGAAAGAGAGAGAGATAGAGATAGATAGAGAGAGAGAGAGAGAGAGGGACAGAAGAGAGAAAGAAAAAATGGACAAGAAGAAAGTTAGATAGGGGAAAGAGGGAGATAGAGAGAGAAGAAGGGTGGGGGCGGCGTGACATCAAGTCAGTTTCAACGACATCATTACACATGTTCATTTAATGTGCGCACACACTAAAACCAACTTGGCCGAATTAACCCTCTCACCCCCAAGCTAACTTACCATGTGACGCAAATAGGAATAAGAACGATAAATCCCAGCACGTAGAAGGTTAAGGTGGGTAGTGTATGGACGGTTCCTGCGTAGATAGAGAAAGCCATGACCTTCGCGATGAACTTCACGGTGTTCCCCACACAGCCAGCGTATGTAAAGACGGATACTGTAGCAATGAAAGGGTTAATAATAATAATAATAATAATAATAATAATAATAATACATGAGATTTATGTAGCGCCATTATCCATTCTAATTAAATGCTCAAGGCGCTTCAAAATATTAGGGAACACATTACGTCATGACAAATGAATCGTGTACATTTACATAAGAAAGAAAAACATACAAAAATGAAAGAATGAAAGAATGAATGAATGAAAAAGATGTTTAGTTATTAAAATGAAAATTATATATCAGCTTTATCATTCTTTGTATGTCGGTGCGGAAGAATATAATACTGTCAAAATTGTGCATGGATATACTAGTCTCCTAAATTTTCTGAAAAACAAAATTGTAATGCTCTAAATAAAGATCAATTTCCTATTTGTCTCTCTTCGTTTTTTTCCCCTGCGCATTTTATTCACCTGCCGTATGAATACTCCCCACATCTAATTATTATTATTGCAATGTACATGGTCATGATATAAGGATCATAATACATCTTTTTCTTACAATCGCATATAATAATTATCTAGTGATTGAGAAAACCCCATCTCTTTCAGGTAGAGCTTACAAAAACTGAAAATCCACTTTATTTTTATAGTTCACTATATTTTTCCCGATCGAATGCCAGCTCATGAGGTATACTGTAAATCAACATTCATGTTGATACTAAGGTTTAGATTAAACCTATGTCATCCTAAATCAAACACACGGTCTTTCAGTGAAACAGCCACTGACTGATGTACGCTTCGTGAATAAATAAGGCCTGAAATGAACCATGATAACGAGAATGAACGACCTTCAACATGAAAATAAATAAAAGCATTTAGAGGACAACTATACATATAGCGGAAAAAATATATCTTAAGCTCAATTGCCTCGCTGCTCGAGATGAAAAGAATTACATCGACAGAACGTGATACGATGAGGTAACATCATGAACATTTAGTATTAATAATGAGGTATATATATTTTTTTAAGGAAAATATACAGTCACAAATCGTCATATTGTTAGACTGAAATTCTCGCTCGGCTTATCTGTTGAAGAGCTGAAATACTTGACGTATGCATATTAGTCATACTATTACTATTTACTACTAATTACTATTATAGAAAAGGCAAATCTGGATCCATGATTGAATGCGTGGTGATGGTGGGGGGTGAATGTTTGTATTCTATTACAGCGACTACAGCATTTTGTTGTGATTGTTTCAATAAGGGGGTGAGGGACAATGATTGTTATTATTCCAATCTTTATTTATGCATGTTTTGAATGTTTCTGGTAATACGTCTTCAATTATCGCACTTGGTAAATACTGGTATCCGATGATCGATATTTCACTACTGAAATTTAAATGTGGGAAAATGTAAAAATTGAAATCTTTAGGATTGAGATATTTGAAAAGGGTCAAACACTGACCCCAGAAGGAATTGATTTTTGCGCCACGTCTAAATGATTGGCAAGTTTGGGTCGTGATGTGGAAAGCGGAGGTCAACCGCTAGAGGGCGGTTTGGGCAAAGGTATGACGAACATCAATAATCCTGCTAAGAAATCCACCACAAGATTTCACCAAAGATTTTCTGCTAACAAGATATCGGAGAATGTTTTAAAATGATGAAAAGTTGATAAAACCGTTTAAAGCAGAATATAGTAAAATTGTCAGATATTACTTCACCACACCATCTTATCATTTTGGGAAACAGATTTAAAAAATAATTGTTATCATTTTGATCTTTAGTTTTCGACTTTAAAATTTCAAAATAACTGTACAAAAAAATATAAATTATGAAAACGCTGTGCCATAGATTTTAAGTGTTATGTTATGTAAGATGTCTTCATGTTTTCTCATCAGTGTCCCTTTTGTCAAAGAACAGCAGTTTAAGGGGCCACTGTTTACAAACAGTTTGCAGGGTTTTTACCCTTCACCTATAAAATGCCTAAAATATGTTGCACTTTACCCATCCCTACTCATTATTTATTTCACTCCGAATTCGTTAACAAGTCATGCTTACAGGTACGCATCTACTTGACCTACATGTAATTCCGTAGATTTTACCTTTTCTTCTTCTCTTTTAGTAGATTTTAGAGACAGGTTTCAGAATTTTGACGATTCCTTTTTTATATGTTCGCCAACCATTGTTGAAATAAGACCACAGGCAAACTAAATGACATATTTTGAGAATAGTAGTCCCTATTAAATCATCCCCTTTGGGTGGTCTTTATAGACAGGTATACAATGTATTTTGACCATACATACCTTGTTCATGTTCTCCGACCATCTTGGACATAAGACCTCGGATAAGCGGTGCGATAAAACTGGACATTGCACCTACCACCAAACCTGTAAATGGGATGACCAGAAACACATCAAGATTAAACAACATTACAACACAGTCTTAGGCTCAGCAATAGATGTTGTGTGTGTGTGTGGGGGGGGGGTGGGATGGGAGGATGGCAGAGAGAGAGAGAGAGAGATGGGGGTGGTGGGGATCAGAAAAAAGAAAAATGGGATAACGAAAAATGTAAGAATAACCTTTTAACTAGTTTATTTTGATTGCAGTGCTTAATCTACAAATTGTACATCAATAATACATTTTCAGTATCATTTTTGTGGAAAATTTACACTATCTTAACCAAATGTATTCATATACCTACCCAGCTAGCACAAAAACATTATAAGAACATCATGATAATGTTTGGCTTAACATTTGGGAAATGTTTTGGTCAAATGTTAAAATCATATGAAAATGTATGGTCTTGTAATTATCAAGAAAACATTTTTATAACATTAGACACCAACATCAATAAAACATAATAAAAATGTTTTTTTAACATTAAGCTTAAACATTATAACACTATCAATTTGATATTATCAAAAATGTTGATAAAACATATTAATGATATCTTTCAAATATTAGAAGGAAATGTTATAAAAATGTCATCCAACTATTTCTAAGACCATACATTTTGATATGATTTTAACATTTCCTAGAAACATTTCAATATTGTTATTCTCAAATGTTTTTAATATGTTATTTTAGAAATGTTAATGAAATGTTGTAATGATATCTTATTAATGTTTGAAGTAAATGTTATAAAAATGTCAGCCATCTATTTCTAAGACCATACATTTTGATATCATTTTAACGTTTCATAGAAACATTACAATATTGTTATTCTCAAATGTTTTTAATATGTTATTTTAGAAATGTTAATGAAATGTTGTAATGATATCTTATTAATGTTTGAAGTAAATGTTATAAAAATGTCAGCCATCTATTTCTAAGACCATACATTTTGATATCATTTTAACATTTCATAGAAACATTACAATATTGTTATTCTCAAATGTTTTTAATATGTTATTTTAGAAATGTTAATGAAATGTTGTAATGATATCTTATTAATGTTTGAAGTAAATGTTATAAAAATGTCAGCCATCTATTTCTAAGACCATACATTTTGATATCATTTTAACATTTCATAGAAACATTACAATATTGTTATTCTCAAATGTTTTAAATATGTTATTTTAGAAATGTTAATGAAATGTTGTAATGATATCTTATTAATGTTTGAAGTAAATGTTATAAAAATGTCAGCCATCTATTTCTAAGACCATACATTTTGATATCATTTTAACATTTCATAGAAACATTACAATATTGTTATTCTCAAATGTTTTAAATATGTTATTTTAGAAATGTTAATGAAATGTTGTAATGATATCTTATTAATGTTTGAAGTAAATGTTATAAAAATGTCAGCCATCTATTTCTAAGACCATACATTTTGATATCATTTTAACGTTTCATAGAAACATTACAATATTGTTATTCTCAAATGTTTTTAATATGTTATTTTAGAAATGTTAATGAAATGTTGTAATGATATCTTATTAATGTTTGAAGTAAATGTTATAAAATGTCAGCCATCTATTTCTAAGACCATACATTTTGATATCATTTTAACATTTCATAGAAACATTACAATATTGTTATTCTCAAATGTTTTAAATATGTTATTTTAGAAATGTTAATGAAATGTTGTAATGATATCTTATTAATGTTTGAAGTAAATGTTATAAAAATGTCAGCCATCTATTTCTAAGACCATACATTTTGATATCATTTTAACATTTCATAGAAACATTACAATATTGTTATTCTCAAATGTTTTTAATATGTTATTTTAGAAATGTTAATGAAATGTTGTAATGATATCTTATTAATGTTTGAAGTAAATGTTATAAAAATGTCAGCCATCTATTTCTAAGACCATACATTTTGATATCATTTAAACATTTCATAGAAACATTACAATATTGTTATTCTCAAATGTTTTTAATATGTTATTTTAGAAATGTTAATGAAATGTTGTAATGATATCTTATTAATGTTTGAAGTAAATGTTATAAAAATGTCAGCCATCTATTTCTAAGACCATACATTTTGATATCATTTAAACATTTCATAGAAACATTACAATATTGTTATTCTGAAATGTTTTTAATATGTTATTTTAGAAATGTTAATGAAATGTTGTAATGATATCTTATTAATGTTTGAAGTAAATTAGGCCTGAGTCATTACGGTTTTTGTGCTAAACGGTTAACCGTTAAATGTATACAACATTTCATAGAAACATTATAAAATACAAATATTTTAATATGTTATTTTAGAAATGTTGAAATGTTTAAGATATCTTATTAATGTTTGAAGTATATGTTATAAAAATGTCAGCCATCTAAACTAGACCATACAAAACATTTTAACAATTCTTAGATTCCTCATTTGATATCATTTTAAATTTTAAAGAATTACATTAATAATTTATCTCAAATGTTGTAAATGTTATTTGTGAAATGTTTAAATGTTTGAAGTAAATGAAAACCAATTTGAGTTTTGATGTACTTTATCATTGCATTGATATCATTACAACATTTCATAGAAATCATTAAAAATGTTATCATTAGAAACAATCATGAAATTTTAATATGTTATTAAGTTTGATAAGATAAATTTAAGTTTGTGATGCATCATGTCTAATGTCATAATTTAAAAGATGTTAAAAATTTCAGCCATCTATTTCTGTGTTTTGATCATGTTTTTAATTTTTGTTTGAGGTGGATTGTGTGTATGTACAGAGAGCATGGACCATGGAGAGAGTGAAGAAGTAAAGACAAATGAGATAGAAATTAAGGTGGCTGTGTTAAAGAGTTTGATCCCCAAGTCGGCTGAATTAAAGAATGATCAAAAATTAAATTACTCAAATGTCCAAGACTTTGTTGATTAATATTTCTAAAACTTCAATTATTATTGTTATCATTATTTTTGTATTTTATTTAGATATATAAACTTTATTTTAGGGGGGCCGAGTCGGCAAGGGATTGATATTAATATTGATATTAATATTGAGAGAGAGAGAGAGAGAGAGAGACTCGGGGAGAAGGGAGGTGAGAGGAACTGACTGAAACCATCGAATGTGTAAACATTTAGAACTTTGCTTCCTGCTCCTGTCTGAAAGTGCAGCAATAAGAAAAGGTACATGAGCGATGAACACAGAGAGAAGGGAAATAGGGATCGAGCAGAGAAGGGGCATAGCATGGTTGTTTACAAATTGATTCATAGAGATTACTGCTGCCAGACAGCTGGCGCCCAGCTGGGTGTAACATTACACCGCGGTTTCTTTGATTATCTGTATCGGCTATTAGCACTTCCCAAAATGTGTGCAAATAACGGTTAAACGGAGCGAGAATTGCTAAACGGTTTTGATGAATGCGGTCGTTTAACCGTCGGTTAAACGGTTTGACTCAGGCTTAAAGTAAATGTCATAAAAATGTCAGCCATCTATTTCTAAGACCATACATTTTGATGTTATTTAAACATTTAATAAAAACATTTGCTCGATGATATCCCAAAATGTTTTTAAAATGTAAATTAAGAAATGTTGACAAGATGTTGTAATGATATCTTACGGATGTTTGAAGGAAATGTTATAAAAATGTCAGCCATCTATTTCTAAGACCATATATTTTGATATCATTTAAACATTTAATAGAAACATTACAATGTTGTTATGCGTAATGTTCTTAAAATGTTACACAGAAATGTTGATCAAATGTGCAAACGGTGCAATACATTCAGAAGCTATCACATTTTTATAACATTTCCGCATTCATACATCTTCCAAATGTATACAAATGTCCTGATTTTTGTGTTTCTCATATTTTCACATAGTCTAAATAAATACATAAAACATAAAGTGAAAAAGGAGTATAAAAATGCTTCAGTCAAAATTACATCATCAAAATCTTTTAATCATGACAAAATGTTGAAAACAATATGAGTAATGAACAAGAATCATTTTAAACATAATGATTTCACTTAAATGACGGAAGTTGGTATCTTTCTATTCTAAGATACATATATACAAGGGAAGATTTACCGTACACAATTATTTCTGTAATCAGTAGAAATAAGTACATGTAGATCCAAATTTTGGGATGATTTGTTGTCACACAACAAGTAATGAAATCAAAGTGAAAGTACTTGTGTTCATCATGCACCAAGGTAATGCCAATTATTTAGTCCCATGTATTAGGAGAGACCGGAGAGAAATGGAACATTTTCTTCACTTTCAGAAATATTACCAATTGTAACTATGCAAATATTCGGACTAAACCAAGTACATGTATGTTTGTATATTAAAAGACTACACAGTGTATCCCAGATAACAAAAGAAACTGGATTTCATGGCAACATTTTTCATGTCATGATAACTAGAAATATCGCAATCTGTATTGCCGCGCAATGCGAATGTATCCCCCGGCAGTGGCAGCGATTTTGTGTCATCCTAATGTTCGAAGGAGGGACAAAGATTCCTTCTCCCTCCCTGAAACAAAGGATGATGTAGAGATCGCCACTAGTGGCTCGAACTATTGTCAAGACTAGGATAGGAGCAGCATCACCAAACCAATATGTGTGTAGATTAGAGTATAATGCATCTCTGTAGAAAATTTGAAAGAAATCTTTCAAGAAATGTGGCAGTTAGAGCGCACAAAAGACCAAAATATGACCTTTGACCCTATAACAGACGGAACACAGGTGGCAGCATCACCAAACACTAAAGATGTGTAGATTGTACTAAGACACACCTCCATACAACATTTGAAAGTAATCCGTCAAGAAATGTGGCATTTAGAGTGCATAAAAGACATATGACCTTTTACCATATAAAAGACGGAAAAATGAGGGCAACATTGCCCAAAAGTGTAGATGTGTAGATTGTACCAAGAAAATTTGAAAGAAATCCGTCATGAAATATGTACCTGCAGAGCGCACACTAGACACCCACCAAAATATGACCTATGACCCTATAAAAGACAAAACACTGGAGGCAGCAGGCAGCATCAGCAAAATTGTACCAAGATACATCTTCATTCAAAATTCGAACAAAATCCCTTGAGAAATGTGGCCTATAGATCGCACACAAACCATCCACAAAAATATGGGCTTTTACCCTATAGAAGACGGAACAATGGGGCAGCATCACCAAAAGCTAGAGGTGTGTAGATTATACCAAGATACACCTCCATACTAAATTTGAAAGAAATCCATCAAGAAATGTGGCATTTAGAGCGCATAAAAGACATATGACCTTTGACCATATAAAAGACGGAACAATGAGGGCAGCATCGCCCAAAAGTGTAGATGAGTAGATTGTACCAAGATACATCTCCATACAAAATTTGAAAGAAACCCGTCAAGAAATGTGGCATTTAGAGCTCATAAAGACATATGACCTTTGACCCTATAAAACACGGGACACTCGTGGCAGCATCACCAAAAACTATAGGTGCGTAGATTTTACCAACATACACTTCCATATTCAATTTGAAAGAAATCTGTTAAGAAATGATGCAGTTAGACCACACACTAGAGTGCACACAAGATATCTATCAAAATATGACATTTGACCCTATAAAAGACGGAACACTGGAGGCAGCATCAGCAAAATCTATAGGCTTGTAGATCGTACCAAGATACACCTTTGTTCAAAATTTGAACAAAATCCCTTGAGATTGAGAAATGTGGCCTATGGAGCGCAAACAAACCATCCACAAAAATATGGGCTTTTACCCTATAGAAGACGGAACAATGGGGCAGCATCACCAAAAGTTAGAGGTGTGTAGATTATACCAAGATACACCTCCATACAAAATTTGAAAGAAATCTGTTAAGAAATGATGCAGTTAGACCACACACTAGAGTGCACACAAGATATCTATCAAAATATGACCTTTGACCCTATAAAGACGGAACACTGGAGGCAGCATCAGCAAAATTCTATAGGCTTGTAGATCGTACCAAGATACACCTTTGTTCAAAATTTGAACAAAATCCCTTGAGATTGAGAAATGTGGCCTATGGAGCGCAAACAAACCATCCACAAAAATATGGGCTTTTACCCTATAGAAGACGGAACAATGGGGCAGCATCACCAAAAGTTAGAGGTGTGTAGATTATACCAAGATACACCTCCATACAAAATTTGAAAGAAATCTGTTAAGAAATGATGCAGTTAGACCACACACTAGAGTGCACACAAGATATCTATCAAAATATGACCTTTGACCCTATAAAAGACGGAACACTGGAGGCAGCATCAGCAAAATTCTATAGGCTTGTAGATCGTACCAAGATACACCTTTGTTCAAAATTTGAACAAAATCCCTTGAGATTGAGAAATGTGGCCTATAGAGCGCACACAAACCATCCACAAAAATATGGCCTTTTACCCTATAGAAGACGGAACACTGAGGGCAGCATCACCAAAAGTTATAGGTGTGTAGATTATACCAAGATACACCTCCATACAAAATTTGAAAGAAATCCGTCAAGGAATGTGGCAGATAGAGCGCACACAAGAATATGACGCGGCGGCGGCGTAACGCTGCTGAATCAAAGTACCCCACCGGCATACTGCGGGAGATACAATAATTTCCGCAATGAGATGTATATGTGTGAAAAGCTCCGCTTCTTATTTGATGCATAATTTATTATGATTGAATAACAAAAATAGAAAGTGGTGGTACCAAAATTTCATTTGCACAAACAAATTGTAACTTTGAGTTAATTTGTAGGGTAGTAAAGATATTTATTTTGGATAAAGAAACACATCACATAAAAATTAATAATTTTCTCTTTTATATGACACTTCATGCATATAAAATGAATGACGTATGCTCGAGAAGAAGTAAAATGAAATGATGCTTGATTTCTCCCAAATAAGTAGCCATTCAGCTTTCCTAATCTAGCAGCTGACAATGGACCTTATGCTTGAGTGAATTTACACATAACAAAACAGTGTTTAAGTAGCCCTGTTCAGGGGCTCTTTTATTGCTGTATTGGAAACGATGTGAACATAAAGTTTGTGTGAATTCACTTAAGCATTAGATCCAATGTTAGCTGCTAAATCAGAAAGCTGAAATGGCTTCTTACTCATTTGTCAGAAATCTAGCATATTACGTTATGCATCAAATAAAAGTACAGAAGTAGAGCATTTCATACATGTATATCTCATAAAGCAAATTATTATTATGACAGAAAATTTCTGCCCTGAAATCTGGTTTCCTTTTTCTGGGATGCACTGTAGATACATAGGTAAATATTGCAGTTATAGATTGAATTCCCACAGCTTGACTTTTCATGTAATCATAAATTTTGCAAACCCTTAGATGGGGGTTAATTGGGACACCTCGGGGTAAACTGGGACACCCATAAGCGTACATTCAATCACAGAAAACAATACCGATATTGCTCATTGCATTATTAATGTCCCAGTTTACCCCAGATATAAAAAAACAATTGAAATTGATGGCCATACTATTAATTCTAGCTTGCCATCAAGAAATCTTGTATTAAATCATTTTATCACCTCAGAGGATAATCACTATCACAAGGGGTATCCACTTGGTTGGGAGATTCCATGACATTTGCTCTGGGGACAATTGCTCCAATGGAAAATCTGCATACTAAGCCAAACATAAACTCTAAACCCAAACCTAACACTAACCTTAATCCTTACCTTCCTATTATTCTGAACCAAAAACCCTATCACAACCCTAACCCTATATCTTTGGAGAAAATAAGACGAGCAATTGTCGCAGGAGCAAATGTCAGATCCCCAGTTGGGAACCGCATAATACAAATCTGAATAAATGTTTAAAAATCAGTAATAAAATTAGTGAAAATAAGTTGCTTATCCTATACTTGTGTGCAATAGTTTACAGTGGTTGTTGGCATATTTTTCAAAGGCATTGGGTAAAGCCTTTTGCCTGATGTAAATGAATTTATCATTGTCTTCTTATTTTTAGAGTGTCCCACTTAACCCCAGTCTCCCTACACATGTTATATTATTATTATCATGGGTTTTCAATTTACAGCAAGGTAACAACATGAGGGACCGCTTTTAATGAGGTACCGCTGATAGCCTGATAAAAAGTCAGCAGTCCTGAAGATCTTGTAGGCCCTATAAACTTTATAACAAGCATACCGGTACATATTTTATGTACATATAAAAAATAATTGCATATAAAGAGCCTAAGTACTACATCACATTTTCCATCTAGATGTATATACCATCTTAACAGTAAAATGTTGATGGCTAATAATAATAACAATAATAATAATAATACTATGTTGCGTGGAACCCTATATAGCCAGGGTTATTTTAAAACAAAAATGATTTACAAATGTTGCTGGGGGCTACGGCCCCTATGATCTTGGGTGATCGCCGCAAAAATTGGCATGCATGTCAGGTGAAGTGTATAGAATACTATGGTAATTTCAATTTCTTGAAAAATACACTAATTTGCATATTTATGGTAATTCATGCACTTAAGGTCATAAAATTCACATTTTTACCCCTAAACCGCATATTCTTCATATTCAAACATTCATTTTCACTACATATATCCATTTGGAATAATAATACAACAAAATTTGGAAGAGCCAGGTTATTACTTATGTATCTATTCTTTTGATAATTTCTTATGTATTTCTTTGTTTTTATAACTTATGTATTGTATTGTATTGTTTTCGTTGTTTTATTTCATTTCTAACTATAATTCAATTATTTTGACCCCAAAACAAACACTAAACTATGAACAAGACCAAATAACCAATGTTTTATCTCTTTTATATGTTTTGTACACAAATCACGAAAATGAGCAATTTTTTGGGCTGACATGCAAAGACAAAAGGTCACGTGACTTTGTAACGGTAGGTCTGATTTTTCGAAAAATTTGTTTCAAAAGATGCGCAAGACCCAGAAAGAAAAAAAAGGTCCTAAAATTTCAGCGCAAGATTTTTGGCCTTAAAAAATTATCTCAAAAAATGTAGAGGGGGCTTCTAAAGCCCCCCCCAGGCTATCATATTGCAAAGTATGAAAGTAATCAAACGTTTGGTCTATTTTTTCCACAGCTTAATAACTACAAAACAGTAATCAATAAGTACATTTCTAATCATACTAAGAATGGTCAAGTTGAGTTAATTAAAGTACTTTTCTAGCTGAGGGCGTCAGTGCAATATAGAAGTGTGTCCAAGTGTGTCTTTTGATAATCTTTTGGAAATTTTGGAAAACGACATAAAGTTTCAAACAGTTATCAAAGAGAAAAAAAATCAATGCTTTTTTTAAAGCAATGTAGTGCTAACCAACAAGAAACAGTGTAAAAAGTGTTAAGCAACGTTAAGTAGTTACTCAAATTTAAATTTACTCTGAGTGAAATACACTGCCCTCCAAAAGTTTGGGGTCACCTGTAATAAGAACGGGTTTGTCACACTCACCAACATTTTATTCATCATCGCACTTGTGGTACTGCAATAATTTACTACCAAGCTGAAGAAAAACATCAGCCTTCAAGCTGTCACCAGATTAACCGTTGTAAAGTTTCAGGAAGCCTCATCAATTCCTCCCCGTATGAAATATGCGATTGCCTTTGTTAATGCATGAGTGCTTCCTGAAACAGTTTATAATGGTTACACTAGGCGCATTTATACTGTCAAATACCTCATTTTGAAAAATCGCGATTTTTGTGCACCCGCTTACACTTGTGCGAAACATCACCGACTGAGCTGCTCAGCGATCTTTTGGCGTGTTTTGGTTGGTAATGCGCATGCGCGGTCTTCCCAATACAAAATGCTCGATCCATACACAGCGAGTCCAGCACAACAGTCATGCACGTATAGCGGTGCGTGTGACTACATGGACTACATGTTACCGCACGTCCTCTACATATGGGACTACATACGCTTCCATGAATGTTTCGCCATGGGTTCGTTGATGACATTGCCTTCGATTTATTCCCGAAACAACCGTGGGACATAGAATTATGAGAAGATATTTGGAAGAGAGCTTTGATATACTTTGATTTATCACGTGCGAAAGTATCGATCTGGTGTAATGACGGAAAATATGAAAAATACTGAAATATTTTCAGATAAAATAATACAAAAGATTGCGCTTTGTTTCGCTCAGTTTTCGCATATTAAAACAGGGTTTGACAACTATTTGCAATATTTATGAGTTAGAACAACTCTTCTTCTTCCATTTGACATTTTAATCATTTCATTTGGTGGTTTCTAAAGCGAGATTTTACAGTTTAGCCGAGACTCTTTCGTAGCGGTTCAGCGTAAACAAGTTGTTTACTTTGTGCAAATAGGCTTCAAGGGCAAAGCGAGCCACGCTCATAAAGTCACGTGACCTAAAATCGCGATTTTACAAGAGCGGCGTTTATACTTAAATACGCCAAAATATGCCAAAAGATCACACCGTTTTGGAATGTTTCGGGCTTGGCGTGTTTGCGGTAAAGCGTTGTTGCCTTGGTAAACATCGGTTTGGCATTTTTTGGCGTATTTGGATGACAGTGTAAATGCCCCTACTGGCGCCAACTTCAAGGCTGATGTTTACTCTTCACTTTGGTACTTAATTATTGCAGTGCCACAAGTGTGATGATAAATAAAATTCGGTGAAATCAGATCTGATTACAGGTACCCAATATTTTGGAGGGTAGCATATATACATGGAAACCTGATGAATCTCTGTCTACTACAAGCTACCCATATGTTTTTATCTAAAATGGAAATCATTTGAAAAAATTATCACCTCCAAAAATTTAAATGAATACAGTGCTATCCTCCAATAATCAAAATGTATTAATTAATAAAATTCATATTTTCGCATCGAACTCCCTTTTAGACAAAATTAATAAATGTACATATCTTGAAAGTCAGATCCATTGTGTCCCTTGCAGAATGGAATTCATTTTGTTGACGAATTATGCACTTTTCTTTACCAAACCATATCTGTCATGGGCCTCCAGAATGGAATGTATGGGTTAGCACATTTTTCATGCTGAACACAACAAAAAATTAACTCCCCCTTAATCCAAATTGCGTAACTTTTTAACGAAAAGGTATTGAGCAAAACAACTTGGCAGGAGTGTTCCTATACTTATTGACTACGGTAACTTTTCTGTGAAGATGTGATTGATCCACCGAGTCATGCATGAGTCAGCAAACATTAAAGGTACTATGTCCCATTTGCAGGCCAAAAATGAAAAAGTTAAATTCCAACAGCATTTGAAAGACAATACTAATTTAGAACTTCCCTAAAAAAAGGGGGGCTTGAAAAAGTGGGAAAATATCGACTATTAGTTGTCGAATCGACTTAGGAACTATAGAGCCAGTAAGTAATAGTCTGATTTTTCAGACCATTGTACCGATTGGTCATACATTTTATGCTGCGCAAAGATTCAATCAGTTTGATTTTGGCCATTACAAGAAGTGGGTTATTGATGTAGACAAATGCTCATGTACCCTTTACAGCTCATTTTATGTATGTTATTACCAAAGATGAAAGCCAGTCAGTCACCAATAGTGTCTGACAGTGAAGTCTAGCAAGTAAACGGGTTTCCTTACATAATTTGAATATTAGGACACTGCTAACTTTAAATTTCACAGATAGGACATACATGACATATTCATAATTCCTGCAAAGTTCTACAGAATTTGATGTTGGCTGCAAAAGGGACATAGTATCTTTAAAGGGAAAATTATCACTGTCACTTTTCAAAAGTCATAAGGGTCATTTTGGGGATTATGTGAAACAAGATTTTAGTAAATTTGGTTTCTGGTGCATGTTTTTGTGTTGTTGTTGTTTATCATCCATTGCTTGACCCCCTAACACCTATCCCGACACTTTTTCATTTATTGTCGCGTGAGCACAATTTAAAAAAAATCAACCCTTTTGAAATTGCAAAATTTATTCCACTTATTGAAAAAAAGAAGAAGAAGATATTTCTACCAAAATGTATCATCACATGTTGTGTGAACACAAGAGGTTGTCATCGTGTCTTGGTTGGGTGAGCACACTTTAAAAATCGCGTAAGAAATGCTAAAATGTACTGTCAAAACAGCATAAAACATAACCATTGTGACTTTTGAAAAGTTACAAATTTGCCTTTGTTTGTTCACTCATGCATTACCCAATGGAGCAATTTTATTTTCTGAGAAAAGTTACTCAATACGTATAGGAACACTCCTGCCAAGTTATTTTGCTCAAAACCTTTTCTTTAAAAAGCTACGCCATTTTGATTAAGGGGGAGTTAATTTTGTTGTTGTGTTCAGATAATTGCTTGTTTTCAGGGGAAGAATGATTTATTCATTTGCCTATTAATCAGTCGATTTCCGTTTTTTAAATTGTAAAAAGATGTAGAACACTCAAAAAAGATGATGAAAATGGATGTAACTCATTTTTCAGAAAAGTGTGGGTTAACACTATATTGCACCCTCCTCTCCCCCCAATTCCATGTCAAACTTTCTGTAGGATAAAATAAACACACACACACGCAGGTAGCATATCCAAAGTACTGATGCACTCCGAGTCCAAGTCCAAGTCTGGAAGTGCTTTATCTGCAGACGTGATGTGATGTGATGTGATGGTTATTTTTACCTGACTGCTAAGAAAGCATAAATGCTTGTAAGTAAGCAACCAGACGGACGACGGCTTAAGGTCCCCTCCGAGGACCTGGTAGTGAGGATTAATGCCTTACCAAAGGGCACTAGCGCATCGACTTGGTTTCGAACCCAGGTCACCGGATTACGAGACCACTGCTCTACCAACTGAGCTATCGCGCAGACTTCTGCCCATGTCTCTGAGAAATGAAAAAAGAAAAAAGAAAAAAAGAGAGTAATATCACAATTTTTTTGTCCGACTGAACACATTGTAAACATTAAACATTCATCATAGACCTGTACACGTAGTTTATTTTATTAGTTGAAACAGATGGGAACGTAGTCCAGCACTACATCACATTGACATTACCGCTTCAGCCAATTTGAAGTGCCCATACGTATAGTAATTAAAACTTTTAAATTTTCATAACTTTCTTATATTTAGTCCGATTTAATTGAAACTTTCATCAGTTTGCTTCTCTGATTTTCTGCTTTCATTTAGAGTAGTTGTCTATTTGGGTTGGATATCCCTTTAAAGATACTATGTCTCTTTGCAGCCAACATCAAATTCTGTAGAACTTTGCACGAATTATGAATATGTCATGTATGTCCTATCTGTGAAATTTAAACGTTAGCATTGTCCTAATATTCAAATTATGCAAGGAAATCCGCTTACTTGCTAGACTTCACTGTCAGACACTATTGAGTGACTGATTGGCTTTTTCACCTTTGGTAATAACATACATAAAATGAGCTGTAATGGGTACATGAGCATTTGTCTACATCAATAACCCACTTCTTGTAATGGCCAAAATTAAACTGATTGAATCTTTGCGCAGCATAAAACGTATGACCATTCGGTACAGTGGTCTGAAAAATCAGACTATTACTTACTGGCTCTATAGCTCCTAAGTCGATTCGACAACTAATAGTCGTTTTTTCCCACTTAAAGACATTTTCAAGCCCCTCTTTTAGGGAAGTTCTAAATTAGTATTGTCTTTTAAATGCCGTTGGAATGTAACCTTTTCATTTTTGGCCTGCAAATGGGACATAGTACCTTTAAGTATTTACAGCCTGTCTACATACATGTAGGTCTACACATGTACATGTAGGTCAGGCATTTCAGTTTGAGTAAAATAAGTCACTTTTTACAGTTTTTAGTTGCACCAAGGAGCTCCTTGGTTGCTCTGATATCACTACTTTCAATGAAAATAACCTTCTACACAGGAACCCCCCACGGAATTAATCTGCCCCTACATTTGTGTATTTACAAGGCATGTACTAGCATTTAACACCCAGAGAGGAAGATGTAAGGAGTTTAGCATGGACATGGGGTCATGAGGTTAAGCCTCTGGCCAAATACCAGTGCCCTCCACAAGGCCACTCCCCAGCCACTGTATGGATACATGGACATCACTGAAAATACAGTATCCTTTCACTACAGTGGAGCCTAACTAACTCCACTAATGTATGAAAAGGGGAAGTGTGGTTGTCATGAATGACCTAAGAAACTTACAGGCCAAGTCCACCTCAACATCAAGTCTGGAAGTGCTTTATTTGCAGACTTCTGCCCATGTCTCTGAGAAATGAAAAAAGAAAAAAGAAAAAAAAGAGAGTAATATCACAATTTTTTGTCCAACTGAACACATTTTAAACATTAAACATTCATTATACTTTTATAGACCTGTACATGTAGTTTATTTTATAAGTTGAAACAGATGGGAACGTAGTCCGGCACTACATCACATTGACATTACCGCTTCAGCCAATTTGAAGTGCCCATACGTATAGTAATTACAACTTTTAAATTTTCATAACTTTCTTATATTTAGTCAGATTTAATTGAAACTTTCATCAGTTTGCTTCTCTGATTTTTCTGCTTTCATTTAGAGTAGTTGTCTATTTGGGTTGGATATCCCTTTAAAGCTCATATTCTAGGACAATAAATGTCCATTAATTTGGTACCTACGGCAAGCCTATGTTATTTCGAAGTTGTTCATTTTCATTGCATATCACAAAAATCTTCTAGCTACTGGATATCCTCAATTGAAATGTCGAAAAATAGCCTCCTCTCTTTGCCTAGAAAGTCAGTCACGGAGCTGGTCCACTATTTGTGACGCCACGCCTGGGACGAGTATATTCACGCACCGGATGTTCCATAGAAAACATGGGCAGAGAGATACGAATTTCTGCTATTTAGTTTCAAAGTTTAGTTTCATAACTCTATGTAGAATTCTTCACCTTCCCTAATATTTCATAGTACTAATATCAATTCCTTTTCAGAATTATGACATAAACAAGCCAACGATGCGATATTAGTCGATATTTTCACCATGTAATTTTGTTCGAGTGTGTTGAATTTGGTGAGATTGTTTTTGTGTGCTCGGTAAAGTAGATCAGGTTGTTTGGCTTCGTTCGAGTCTTTCTCGCTCGGTCTAGCTCGCTTTATACATATACTTTCGATTCACGTACGGTACATATTATATAATTATATCAATTGATAATTGCTGGAGAGCTTGACCAGAATTAAACGATCTTTTATGGATTTTGAAGAGTTTATGGAGAAAGATGATGAAAGTAATGAAGGAGAAAGGGACGAGAGTGCAGACGAGGATGATGGAAGTTGGGAGGACGCAAGTACAAGTGGGGGAGAAGACGATAGAGAAGTCGGAGAGCATGTCGACGTTCCTGCAGCCGGGCCGGGAGTAGCGGCAGTAGCACCTAGCGCTCTAGATCGAAGATTTCTGTCTCTTTCGTCGTTAGCCTCTGGCTCTGATTTGGTAGGGTCGGCTCCTCTCTTAGAGACAGAAGCCGACCATAGCGACTGCATTAAACTACTGCTCGCGTCCGAGCAGTAAACTTATGCCCAAAATACTACATTTTACCCGATGCATATCCGATGCATTTATTATTGTAAATTAGGCCTAGGCTAAACTACATCGGTTCCACTTACCAGATTGACTGTATGATGCGTTTAAGGGTCTTTTTCGATTTTCATCGCCAATTGAGCTCCATGTTGAAATTTTGTAGCGTATTTCAAACTGTTACTGCGCATGGAGGAAGATGACGTTATCCATTGACAGTAACAGTTTAAAATACGGCTGCAAGAATTTCAACACGGAGCTCAATGACAATTTCGGCGATGTACGCTCAACAAGCCGCCAGAGCAGCGGCCTGGTCTTACCTGCCGATTCCGCTAGCTCGCTTCACGAACGTCGTGCAAGAGCCGTATCACTCGCGGATGAATATCGCTCATAGACGTCGTCCGCTAAATAGAGGAAGCTTGATCTCGTTCAAGTGTGATATATATATTTAAAACAAATATTTAACTGGTTCTGTATCCTTTTTGAGGCAGTCAAGCACATCCATGATAATTACAGTCACAGTTCTAGGCCTATTCGTTTCACAAAATAGCTGCTCCTGTACCTTATCTGATGACAAGATAATGTATATGTACACCCGCCTATTCATACCTGCATATGATTTAACCTTATTTTCCAAGCAGTAAACCCGTCTTAAAACTCTACCAAAAGGGATAATGCGAGGATATAAAGAAATCAACGACTGGAAAACGTTGCTTAGTTATTCTTCATTCAAATAAAAACAGAAAATCTATCACAAACACTCGTTAACAAGAAAAATTCAAAGCTCTAACAGGATAGCATTTACGTAGGCATATCATTGGCATTCACTCACTCAGCCCATGATCCCCGGTCGTGACGTCAAGAATAGAGGACCCGGCAATTCCTGCATTTCCGGTTCCCGACTTCGAGATTTTTGTGGAGTTTACTCGCATAAATTAACTATTCTGAACTTGTTTTGTCGGTTGAACGCCATTTAGTGTTATTCTAGGGTTAAAAGTTTTCTATTGATGTAATTATCTCAATATTTGGGATTATCCTAGAATTTCACCTTTAAGTATTTACAGCCTGTCTACATACATGTAGGTCTACACATGTACATGAAGGTCAGGCATATCAGTTTGAGTAAAATAAGTCACTTTACAGTTTTTAGTTGCTCCAGGAGCTCCTTGGTTGCTCTGATATCACTTTCAATGAAATTAACCTTCTACACAGGAACCCCCCACCAGAATTAATCTGCCCCTATATATGTGTATTTACAAGGCATGTACTAGCATTTAACACCCAGAGAGGAAGATGTAAGGAGTTTAGCATGGACATGGGGTCATGAGGTTAAGCCTCTGGCCAAATACCAGTGCCCTCCACAAGGCCACTCCCCAGCCACTGTATGGATACATGGACATCACTGAAAATACAGTATTCTTTCACTACATTGGAGCCTAAACTAACTCCACTAATGTATGAAAAGGGGAAGTGTGGTTGTCATGAATGACCTAAGAAACTTACAGGCCAAGTCCACCTCAACATCAAGTCTGGAAGTGCTTTATTTGCAGACTTCTGCCCATGTCTCTGAGAAATGAAAAAGAAAAAGAAAAAAGAGAGTAATATCACAATTTTTTGGTCCAACTGAACACATTTTAAACATTAAACATTCATTATACTTTTATAGACCTGTACATGTAGTTTATTTTATAAGTTGAAACAGATGGGAACGTAGTCCGGCACTACAACACATTGACATTACTGCTTCAGCCAATTTGAAGTGCCCATACGTATAGTAAATTAGCAATTACAACTTTTAAATTTTCATAACTTTCTTATATTTAGTCAGATTTAATTGAAACCTTCATCAGTTTGCTTCTCTGATTATTCTGCTTTCATTTAGAGTAGTTGTCTATTTGGGTTGGATATCCCTTTAAAGGGACTTGGTTACATTGTTCAGATGAGAGAAAATGGTGCTAAGGTAGTGACTTCAATGCTAGATGTACAATCAAAGATCATCTGAAAGTTTGAGTGAAAACAGACCATTATTAATGATAAAAATTTGGAAAAACTGATCTGATCGATTCCTTAATTCTCCCAACTATACTATTACAATTAAATTACATTTTAGGTGAATGTAATTCGTCATAATTAAAGCAATGAATTGGCTCTATATACCATTCCAGACAAAAAAAGATTTTGAAAAGCCTGCACATGTTATGTCTTATTTTCATGGAAAACGGTTGGGAAAATTCAAAAATGGTTGGGAGAATTTACTGTTAGAGGGTGTAGCACAGTGACCCTTCAAAGAAACCATAAATATCTTTGTGGTTTGAGAATTTTTCAAGATTTATTGCATGTTAGAGGGTTAGTACAGTAGAAGGAATATAATTGTAACATTTAATACAAATATTACGCAGTTTTTCATCAACATTCAAGAGTCACTTTAAGTATTTACAGCCTGTCTACATACATGTAGGTCTACACATGTACATGAAGGTCAGGCATATCAGTTTGAGTAAAATAAGTCACTTTTTACAGTTTTTAGTTGCTCCAAGGAGCTCCTTGGTTGCTCTGATATCACTACTTTCAATGAAAATAACCTTCTACACAGGAACCCCCCACCAGAATTAATCTGCCCCTATATTTGTGTATTTACAAGGCATGTACTGGCATTTAACACCCAGAGAGGAAGATGTAAGGAGTTTAGCATGGACATGGGGTCATGAGGTTAAGCCTCTGGCCAAATACCAGTGCCCTCCACAAGGCCACTCCCCAGCCACTGTATACATGGACATCACTGAAAATACAGTATCCTTTCACTACATTGGAGCCTAAACTAACTCCACTAATGTATGAAAAGGGAAGTGTGGTTGTCATGAATGACCTAAGAAACTTACAGGCCAAGTCCACCTCAACATCAAGTCTGAAATGCTTTTGCAGACTTCTGCCCATGTCTCTGAGAAATGAAAAAAGAAAAAGAAAAAGAAAAAAGAGAGTAATATCACAATTTTTGGTTGGCCTTTAGACACATTTTAAAACATTAAACATTCATTATACTTTTATAGACCTGTACATGTAGATTATTTTATAAGTTGAAACAGATGGGAACGTAGTCCGGCACTACATCACATTGACATTACTGCTTCAGCCAATTTGAAGTGCCCATACATTATAGTAAATTAGCAATTACAACTTTCAAATTTTCATAACTTTCTTATATTTAGTCAGGAATTTAGTTGAAACTTTCATCAGTTGCTTCTCTGATTTTTCTGCTTTCATTT
>CP137685.1:25671385-25693885 GCA_037976565.1 Mesocentrotus franciscanus
TGATGAAGATTATTAAAACCTCGCAGTTTAAAAGCAAGAGCTAAACTGTAAGTTTAAGGGCTGTCGTGGACCCAACCGGGAGATGGGAGATGGGGAGATGAGTGATGATGTGGAACCGTATACCAATCTCATGCGGACATGATTCAAGGATAGGCTTTAATCAGGAGTACCTGGAAATCGGGAGCTGGATGTCTGCATTGCGCGGGGGCGGGTTGAAGGAATTGGTGTAATGCGCGGAAGAACGGGGATCGGTGGGTACGTGGGCGCTAGGTGTAAGATACCGAGGAAAGTTAAGAAAGAAGGGTAAAAGCATGAGACAGAGAGACCAGATTCAAATTCAAACTCCACGAAGTACTAAGTAAATATTCTTGGGAATAAAGCGGCATATTTAACGGCAAAGGACATATGTAACTTCCAGCGAAATCTTTATTTGATTGCCTATACTAGGTAAATGATAATTTACTTGTACATGACCTATGACAGTCAAGGCAAGTACACGTGTATGAACACAGACTTGTTATGCATGAATTAAACATGAAGTGATTTGTGAAAGGTTGTGATCCTCCCCCACCCCCACATGGGTTTTTAGTCTTATGATCATGTTCATTGGAAGAATTACATATGATTAATGTCTTCAAGCATTTAGGAATAATGAAAACTTTTAAAAAAGAAATACACACATTACCCCGCTCATCTGATCATTTTCACTGAAGTCAGTTTTTCCCCCTTTCTTTCTTTCTTTAGAATTGTGACTCGCGCCCGGGTCATTCTGTCACATCAGTAAACTGTTGAACTAATAAAGGCAAGCACCCCTTTCAGTAGAATAAACATTGATCCTTACGTCTCCACGTTATGAAAAGTGAATAGAAAGGTTTATATCTCACTAATATATAACTAAATTGAGAGGGCACTTATGAATTGGAGGCGATGACATGCAAAAGTGGGTTGGTACTCGAGTGCCAATTTTTCACTTTCCCAATCCCGTTTTTATAATAGCTGACTTGGACAAAAGATCTTAAACCCTACCTTTAAAAGAGATACCGGATTGTCAAGAGGTGTCAAACTAGCTTCACAAATATCCGGAATGATCTAATCAAAACGTCAAACTTTAGACCGGATAGGAGGAGGAAGCGAGGCGAACAAATAGACTGATCTCCCCTTAAAATGAGTTTGATCGTACTCATATTGGACATCTAAAAAGCGTAATTAAACCACCATGATTTTAACTCTCAATGGACCAAACGAACTTCAAGGCGGAGCCCACGCAGAATTATTAACTGCGGAGGAGGACGTTTATTTGTGAGATGAAAATGACGGCAATTATGATCCCGTGAAATTGACATCCATTGACGGTGGAAAATGATGGAAGCGCTCCATGATTCATGGCTGGCCAAGACCCCTTAATCTTTGGAATATGGATGCAAGGCCGCGCAGTTTAATGATGATGGTAGATAGGGGGCGTTAAATTTTGTGTTTTAATATTTGTTTACAAACGGGATAAGGGGTGCCGAACCACAGTTTGACAGCCTGACGACAAGTGATTAATCTAAAGAAAACTAAAGTGAACACGATCGCAACTGCAGTACTTTCGAAAAATTTACTCAAGGGCAATTTCAATACCCTATTGTCTGCCCCATAGAAATCATGTTCGGATTACGTAATACGTCATTGCAATGTTCGCACATTTCAAAAGATGACATACGAGGCCATTGAAATTGCCTTAGGTTAATTTTTCAAAAGTAGTTTCGGTTAGTGTTAATTGTGATTAAACATGTTAAATGGTCTTCAGATTATGGGATTTTTCAAAAAGAACAAACAAACAAACAAACAAACAAAAAGGAAAAGTCACGCAAGGCATTTCAAGTACAGTTCACTCTCTTCACCAATCTTCTAGTGAGTAGCTTGGCAAGATTGTTTTTGTGAACGGATTGTGCGCTGATAATGACTGACGGAGATTCAGCTTGGTTATTATTTCCAAACTACTTTACACGCGCATATGGACGTTATAATTTATAACTACATGTATAATCTTTCACAATACAATAACGGAATATTATCTTTACTATTATGATGTCTCAAACGAAACATCCTATAATGCATTATAATATAAATTTGCTGACGAAAGGGGGAAAAAAAGGATAATCGAACGCTCTCCTCCCGTGAGGCCTTCACGGATAGGGGTTAATGAGACAAACGCGTGGCATAGATTCAGGGTTTCATGGCCACATGTTTAATTACTTGACCTAGATTTAATAAATAATTGCTTGATTAAAAAAAGACGCGGTAGAAGGAAAGGCCAAACCTGTTGATACTAGGTTTAAACAAAAAGTGGCATGACGGTAACTATGTATTCCACCAACTTTGGGCCTTTTTTTCACCCACCCTGGTTGACATTTAGCCCATTTTGAAGTAATTATTCTCTATTTTGACCGTAATTGGACAATATATATTACTTATGCAAATATATATTACTTGTGTAAAACAAATATGCCCAAAGTTGGATGGATACATAATTAATCTCGTGCTGGAAACATTATTACCCAATTTTTTAAGAGAATTGAATTTTGAAGTAATTGTAATATATTTTGACCCTAAAGGGACAAAATAGTTTATAACTCAAGTTGAGTAAGAAAAGGGCCAAAAATTGGTTGGATACATGATTAACCTCGTGCTGGGCGAACTTTTACCCAATAGTTTGTTTAGAGAATTGCAGAGACATGCCATGCATTTACAAGTCCCTGGTGATACCTAAAAAGCGATATTTGGTTAACGCCACCCGAATACGAAAGCCGAGAGGAAACGAGTGACATGCGAGTCGTGCTACGACATACATGCATCGTTATAAACGGTGAAAACAAGTGAGTCAGCCAGGTATACGTGAAATCAGAGAACATAATAATCTACGATCGCAAGTACTTTTGAAATATCAACCTAAAGCAATTTCAATAGCCTAGCGCATCACCTATTAAAATGTGCGAACATGACAATGAGGTATTACGTATAATCTGAACATGAATTCTATGGGATATACAATAGGGTACTGAAATTGCCCTTGAGATTATTTTTCGAAAATAGTTGCGATCTTGTTCAGTGACTACTCCTCATCGAAAAAAGGGAATGAATTACATACTGTTGCGTAACTGTATGATTTGATACATGAAATTTAACAAATGTAATTGCATGATAAACCTACCATATTTTAAGTGAATAATATACTTCATCTCTTTCAGCATAAACAAGTACGTCTTGACTGGACGTATAGACGTACACGTCGGGAGACGGGGAGGGACAGAGGGATAGGAAGAGAAAATAGAAAGAGATACTAATTGTTGAATTTGGTAGGGGAAGAGGAGACAGGCGCACCAACATGAACATACAGAAGATAAGGGAGAGGAAAACAAACAGACATGCAGTCAAAAACTGTATAGAAATGTTTTACTTTAACATATGTGAGTCACCGGTGTGTTGGCTCAGTCAGTAGAGCGTCCGCCTCATAACCGGGAGGTCGTGGGTTCGAACCCCGGCCGCGTCATACCAAAAGACGTTAAAAGATGGGAGTCGCTGCTACCTTGTTTGGCGTTCAACAATAAGGGATAGAGCAATGTCGATCTGGCGCTGCTCAGTGACTGCCGGGCTCACGATCAATTGGGCACAAAGAATTTCCATTTTCGGTTTAATAAAATTTGGAGTGGACTATAAAAGATTATTATTATTATTATTATTACCTAGAAGCCACAGATACAGTGAACACTATAGAGAAATTTACTGGAAGGTCCTATACTGGAAATCGTCCAAAATGCATGTACAGGGTGTATTTGGACAATTAGAAAACATCGAAAGTGTCTGAAACATCAAAATGAGATCAAGAACAACATTCATAACAAACACCGGGTATAGAGTACCCTCTCAAAATGAGGCATTTGTTGACTTGTTTTTGCATGAACGGTGTGGAATGGGGGGGGGGGGTTAATTTTCTTTTTGTTAAAGCATTGAACAATTTAATCTGTTTTACCTGAAACCCTATCACATTATGCCTTTCAAAAAAATCATTTACGACTTTCTTTTCCTGACCGAAAAATAGTTTGATATTACCTTTAAAGCGAAAGAGAATATAGTCTTCAACTGCATCATAGGTTGTCAAAGGCCATTCCCGCACAGGACTCCTCGTATGATATCATTGTTGGGTCATATTGATTTTTATTCCTTTTTAATTTGCTCTCACCGTCTTCGCGTTTCACTTTCACTTTTTGTCAAAAGAAGAAGAAAGTACAGGCAACTCGTCGCTCCGAGATTTTAGAGCAACAACCCAAAGGTCAAAATCGCTTGGGGTTTCATTGTAATGCATGATGGTCCACCATTTTAGTTATGTTCATTATTTTTTGATATAACCCTTCATATTTATGTAGATTGAACGAATCTCGTGTTTTACACGGGAGAGATTAGGGTTGATTAAAAGTACATGTTGGCCTATTTATTGAGGCAGCGAAATGGAACGGAACTTGTAATTTTGTAGTACACAAAGGCGACGGACATGTTATTGTGTAAAAGTATATCAAATTTACAATGATTATGTAGATTGAACGGATCTCGTCTTTTACACCAACGAGACTGGGGTGATTAAAAGTACATGTTGACCTATTTATAGAGGCAGCGAAATGGAATGAAATTTGTAATTTTGTAGTACACGAAGGCGACGGACAATTTGTGAGACATTCAAGAAAGGAAACTAAGTGATTGCATCAATTTTAAATTGTTTAAAACCTGCCTTATGCATTTTCATTTTCTGTTATTCTACACGTGCTATTTATGCCTCATTTGACTAGCAGGTGTGCCGAGATCAATTAAAAATGCTCAGCATGCCTTGAGCAAGCGAAAAAGAAAGCGATTAGATTACTTCAATAAACGGGTGAAAGTTATTCGCTTACAAATAGTTGTTGTCGTGTCGTCCGATTGGAAGAGTTCGCTTAAATTAAAGGTGCTTAAGTTTTAAGGAGAGCAATAATATAGCCTTTTTCGCCACGAGATTTTATAAACTGAAAAGAGATTAATAATGTTACCACTTCAAATTTTGAACAGTAAAATCACAGTTGACAAAAACTAAATTTTCATTTGACTTGAGCAAAATTAGTGGTAGAGGGGCAAGATCAGGGGGTGTTTCACAAAGACTAAGATCGACTTTAAGTTGGACTTAAGTATGGCGGGCCATTCATGCCATTGGTTGCTATCCCCATTGGTCTCTAAATTATAACCTTTAGATAATATTTTTTCCTTCAATAATGAACTATCAAAAAATGTAAACTCTGTAGATTTGAGACCACGATTTGTACGTCCCTTGAAAGACAAATGCCAGTAAATGGTAAGAGCAAACAGTGGCATGAACGGCCTGTTATACTTAAGTCCAACTTAAAGTCGATCTTAGTCTTTGTGAAACACCCCAGCATTAATGCTGCATTACTATCCATTCCCCCTTTCGCCACATCCCAGCCCACTCTCTCTCTCTCTCTCTCTATCTCTCTCCCTCCCTCCCTCACCACCCCTCCCTCCTTCCCTCCCTCCCTTTTCCCTCCCTCTTTCCCTTCCTCCCTCATCTTCCTCTCTCTCCTTCTCTTAATTGCTATACTGGACACTGTCTGTTTTTACACGCGTCAGGGCGGTTGTCCATGGCCAATAAATATATGTATATATATATATATATATATGCTTTCCTTTATACAAATCTAGGCTATGACGTGTTAGACATAAACTCTCCTAAAGACAATGACCTTTCATGACACTCTACCTCTGTCTTTCCCAATACACTGATGCAATCATATCTGTGCAACATATACTTGCTAAAGCTAAAAATAGGAAGGAACCCAACAAAAATCATTCATTTAGTCAAGAGAGTATGTTGACCCATGCACTACTCTATGCACTACTGCAACCCAAGAAATGGGATACAGAGACCCTCAAGTTGTTGTACAGAAATGTAATCCCCAGCGCACACTCTACGATCCTTCTACGATTCGATTTTGGAAGAAACTTTAATTATATTAGATATGGAAATGTAAACAAACATTTTTCGTGATATACAGGTTGGTTCTAAATAATAATAAGAATACTATCAACTTTTGTGCATACTATCAATGTTAGTGCATTTAAGCCTTCTATTCAAATTAAAAGCAGAATCTGCATCAAATCGTAGACAATCGCACTACTGGTCTGATGTCTACGATTTTGAGCCGATTTAGCTCTCCCTCGTCCAGGAAAGCTTGAAATCAATTGAAGTTAGAATTCAAAAATAAATCCTCGATCAATAAGATTTTGCAAGTTTGATTGTTCACATCAGATGGTATTGCAAGTTTTCCATGATTTATAGTTGCGTAATTTTCACCCCGCCCCTCGACATTCTCTTCCATTTCGCCATATTTTGTTGTCCTTCATCCTTTCTATAAATTCTAGTGACATGCCTGCACATGCCCATCAATTATCTCTTCACACATCCGTGCGTGTCCCGCTCGAGCCCTCTCTATCAAGTCCTATTATTTCCGCAAACTCCTTTCACAGTCTACGTAAAAATATTGAAATCTCTTTGCGCTGTTGCCATTCACTTAACAAGGTCTATTTTCAACGTCAATCATATTCACGAGTCTTCACTAATAACATGTCTGTCAATAGGAGCGATGTTGCTCTTTCAAATGGCCCAATCTTCTACGCCTTGCTCTAATTCTGTCAAGGAAAATTGAAATAGGGCAGAGCTATTTGTACTAAAAGCACAATTCTACAGATTAGAAAAATGATGGCATCCCCATTAGCAGAACAGACTTGATGACTACCACGTCATGATATGAATAAAAAGACATACTTTGTAATTTAAACGTAACAAGCCACTAACCATATGAATTGGGTTAATATATGCTAGATATACAAAACATATCATCTATAAAGCAGGAAGGTTAACACGTTAATAGATACATAGATAGAAGCGAATGAAGGAGATGGAGTGAGAGAGAGAGAGAGAGAGAGACAGAGAGACATATAAGGAGAATAAAAGACAGAGAAACGGGATGAGGAGGGAGAGGGGGAGAAAAAGAGAAATAAATAAAAAGATGCAAATATGAATGGAGAGGATATACAAATGATGTAGGAAGCGTGACGGATAGGGGCTGAGATGCTTATGAATGTGATGAGGAATAGTCTGAGAGATAGAGAGAGAGAGAGAGAGAGAGAGAAAGAGAGGGAGAGAGAGAGAGAGAGAGAGAGGGAAAGAGAGAGAGGTAATAGGGTAAAGGAAAAATACGGTTATATATAAACTTAAGGAGTATAATGACTTGTGAATTACATTATTTTCTCCCGTATTTGAGTGATGGATAAAAAGCAAGTTTGTTTGACTTGCGTAAGTGTTTGAAATGGCGCCCTCTTCCTTTTTATTTACTGATGACGTTTCATATGTGAGTGCCATTTATTTTGAGCTTGAGAGCGTATGACTACCCTCAGATATGCATAGCGGTAACGATAACGCTTCAGGTATAACAAAGATAAGCAGTGAAGGAAAAGAGGGAATATACATCATGTATACATAGTAAAGAAAAATACATTACGAGAAGGCATCTTATTAAAACCACGAGATCACATTTTACATATTCAACTGTAGATAATCCGCTTTATGATATTTCCAATCGTATTCAACTACACTACCGTTTGCAATGCTAATTCATTCGATGTATACCAATACAAGGCATGTTAGTCCTTCTTGAAGGTATCTTCAATTCTCGGAACTTAAATCGCGGCGAAAATTAAAGCGCTTGCAGGCGATCGGCCGGATAACAAGAAAACACGATCTCCCGCGCTTTTTGACGCTCATACCCCAAGCTGCAATAACAGTTCAATATATTTTTCAACTACAATAACATTGGCGATAGAGATCACTGCCCAATGTCCTTCGCTGGAACTTATAATACGATCCATCAATTGGCAACGCCATCATGATAAGATAGATATACGGCTTTGATTACAAGCTCCTAACTAAATATATATTTTGTTCAAACTGAACGTAGCGACTATTCTTCCTACTCAATTTCCGGAATAATGTCCGCCTTGTCTAGTCATTCGTCGTTTTTCTATGTTAGGATTGCGTTCTAGGTGTTGCGCTTCAGTGTTGAATTCCACAGATGATTGAAGATACGGTCCCGTGCGTGTAACATAGACCTAACAGTGTCTTTATCTTAGTTATCTGACGAAGTTTGTCGTAATTTACCCGATCCAATCTTCCTAGAATTAAGATTCCGAAATGGGACAAAACAGGAATCGATTCTTTTTTTAAATTGTTATTGTCGTTGTTGTTGTAGACTTCAAATAGACAATTTTCGTAATGTAATCAAATTCATTGCATAAATATTTGTTGAGTGCCATGTTATAACGTATTTCATCCACCTCTTACGAATAATTGTATTTCATTAGTCAGAATGAGTTCTTAGCAAGGATAAGCCATAATCTTTGTTATGCCGTCAACATTCTTTCCCCCACCCCCACTCCTCTCTCTTGTAACAATTATGTTAGTGATATCTTCCCCAGTTCTGCTTTCACGTTTATATACCCTTTTGTAATGATTTTATCTCTCCTTTTTGTCACTTCAGTCGGTAAGTGTCCATTATAGTACAATCGGATCTTACCTGACATGCTTCTCTCTTCCTCTCTCGGATTCTCCCTTCCCTTTCCCTTCCTCTTTCATCCCTTTCTCTAATTTATCGATTGATTCTTGATTTTTGTTTCTTTCTCGGGGGTCTTGCCTGCTTGTAATCTGAAAGACTTTCCTTTCTCTCCATTGCTGTAATATAAACTGGGCACAGTTGAGTGTAATAGATATGTATTCAAAATCAAGATAATAATTTCAAGGACGAAATGGAAGACCATGTTATGTTCAGAGATTGATATCAGCTTAAGATATGAACGTATTGAGAATCAATATCCGGAATGATTTTTCTTCTCTCTTTTCCTCCATATCCATCTCCTCTTTTTTCTTCTCTAGTTATATTCTCTTTCCCTCTTTCCTTTTCTCTCTATCTCGCTGTCTCTCTTCTCTTCTCTCTCTCACTCTCTCTCTCTCTCTCCCATCCTCTCTTCTCTCTCACTCTCTTTCTCTTTCTCTCTTTCTCTATTTCTCTCTCTCTGTCTCTCTATATATCTCTCTCTCTATCTCTCTTTCTCTTTCTCTCTTCTCTCTCTCTCCCTTTCTCCCTCTCTTTCTCTCTTTTTCTCTATCTGTCTCGCTATATCCCTCTCTATCTCTCATTCATTACATGTCTAGACTGTCCACCTTTTTCTTCCTTCTTCTTTGAAATGAAAGTATTAGCACTATACATTTTGTTTATAAATTTGTCAGAAAAAAACCCCACCTAATCTTTTTAACCGAAACCATGTTTAACGGGACTATTAATGTCGAGCTTTAGTGATTGAGAATCACGAAATACTGTAAATATGGTGATTGCTTTATCAGTTTATTCATGCAGAAAACGCGGTGCCTTAATACATCATGAACGTGAGCGATTTTTTTTAAAACTCCAAACAGCTCTGTTAATGTTTTCATGAGGAGAAAGTATGTCAAATATACTGTAACGTTATCATTCGGAAAGAAAAAAAACCCGTTGAATGAATGAATACCTCGACTAAGTCATGTCAACAGTTACCGGCATTTGCCCTCTTGAGATAATCGACTTTTTGTATTAACCTCGAATCTGTATTGCGGAGTCAAGCAGTGTCGCTTTCACGATGAGCGTTCCTGATGTACCGGGGAGATGGCAGCGATGGGTGGGAGCACTCCCCCGGGATGCGATCCTTGGCCAATGATGAGGCAAGGGGGTGATGGAGATGGAGAGGGCTCGGTAGAACGGGGAAGACATAACGATGCGTTCATGAGGAATGACGGCAAGGGGAAGAGATTCAGGCTTAACCGCGAAGCGAGAGAAAGGGGGAAGGGAGAGACGGGTGATTGGAGTTTTTTAATAGATAGATAGATAGATGGATGGATAGATAGATATATAGAAAGATAGATAGATAATTATACGGATGGACGGATGGATAGATAGATAGATAGATAGATGTATAGTCAGACAGGGAGGGAGCGAGATAGCGAGGAGGAGGGAGCGAGGGGGAGGTAGGGGCGAGGGAGGGGCGGGAGAGAGGCGAGGGAGGGAATGAGGGAGGGAGAGAGAGAGAGGGGGAGAGAGAGAAAAAAGAGAGAGAGAGAGAGAGAGAGAGAAAAAGAGAGAGATAGAAAGAGAATTTAATTAGGGAAGAGGGGCTTTAACTTTGATAGATTTGTGTAGAGAAAGAAGAGGGGCTGAGAGAATAGGAATTCTTATCGAGAAAGAGAGCATAATGATACAGAAAGATGTAAGATAGTTAGAACTAGAAGCAGTCAAAATCTAAGTACTGAACTTGAAAAGGTGGAACGAGATAATGAAGGGAAGGGGAATTCAACATAAAAGAAGATGGTAACATTAAAACTAAATGAGAAAAGAAGGAAGAAAAAAAGGATTATTTTTGTCACAAGGTGTATAGAAAAATTGGTAGAATAAAATATGCGAAGAAAATATGGAATAGGAAAAATTGCTTTGTAAATTGGAATTTAGATTGAAGAGTAGTAGCTAAGGTCACATCAGACAAGATACCTGATATGCGTAGTGGTATAACACATGAAAGGTATTTGGATTTAAATTAATACGGCAAACAGCACAAAATGTGCCATAAAATTGGCAAGAAAAACCTTAACTTGTCAAACGAGGCAAGTTTATACGTCATCCACTTTGCAAACTGGTCATTGCAAATTTAGATGGAACCATTTTATTGCCAGATTACTGGGTCCAGTGATTTCCGTATTACCCCAGTTACATTCAAAATTGGCTTTTGTAACATCGGTTTCTATCAACATTTGCACAAGAGGTGAAAAACAGAGATTTCAAACGTGAATAGAGGTTCTTTCATCAGCGCACGGAAGCCTGGAAAAGGACCCCGTATCTGTTACCTTTCATGTAGGTGGCTGTTTAATAAGAGGGTGAAGTATGGCTTACACTGATTTGGGAATATTGATGGAAGTCAGATTGATGGTTTGAGAAGGAGTGAAACTTCTTCTGAAAATGGGGCGAGAGAGGGGGGGGGGGAGAGAGGAGGAGGAAGAGAGGGAGAGAGCGAGTGGGAGAAAGAGAGGGGAGAAAAGGGGTTAGGGAAGGTGTGAGAGACAAAGAATGGAAGGACATGAAATGGATGAAGTTAGGGGAAGATTGAAGGAGGGAGAGAGAGAGGGGGGATAATATTTTTTCCTTCTCATATATTATTTGTCCAGAGCGAAATCTTTAAGGTACATGGCTAAAGGGAAAGTGGAGAAATAAAAAAGGTGATTTACTCATAAGTACCCAAAGTGGATTTAGCTCCTTTTGGAATGAAACATGATATTGTACCTAAAATTTTTCATACTTCCTTGTGACGTTTTAGAATGTGATATAGTGCATTTTGTCCCCATGTAGGAAATCATTATTTTAAGACAAAAAACTCAATTTTGATAAAATATGGATTTAGCTCCTTTTGGAATCAAGCTCTCTCTATAAGGGAAAAGAGAAAGAGGGGGACACAGACAAAGAAAGTGAGAGAGAGAGAGAGAGAGAGAGAGAGGGAGAGAGAGAGAAAGGGAGGAGAGAGAGAGAGAGAGAAGGGGTAATATAAATATATATATATAGAAGGGAAGAGAAAGAGGGGGCCACAGACAAAGAGATAGAGAGAGAGGGAGAGAGAGAGGGGTGAGAGAGAGAGGGGGAGAGGGAGAGTGGGAGCAGAAAGATGTAGATGTATCAAGCGCTATATAAAAGCGAAGTATTATTATTATTATGTAGAGAACAAGTATTGCTTTGTTAAAATTGGAAGATGATATTTTTTATTTATCAATCTGAGAATTTTAAATTTAATTTCATATCGATTCGTCGTCATTTTGGCTCAAAGGGACGTTGCATCCTGCCATGACCCCGAGGCGCGCGGCGGTGGGCGGCGCGCCGTCCCCGAGAGCTATATAGTATAGAAACAGCTAGGCCTTGAATATTAAAGCAGTCAATGTATCTTTTATGTACCGAATTCAAAAAAGAATCTACCAAGAATTCTTACCTTATCCTTTTCTTGAGGAAAGATTGGTTAAAACATCACAGAAAATCTGAGACACTGTCTGTTAATTTTCGCTGGAAAGATGACTGAATGCTACGATCATTTGGGAATCACACACACACACTGCACTGTATAGTATCCGCGCTCGCACAAAGAAACTTTTTACACGTAAACCAACGGGGATTTGAGCAGAATTTTACTATTTTCCCGTTACCAGGGGCAACGGGAGTCTCACTCATGAAATATTGACCGTTACTGGCATTGTTCATTCATTTACGGGCATGGCTAAAATCACGACTCCAATTTCGACCAATCAGATGGCTAGATTTCTAAAGAGAGGTATATAATTAATATTAATACAAAGGATCAGAGTATGTTCAACAAAATTGTAATACATTACTAACACTAATACATATTTTTATGAGTACTATCAACAATCTTTAAGTCAATAATAATTACATACCACTTCTATTCGATAATTTTTTTTGAAGGGAACTTAAATAGTGCCAGAATTTCAAGAATATATTGTTATATAGGTATCTACCCTAGTACCCTCCATAGAAACTAAACATTATGCGATACAGAAAATGAGATAAAAAAGGTGACGTTCCGGAACAGACAGACAGGATAGAAGAAAGGAATGACATGTTGAATGTTGAGATCACTTATAACCATGATAACATATTGAAAATCATGACACGTCTTAACCGCATTGCTAAAGGGGAATTCCCTGTTAAAATCATGATTCAATTTTATATTAAAAATGCCATAAATTTCGTTGTACTAATTTACCCAACGCATAAATCTAAGTAGACTTTATGGAAATATTTAATTCCCATTTACATTCTTTGTATGGACTGATAAACCCAGTCACACCGGCAGGATGACAACAGACTAACAACATATCGACACCAGACCAACATCAGACTGACACCAGGTCTACCGCAGACCGACACCAGACCGATACCAGATCAGCAACATACGAACAATAGACCGACCCCAGACCAACATCAGAGTGACACCAGACCGACTAAAGACCAACAACAGATTGACACCAGCCCAACAATAGACCATCACTAGACCGACACCAGACTAACAACATGCCTACACCAGATCGACACCAGACCGACACCAGATCAACAACATACGAACAATAGACCATCACTAGACCGACACCAGACTAACAACATACCTACACCAGATCGACACCAGACCGACACCAGATCAACAACATACGAAGAATAGACCGACACCGGACCGACAACAGAGTGACACCAGACCGACTAAAGACCAACAACAGATCGACACCAGCCCAACAATAGACCATCACTAGACCGACACCAGACTAACAACATACCTTCACCAGATCGACACCAGACCGACACCAGATCAACAACATACGAACAATATACCATCACTAGACCGACACCAGACTAACAACATACCTACACCAGATCGACACCAGACCGACACCAGATCAACAACATACGAACAATATACCATTACTAGACCGACACCAGACTAACAACATACCTACACCAGATCGACACCAGACCGACACCAGATCAACAACATACGAACAATAGACCGACACCGGACCGACAACAGAGTGACACCAGGCCGACTAAAGACCAACAACAGACCGACACCAGACAAACAATAGACCATCACTAGACCGACACCAGACTAACAACATACCTACACCAGATCGACACCAGACCTACAACAAAGTAATTTCAATTGGCCTTACATCGAATGGCCAAGAATCATTCGGTTTTCAGTCGATTTGGCGGTATGACTGAGGTACGTACGATGTGAGTAGATATGGTGATCAAGATTTTATCTAGCCGTCACGTCAATATAAATTATGTGCTTATTACCACTCTCAAGAACCGACTAATCTTGTGGTCACCAAGGGGAAACATAAAAAACGTGTACACACATTTCCTACAGTGTACAAAAAAGTGATTTAGAATCAACAAGAACCGTTTTAGAATCAACATGATAATGAAAACAAAGTGAGCGATATATTTGTCATACAGGAACCATGCCGTTGGCGCCTCACATATTTAATAATCTTGTACGAGGAAACTTTGTCTGGAAGGAAACGTGTCATGACTATTACATTAATATAGAAAAGTTATGAATAGCTGGGAGGTCTTACTCTTACATGCTGCCAATCTTTTTCGCTTTCTTTCACATTCATTTTGAGACCACTATTTCCACCCTTCAAAACACATTAATTTGCTATTAAGTATGAACACGCCGTTATTGTGGTGCTTTTGAAGTGGTACCGATATTTATACTCGGGTAATATGATTAAAAAAGGTTTGGACGTCCTGCCAGCCTTTTAATGAGGTATATAAGTCGGTCGTTCACCTTTTCTTGATTGCTTCCTTAAAAGTGAAAGCATAACATATTTAATATACGGAAAATGCTTCGGTGACAATATTGCTCCGCGCTGAAATTCTAACATCAGTTGAGCTTCCTCATTTAAAAATTTGTATCACACACTTTACCTAAGCCTATAAGGAATATATTTATCAAGAATAAAAGAAGAGAAATGCTCTTCTTTGTATCTAATATGTCGTAATGGCTTTTAAATCTTTTGACAATGATTTGGGATCCCCAGACAAAGAAAAATTTACTTACAGTTGAGTAATCAAATGAAAATTGTTTTACTTTGTAATATTCTTTCAGAAAAAGACCTTGCGCACGAAAGGAACTGTTTTCGATTGTTCGGGTTTTAAAAAAGAAGAAGATGGCCATGCACAACTTCATCTAGTAGAGAGAGGAAATGGAGAGTGTATGAGAGATAGAGAAAACGATGATTGAGTTTGAGAGAGAGAGAGAGAGAGAGAGAGAGGGATGGGTAGGAGACGGCCTGAAAATGACACATGTATATTTGAAAGAGTAACACGCCCTCGATATGCATGATAAGATGGCAGTGACGTCATGAATCGCCTGCCTGTCAAATGTCACGAGCTTGTGTTCCTGGGCCTGCGATAAACTACCCGAGGATTTAAAAGATGACTGATTAGAAATGATCGGATTTCCTCCAAACTCATCGTACTGATTGATCAGTAATGTCGAGCTTTTCACATTAACTTGTTCTTGACATTTTAAAAGAGATTATCGCTATCATGCAAATCTTTCATCGTTGGAGGCGGACCTCATGTATCTTGCAATCGTCATTCATCATCGCTTCTAGCGGAATGTTTGCATTTTTTATGATACTAGCTGTGCCATCGCTTAAGAGCCATTTCATCCGTTATTATTAACATCAATCCCAGTCCGTCCTTCTTTTTATTATTTTTATATGAAAACATTACCTTTTTTTAATATTACCATTTTTCTTCTTGACTCCACTTGTTTATGAACTATAAAGAGAACAGAAAGAACAGAAATAGAAAAGGTCGGAAATGGAGTTAAAATAATGAGTAACGGGTAGTGCTACAAGAGGTAACAAACCATAAAATCCGGTGATGATGATGCTGGTTATGATGATGATGGTGATGATATGGTAATGATGATAATGATGATGATGATGATGATGATGATGATGATGATGATGATGATGGTGGTGGTGGTGGTGGTGGTAGTGATGACGAAGAATATCATAATGATTAAGATGATGATGCTAATGTAATGATACTGATAAAAATGTTGATGATGAAGATGATGATGATGATGATAATTATTTTGCTGATACTGATGATGATGGTGGGAATGATGATAATTATTATGCTGATACTGATGATGATGGTGGGGATGATGATAATTATTATGCTTATAATGATGCTGTTAAAATAGCGGAGGAAATGACGATGAAAATGAAATATCATAATGATAATATGAAGCACCATAGTACTAGTTAAGGAAGATCTGGTCTAATTAACATCAACGGAACGAAATTAACATGACTATATTAAGAACAGAACCAATAAACATACATTAAGCCGGTGTAATGGTCTCTTATTGGTGCCTCAATTACCTTCGTTTATGTATGACTCACTGAAGGTTTACAATGACACACATTAGTGAATACTCATAATTTCTGGGGTCTTTGCAATTTCGCTTGTCAAATTGAATTCATACGCAATCGGGATCCTATATGATCTTTGACGATTGACCCACTTCCGCATGGCTGAGATGCGGTTGGAGCGGGAGGGGGGTGGTCGCTGGCTAACCTTCTCTTGCCTCACTAGATAATCATTAAAGGTAAATTCTCCTAAAAGATCAAACCGAGATATTGTTATTGCTCAGAATATATCATCCTACCCCGAATGCGCATTCTTTGTTTTTTCGATTTCTGTTACGTTATTAGTTGTTTGTAATTGATGCTGTGTTGTTGTTGTTATTGGTGGTCTTGGTGTTGTTGTGGTTGGTGGTAGTGATGGTGATAATGATGTTGCCGTTGGTGCAGCTGCTATTGTGTTATTGTTTTTGTGTTGTTTTTGGTGATGGTGGTGTTGTTTATGGTGTTGTGGTTGCTGTAGTTAGTGGTGGTGGTGGTGGTGTTGATGGTGGCATTGATGATGGTGTTGATGGTGGTGGTGATGGTATTGATGGTGGTGTTGATGGTGGTGGTGATGGTATTGATGGTGGTGTTGATGGTGGTGGTGATGGTATTGATGGTGGTGTTGATGGTGGTGGTGATGGTATTGATGGTGGTGTTGATGGTGGTGGTGATGGTATTGATGGTGGTGTTGATGGTGGTGGTGATGGTATTGATGGTGGTGTTGGTAGTGATGCAATTGGTGTTGGTAGTGGTTGTGTTGGCTTTTGTCTCCCAAGTAGCTTAAGCCATGGAAACATGTTTGAGAGGGTCGAGGGTCTTAAAATAAGAGTCAAGGATAAGGTTAAGGGTTAGAGTTTGTCCTTTTCGCCCCCTCGGGGTTGGTTTAGGCAGTGCTTTCGGATGAAGATATGAACATATTAGTCGGTATTTGCCAGAATTAGTTTTGATAAATGCCCCTTTCTTTCTCTCTAATTCTATCTCCCCCTTCCCCCTCTATTTTCTTTCCGCTCATTTCCTCTTTCTTATCACCCTGTAACATTCGTAAATATGTAAAAAAAAATTCAACATATTAAAAAAAACTGATACAAAATCGGCCTAACGTCTTTTTGTGAAAGTTTCATTAAAAATGGGGGATGATTAAAAGGATAACATGCCGTCCGTGTGTGCACTCGCAAATTTGGGAACAAGACAATCGATCTTCGTACACACTCAGGGCGATTTTGTGCTGGAAATTTGTCAGGTATTTTATCAAAATTTTGAGCATTCAAAACACAAATTCTGAGAAAGGAATTAACAAAAAGAAATAATAAATTGAAATAAATAATTAAAAAAAATATGCTGAACAGTGCCTTTAAGATTGTATATTAGTTTCTCTCTGAATCATGTCGAAACATGCAACAGCTGGTTTGTTCTCGTTATTGCGTAGCTTGAAACTATTACTCCATTCCAATAAAAAGGGGGAAAATGAAAACAGGGCCGAGAGAGTCATGATTTCGTATTTATTGGATTTCTTTGCCCATCCAATAAAAAAATGTTTTACCTTTTCCCCTTCGTGATTAATTTGTCATTTAATGAAAAATTGCTCCTGCCGTTGAATGAGGGGCATATCAGAAATAGGGAGCGTGTATTTCATTACTACTGAAGGTTGAGGAATATTGCGTTCTTCCCCCAGCCCGGTCATGGCAAGTGGCGTATCCAGACATTGATTTTTGTTTAAAAGGGGCGGAAGCCTTCCGGGAGGAGGTAAGGGGAGGGGGAAGGGATAGAATGTATTTTAGTAGCCCCATGACGTACATGCAGACTTGTAAAGTTTCATTTATTAATCTATACATCATTTTCTTTTATTTATGGGGGCTTCAAAAATGGGGGTATACGCCCCCACCCTACCCTGGATACGCCTCTAACATCCGACGGAAAAAAGGAAGAAAATAAATGCGGCAAAGGATATTGCGTTTGTTATTAAATCTTGTACCCTACAAATTGTTTTGAAATTAATCTTTGATTGACTTCGCGAAGATTTCACAAGATGTCTTGGGAATGTTGAATGCCACAGATCTTTTGTAAACAGTTTTTTGGAATCTCATTGTGTATATAACAGAGGCTTGATTTTAGGATGATTGTATTATTGAATCTCTGATAGACACTCCCGTGCCCATGCTACAATGCATGATGAACATGAACGAGAAAATGATTGAAGAGAAGATAAAGTAGTAGCGAAAATATTATTTTTATGAGGAAAAATTAACAACAAAACTGAGCAGTACATGGGAGCAGAGTTTAAAATGACAAAAATATAAAAATTGTCCTGTGAGGATAATTTCCAAATGATAAGATAGGAGAGGAGTTAGGATGGGTTAAAGTATTAATTTCTTTGAGGTGTATATTGGCAGTGCAATTGTAATAATCATTATAATGATAATGGCGTGTGATATTTTGGTCACTGAACTTTTTCAAAGGTGTGTTTATGCTTATCATAGACTAAACAACAACCCCATTCCAAGTGTGTTCAGCTAGACCGATTCCAGACCGTCAGCAGATCGAACAAAAATGTAATTGCCTTAAATGGTCAAGAGTCGGGCGGTATGGAGTCGATGCGGAGTCGGTGTGGTGGTGTGACTGGGGCAACAACGAAAAGAACAGATGCTAAACGACCAACTATCAAACACGTGTTTTTCTATATTGTTTTACGTCATCAAAGACCTTATACCGTCACAGTGGTATTGATTGTTACATAACAATACACATTGTGCATATTTACATCGATTTGGAAAGCTTTAGACTTCTTTCCTCTTCCCTTTTCCCTCTTCAAAGCGCTGGCAAAATTCACCACCACATTAATTTTGTTTGACACGACATTTAACTAATCTGTCCTTAAAGTGACTCGGTAACATTGTTGAAGGTTGATGAAAAACTGCGTAAATTGTGTATGAAATGTTACTTATTACATTCCTTCTACTGTACTTACCCTCTAACATGCAAAAAATCCTGAAAAAATTATCAAACTACAAAGATATTCATGGTTTTCTTTGGAGGCGTCACTGTGCGACACCCTCTAATAGTAAATTCTCCCAACCATTTTTGAATTTTCCCAACCGTTATTCCATGAAAATAAGACATAAGACATGCTTTTAAATATCTTTCAACACTTAAATGTCTGTAATGATATATAGAGCCAATTCATTGCTTTGTGACGATTTACATTAACCTAAAATGTAATTAAATTCTAATAATATAGTTGGGAGAATCAAGGAATCGATCAGATCAGGTTTCCCAATTTTTTATCATTAATAATGGTCGGTTCTCACTCAAATTTTCAGATTATCTTTAATTGTAGATCTAGCATTGAAGTCACTTCCTTAGCACCATATTCTCTCATCTGAACAATGTTACTAAGTTCCTTTAAAAAGGAGGTTTAGTTCTTGTAAAATTGAAATATAAATTATGATTTTTCTAATTCTTTGTATGACTTTGGGGGAGAATATGATTTCAATTTTCTGTGATGAGAATTTCGCCCAAAGTGCTTTCATATTTCAATTATAATTAGAAAAAACTATATATGTTTGGACTAAATTCTTATATGTGCTCGTGGAGTCCCATTTACCAATTTCTATGTCCATTCCTTCCAATTTTTGTCAATTTCAGCAAGATTCTGTCAATTTGTTGTAATTGTAATGATTCCAAAACCTCGTAAAATCACCATATTATCTCATCAACTAACTATCCAGAATAACATATTTTTATTCTCAATGCGATATGGTACGGCCTATACTCAATTGTATCTTTAAATATCGATTGTAAATACATGACGTAAACAATATCAATGCGCTTAATTAAAATCCCTTGATTAACATTATAATGACATGTGTTAATGTGTTATAGACTAAAACTGCTCGGCGTCCCTCTGCAAACGCATTTAACAATACGAAATGTCAAACGATAATTTTAGTGGCAAACTGCTCTGTTCTAATTGGCATGTCCAGAACTCAATTAATTTTATTCATATGTTTCGCCTTTGATTGAAGAGTGTATTTAAACGATATGAAAATGTCACATCCTAATTTTAGGTGGCATAATGTTCTGCTCTATAATTGGCATGTTGAGAGCTAAACTTTCATTTACTCTCAGAAGCCGTGACAAATTGCTAAATTGCCATGTCACGATAATAGTCTACAGTTGTATTTGTCCTCGTGAACTACTTGAAATACACTGAGAACGACTTTGGAAATTATCTCTTCCAAGGTGTGCATTAATGAAGATGTTTCAATCAGTTTTTTTATTAAACATTTCGAAGGGTTTTAGTATGGTAAGCAAAATGAAAATTTGAATAATTCTCTAAATGAACAAATCATAAAAGCCGAAAAATATGTTATGGTATTCTGCAAAATATCTTATGAGAGGCAAGTATACTCTCTTTCTATAAAGGAAATTTGTTCTTGCAAATGTCAAAAAAAAAACATTGCTAAGTGATCACAAATATTAATGGATCGTGAAGAATTTCTTTATTATTTACAAAACAATAGAAATAGCTGCTATAATACAAAGTAAATGTATTTGTCCTATTTGCGAATTTATAATGTCCATGCCCTCCCAAAGATGTTGTATATAATAGGTTCTGCCCTCTTCTTCAACACCTCTATTTTGCTTTCCTTTCTCGTTCCAACTTTGAAAGCAACGGATGAAAAACAGCTTATCTTAATAAATGTTAATTTTATATTATTCATACCCACATGAAGGTTAAAGAAAAACAATCCATTTCTATTATTCGGAGAAGCTGAAAACATCAAGGGTATGAACTTTTCATGAATGTCAACAGAACTTTTCCACTTTCTATCATATTTTTCCTCTCGCTTCCTCTCTGTATATTTGCTATCTCTCTCTCTCTCTCTCTCCTTCTCTTGACTATAAGTCTGCCTGTTATTTTTCTCTTGATAATTCTACCATTCCCACTTTCACTGTCTTCCTTTGTTTAAATCTATTTTCCTAGCTTTATTTTTTGAAAGCTCAGTGTATATTTTCCTCTTCCCGCCATACCGCCCACTTCCCCTCTGCCCCGCCCTCTTCAAATCCCTCTTATCCCTCTCCCTCTCTCTCCCTCCCCTTTTTCCTTCTCTCTAGATTTCTCTCCACCTTTTCTTCTTCCTCCCTCCCTCACTCTTACACACCCTCTCTCTCTCTTTCCATCTCGCCTTTTCCTTTGACTATTAACATCATGCTCTCTCTCTCTCTCTCTCTCACACTATTTCCTTCTCCATTAATTTTTCCTTTTCTCTCTTGTCTTCAGTTCTCACCTATTATACTTTCCCAGCACGAAAGGTGAGCACACTTTACCTCGAACATTTGCTGAACATTGACGCATCGGAAAAGGGCAGTACTTAGCTGGCTGCAAACATATTCCTATAGAAGAGCTGGAATGGAAGATCGATATATTTAATTGGAAGGGGAATAAGCTCACATAATCCCTTGTTTCGGAAGGAGCTTGCGGAGAATGTTTGAACTTCTTTTTTAATTCATTGGGTCTCGAGGATCATTAATCGAATTTCTGTATGTGGCGGCCTATTAGGTGTTATGTTGAACTCCTATAGTACAAACCGGTCTATTTATGGGCAGTGGCGTAGCGTATATCCTGCCTTTAAGAGGGATTCGTGTCGTGGGGGCGGCAAGCGAATATTTACATCCTAGGATGGAAAGTGAAAATTAAAATGCAAGTTACGCGTGAAGTCAGTCTGAGCATAGAGCAATCGCGTTAATCGTATCAAATAGACTTTTATTGCCTAACTCGAAAGCCTAATCTTAATCCTAATGCTAACCTTAACCCTAAATCCTAAACCCCAAATGTTACCCGAAATTAACCCTAATCCCTAATCCCATTTGTTATACTAACATTATAGGTTACTGATCAAAATTGAGTCAATATTAAGAGCACGTATAATTATGAGGTGGCCGTATATTCGTTGCATAGGGTTAAAGGCAATGTTTAACAATGCCAAATCTGAGATGCATGGCCCTACGTGTTATCAGCGTCTGTGATAAGGTGTAATATTGAAGCCCTAAAAGAATTGTGTTTCAAAATGATCATGAAGTGCCTCAAAAAAGTAAAAAAAATTTGAGTGACCGGTTTTACCATACTCATTTTCCCCAATCGACTGTAGTATTATAAAAACCGTTGGGAAAACGGTTTTTGAAATGTCGAATTCCAGTCATAAATATCTTGATAATCAGACGGGCGATCGGCTTGTAAACGTCATGAGATTCCTGACTGACCTAAATGTTTATAATTATGATTGCAGCATGAGTTAAATCCAGGATTTTTTTAAGAATCTGAGCAAAGATACCCAATCCCTTTAATCCATCGA
>CP137685.1:25698885-25703885 GCA_037976565.1 Mesocentrotus franciscanus
TGCTTCTTAGACAATGAGGACATTTTATAGCAGGTCTGTTGAGACATTGTGGATATTTTCAGTGGCGGATGTACGAGGGGGGTGTTACACCCACAAATGTAATAACGCCCACAAATGTAACAACGCCCACAAATGTAATAACACTTTACCCACAAATGTAATAACACCCACAAATGTAATAACACTTTACCCACAAATGTAATAATTTCACCCACAAATGTAATAACCACTTTACCCACAAATGTAATAATTTTGGTAAGTGGTTGTTACACCCACAAATGTAATAACGCCCACAAATGTAACAACGCCCACAAATGTAATAACACTTTACCCACAAATGTAATAACACCCACAAATGTAATAACACTTTACCCACAAATGTAATAATTTCACCCACAAATGTAATAACCACTTTACCCACAAATGTAATAATTTTGAATCACCCACAAATGTAATAATGACTTTACCCACAAATGTAATAAATTTGAAGGGATATTTTGTCGAATTTGTTCAAAACTAAAACCCTGTAATAAAGCATGGGTATAGCGCGCAGTCTTTACTCCAGACCCGGTTATTTCAAAATTTAAAAATCTTCAAAACTAAGACCCCATAATCATTTTCCTGTGGAATAACATAACAATCGAGCGTAGTCTTTCCTCCAGACCCGGACATTTCAAAAAAAAAACAAAAAAAACAAAACAAAAATTCAAATCTAAGACCCAACAATCCTCCAAATTAAGACCCGGTAATAAAGTATGGGATTAGAGCGTAGTCTTTACTTCAGACTCGGTTAAAAAAATCTTCAAACTAAGACCTCCCCATCCTTTTCCTGTGGAATAACATGGGTATAGAGCGTAGTCTTTCCTCCAGACCCGGTTATTTCAAAAGAAAAAGAAATTTAAACAAATCTTCGAAACTAAGTCCCACCATTTTATTCCTCTTTTTTTTCATTTAAAAATAAATTACATTATAACATATGTGGATACAACACGTCACAAATAAATGATTGGTCGGCGGTCACACGAACTGACAAATCAGTCAAAATGGTCCATATATATAACACACAGAGGAGGGACCGATTCGATGGTTCGTTGACCGTCGACGATTTGTTAATATGTAAAATTCTAACGCCCACAAATATCCTGGAATTCAATGTTCGTAGAAAAAAAGTAATCGAATAAGTGACCTTAAATGTATTTAAATATTGTATATATTATATCATTTTTTTTAAATGACCGGGTCTGGAAGAACAACTATGCTCTAAACCCATGCTTTATTACAGGATCTTAGTTTGGAAGATGGTGGGTCTTAATTTTAAAGTTTTTGTTTTTGTTTTGTTTTGTTTTTGAAATAACCGAGTCTAGAGGAAAGACTACGTTCAATACTCATGTTATTCCACATGAATAAGATGATGGGGTCTTAGTTTTGAAGATTTAAAAAAAATTAAACGGGTCTGGAGTAAAGACTACGCTCTAAACCCATGCTTTATTACTGGGTCTTAATTTGGAAGATGGAGGGGTCTTAGTTTAAAAGGTTTTTGTTTTGTTTTGTTTTATTTTTGAAATAACCGGGTGATGAGTAAAGACAACGCTCTAAACCCATGCTTTATTACCGGGTCTTAGTTTGGAGGATTGTTGGGTCTTAGATTTGAATTTTTGTTTTGTTTTTTATTGTTTTTATTTTTGAAATGACCGGGTCTGGAGGAAAGACTACGTTCAATACTCATGTTATTCCACATGACTAAGATGATGGGGTCTTAGTTTTGAAGATTAAAAAAAAATTAAACGGGTCTGGAGTAAAGACTACGCTCTAAACCCATGCTTTATTACCGGGTCTTAATTTGGAAGATGGAGGGTCTTAGTTTAAAAGGTTTTTGTTTTGTTTTGTTTTATTTTTGAAATAACCGGGTGTGGAGTAAAGACAACGCTCTAAACCCATGCTTTATTACAGGGTCTTAGTTTGGAGGATTGTTGGGTCTTAGATTTGATTTTTTGGTTTTGTTTGTTATTGTTTTTATTTTTGAAATGACCGGGTCTGGAGGAAAGACTACGCTCGATTGTCATGTTATTCCACAGGAAAAGGATTATGGGGTCTTAGTTTTGAAGATTTTTTAAATTTTGAAATAACCGGGTCTGGAGTAAAGACTGCGCGCTATACCCATGCTTTATTACAGGGTTTTAGTTTTGAACAAATTCGACAAAATATCCCTTCAAATTTATTACATTTGTGGGTAAAGTCATTATTACATTTGTGGGTGATTCAAAATTATTACATTTGTGGGTGAAATTTTTACATTTGTGGGTAAAGTGTTATTACATTTGTGGGTGTTATTACATTTGTGGGTAAAGTGTTATTACATTTGTGAGCGTTGTTACATTTGTGGGCGTTATTACATTTGTGGGTGTAACAGGGGGGGGGGTTGCAAGGAACCACGTGCTCCCCTGTGCAACACAATGTGGCATATACACATCGAATAAAAAAGAAATGATTTGCCCAACCTCCCCCCCCACCGCCGGTTCGAGCACCCACTCCCACTGCAGTTAAACCTTCCCAAAAGCCAAAAGACACTTGAGAACATGATGACTTTTTGAAAATGTTACTTTACAACCATCCCTTGAGATACAGCATTAAGTAATGGAAGGTAAAGGATTGAACGACATATAGGTATGCACAGATTTATAAATCTGCACCTGTCAAAGCATTTAAAGATTTATCGACGCATCAGTCACATTCCATTTCAATTGCAATCTCTAAAACTCTTAGCTCCGCCCTTTTAAGTATTAAAGGAAACAGATGTAGGGATACTGTCTCGTCTTACGATGTGTTAAAGATACAGTTGAGTTATGATCATACAATGACATTGGGAAAGAATTTTTTTCCAATGGGAAGAAGGTTGATTATGTATTTTAAAGTGAATACCATGAGGTTTTAGAATTACCAAAATAAGTGAAAATTTACTCAGTCTTCCTTGAAGTCACACAGAAGTGGGTATTTGGGACTACACACACACAAACGACATGAAAGTTTGGTCTAAACTTGTTAGCCGTTTCTCGTCATATTATGAATATGAGGGCATTTGAAGAGCAACCCTTTTTAGGGGACACCTTCTTTGTGATATTCTTCCAAACTGACATATGAAGAACAAGAAAGCTTACAAATTATATTTCTTATTTACAAGAACTCTATCTTCTTTTTAAAATCAGTGGCAAGAGATTCATTTCGCTACTTCAGCTCAAATTATCCACCTGCCTAATTTCTCATTGATGCACTTCATTCTAAATAGAATGTCTTCTTTCAGTTACTCGAAATACCACACCTTAACTGAGGTAACCTAAACTGAGGAAACATAGACATTGTATAATTATATAGAAATATTCGATATAATCGGGAAAGAATGTTTGCCAGAGGATAAGATCGTCAAGTCAATGGTTTCATATTCTGCATGTTTAGAGTGATTCATAATCTCCCTTCCAGCCCCCAAGTCGCGTGTCTGGATAGAACTGAAACACGAATCCAATATTCCTAGTGCATTTTGATACCGGCATGACGGTCGGTCGGGTGTATTTTGTACCTATTGCTATGCCAGATTGTCGAGAAGCTTTCATTCAACTGATTTTTTTTGAAGAACATGTTGAACATAGAAGGCGCAGGCTCCATGGGATGTCAGTTTAAAGAGAAGGTTGAGTTCTGGCAAGTAAAGAAGAGTAATTTTTAAGCTTTCTCATTCCTTTCATGTCAGTCTTGAAGAATTATATCGTAGAAATGACCCCTGAAAATGATCACTGCTCTTCAAATGCCTGAATATTCCAAATATGACAAGAAAGAATTGAAGTGTTTGGACCAAATAAAATAAAATCATATTGTCTTCCTTTTCTCCCCTTTCTCTTTCTCTCTTTCGCGTTTTTGTGCCCCCCCCCCCTTCTCTCTTTTCCTGTTTTGCGCCCCCTTCAAGTGCCGCCCGGGGAAAGTGCCCCCAATCCACCCTAGCCTATATACGCCACTAGTCACTTATCAAAACTTAAAATGATTATTTAAAAACAAAACCCCAAAGCATATGTTCCATTCTTATATGTTTATTATGAAGATTCATGTCATTTCATTCAGATTTGAAGTTATATTATGTGCGGGTATTTTCAGTAACATCATCAGAATTTGAATGATATTATGTTTCAGCATGCTCCATCTGTGTCTATAAAGCTGATTAGTTGTTTCATCTCAATCTGAAATGAAATTAAAGATTAAAGTGGTAAATGTGGTTAACGCGATTAATATGGTGAGACACAAGCGTGATGAAGGGCATATAACCTTTTCTCCCAGATCTCTCCCAGAAACTGGTATATATTATACAAGCAGACGATTTTACTTGTCACCATATCAGAATCAAATTGGGATCTTGTTGCTGCAGAACGCATATTTTCTCTCAGACAAGAAGAACAATTTTCAACAGGTAAACTAAGCTATCCTTTACTGAAATTCCCCTTTCTTCATTAATAATCTAACTATCAAATCTTCTCACAGCTACTTTGTTCCACTGGTTCCTCTCTCATCTCTTCCCTCCTACTTTCTCTTGTTATCTACCTTTACTGTCCAATAATCTCAAAAATATTATATTGTAAACGTCAATTTCTTATATATTTCAAAGTTATTCTGCCCAACGTGCATTTGTTTTCTCGTTGTTGTCTACTTCTTTATTATGAGTGTTGTGTTTCAACGCATTGTAAAAAAAATCTTATGATGATAATGTATAGTAAACTTGTCGTTTTTATTATTCTGAGAATATTCTCATGATTTTGTCAGCATTTGCAGAGACGAGAGGATTAATAAAAATATTGGATGCAGATCAGAATGAATTAGAAGATTATTTTGATGTCAGACTCCATGACGGTATGATATTCCACTATACCTGTCAGATTTAGAAATAACAAATTTAATTGTAGCAATCTATGTTGTTGTTGTTAATTTATGAAATAGCAAGTCATTGTTTTCAATATGTTACTTTA
>CP137685.1:25708885-25749448 GCA_037976565.1 Mesocentrotus franciscanus
GCGCTTGCAAGCCACCCAATATCAGTTCTCGGATGAGAATATCATTCTAGATTAAGAGAAGAGGGAAAGGGAAAATGGTGAAGAATAGAAGAAGTAGGAGAGAGAGGGGCAATTGATACTGAGAGGGGGAGCGAAAAGCCTAAAGAGGGAAAGATAGGGAGAGGTGAGAGCGAGGGAAGGAGAGAATGTAATAGAAAGACGAAGAGAAAAATCACAACTGATTTGAAACTACAGTATTAGAAAAAAAATGAGTGAAACGAGAGAGAGAGAGAGAGAGAGAGAGAGAGAGAGAGAAAGAGAGAGAGATGAGAGAGGGTTACGAATTTAAAAAGGTGCGACAATAATAATTTAGATACGAAAATAAACCAGAACATAAATGGTACACACTGGTATAACAAAGTTGATGGTGAAGAACAAAATAAACTCAAAGACCACCACCGATAATACACCAGACGAGAAAAAGACGAGAAGAAGGGAGGACGAGGTATTAGGGATTGATTGAGACCACAGACATGACAACAAGGTTAGAAGAACAAAAGTAGGTCACTATATACAGGTCTAATCTATTTGATTTGTAAAGTGCCTGGCTACTGATATACACGCATTAGAATGATTTTATTCTTAATGTCGAGGGATCTAAGGAATGACGGGGTCTTATATGACGTAAGGTCAGGAAATTACCCTGATGGAACGGGGTGCGATCCAATCATGGGGACCTGAGGGAGAACATTAGGGGTACGTCCCTCGTCTTCAGGGGGAAACACTGACAGGGGCGATTCTTGACCCGTGACTGTTCAACACGTGACGGCGCCATCCAGAGTAGGCATTACATGTTTCTAATCAATCCATTAGCGGATCTAGGGGTGGGGGCATCCCCCTTGACAAAGAAATCGCCTACTTTGGGGGATCTTTAGAAGTAATATAAGAGACCTTTAATAGGGGTTCGTTCGTTCATGTGGTTGCCAATTTCTATAATGATCAGGGTAAAATTGGTATTAAAAGTACATGAGAATGATAAGATCCCCTTTTGAAAAACTTTATTTTTCTGATGATTTCCAAAATCGTGTTCTGAGGGGTGGGGGAATATTCGCTCTCTCCTAATCGAACATTCATGGATCGGTCCCTGTATTTCATTTTTAATTTAGATGATTACTCGGTGGTAGTAAGAATCTGACGAAGATGCAAGGAGGATACTTGGTATAATCGGAATCTTCAATAGGATGTGGCACTGACGCCCTGTAGCGTCACCATAGCAACAGCATTGTATAAGTTGAAACTTAGTCTAGTGGCATGTGCGTTTATCGTATGTGCTATAGGTTCTATACTAAAGGATTTCTGTTTTCGTTTATTAATTAATTCGAATGTTATAATTGTATTTCAATTTAGAAGAATGATGTTTAGATTTATAGGCCTCTGGAAGTGGAAAAAAAGGTCGAGATCTTTATCAATGTTACGTTATTTTCTAATATTTACATTTGGAAATATCCATTAGAATACATGTACGCACTTGACCACAAGAAATATACAATCTTATTTAAATTTACTCCCATTTAATTATATGGCTGAGTAATCATACAGGTACGTGTTTATTGCTCAATGATTCATTATTTTGATTTTAGAGGAAAAAGTGTATAGCTATCTTCATTTCAAATTCGATAAAGTGGAGTGGAAGAGTGGGCCTTATATACAATATCTTCAGTTTTGTAATCCTAACCATATCGATTCATGGTTATATAGGTTCATAGAACAAAATCTATTTTGGATAGAAAGGATATTTTTTTAAAGCGAGTTGTTATCATCATGGTTCTCTTAACATTTCTCTATCTCCGTACGTGATAAAATGCTTCCTCTGACGAGAATATATTATAAAAGATGAATTTTAACATAATTCATTCAAAAGCAAAGTGTGACAAAACTTGGATTGTTATACTTTCGCACTCCCATTGTTTCGTTCTTCCCACATCAACTATTTATGTCAATACAGCATCTTCGAAAATGAGTGTTACGTACACGCACTAACATCCACGTTCCTTAGTTTTAGCACCATAACCCCAAAATACACGGCTAAAACAAACACGTATACTCCCAGCTATAGAAGTAGTAGGGTTTAGTTTTATTTCTGAATGCTTATTTTATTCAAATTGTGTTTCACTTATCGCCGGATACTGTCCCGAGGCTGATGAAAATTTTATGAGCCTTTTAAATTATTCGATATACTTGACAAAATTATGTATACTCTGTGGAAGAATTGTTGTTGAGTGAACTTGACTTCTGAAGTAGTTTGACAATACTGAAGTACACGTGAGTACATGCGGTCAAGGAAAACAACGCCTCGAGGCGAAAAGTCCGAAGGCTATTAGATCTGGTCAGCGATTAATTAGTTATTAAGTATACGAGAGTGATATATATAATATTGCTTTTTTATATTTCCTGGGGCTGTAACACAAAGTACGCGTTACATAAATTTGGTTCTGATGACAATGAAAGAATCTCGCAACACTTTCATTCACAGGGCAGATATCATTATGTCTTGATGTGCGTGGGGGGGGGGCTTAATTTCACCGGGGGTGACGTTTTCTACCTGAATATCAACCATTGGGTTTCTAATAATGACTCCTTATTATATCCATAATATAATAGTGTCATATTATACCACCTCAATACCCAAACATGTTTTTTAGCTCGCCCGAGTATCAATAATTTCACAGTTTTCTCGGGGATCCAGCTCTTCCCCCGCCCCCCCCCCCTACCTTCACGATTCGTATGCCTATGCTGTAGACTAGTAAGTACTTCTAGAAGTGAGGTCGATGCCTCGTGAAACGTCCCCAATCAGCAAATTTAGTCCATGGAAATCTGAACTATTCGCCAGAAAGATGATGACGTATAATGATGGCGTCCCTATTATTGATAAACACCGCCTCATCATGATAGACGGATGACAATTATCGTATTAGCACGCATCGTAATGCTGCCAATACAAGCGCGCCTGATTGATGTATCGTCATCACTTTATATCCGATCGATCACCAAGTACACGATCATTGGATGTCGTCTGCGCTCATTCTTGATGTTTTCCGTGCGACCGAGATTTTCTGTTCAATTGGCGTTGATAATGGGGTGAAGTTATTAGGGCCATAGACTGTTGCCCACCCCCCCCCCTTTCCCCTACATCGTTATCACAACATTCGTGATGTATTCTATACATTGTATACAGTGATTTTTGTTTAAATTGTTCCTATTCGTGTTAGTGAGTTCGCTCCCCCTATCAAACTTCAATAGGATCGTCACCCCAATGCTAACGTGCATCATTCTATTGTAGGCCCACCCTAAGAAAGCCGAACCTTATGATTTGCTATCTAACGGCAATAAAACACACTAGAAGCGAATGCTTCCTATAAGAGCTATGATTATTTTTTATGTTACTGACGTTAAAATTTAACTCAAAATCTTTTAATTTTGGGCTTATAAAGCAACATATTCATGATGTTCGAGAAGACCGTTCACGATCATGAAAGTGTAATTAATAGGCTAACCTAGTTTTTTGCATTACCAACATCATAGATCGCTTTTCCTCTTCACTGACTAAACGAATTTTGAATTTTGATCGTTCATGCCAACAAAACTGCCTGGCCTTTAGCGTGTGTGCGTAGAGTTCAATGAACATTATAAATAGCGGGAGATTTTGGTCGGCATGAGAACATAAATGACGGATCATTGCTGAAACTAGGGTGATCATATTCGTTAATTCCCACAGGGTTAAAACAGACCGGTTCCCTCGCATTTTAGCAACACAAAAGTACAGTCCTCTTTCCGGCTAACTGAACTAATTTTCGTTCATGAGGGAACGCGTGGACAATTCTATTTAGAATGATTAGATACATGGGCGCGCGTGTAATTCCATTTAAATGAGTAATAATTATGCTATCGATGTTCATATTGATCTCGCGTATTATGTCTTACTTACACTTAAATGAACACACAAATCATTTTCTCTCTAATATATTCTATTCAAGCCATGTAAAATTGTTAAAGGTATTACAAAGTTTTGGTATGGGGTCATGAATTTGGTTCAAATGAACATATTGGAAGCATATGCGATTTTACAATATTCAATGATCGTTGTCGCGGATGAAATCGAGTCTAAAGTGATGAAATTGTAAATGGTAAACTCTTTATGTTGTATAGCGCCCTCTCAAGACTGATATTACTTTAGCTTTAAAACAATGTTTCTTGACTACAATCGACCGATTTGCTATTCCTGTTTGGAAATTATATATCAGAACTGCATATTCTGAGATTGTCATGGTCACAGCTACCATTGAATGGCTTTAGGCGCTATTTGAATTTATCGGGAGCACCGGTAAATTTTGATTATTCAATTTGCTCGAAAGCAGAAGTGTTTTAGGGGCTAAATTTTTTAGTGCTTATAATACATCCACAGAAGCATCCAAATATATCAAAAATTTACAGAATTACTATCCATCCAATTTCAGAATTTCCCAAAACTTTGCATTACCTTTAAGGTATCACGGATAGAGAGTCACGTGATAATATATACCAGCCATCTCTTGATCACAGCAGACTCCGTTGAATCTCAGAAAGATGTCACAGTTTTTGGTTACAGGGCACATGTTGGGTTTTTCATTTCATGTGATCTATTTGATCTGTGGGAAGCGCACTTGGGCCGTGAGTGTAGTAACCACATGATCTGGTTTGTTCTTTTAGGGAAGGCGATTAGAGACAAATCTGTGCAATAGACCGGTTACATCTTCAAATTTATGGATGTTTCTTTCCTGGGGACCTAGTGACGAGTTATTTTATTAACATGTTATTAATGAATGAACTACAATACATTATTCAATTCAATTCAATTCAAAGTTTATTCAACACTCTTCATAAAAACATTTAAAACATACAAATACAGAATGGAATGATACAAAACAAGATAGTGATAACAAATAACAATGGCGTTATATGAGAGCATTTGGGATAGGCAGAAAGGAGAGATTCCTTATATAAAAGCCTACCCCTAAAAAGAAACAAGATCAAAAGAACAGAACAAAAAAAAAACAATAACAAAAAAAAAAAACATACTAAAACATACTGTCATGTACAATCAGAGTTAAAAAAAGTGTCAAACTTGCCTATGCTATTAATACTGATTATTATACTTATTTAACAGAAATTGTTTATATTTGATTTTAAAAAGATTGAGAGATTTGCATTTTTTAATTTCCTGAGGTATACTATTCCATATTAATGGTCCTTTAAAAAATAGTGAATTTTTCATACATGTCGTTCTTATCTTGGGAAGGTGATAATTTAGGGCATTTCTAGTATTAATATTATGCACATTACAATTCAATTTAAAACATGTTGATAAAAAGTAGGCAAATTTCCATTAAAACATGAAAACATGAAAACTGCAATATAAAAATTATGCATATCGATTACATTCAAAATTCCAAGTTTACAAAATAAAGGATTACAGTGAGCATAATGTTGGGAATGAGTTATAATGCGTATTGCTTTCTTTTGAAGCTTAAGTAACCTTAACGTATCATTTTTATTAAGATAAAAATTAACTTTATATAAAATACCAATATTTTTTGGTAATTTATTACACACCACATTTAAATGCTCATGCCACTTCAATTTATGATTAATTACAATACCTAAAAACTTCAGATTATCTACACGTTCAAATTTATGATCATTTCCTCGTAAATGAATGTTGTTAAAATCAATATTTTTATTTGTAAAAACCATATACTTAGTTTTATCATAATTTAAAACCAATTTATTATATAAAAACCAATTAGAAAGTTTCAAAATTTGTTGCTTAAAAACGTTTTGTAAAACCTGGGCCCCGTCTTACAAAGAGTTACGATTGATCCAATCAATCGTAAGTCCTCCAATCAATCGCAAGTTTGCAGTCTCCTATCTCTTATGTACAGAGTTGTGATTGATATCAACTCTTTGTAATACGGGGCCCTGGACATCAGAATGAGACATAAAAACACTTGTGTCATCAGCAAATAAAATAAACTTCAATTTATCAGAAATATTGCACATGTCATTAACATAAATAATGAATAAAAGAGGTCCAAGGATGGATCTTTGAGGCACTCCACATCTAAGCTTTTCGGTATTAGACTTATCTTTATTTATTTGTACAAATTGGGTTCTATTTTCTAAACAACTTTCAAATCATTTTAAAGTTACTCCACGAATACCATAATAATATAACTTTTTTTTCAATAAAATAGTGTGGTCTAATGTGTCGAATGCTCGTTGTTATGTCGGGAAATCCTCGGGCAAGCTTACATGTTTTCAAGAACAACCTTTGTTTAAAAAGTATGCATAATTTGAATATGTTAGTAAACCGGTTTATTGTTACATCACAATGACACCTCCTCTAGATCGTACGACACATGATCTGGCGACACTTACTCTGTGGTCAATTCCTAACACTAATGCCTCAGTCACACCTTTGCGTATTTGGCTTACGTATTGCTGCGTATTTATGGCAAGCCGTTTTAACATTTATTCCTATTTCTTGATATCAAGAAATCGAATTCTTGATATCAAGAATTCATTTCTTGATATCAAGAATTCATTTCTTGATATCAAGAAAATCATTTCTTGATATCAGAAATTCATTTCTTGATATCAAGAAATAGGAATAAATGTTAAAACGGCTTGCCATAAATACGCAGCAATACGCAAGCCAAATACGCAAAGGTGTGACTGAGGCATTAACAGGTTCCTAACTGCAACCCTGGACCCCTACAATGTACCAAAAGCTAAAGCTAAACGTAGCTTAAATTAAATGGCAACTGTCGTCCTAATGCTACATCTTTGAAGAAATTCATCCAAAAGTAAACGTCGCCGGATAAATTGTCACGTCATATGTTTTCTTTGTTTGTTTTTCTGGAGAGGCAATCTTTGTTTGTGTCAGTGCCAATAATATGACATTCTTTATTCAACCTTTTGCACAGAAAACTAATCCATTATCAATGATACTAACAGGACGATTGGATGATACATTCTGGTTCGAGTTTACGTCATCAATTGTCAAATAAGTCTAGACAATTGTTTGATCAATGAAAGAGGTTTTGTTTTCTAATCAGAACAAAAAGTCATATTCTACCGGGAGTGAATAAATAGATTATACCATGGACCTACTCTTAGTAGGTCCATGATTATACAAATACTGCCTACACACAAAGCCACAATGGGGGTACGCTGCAAAGCCCAAAAGTCTAGATTTTCTATCTCATTAAATTGAGTGGTATTTTATCCAAATTTTGATTGTGATACTGAGAGTTTATTTAGGAGGAGAAGTTGGTGGGTAATCAGTAAAAAAGGGGTTGTTCGAATTATAATGCGATTACGTGATTAAGAGGATGACGTGGTGGACTATGGGGACATATGAGTCGGAGGATGAAGAGGTAGATGAAAGGTTACGGTTAAACTGAACGTGAGTTATTAAAAATGATGAGTGTGGTGGTTGTTTTAGTGTTTGTTGTGGTGGTGGTGTTGATGGTAGTGTCGGTGGTGGTGTTTATGGTAGTGTTGGTGGTGGTGATCATAATGATGGCCAAGATGATGATGATGATAATGTTGATGATGGTGACGGTGTTCATGATGATTGTAACGGTGGTGGTGGTGATGGTATTCTTGATGGTAATACGGATTTTAGTAATGATGGTAGTGAAACGTTGATGATGATGATGATGATGATGATTATGATGATGATGATGGCCATGATGATTATGATGATCATCATCATGTTATTGATAGTGGTGTTGGTGCTCATTATATTTGTAGTGGTGGTGGTGGCGATGGTTTTCTTGATGGTAATTGTGGTTTTCGTAATGATGTTAATGGTGTTGACAAGTTGATAATGATGATGACGATAATGATGATGGTGGTGCTGGTGCTGGTGATGGTGGTGGTGGTAGTGGTGGTGATTATAATGATGACGACGACGACGATGATGATGATGATGATGGCTGTGGTGATGGTGTTCATGATTATAATGTTTTGTTTCTAGTAATGGTGATCATGATGATGGTGGCAGATAATGTGGTGGCAACGGCGATGATGTTGTTGGTGGAGGTAATAATGATTGTGGTAGTGTTTAAAAGGGTGGTGATAGGAGTGTATCAAACAAAAGAAGTGACGATACGGATCTTGAAGTAAAACTGATGACAGAGATTAAAGAAATGTTGCCTAAAGCAGTTGATGATGGTGGTAACGATGCCGCTGCTTGTGGAAACAAATGGTAGCGATTGTGGTACATGAACCGTAATTTGGTGGTAGGCGTTGATGCATCCTAATCTAACTGTAACTTGAAGATTTCCTGGCAACCATGAATTTATGACAACTTCAATGAATTACTTAATTGTGATGGTTGAGGAGTTACAATTTCGTATATACCGTTAGGGGTACCATTGAAAGCGGTCAAATTCGTGGCATCAATCAACGTGGTGTCAGCGTGGTGTTTCCAGTATACTCCACTACAGTGGACAGTGGGAGTACAATATACGACATTTATTGTAATGATTATGGATAGGGAAAATTTGCATAAGATGACAAAATATATGTGCATAGTGCCTATGGTGCTAATAGTGATGGTCCCTTCAGTCCATGCCGTATCTCCGGTCGGAGGAGGGGGGGACGGAGGTATATGCCCCCTGTGGAATAGGGAATAAAACAGAGGGAAAGGAAATGGATAGGGAAAGGACAGGAAAAGAATATGTATTACCACTCATTCACCTCCCTAATCGGTGACCATGTTAATTCGTATTCTATTCACGAGCCCCCAATTAAGTCGGTACCCCCTTATTGGCTGAGCCCACTATACGCCTCTGCCATTAGAAACAATTATCGCGGTAAAATAACCATTAGTTATGGCCTTGCGTAGTAAGGATGATATATAGAATACAGAATATAAAGAACGGAAACCTCGTGTAGATTTTGTGGCGTTTATGCATGGCCTGTTAGCACGTTTTAATATTGATAATAAATCACAATTTACGTCCAGAGCTACAAGCAGCTTTCACTTCACCTGGACATGCTGTACGAGGTATACCTCACATCACGCATTGCAATCAACACTTTGGATATGAAATACTTTTACAATGAAGGAGATATTATAATATTCGGATAAGTTAAAAGAGAACATTTTGTTTTGTTCACCTTTGACACGAAATCACCTGTAGAGTTTAGTGTGAACATCAAACAGGTGTACAGAACTTGTTTAAAAAAAATAATAATCACACGTCCGATGATGCATTAGAAATATAAAACATTATAATATTATATAGATGCAATTGTTTGAATTAATTTGAAATGGAATTTGAGATTAGGTAAGGGGCGGGTGTAGGGTTTTGAAAAGGGGGTGGGGTCTGTGAAGTAGACAAATATCTTTTTTCTGACCCCCCTCTCTCTCTCTCTCTCTCTCTCTCTCTCTCTCTCTCTCTCTCTTTCTCTCCCTATCTCTCTCTCTCTGTTTCTCTCTGTTTCTCTCTCTCTCTCTCTCTCTCTCTGTTTTTTTTTTACTATTTACATGTTAACATTTGTTAGACTACAATATACAATTATGAAGCGCAACGTTTTCTCAACATTCGAAGGCCTAAAAAAGGTCACGACCATATTGTGCCTCTTGAAATTTCGCCACTAAGGTAGGATGCACATCAAATGAAATGTTGATCTTTATGCGATTATAAGATTAACTACTGGCCCATTGAGTAATCAAGCAAAATGATTCTGTACATTTAATGCGATTGATCCTAATCTGTTAATCTAATACATGTGCTTTTTTTTCTCTCTCTCTCTCTCTCTCTTTACCCTCTTTCGAGTGACTATCTTGTCCAAATAATGAAATAAAGTAACATGACAAAAATCATAATATATTTCACCAATTTTGTTAAAACTTCTTTCGTTTCGAATTTCTTTTGATTAAATTTCGTATATAGATACGCGTCGGAGTGACTGGATGGAACATGAATCATATTGAACAAAATATCCTGAAAGATGTTAATCAGTGGACATTAAGATTTATTGATTAGAGTCTATATTGGGTTTAAAGGGCAATCCAACTTTTGAAATGAGTCAATCATTACATCCGTGCGAATATCAAATTGGCAATTTGGACAGTGGATTGTGAAGTAGTCTTGGACAACTCTCCTATATGTCGTGTATAAAAATATCATAATTTTATGTTTTCTACTAAGCGCCTTCTCTCTACGGGTATTACTCAACAAAATATTATGGACACTGGACAGCATATTCTCATAGGTCCTCTAATTAGAAAAGACCCTCCTGAGTCATACAGTTTGAGAAAAAAGAAGAAGATAAAGAAGAAACTAATTTTGTGTGTTGGAACAAACGTGAGAGTCCGCCACTACATCGCAGTGACTAACCGTTTCGGCCAATTTGAAATTCCCTTATGTATAGTGATTACAACTTCCAAATATTCATAACTTTCTTATCGTTATCCATTTAGGTTCAAGCTTTCACCAATATGCTTCCATAATCTTTTTTTTATTTAATTCAGAGCAATCTGCTATACTTAAAGGTTGTATTTTCCTTTCAAGAAATATAAATTAGGGAGTTCAGCGCATTTTATACGGGACACACCTTTCTTCCGTACGATACGGACCTATTATCCCTCGATATGACCATTGGCATTTGCTATTCATAATAATGATGATAATAATAATAATAATAATAATACACACTTATAAAGTGCAGAAACTATGCCAATATATTCGACTGCGCTGCAAGAGTTCCTGATATGCTTAAAGTTAAATGAAAAGATGGTGTGTTTGTTGGTACCAGTATAAAAATGACTGACAATTTGTTCATTAATGGAAAAATTGTCCACCACGTGATCTTCCTAATCACCACTTTTTCACATCTTTTTTCACCACAAATCCACAGATTTAATTTCTTTTGATTTTGGTTTTGTAATTCAGAATTGTAAATCAAATCGTGCCATCTGGTATCGACTACGGTTAATGAATAGTTTATTTTATCTTGTTTTGTTGTTGTTGTTGTTGTTTTCACTTCGTGTCGAGAAAAGTAAAGTTATAACACATTGAAAAAAATCTGCTTTGATACTAGATGTAACAATAATGATTGATTTTGCTCGATATTTATGGATATTTCTTGATTTCACTCGATTGGATTGAAGATTATTACAGTCATTTCACAAGCGGTCCCGTGTTGAGAAGAAACCCCTCAATTGTGGGTTGGAAACGATCATATCTCATTTGTCATGAAAGTGTGTTTATTCCTCTTTAAAGTGACACCATATTTTTTATGATTTCGCAGCCACGGAATGAGCAGTACATCAGAATAAGCTGATAAGGCGCATGGTCAAAAATTGCACAATGCACTTGTGAGCACTGGGGAGTGTTTCACAAAGACTAAGATCGACTTTAAGTTGTACTTAACTATGGCAGGCCGTTCATGCCACTGGTTGCTCTCACCATTGGTCTCTCAATTATGATCTTTAGATAATATTTTTGCCTTCAATAATGAACTATCAAATAAGGTAATTTCTGTAGATTTGTGACCACGATTTGTACGTCCCTTGAGAGACCAATGCCAGTAAATGGTGAGAGCAAACAGTGGCATGAACGGCCTGCCATAGTTAAGTCCAACTTAAAGTCGATCTTAGTCTTTGTGAAACACCCCCTGGTATTGTTATGCAGTGCACTACATAGTAGCCCTGTCCTGCCTGCACACTTCAAATAAAGGAGAATGCACAGTCAAACAAGAGCAGTGCATTTTGCAACTTCTTACTTTTGACCTTGCCCCTTATTTAGCCATGACTGAAAAATCATTAAAAATGGGGTATCATTTTGAAGAGGAATAAACACACTTTCTAATGATACTTAATGTAGCGATAATTGTGCCATAACAAGAGAGATATATTCAATACGTGTAAATACGTAGAAAATAAGAATGTGAACGCTCTGATCCAGTGGCGTAGACAGGTTCGTACACCTGGGGGGGATGACTGGGCTGCCAACGCTAGTGAGGGCGCGAAGCGCCCGAGCGAGGGAGCGAAGCGACCGAGCGGGGGGAGGGTGTGGGAGGGAGCTTTTGCAATTTTGAACTTGAAATCGTGCAATCTGATGCATACTTAATCAGGTAAAATAACACACACAAGCGTGCACACACACACACACGCACACACACACACACACACACATACTACGCCTTGAATGGACAGACATACATCGACAAGATCTACACACCGTGGCATACGAATACAGAATGGACTGACACATAGTATTGCATATTGAACCACACTACGTATTTATTTATCTCTGTGAATTTTGCTGTAACACCTCTTCAGACAAAAAACCAATGTCAACTGTGTACACGCAGGTATAGTCTTTGTTGTCTTGATAGGGGTATGTGGTTATGAATGAAAACAGCCTCTGTGGCCATTTGTGAATAGAACACATAAACAACAAACAAATAACGATTAAACTTTGAACAATATGTCTGTTCATTATAAAGCATAATGAATACGTACATACTATGCTTTTTTTACCTCAAAGAAACAGGCATAGTATCCATAGATGGATATTGGCTGGCGTCTCATTAACATACAGATACAAAAAACATAAACAGTATCACTATGATCCATGGAGTAACAATACTGCTTTGTAAGTTTGTGAAGAAATCGGAACCATAACGGCATTGCATCGTTTCAAATTAGGGCATTATTTACTTCTATTTGATCTCAGTCTTATAATAGTAATAGTAATAATAATAATAATAATAATAATAATAATAATAATAATAATAATAATAATAATAATAATAATAATAATAATAAAACAGTGGTTATCTTGTGGTTTGCCCCATTTGAACACGCAAAACTCGTGGTTATCTTTTGGTTTCCACACCACGAGATTGCGCGCACTGCAAAATATGCGCGATTAATCTTGTGGTTATCTTGTGGTTTCCAAACCACAAGATAACCACAAAATACTTGTAAGATTTTCTTTTTTTTACCGTCTGAATTGGCTTTCACCGTGTGAATGCGGCTAATAAAAATAAAAAACACAATTACAATAATGATGAGGATTATTATTATCATCATCATAATTATTATTATTATTAATATTATAATTGTTATCATTATTATTATTACTATTATTATCATCATTATGACTTATTAAGTAAGCAAATATCATTCCCAAAACCTGGGGGATGATTGTACATGCCATCCCCCACCTTGTGAGGTGGGGATGCATCCCCTCATCCCCGTTGTCTACGCCCCTGCTCTGATTAAAAATCTAAATGATGATCTTTCAGCTATTAACAAATGGTTGGTAAAGAATAAATTGGCGTTGAATGTAAAGAAATGCGACTTTTTGTTGGTAGGGAGTAGAAATCGGATTAGAAAGATAGATGTGCCTGATGTTTGTATAGGAGCAAATGTAATCAAAAGAATAACGCAAATGAGATACCTTGGAATCTTAATTGATGAATACCTTGACTGTAGCAAGCAAGCTGATAAGCTTAAACAAGACGTAGGGAAAAGTCTGTATTTACTTTTTTTAAATCGTCCATTTATATCACAACAGACAGCATTTGTATTTTATAAGAGCCTAATACAAAGCAAATTTGATTATTGTGATGTAATCTGGGGAAACTTAGGAAAAGTACTAAACGGCCATCTGCAAAAACTTCAAAATAGAGCTCTTCGTTGTGTATTAGATGAGGATTGGATGTATCCGTCTGAACTATCATTTACAAAATTAGATTTCAAAAGACTTGAGGAGAGGCGAAATATACGCACTTTACGTATAATGTACAAAATTGCACATGATATGCTACCAGAGAGTACATGTAATCAATTTGTATTTAGTAACAGTAATTATGTCTTGAGACATTCATATTTGAAAATCAAACTACCACCGGTTAAAACTAACTTTTAAAAAAGAAGTTTGCAATACAGAGGAGCAAAACGATGGAATGAATTGCCGAATGATGAGCTTTTACAGATTCAAATTGGACAGTAGAGTGAGATATTGTATTGTATTGGCTCCTTTTCTCCATCTCTCTCTCTCTCTCCCTCTCTCTTATTTTCTCTCTTCCTCACACCTCTCTCTCTCTCTCTCTCTCTATTTCTCTTTCTCTCTCTCTCTCTCTCTCTTTCTATATATCTATCTCTCTCTCTGTTATGCCTCTTGTTCGCAATCTGTGCAATATGCTGTGCAATCGCACTAGCTGCCTATTCAAAATAGTTATAATCAATGTTTGCCAGTTTGCTAATTCGTTTGTTTTTCTCAATCTATTACATCATGAGGTTAATTCTTTTTAATATATATATCAATTTTTAATATTTAATTTTCAATTCCTAATTTTAACTTAACTTTTACTTTATTTTATTTCATTTTATATTTGTATTAATTTTATCAATTATTATATTATGTTATTTATCACGCTCGTTACATTTATTTACATTGTATTTGATTCAATTGATTTTAAATCCGCTCTTCTTTTACTGTTGTAATTGTTTAATTTGTATTGCGTCTTATTCTGTATTGTATATATTGTGTATGTGATTGTTTTTGTATGTATGCACGGACTTGCAGAAGAACAGCCGTCGGCTGAAGCAAGTGATCCGTGTTGAAATAAAATAAAATGAAATCAAATGAAATCAAAGTTGACGTTCACAACTTTGTTAAGGGGTTTTAAATGAGAAATAGTAAGGTACGTCCTTCACCTTTTCTTAACAACCTAAACACTAAAAAAGAAATTAAATATATTTGTAGACATCAAATTTTGTGTTGGTATCTCAGTTACGTAGTTTAACCAGGATTCAGACTGATAATATGAAGTCAGAAAGTATTACCACAGGCTCGTCTTAACTTGTACATATCATTATGCTTCTTGCTTATTGAAAAACATGTCGCATTTACAGCTACATCTCATCTTATTGTTTCAAGGGACGCTGCCTCTTGCGGGGGGCCCTCGTTTTCCATTTACGGACACGGAGGCAAAGTTTTAAGACTATTTGTCATGTAATTGAACTCGACATTGAAACAGTGGGTGAGTGTTGAAATAGCGAGGTCCAGCATCCTTGCGATTTGCATTTTTGAAGTTGGGAGAGGTGCTCGAGAATGATGCTCCGAATCCGTGGGATGTTCGTCCGAATAAATACCCCGCGGGTGGCTAGCCGTCCGGAGCATTTCACATGTGAAAGTGTATCTGTATTTGAATCCTAGAGATGGGATAACAAACAGGAGCAGTTCACGTGTAAAAATTTACATCGCGTTGCCACTAACCTTCTCGAATTCATTATCTTAGAAAAGGGAGATGATTATTCATACCAAATTTACACCTATATCAACAAATTCGTTGCAGGTGTGTGGTTTTTATGAGTTTTCGTAGGTCAATATGGGTTTTAAATAATCCAAAGGTAAAAAAGGATAATAATTATTCAGTTATTTAGATATTGGGATGCTGGGAAATAATTACTCATGTATATCAGAGAAAATCGTCGGCTCTAATGTTTTCTCTCTTTCTGTGTGTCTATCTGAATGACTATCTGTTTATCACGTACTCACTTTCTCCTATGTGTGTTCGTCTCTCTCTCTCTCTCTCTCTCTCTTTCTCTCACTCTCTCTCTCTCTCTCTCTCTCTCTCTCTCTCTCTCTCTCACTCTCTCTTTCTCTCTCCCTCCCTTTCTTTCTTTTTCCACTGCATTCCATGCTTTTTCGTCATACAAATGAGTCGGAGGGTGATCTATTTTACCACGTTTGAGGTCACATTGAGTGGCGCGAGATTCCGGAATTCACTATTACAGATTTATTTGATATAACCGATGAGCAATCGAAGCCCAATTTGCTTTTATAATCAACTGAATCCATCCCGCTTGTTTTCCATTAATTGTAGGAGCCCGGCAACTCACGTATTTCCCTCTGATTGTTTTTCTCTCTCAATAATCTGCTGATGCATTCATGCAATGTCTTATTGTTTTCGTTTCCCTATCATGCCTCATTCATGTCATACGAAGCTATTATTTGTCGTCAGTTGTCGGCATTGTTATTCATACAATGGCATTGGCCTTTTAAAAGCTAATTGCAATCAATTTTGATTTACTGTGAATTATTGATTAGACTTTGTGTCAGAAGAAACATTTTATTATAATTAAATCAGAAGAAAAAGGAAAAACTACAAAAGGACGATTGCTTTCAATAGATTGAATTCTCGTGTACTCTACATTGTTTCTGCCCTTTTTTTCCAAATTTTACCCCATCTTTATGACATTCAAATCATCATCGCAGCATAGTGTATTAACCCTTGCCTCTATTGTCAATAGGTAAATTAAAATAGTTTGATTTCAACTGAATATTTTACCAGATACATGAAAGGATTTTATTGTTTCTGCAATGAAGTACACAGATTGAAACAAATATTGTAAATACAAACTGAACAGATCGAATTGTATACTATCATTTTCATTCTTCCGATCATATTTCTTTACTTTGAAAACAGTATACAGGTTCTTACTTCACATCTTCAGTTATTTTGCGAAAATACTTAAAGGTATAGACCAGTTTTGGAAACGCCCCCTCTCAAAAAAAGAAATGGAAGCTCTTATTACCAATCATGTGAAAGAATAAAGTTTTACTAATACGTGATGATACAAATTTTGCCGGGAAACCGCCTATTAATTGATATATTTGGTAAATTATATCTATCCGGACTGGATAGATATAGGGTAGTCCCATATACATCTGTCTGTGTACAGTGCTTGTAACTTTACCAAGACTGGGCCAAATTTCTTATCATTTTGATGATTCCAGAACCTTGCAGTACACACCAATATTTATATGCTAGATGATCAACCTTTTATGACCGATTCCACAACGTTTCTTTCACAATGCAATCGCATGACCAGAACTGGTCTATACCTCTAACACACCTTGTTTCTTATCGATGTAATACCCCATTGAAATAAGAATGATAATAATGAATAACAAATTCTGGATTTATGTAGCGCTTTTTAAATACAGAATACTGTTTTTAAGGCCTGTACAAATATTATCATTACCCCGGTCATCGGATTCATTTACGCACAGTGTGCACCATCTTCACTCCATGGGGAGGATTCATACCGTATGGTCAGTGGTCACCGTGGGGGAATATGGCAATTTCTATCATAAATGCTTTCGTCATCATACCAGCATGACCAGGTCCCCATTTCTCTCTTGGGTATGGAGTGGCAAATGTAGAACAATGTCTTGCCAAAAGACGTTAGCGCCGTGTCGGTGATCGAACCCACGAACTTTGGATTTCCAGTTAAATGCCTAAACCACTCAACTACGAAACCCTTATTAAAATGTGTATTACTAAACGCAGACAACATACCAGTCGCAATATTTTTTCTCGCGCCAATGCGAAACTTGCCAATTACACGTTCCCCTCACTATCTCTCCCTCTACTTACGATAGGAAAAGTAAAAGTAAAAAAATACTCAAACCCTTTCAAAGTCATTAGATACTAAGTGAATAAAAGGCCTAGTCTGTTAATGTATGCCTTTGTCTTTTGGAAAAAGGGAAGCATTAGTTTATTTATTGGAAACGGATCCTCGAACCGGGCGAGTTCATTTCCGTTCTTAAGCGTACCACGATGGCGGATTCTGAGAGAGTGGACGAACAGTGATTAAGAGAAACCTTTCACCTATTAAGAGCGAGTGAATCAGAGAAGTTGTATCTGTGTTTTTTTCAAGCTTTAGGTCTGAGGCGAGTTGGGTTTCATCGAAAACGGAATTATCATAATTATCTTAATCATTATGATTATGGAAACAAGTAGATTGTAATAAATGTACAAACTGCATCACCATGCTCATTGCATTGCCTCCTACTTCAAACAATTACTGAGCGCTTTATAAAGTCGTCTCACAATAATGAATTTATAATTTAAAGCAATAATGATTTGGGCAGATCGAGCGGGCTACCAGAAGCTGATTCGTCCAGGGGAACATTTTATTTACCTGTGATAATTCCCTGCTTCATTCGAAAACTTCTGATATTCTGTTCTTGCTTCTTTATCATGTCAGTATTCAAAACCAGTCTATATAATTAATGATGTTTGGATGGGTCATTATCGAATCGTTCATTTACCGGTTTCCTCTCTCTCTCTCTCTCTCTCTCTCTCTCTCTCTCTCTCTCCTATTCGGCAACAAAACGTCAAAGCAGTGCAATTCATTCCATCAGATTCTGTTCCCTTTTGTAACGAAACACAGCTGTTTTAATACCCGAGCCATCATGTTAGCTGCCTTTGTTAAAGTGTATCTTGAATTTGGAGTGATAATTCAGAAATTGTATGAGAACGAAGACAGTTTTATAGATACAAAGAAAAATTACATATCATTACAAAAATAGATAGATTACGAAGAATGTTTAGGATAATATCAAATTCAGAAATTAAATTCAACTCAATTGTATTTCACCAAAGCAATTAAAAATAACATACATCCATAAAACTATACATTGTAACATAAAAAGAATAGAAAACATGTATATACATTGGTTCAACAATAAAAAACAAGTTGCTTGGTAGGTAGCAGAGAGACAGGAAGTGACTCTTATAAGTGGCCGACCTAAAGAAGATATGTAATAATTAAAAGATAAATGTAAGTACCAGAATACAAGGAAATGACAAATACACAAATATACAATCGTATTTGATTTAGTGGTAATATTCCATATTCAGATATTCCATGAGCATGAAACATGAAATGTATGGATCTCAACATATCTCTAACCATGCACATGACAGGAATGGGAATACCATAACCATTTGAGAATTAGTGTGATTGACGGATCAGCGGGGTGGAACTCCCTTAACCCTCGCTGAAGGGGGGGGGGGCTTAGGTTACCTCTTCAGCGTCCAATCACTGTCACTGCGCAGGGCAAGATCGGCGAAAGGTACGTTGAGAAGGAGGGGATGAGCATGTATCAAGGGCGGATCCAGGATTTCGTTAAGAACAAGAGGGCATCATTCTGAAGAAGAAAAAACATTGTCCAAAAAAAAACTATGGGTGTTAATTTCATATAAAATATTCTTCAAGCAAAGAAAAATATTTTTTAGGATGCTACTTTACTCGGAAAGATCCTGGACAATCCCAAAATGAAATAAAGGTTATTCGAATAGTTAAGGGCGCAGCAACAATATAATAGTTAGTGGGCACCCTTTTTTCTTGTGTGTACTTAATATAACCCTTAACCCATATTTGATTTTCATAGGCGTACAGATAGTGTGTGCCCCCTAAATCCACCACTCTGTATACGAGGGTATATAGATGAGAGAGTGAAGGGTATTTATCGACATTAAAGTTGTGTCGCTAAAGGAGGCATCTTTATTCAAAAGTGTTTAACGGCGACAATTCTATGAATTTATAATTTATGCATGCTTTATCTTGAAATGTTGTCTTATTTCTTTCTTTTTTGGGGGTGAAATTCAACATTTCATTGGGCGTTACCCTTCTCGCTCAAATTAGGTATACGTGGATATTATTCAGATTGTTATATTTACGTTTGGGATTATTTTGCTTTTCCATTGGATGGTTCACAGATACCTTTGGTCTGAAACTTACCCGACACCCTCATCTTCATACAAAATGATTTAGTGACATCCCTGGATGCGTCTTGACGTGACGTCAGAGACGGCCAAAGAATGAAATTGCAACGATGTGTTTGGGCGGTTATAGAGCTATCCTATACGTCATCTATTTCCCTAGCTGACAACATGAGAGATTAGTTTTTAAAGATATATTACAAAAAGTACAAAATGTTATTCCTTCCATCTTGATTCTCTCTCTCTTCGAAAACCAAACATGAATATTCAAATTACGATTTAATTGCCCATTCATATTATGGGGAACTAATCGTGATGAATACACGTGTACATTACCAATGCCACACACGCACACAATTCTGATTACATTTGTAAATTCGCGTAAGCCCTTTTTAAATCTCCTGTTTCCATTCCATTTAGCGCTCGTATCTAAGGGTTAAATCTCTTTTGAAAGGAACCCCTTGAGATGTGCACGAACAGAACCACCTCGATGAATATGTTAATATTCTGGAGGGAAACTCAGAGTGCAAGAAGTGTAAGCCATTAAAAGGGAGTACTCGCATGACCTCCGAAGCAATTATTCGCTTTTCGAAACGAAAGTCCTGGGAGGCCTTTCGTCAATGTTGCTGAAAAGCAGCACAATGACATCCACTTTTCGACACAATTCATCTTATGAGCAGAGACGTTGGTTAGCATGGCAACGCGGACATGGTGTTTTTGGAAATTCTACGGTTTTTGTAAATAATATGTTAAGTCTTTGATGATCGGTCATGTCCGTTTCTGCAATCTATCTGATGATGCATTTCGTCATGTTTTCGTTCGAAAAGAATATGAAATACACCCCTCCATTCAAAGTGTTTTAGGGAAGACTTTTCTATAATAATAAAAGTTTATCTATGACACTTTATGAACGGAAGAAGAGGTGGGCAGATCATTTGAGTGATAATAACACTATTAATGTCCTGTTAGCTGAATTTGTATATGGAAGATGATTTGTGTATAATCATACCTTGAAATACGTCAACAAAAATATGACTAATTGTATCAATACGTGTTTATGTTTGCAAGAACAAGGAAACAAATTAAAAATGGTTAGCTGCAATTTCACTTTCCGAAGAAGATATTTAATTGTTGCTTCAGATTCCAATTGATGCTCACAATGATGATCTGAGAGATTTGTAGACTGAATAATTCCAAATTGATCTTAACATCGCATAATTTCCACTTTCTATGTGTTTGCAGGGTGCAATATATAGCCTATATGGTAGACATGTTAGATGTGACTTGACATCTGAATCCTTGTCAAAAGCTCCCAATCTACTACAAATTTAAATAAATGACATATTTAAGTGATTTCTTTTGATAAATTTACCGGTCGGCTTTAAACTGCATTTTCTGCCTGAGTGGTCAAAATTGGCTATTTTCTACGATTATTTCTGATCCTACTGCACTTGTGGCCCGTCAGCGTGATTCAAACAAATCTCGCTATATCAGTTGTAATAGCCTTATCTGTAAGGGTCACCACTTTTTATCCACCGTGTCCTTCCATCTGAATTGGAGGAAATTCAAGAAAGGGCCAATTTTTGGTGATTATCGTTAATCAATCAAGCATTATTACCGGGAGAATATACGGTAATTTGGAATGATTTGATTCGAGTTTGGATCAGAGGGAAGCGAAGCCGGGGTCCGTGATGGTTTTTATCACGGTTTGAGATTTTGAATTGAGGGGTGAGTTTTTTCTAGCGGCGGAAAACTCTTTGATCGTTTGATATGAGATGTCATTTCGGGGGAGTTAAAGTCTTCAAGTCGTCGAAGAGGGGTAATTTGTTAAACCAGCCCTTTGAGCGGGGTTTGATAGATTCCGAATTTGCGAAAAAAACAAAACAAACATACAGGAAGTAGAAATGGGTTGTTTTTTTAGCCCAAGAAACGTCACAAAAAGAGAAGGATCTGTAATATAAGTATTAGATATTATATATTGAAAAGAAAATGGGGTCAGAAATAAATAAATAAATATAAATTATAATTAATTATGGGTAATAAGGAGAAAGATGGAATTAGACATATGGTGACAGAGCAACAGGAAGATAGAAACACGGGAAAAACGATAAATTTAGAAATTTACTAGTAAATAAGACAATATAGATAGAAAAGGGGGATGCAGAAGAGAGACTTTCAAAACGGTAGAACGAAGGTGATTGAATAGATTAGCACTACAGTTATGAGATGACCGTATGATGATAATGGCCTTTCTGCCATTCCGAAAGAATTGTTTACATTCGGATGCATTCAACTTATTAAGCTTTCATTATTTAACAGAAATTAAGTATCTAAAATATGAATACAGGATGACCATGAGAGTCCATTTTTCGTTTTAAATTAAATAACGGCCTGTTTATATATTATCAATCTGTAAATCTTTTCCAACCATGGCATTCCACTCTTCTTCTCCCGACTGAAAATTAATCAGACGACAAAAGTCCGATCGTAATCGCTCGAACCGATCTCTCCTTTATACTGTGACTGTTCATGAACTGTAAATACGATCGCCTCCAATTGACTCATTAGCATATTATCGATAACATAATCTGGATGTCGTCTGGTAATTCTAAACCAGCAAGCGTCCTATTTCTGACATCTCTCCAATTTTACATCTGTAACACACGTGCAATTCAACCCGGGTGGACCAAGTTTATCAGCAGGGGTGCACCAAGGTGGATGGCAGAGATCCCTAGACTGGTGATGAGAAACTTCAGACAAGAAGGCCGATTTTAAGGTCAAAGCGATGTTCATTTACAGAAGACGGTATACCAATCTAGAAAAATCTACTACATGTAGATGCCATGCATAAAACTGATGTGTGATGAAATATGATTTTCACAGTTGTAACTAAGTTTTAGGGGCTTGCGCCATACAGGCATTGAATTCCTTCTTTAGCAATGCCCCTCATTCATTGCATACATTGTATACATTTAGGTAAACAATGTTCTGTTATCATTTTCATTTCTTCAATATTTCCATTTTGTCTTTTATATAATCTTATTAAATTGTTTCATGTACCTTTCATGATTTTATGTTTAATTATGTTCAGAAAATAAACAAATCAAGTTAAATCAAATCAGTTGGAAGCGGTTTATGCGATGTATTTTTAATAAGCATAATGTTTGTGGAATTATTGAAGAAGTCGTCGTAGGAACGGGGCAAGAAGCTATTTTTATAACATACATTTTATCAATGTTTCTCCACTTCTTTTGACATGAATAATGAGTTGCAATCAAAATGATAATTAAAAATAATTACCAACGCAAATATTGAATAAAAAGGACAAGCAAATTAGTTATTATCTCTGAACTGGTCAAATACCCCAAGCTTCACCTTTATATGTATGATTCATTATGCATCCGCTTTCATTTTTTGTTGGTCTTGATTTAATTTGTGACAATTTATAGCTAGCCTGCTCCAGATACCATTCCTAATTGTCTTTTATTTGACGGGATTATACATCACTCACTCACACACTCACGCACTCTCCCATCCGCCCACTCACTCATATAATTGCAATGACTGGTCAGAATGACTCCTCCCACGCAAATTCATCAGCAATTAATGCGACCCATCCTTCAGTCATTCCGATGTCATTCCGGTGATTTATACCATCATCGCACGCACACGCACACACGCACGCATACACGCGCACCCACATACACACGCACACAAATCCTATCCCATTATAAATTGTGTTAGTATAAAGCTCTTTGGACCTTGACTACTACATCCCTTTCTTAGTCACCCTTACGCTTCTCATATAGATGTTTAATCTCACCATGGACCTTTTAGTTCACATGTATTCACTCCGTTTGATGATTAGAGTGTATGTATCAACCACGAATGATTCATCTATTTGCAATCCATTTAGCATCAGCGCAAATTTGCGGTATACAAGGTAATGGACTTAAATGAAAGGTTCATTAGTTTATTAACGTTGATTAAAACTTGAACATCCTAAGATAATTTACAAAACAACATTATCCTTCAAGAAAAGAAGACGTATTTTGCAGTATTAATTTCTTTAATCACGAGACTCTTTATTAGAATATTTTGGTGTTTGTCTGCTCCACATGCAGTTGAGAAGATTTATAACAAAGCATCGACGAGGATCATTTTCTAGTAGTACGAGTTTAAAAAGAAAGAAAGAAAGAAAGAAAAGGCATTGACCTATACACGTAAAGAGCAGACCTTGATTTCATTTGACTGTAATTGATTTCCTTAATGAAGTGGCTTTCTACAAATTTCCCGGCTTCGAAGATTTCGCCTTTTCCCAACTAGGAAAAGTACAAACTCGCCTTCTGCATCAAGCGAATTATTCCCACTACATTAATTCTAACGAGTGGGACTACATTCGCGCGAATGACGCATTTAGCGGATGAGATACGCTTATCAGCACCCCCAACAAGCCCCACTGTCGTTTATGGAGCACTTTTAAACTTGAGCATGAACAAAATAATGTTCTTTTTAATGGCTACATCCCCAGAGGCACCAGTTTTCAGACAAAGTAAAAGTTCTTTAATAACGTCAATTTGGAGAAGGTTTAACATAGGTCGATTCCCAATGGCGCTTGAATTGTACATTTCTGAATATGTCAAAGGCCGTCTTCAGAAGAAAAAAAAAGATTATCGTCTCAAAATTCAACTTTGATGCCATACCATTTCAATGTCAGCTATTTATTTGGATGATTTATTACACTATCATTTTGAGTTGTGTCTCGACAGCGGTTTTATGTAATCACATATTGAAAAGCTAGACAGGTTTAAAAACTAAGCAAGATTTTTTTAATATGACAAATGGAGGTATGTGCAAAATGGCCTTGTGTGAATAGTCTCCACAAATAATTATTTTGGAATAAGTCATGAAAATGATCAAACGTAGGTATTTAAGTTTCAATCATAAAAATGAATTATTTGTTACCATCCCCATATACAACATCTGTAAAGAAGAACTATATTTAAATTATAGTAATAGGCTTACTGCAGTTGTTCAGATAATGTGTTATAAATACTCCAGAGATCCCTTCGAATCATAACGGTACTAGCCAAACCTACCCGACTAAAAAACAAGAAGTTGTATTTGTTTTAATAGAGTGCTTCTAGAACATTATTTAGAGCTATACTGTTCCGATACCCTCAACCCATAAGGATACTAGCCCAAACGACCCGACTAAAAACTAAGAATTGGAATTTGTATTATTCCCAAAACTGCTACAAGAACATTAATTAAGGTCTACAAGCACAAACTTTATTTTGACACTTTACCACACTTCCTTAAAGGGATTGGGTATCTTTGCCTCAGATTCTAAACAAAATCTTGGATTTAGCTCATGCTACAATCATAATTATAAACCTTTAGGTCAGTCAGGAATCCCATGACTTTTACAAGCTGATCGCCTATCTGATTATCAAGATATTTATGATTGGAAATCGAAATCTCAAAAACCGTTTTCCCAACGGTTTTTATAAGACTACAGTCTATTGGGGAAAATGAGTATGGTAAAACCGGTCACTCAAAGATTTTTACTTTTTTGAGACACTTCATGAACATTTTTTTAGGGCTTCAATATTACACCATATCACAGACACTGATAACACGTAGGGCCATGCACCTCAGATTTGTAAAACTGGAAACATTGTTACACGATGCCTTTAAGCCTAGCGCAGAGCCTAGCTCTTTCAGTCTCTGGCTGTGTTCCCAATAGCTAAAGTACTGAGCGTATGCAGGATGCCGTCAGCATAGTCTCAAATTGCAGACACTGTTACGAGCAAAGACTGACAAGGGTTGGTGCCTACAAACTACACCAATTGCTCAATTCATAAAGAAACTGATTTTATTGAATTCAATAATGCAACAGTTCCAAACGTTTCAATTCAGTGGCTGCAATCCGCGAGAACGATCTCTACTTTCCGAGTGACGTTTTTTCACCTATGCATCCTCATGAAAATCATTAGGATCAAGGTCAAACGTCACTTCCTTTCGGAGACATTACTTCCGGCGCCCGTGCCTTCCAAAATGAATCGGGATGAGAGCTGAGTACAACCTTGGCAGATGGTTACCATTCATCAAGGTTACTCTTTTGTTCATTCTGTCTAAAAAACTTCACACTAAGACTAGGCCAATAATCAAATTTAATTGCCTTGGTCTTCATACGGTTTCCTCTCCACAATCCCGAAATCAATAAGAAAATTTCCATCTTTTGTAATCGGCTTTTGAAGAAAACAGAAACGGGAGGGAAACAGAAGTACGAACACAAAGAAAATTAATTTGGGCTGCATGGTGCTGCCTTTAAAAAGGCTTGCGCTTTTGCAATTTTAATGAATCGAAATTTGGGCCTGGTGTTTGTTGCTAAGCAACGAGTGAATCATTGATTAGAAACAATCTTTTGTTATGTCGTGGCGACGAATTACGCCTATTTTGGATGACTTATTAAAGAACTTCACATGGAGTCTGTTTTGAAAGGGCCGCCCCAAGGAAGTGGTAACACCCCTTCGCCACAGAAGATTTGGTTGGAGGTGATTCCAGAGCGTGAAATAAAATGAAGAAGAGTTAAGTACAGTGCAGGTGGGCGAGGAGAAGGAAGGCAGACGATCACTTTAACACCATCTCACAGAAAACTTCGCGCCAAATCTCTGCTGGCTTAATAACTCAAAATTCTACTAATAATTTTATGATGTAGCCTGAAATGAGTAGTAAGTTCAGTCGTGCATTTATGTTCAGTTTTCCTCTTAGGGGTCTAATGAGGTACATAGATAGAGGAAAAAGTGTCAGTTTTCCTGACATGTGTGAAATTAAACTTTCTAAATGAAAAGGTCTGTTGATGAAATGAGTTTCAAATGTGACAAACTATTCTAAAATAGGATGTTCGTATTAGAAGAAAAAAAGCATACTGGATCATGAAATACTATTTTCATATACGTGTCAACGGGTAAAGATAACTTCACAATACACATTATCAAGTCAGGGTTATCATTATTCATATTTCAAGAATCATAACAAGTGAGCTAACATGTGAACATATATCTTTGGATTCAATTTTAGATTAACTGACCGAGATTCCAGAAGGAGTGTAAAGAGATTCGGCCACATGTTACTACGCAGAGTAGAATTGAAAAAGGCTCAACTTCTGATTAACCCGCTTACTTCTGAAACCTCTCATTCCCGTAGGCTTAATACAGGGACCACCTGGTTCCCGTAGGCAACGGGGTAAATTACCAATGAGACAGGAATAATTACATTCAAAGCGAAAAGATGGTAAGAAAAGTTTTTAAATGACGATGAGTGTGATTAACTTTTCTGAAGTCTGCTATGATCATACTTATGAGGAAAGTCATAGACCTTAAACCTAGAAAGATTTAGTGGAAAACATTCTCTTACTAAATGCTTTTGCGCTAATTCAGTCCCGTATGAAAATGCAGACGAACGACTTTAGTTTTGTCGATGTATCGAAAAGGAAGACGCTGTTTCATTTTTCGGCACATGAAGGACGATCACGTGAGTTCTTTTGAACAACTTTTATCACGTAACCATGACGAACTAACGCTTGGAATTATGCATACGAAACATGGCGCCTATAAAGTGTTTAAATAATCGCCGCACAGGAACAAAAAGTGTGGTAAATTAATACTACTATAATGCTATTCTTTAACTCCTGATATAGTATGGAAAGTGCGATGATATGTTAAAGCGTTACAAAGGTGGGGAAGAAAAAAACAAGAACTTTATAAATCGATTTGTAGGCGTTGTGGCGTGCGCCTGTAATCCAGCTAACAGTAGAAGTTACAAACTGATTCAGCCGAGGACGCAGGTTCGAAACTGAGTCACGTCTTTCGGATGGTGACGTTAAAGGTCGGTCCCCAGACGTAAATAATCATATCTGATTGATACACGTCTGTAAAAACCCAATTACACACACACACGAGATAAATTAACACCTGAATGGACAGATATATAAATTGATATTGTACGTTTAACACAACTACTATTATCATGATTCTATTGGAAACTAAAAAAACACTTTTGGTTGCAGTCAAATGAGAAGATGCTTACTACGGTAAAGTGGAGAGAGAGAAAGTAAGAAAGAAGCCAGAGAAAAAAATAAGCGAGATAAAGATAGAGAGACAGAGACAGAGACAGAGAGAGACAGAGAGAGTGGGAGGGGAGCGGACCTTGAAAAAAGGGGTGATGTGATATGAACACGGTAAGAGAGAGAGAGAGAGAGAAAGAAAGAGATAAGGGGGAGAAAGAGACAGCGAGAGAGAAAGAGATCGCAATAACCATTTTAACGGATTTATAGGGGGAATGAATTAAAAGGTATTTTAAAGAACATCATGATGATTAATCGATAGATGGGGGAGAGTGAAAAAAGGAGAGAAAGAAAGGGGAGGATGATTAGGAAGAGTGAGGCACCGAGGTATAGAGTTCAATCACCCACATGATACAGGGGTAAACGTCACGGGTGATATTTGAAATACAAGTGACCTTGTCACGGCGTTACAAATGAAGATGTATGGCGGGAACACTCGAATCCTAAATTGACCGGACAAGGCCATTCCGAGAAACAACCGCCCCCACCTTTCCCGCGGTACAAAACTTCCCTGCAGGCTGCAAACAGGCTAAAACGCCGGCTAACAGCACAATCTCAGCTGAACCCTTTCATCCCCATCGCGTATCCATCGCGTTCATACTTCAGTTCACATCGTCTATTTGGCATGCGAAGACTTAATCATTTATATCATGCAGACCACTCCATAAGCCGCCTTATATTCGTGTCAAACTAAGCACAAAAGGGTCAGAGTGTTGTAATTACCGAATCCATTATGTATTCCAGTGGCGCCAGGCTGCTTTTCCTTAAGAGTATATTTAAGTGAACATGATGGATGCTGCAGATTTAATCATCAATAAAGTAATACTTGTGACCAAACATGGTCAAACATTGATTAATCAACTGATTCCGTGCACGTTAATGCATTGATCGGTTATCATTTCATTATCTGTATAGTCCCTATATCAATACATCTGTCTTTATCAATCTATGATAGGCTGTAACTTTATTACTTCTCAGGTATTAAGTCGAATGAGATGATCCGATCAGTTGCTGACAATTTAATTTCCAAAAGTCATATGTCACGATCTTCTACTTCTTCTCTCACTCTCGTCATTTCATCCATTTCTTGTCATTTACTCCACTTTTCATGAGAAGGTTTCATGCTAAGAAAGTCGGTGGAGGAGGCGCGATGGCTCAGTATGGTCTCGTAACCGGGAGGTCCCGGGTTCGGATCCAAGTCAATGCACTCGTGCTCTTTGGCATTAATCCTCAGTTACCAAGTCCCTCGAAGAGGACTTAAAGCCTTCGGTCCGCTGGTTGCTTACTTACAGAATAATAATGCTACCTTAGCAGTCAGGTAAAACTATTATCATAATCAAACATTGGATAGTCCAATGGGCTGGCTATCCTGAGTACGGGACCGAATTCAACCGAAACCACTCATACAGGGGTGCGAAAAGCGATCCAAACTACTCAAGCGTGACTAAAACCCGACTGAAAGCATTTGCGTGAAAAGAACACCGATGAAAAACATCTTAAGGGCTCGTTTATGACTCGTTAAAACCCCGGCGAGTTTGTGTGTAATACACATCACATTTCTAGAGCTCAGTGAATATTCGCAAGTCCTTTGTTGCGCGCAGTTGCCATTTATTTACACGTTTATACAAAAACAGCGGCGGCTGCTTTGCGGCGGTTTACTGCCTCATATCTGAATGAGCATTTATACCTAAATATAAACAAATAATCAGAGGTGAAAAATATTCAGGTGTGAAAAAAGACCAACCCGCTCAGGTGTGACTCAAACTGGTAAAGCTCACCATGGCGTGAAAATCCTAGAAATCCCGTGAAATTACCTAGGCATGACGAACGTAAAAATTGAAGAAATGAACATGTCGATGCCTCCCTATTGTTTAAAGCCCAAGTCCACTCCAAAAATAAATTACTTTCAATAGAACCAGAAAAATCAGACAAACCAATCAAAAAAAGTTTGAGCAAAATCGGATAACTAATAAGAAAGTTATGAATTTTTTAAGACATGAAAACTTTGAAAATCACTACACAAATTGGCAACTCACTCATGAGTCTGTGACGTATGGTCCTCACTATCCACTAATTATTTTCTTTATATTGATAATATAAATTTCCTATTATCACCCTAAGAATCTTATTTCTTCACACCAGCATCCAAGTTAAATTGTATAGTAATATGTTTTTGTGTGGATGCACAAATAAAGAGTAATTTTTGTCCAGTTAAATCATGAAAAATTGAATTTTGATAAACTATTTATATAAAAATCAATAATTATGAAATACAATATTCAGAAAATAGTATCAATTCTTCAAAATTCATAAAAGTTTTTGGGAAATGTCATGCACGCAATATGATACAAATCATATAACCTGGGCAAAGGCATGGGGAAATCAAGTTTTGGGGATAAAAAGGAAATGAATGGGATTAAACTATATAAAGCAATTGATAAGTTGTGAGGACATGACGTCACAAACTGATAACCATCTTGGCAATTTGTGTTGTGATTCTCATTGTTCCATAGCTTTACATACTTTTTCAAACTTAATTTTCTTATTAGTTATCCGATTTTGCTCAAACTTGTTTTGATTGGTTTGTCTGATTTTTCTGCTTTTATTGAAAGTAAGTTATTTTTGGAGTGGACTTCCCCTTTAAGCATATACAGTCCCGAGCAACACATGTCTGTCATACCTCGATCTCACCGTCAAACGATCTCCAAATCGACCGATTTTAGGTCATTCGGGATAACGTAATTTTTTGTTCGTTCTGGTGTCGACCTCGTTGGTGTAAAGAGGGTATTTTTACATTTACGTTCAAATAAATGTCCTATTTCTGAGGGGGATTCGTAAAAAGCATGCGTTTCCTCGTAAGCTTTTTAACCCTATCCCCTCGATAATAAATTCTCCCTACATTTCCTCCCTTAAGTAGTCTCAGGTTTATGTGAACAGTTTTTATTTTTTGACAAACAGCATCACCTTGGTAATCATCATGCATCGCTAGCTTTAAGTGACATTCAAGGTCTTAACAAGAATTCGGTTCTGAATATTCTGAAGGCTTACCACCACCCCCTCCCATTAGCGTAACAAGTGTGTGTGTGTGGGGGGGGGGCAGGGGCATTGCCGCCCCATAACACGTTAGTCTTTCTGATGTAGGCAAATCAACATGTCACTCTTGTATGCAAATCTACTTCAGGTTTAATTTTTCGGCACATCCGCTATTGCCGTATCAAAAACGTTCAACGCTATACCGATTGCACGCGAGGCGTCATTTCGATTACGTCATCAGCTGCAAAGATCAAGTCTATGACTATGAATTATAAAAATAATTCCTCATGTACAGCAGTAATTCAACGGAGTGTTTACACTGTTTGTTTTGCATCTTTCTTTTAAGATGTAACCCTTACAAGGCGCGTCAAAACCACTAGAGACCCTGACGCATACTTGCAAAAGGCAAATTGCTCAGGTTCCATTTATCGGCACATTGCTGGCATCAGCAACGCCAAATGTTATTTGACCCCCTTTCCCCCTCCTCCCCACTCCTCTGCCCTTCCCGTCGCACAAATCCTTACTTAAGTTTCTTCACAAAATCACGATTGACAACAAAACTTGCCGAAGACCTCAAAAAGAAACAAAAAAGAAAGCTCGACTGTGGATAGGCGATGAATGGTGGACGCCATCAATGCCATTGGTAAGATATCAATACCCGGGTCTTGACCACTACGCCGTATCGAATGAGAGGACAATTTGAGGATTGGATAGATTGATCTCTGGCGGCATTCGCCATACTCGACTTCTAACGTAGTCAAGTTTATTCTAAACTGTAGAATAGCGAAGGTTCATGAGTCATTGGTTTATGGATGAATGCTTACACAAACCTGCGATCATGGGTAATCGATACTTTGATGACAACTATGATGTCACACTTCGTTTTGGAATGGTAGACGGTTGCTTCGTAAAACTCTTATCAGGGATTTGCAAGCCCTCAAAAACTTATCTCAACTTTCATCCGTAGCAGCAAGATGAGTTTATGAAAGTACGTGCAAAATTTAGTATCAAAAGACTATGGTTTTCGCTCTATGAGTAAAATTGAAGCCCTCATTTTGTAATGGGGTGAATAATTAAAACTAATGGGATGAATAATTCACTGCCAGTTGCAAAATTCAAATGTGAAAAGAGAAATTACAGTAATTTTGCTAACAATTGATATTTCGCCACCAGACTGATGCAAAGTTTTCCATTATGAGTTTTACAACATTTTGGAGATTTTCACCGTGACATTCCCTGCAACGTCCTCAAAGGTACTATGTCCCATGTGCAGGCCCAACAAGTGAAAGGGCTTGAAAATGGCTTTAAGTGGGAAAATAACGACCATTAGTTGTCGAATCGACTTAAGTGATTGCAATCACCTAAGTAATAGTCTGATTTTCAGACCCTTTTACCGAATGGTCGTACGTTTTGTGCTGCACAAAGATTCAATCAGTTTAATTTTGGCCATTACAAATAGTGGGTTATTGATGTAAACAAATGCTCATGTACCCTTTACAGCTCATTTATGTATGTTATTACCGAAGAAAAAAGATGTCAGATGACAGTGAAGTCTAGAAGGGTTTCCTTGCATAATTTGAATACTAGGACACTGCTAATGTTTTAAATTTCCCTGATAGGACATACATGACATATTCATAATTCCTGCAAAGTTCTACAGAATTTGATGTTGGCTGCAAAAGGGACATAGTATCTTTAAGTACCAGACCACTTGCGTAGCTACTGGAGGCTCGAGGGTACGTGCCCCTCCCTCAACAAGTGCCGAACAACACGAGAAAAGACCAGAAATGAGAAAAGGAGAAAATGAGGAGAGGCAATAATTATATAGCGTTGTACAAACAAATTAACGGAGGCTTGTAGGCCGCGTTTGAATACTTTTTTCAGGGTTGGCAAGCATAGATTTGTGCGTATCAACATGAAGATATCAAACGTATTTCACTACGGTCATCATAACATCATTTCTAATGAGGATCATAATTGCTGACAAACGATCAAAAATATGCCAACAAGTGAAAGCTTAAAATCCGCGTTTAAGAAATTCTTGAAAAAGGTAAAACTATGTGTGCAATAGGCGGATCCAACACGTAAAAACAGACCTCAGATTCTCAAAAAATTACCCTTACTAAAAAAAAAAATCACAAGACACATGTTAGATGCAAGAGATTTAAAGAAATATTATCATTAACACAGCCACCATTAATTACTAGATTTTCCAGCAAAATGTTGATTGAGATATCACATCTCCTGTCCTTACCGTCTCCCCCCTCCCCGGCTAGGGATGCTCCGTTTTATGACACGTCGCTTACCTCTTGCGCAAAACCGCGGCCAGACGGTTGAAGGGTTTGTCATACCCAAGATAAGATGAGATAATTTTCCCCCGCATTTTCGCGCCAAAAAGAGTAGAACTCTTTATTCTCAGCAATGTGGAGTTGCATGAAGTGCGTGCGGTTGATGGCTAAAACCATCTCCAACACTTACGAACGACCACAATATAACCCTGCGAAACCTCGTCAAGTCGTTATCTATTTTGGGGGTATATTTGTAGTTCTTATTCTCTCAGCTCTCATCAATTAGATGTGGGGTAGGTCTGTATTAACCAAACTATATGGCATTCATTAACAGTGTTTTTGTTTATAAATGAATATTCATTCGGCGATAATATTCATGCTTAGATTACTTTGCGTAACACTTTGAATGTGAATTTGCTTCATCTATAAGCCAAACGAATATATAAAGGTACAGTTATGTGTATTCAGGATAATGTTTAACGTTAAAACTGGCACTACAGTGTTTGTATATGACTTCTATCGATGGAAATGCATTAAGTGGCTCTGCGCTGGTGATCTTTGTTATCAGCCTGGAAGTCTGCAATGCACATCCTATTATAAACTGTAAATGATTTTGTAAAACACAGGGTTGTTTGTTTTGTTTCTTTTGTTGTTTTCCCATTTTTTAAAAGAAATTCTGCAAATAGAGAGGGTCTGAAGACCGTTCAACACGTTCAATATTCGTTTAGGGAAGTTGATGTGGGAGTTTTTGTTACCAAATACGGTCAAAGCGTTTACGTGCATTGCATATTGAGAATTGACCTAAAAACTCGCAAAAATGCAGGAAGAATAGATTAAAGTCTTTCTTTGGTGAGCAAAGCTTCTTGAACATGTTGAAACTTTCGAAAATATCCTCTTTTAGCGCTCGATTAATTTTTTAAGCGGTCAATGCACCAGGAAGAGTTCAGCCTTTCGCGGTTCATTTTCTTCCTCGTCAGTCATTTTAGTGTACAGATGTAGCATGTTTGAAGCAGACACCCAGGGGAAACGGGATCGTCCTTCCCCGATGGTAATCTACCATATCGACGTCGAGTTACGGGCGATGGGGAGGGGAGGATGGTCTTCGGTGTCGAGCTGAAGAGGGGGTAGGAGGAAATGCATTTCCCCTTTACACACCAAGAACAGTAGCGTGTAAGTATTCCATGGATGGAAGGGGCGCATATGCATGGACTGAGAGAGAGAGAGAAGTGCTTACAAGCAAAAAAATTGGGGCTCAACGGGTTTAATATATTTTGTTATTGATAATCATAATGGTTTTGTTTATCCAGGGAAACCTCGTCGGCATCAATGATGTTCTTCCTGAGGGCCCCGCAATCATTACCACCCTATTAATTGCCAGGTACCCATTTACACCTGGGTGGAGGGTGGCAAATGTGGATTGATGTCTGGATTGAGAGTCAAGTTAAGAATCAATTGTACCACGACACCTCTAAAAATGATTTTGTGAGGTACATGTTTCACTTACCTCATATTCCCCTTTCTCATCTCTCACCAAAAAGTTAGCCTACTTAGATTTTACCGGACGGTAAAAGAGGGGAACATTTTCCTCAGTCATAATGTGTATCAAGCAATCCCTCTTCCCGTATCCGCTATATTTATATACAGGAGAGGGGTTTCAAGTGCAAACTTTGTCTGTCATAATGCATAACACACGGTCACCATATTTCCTGCTCGGAAAAGGCTTTAGGTCCAATGTTCTAGTTTTTCAATTCCTGTATCACTTCGATATGTTGCAAATGTTAATTTCTTTCCACACCCTCTCTCTCTCTCTCCACCCCCCAAAAAAAATATATTGCTTAACAGCTTAAAGCAATAGCAACACGCATAAGGGTGCGAATTCGAACTTATTTTTTCTGTACTGCAAACATAAAATAGGCACGTGTCATGCAGGCGCACCACTCATTACATTTAGTACCATAATAATAGTCGGGCTTCGTCCTGAGTGAAAGTTTGCCCCTTAATGGCGTAAAACATTATGCCTGTTGCACACGAGGCGTCGTTAGAATTACTTGCGCTAATCAATAAATACGCTTGTGGCGGAAATTAGTGCACTCGCCAATAAATTAACGCAATGGTCGATAATAGTTAATGTTGTAATTTTACTTTTACTTCGGAGGCGATATCCCTCTTGCATGGCGTAATAAAGGCCGCGCCAGTCACTTACGCAGTCCTACGTCAGGCATAATTATGACGCCGCGTGTGCAGCGGTCATGAGGATTAAACCCTTACAGGCTTGTTCAGATATGGCGCGGTAAACCGCCGCAAAAAAAGCGGTTTTTGCCGCCGTTTTTTTAAAATGTGTAAATGAATGGCAACTGTGCGCAACAAAGGATGTGCGTTTTCACCGAGCTCTGTGTTAGAAGATACAGAGATGTAAAGCGTGTTAGCTCATCATAAAATACCGCCGAGGTTTTGCCGCGTCATGTCTGAGCTAGCCTTTAAAGCCTGTCTGCACTAGTTTGGCCAGGAGGGATTAGACCTCCCTGCGAGGTCACTGACAGGTGGTTATCTCATCAAATCAGCTCTCATTCAACATAAGAAAAGGGGGACCATGCAATGGGGGACCAACGGGTACCGATTAAGCATTGTTTGCTATATAGAGGGCGCAAGTAGCTACAAGTAGTGCAGTGGGGCTTTAAGGTTCAAATTGCTTCCTAATCAGGGAATACCGCTGTTGTTGCACCCGGGTTGCAAACGTATAACTATATTTTACAATGAGTACGGGACCTACTACTTTATGCCCTAAAGAACTACTTGACGACGGTTTGACCAAAGCTCACAAACGTAATAGACTTGGTTTCGAACCCGCATTGCCATGTAGGATGATGGAAGAGAGAGATGGAGAGAAGGGAAGTTTGGCGAACGAGGGAAATGGAAGGAAAGAGGCCATAGGGGGAATGGGAGGAAGGGGGAAGGGGCTAATACTGTGATGTGAATGAAGAGCTGCATGAAATATACTCGGGGATTTGAACTAAAAGCTGCTTGTTGATATCTTGAACAAGCTGGATACAACTTCTAGAAACCCAATGATTTTACATAGAATAGATCAGAAGACATCGGTTGCGAGAGGTTACCGGTAAGGGCAATTTCTCTCTAAAAAACAGGTTTAAAGCGTTAGTACATGCTTTCATGTAAAATGGTACGTTAACATGGTTAAGTTCAGTATGGTAATTTCCCGTTATCCGACATGCTTGGAGCCGCTTTTATATCGCGGGCTGCCAATATCATAAATTATTGATTAACTCATTCAGCAGAGCCTGATTTATGCGTAATAATTTAATCACGGGATGCGAGCTTTTGATTTATCATGCAATTTTAGCAAATACTCTTTGATTTCTTCATCACACGAGTGTCAACAGTTTTTATTTGAAGTAAGCAGAGCTTGAGACAAGATCTCGAGTGATCTTCTAAGAAACTTGAGGGCCTCTCGGATATGCAGGAAGTTAAGTAGCTTTGAAATATCAACGTGGGCATCTCGTAAAGACGGGTAACTCATTCACTAGTAGGAGAATTATGGGGGAAGAGATTGAGGTAGAGGGAGGTAAGAAATGAGCAGAGAGAGAGAAGGGGAGAGGTTGACAAAGTAAGTGAGAAAATATAGAAAGAGAGTGAGCCAGAAAGAGAATGAGGGAGAGGAGAGAGGGAAGAGGGGAAAGGGGAGTTAGGAAGAGAGAGAGAGAGAGAGAGAAAGAGAGTGATAATGAGAGGGGATTGGACATGGGGAGAGGGGGAGGGAGAGAGAGAGAGAAAGAGGGAGAGAGAGTACAACAAACGGTTATTCCGAATCGGATGCTTCGTGGTAGATGGTTAACTCGATGTTAGGTGTTGAGAGAGACGGAGAGAACTGGGGAGAAAGTGAGAAGGGGAAGAGAATGACGGGTTTCGAATTTGATATCATGGTTCGTAGATGGTTAACTCGATGTTAGGAGATTCTTAGCACAGTGAGAGAGTGATTGAGAGAATGAGAGAGAAAGAGAAAGAAAGAAAGAAAGAGATAGTGCGCGCGCGCTCGTGTGTGTGTGTGTGTTGGAGAGACAGACAGACAGACAGAGTTGATGATAGACTGACAGAGAAAGAGAGATAAAGAGAGGGAGAGGGAGAGAGAAAGAGATTGAGGTGAAGAGACAGACAAACAGACAGAGAGCGAGAGAAAGAGAAAGAGATAGAAAAATAGATAGATAGGTAGAGGGAGAGGAAGAGAGAAAGAGAGAGAGAGAGGGGGCGGGGAGAGACGAGGGGGAGAGAGATAGAGGAAAAAATGCCTGCATCGAAATTGGATTTACTGATTTGCTGTGATCTGTATCCTTATAGTAGATGTTTAACTGGATAAGAAGTATTTAACAGAGTAAGGGCTTTACCTGGTGAAGTGCGTATATCATTAACTTTTACGTAGCCCCACCAAGGATTTACATTCTTCAATCTTTCACAAATTCAGGTTTTTTTAGTTGCATCCGAGGCCCTGTTTCCTTTGCGCGAAGCAGGAATGCTTCATATCATGTAGTACTTGGGCATTTATATGCACGGGGGTGACAAAGACTAAGATCGATTGTAAGTTGGAATTAACTATGATAGGCCGTTCATGCCACTAGTTCCTCTACCCATTCCTGGCATTATTCTCAAGGGACGTACAAATTGTGGTCACAAATCTACAGAATCTACCTTTTTTGATAGTTCATTATTGAAGGAAAAAATATTATCTGAAGATCATAGTTGAGAGACCAATGGTGAGAGCAACCAATGGCATAAACGGCCTGCCATAGTTAGGTCCAACTTAAAGTCGATCTCAGTCTTTGTAAAACACCCCCTGGACAGGCTCAATCGCAGTCTCTGGATGTGGATGCAACTGTGAACAAAAGTAGAAGTGATTAGCGCAATGTTTTGGAACTGCTTGATGGAACAAGCGAACGATATAACTCACTTTCAACTCGCTAAATTATAATCTCTTTGTATGAAACTTGCTTGTACTTGATGCACTTTCAGATGACATATGCCTATGCCAAATGCGTTTAATCCCATACAAGGCATAAATGAAAGGGATTGTTTTTAAAAACCTGCACTAACATATTTACTAAATTGAATTGTACATAACGACACTTTTTACAAACACAAAGAAAAGCATTAACTAATTTTTACAAAAGAAAATGATTACTTTACCTTACGGATGGATACATACCATTCTTCAAAGAAACACACAATAATCATACGGCTTTCTCACTACTTTTATTTAACCATCGTGCCTTCCACATTTCTCCTCAGATCATATTTTCTTCACTCCACCTAATTTTTTCTGCAATTGGAACAGTCAAAGGTGTAGTCAAAAAGGAAAAGAGGACGCGAGTCCCCTGGTATGAACAAAATAGGCCTATCTATGAATACTTAATAACGGAAAGCGTCTCTATTTCTAGATTTGAATCTATAAAGTCGTAAGATGATGATAGGTATATTTCACCGATACCGAAAGATACAGAACATTAACATTCATATTCCATGTACTCGCGCCATATGACCGACGACTTTGTCTGGGATTTTGCAAATGCCTGTCAAAATGTGCATATTTGGATTCAGTTCAATGCATAAATACGACACAAGATCCTTGCTCGCCGATACATTTTCGGGAATATGTTGCTACTTCGGGTGGAATATATCATTCGCAATTCTGCGATACCGCATGCACGCCTAGGGCAGTTGAATCTTGGTAGTTTTTTCTCCAAATACAATCTTCATCCAGAGCAGAGGAATCCAAGAGGAGAGGAAATGCCCTTTGTATTGAGGAGTTATTAGAAGGGATCATCTCGTTTTGGAGTGAATCCACTCCAAATTATAGTGGAATCCACTCCAAAGTATTGGTTTGAATTGTCCCCTTGGAGAGTGGAATCCAATCTTTGAGTGTGGATTTCCACCCAAAATTAGGTTATCTCTATTATGAATCCTCAAAGAATGGATTTCCACTCATGTTCATTTTAGAAAATATACAATTTCTCAAAGTGTAGAAATATACACGGAAAGTGAATTAGGCCTACGTATGCCTTATTTGCATTTCTTTGAGTGGAATCCACTCCAAAGTATTGGTTTGAATTATCCCCTTGGACGGTGGATTCAAATCTTTTGAGTGTGGATTTCCACTCCAAAGTATAGATTTGAATTGTCCCCTTGGAGAGTAGATTCCAATCTTTTGAGTGTGGATTTCTACTCCAAAATTAGGTTATCTCTATTATGAATCCTCAAAGAATGGATTTCCACTCATGTTCATTTAGAAAATATACAATTTTCTCAAAGTGTAGAAATATACACGGAAAGTGAATTAGGCCTACGTATGCCTTATTTGCATTTCTTCAATTTTCCATTTATGAAAGTTGAATGAAAGCTTCACCAGGCATGACAATGTTTAACTCCTTTGATAAATGGATGAACAAATATTCAGAATAGAATATACACAAAAGACTTTTCTCATTTCAACAATTATGTTTCAAATTTGGGCACGGTTTTAGTAATACCCTTCTCGAACGATATAAACGAGATAGCATCATCGGGGATATACTATTGTCTCTAAGCTATTTCGAAACCGATTACCCTTCTCACCCAACCACTATGTATATCGCCTCTTTGAAATTGCAGGATGTATAAGATGGGCGTTTGTGCCATTGTTATTGTGTGCATGGATTTGAAAAGTAACCAGTTCCCTTGCACACATAAGTATCCATTCCATACTCTTTATGAATCAACAGAAAGTCAAAGCGATTTGGAAATCAAATAGAATCACATCTTTGACAAACTTTCATCAATCAAAAATTGATATACAACAGATTATCTATGCACCGCTAAAGAACAGTACCAACGGGAGATATGAATATTCTTATGACCACAGGCAATTGTTTTTGTAAAGAGCACAGACATATTCCTACTTTCCAATGTAACAAGAAAGAGTTGAGCAGAAGCCAGTGGTTCTTGTATCGAGAATCCATTAAAAATGCATGACATTTTGCCTATTGTAGCGTTGAAGTATTTACATGTACCTGTCGTTTGTAAATTGTGATGAGTTTTCTGAACAATCGCTGTAGACGTCCCCAAAATTGAAGTTGAATTGCTAATTCTGAAATATCAATGAGGAAAGACTGCTATTTCATAAATAAAAGATCTTAGAGATATAATCCATCCTTATAATTGCATTTTCTTGTAAAAGTCATGCAGCTTATAAATTTGTCGATTCAGAATAATTTATCCTAAAATGAATAATAATAATAATAATTTGTGTATGAAATGTTACTTATTATATTCCTTTACTGAACTAACCCTCTAACATACAAAAAATCCTTAAAAAATTATCGAACCACAAAAATATTTATGTTTTTTTTTTGTTAAGGCGTCTCTGTGCGTCACCCTCTCACAGTAAATTCTCCCAACCAATTCTGAATTTTCCCAACCGTTTTTCCATGAAAAGAAGAC
>CP137685.1:25749948-25807274 GCA_037976565.1 Mesocentrotus franciscanus
AGTTCTACAGAAGACCACTGGCGTAGCTACTGAGGCTCGAGGGTACGTGCCCCTCCCTCAACAAGTGCCGAACAACACGAGAACAAGACCAGAAATGAGAAAAGGAGAAAATGAGGAGAGGCAATAATTATATAACGTTGTACAAACAAATTAACGGAGGCTGTAGGCCGCGTTTGAATACTTTTTTCAGGATTGGCAAGCATAGATTTGTGCGTATCAACATGAAGATATCAAAAGTATTTCACTACGGTCATCATAAAATCATTTCTAATGGGGATCATAATTGCTGACAACGAAAGCTTAAAATCCGCGTTTAAGAAATTCTTGAAAAGGGTAAAACTATGTGAAAATAGGCGGATCCAACACGTAAAAACAGTCCTCAGATTCTCAAAAATTACCCTTATTAAAAAAAAATCACAAGACACATGTTAGATGCAAGAGATTTAAAGAATATTATCATTAACACAGCCACCATTAATTACTAGATTTTCCAGCAAAATGCTGATTGAGATATCACATCTCTTGTCCTTACCGTCTCCCCCTCCCCGGCTAGGGATGCTCCGTTTTATGACACGTCGCTTACCTCTTGCGCCAAACCGCGGCCAGACGGTTGAAGGGTTTGTCATACCCAAGATAAGATGAGATAATTTTCCCCCGCATTTTCGCGCCAAAAAGAGTAGAACTCTTTATTCTCAGCAATGTGGAGTTGCATGAAGTGCGTGCGGTTGATGGCTAAAACCATCTCCAACACTTACGAACGACCACAATATAACCCTGCGAAACCTCGTCAAGTCGTTATCTATTTTGGGGTTTATTTGTAGTTCTACTTCTCTCAGCTCTCATCAATTAGACGTGGGGTAGGTCTGTATTAACCAAACTATATGGCATTCATTCACAGTGTTTTTGTTTATAAATGAATATTCATTCGGCGATAATATTCATGCTTAGATTACTTTGCGTAACACTTTGAATGTGAATTTGCTTCATCTATAAGCCAAACGAATATATAAAGGTACAGTAATGTGTATTCAGAATGATGTTTAACGTTAAAACTGGCACTACAGTGTTTGTATATGACTTCTATCGATGGAAAGTGGCTCTGCGCTGGTGATCTTTGTTATCAGCTTGGAAGTCTCCAATGCACATTCTATTATAAACTGTAAATGATTTTGTAAAACACAGGGTTGTTTGTTTTGTTTCTTTTGTTGTTTTCCCATTTTTTAAAAGAAATTGCTGCAAATAGAGAGGGTCTGAAGACGGTTCAACACGTTCAATATTCGTTTAGGGAAGTTGATGTGGGAGTTTTTGTTGCCAAATACGGTCAAAGCGTTTACGTGCATTGCATATTGAGAATTGACCTAAAAACTCGCAAAAAATGCAGGAAGAATAGATTAAAGTCTTTCTTTGGTGAGCAAAGCTTCTTGAACATGTTGAAACTTTCGAAAATATCCTCTTTTAGCGCTCGATTAATTTTTTAAGCGGTCAATGCACCAGGAAGAGTTCAGCCTTTCGCGGTTCATTTTCTTCCTCGTCAGTCATTTTAGTGTACAGATGTAGCATGTTTGAAGCAGACACCCAGGGGAAACGGGATCGTCCTTCCCCGATGGTAATCTACCATATCGACGTCGAGTTACGGGCGATGGGGAGGGGAGGATGGTCTTCGGTGTCGAGCTGAAGAGGGGGTAGGAGGAAATGCATTTCCCCTTTACACACCAAGAACAGTAGCGTGTAAGTATTCCATGGATGGAAGGGGCGCATATGCATGGACTGAGAGAGAGAGAGAAGTGCTTACAAGCAAAAAAATTGGGGCTCAACGGGTTTAATATATTTTGTTATTGATAATCATAATGGTTTTGTTTATCCAGGGAAACCTCGTCGGCATCAATGATGTTCTTCCTGAGGGCCCCGCAATCATTACCACCCTATTAATTGCCAGGTACCCATTTACACCTGGGTGGAGGGTGGCAAATGTGGATTGATGTCTGGATTGAGAGTCAAGTTAAGAATCAATTGTACCACGACACCTCTAAAAATGATTTTGTGAGGTACATGTTTCACTTACCTCATATTCCCCTCTCTCATCTCTCACCAAAAGTTAGCCTACTTAGATTTTACCGGACGGTAAAGAGGGAACATTTTGCTCAGTCATAATGTGTATCAAGCAATCCCTCTTCCCGTATCCGCTATATTTATATACAGGAGAGGGTTTTCAAGTGCAAACTTTGTCTGTCATAATGCATAACACACGGTCACCATATTTCCTGCTCGGAAAAGGCTTTAGGTCCAATGTTCTAGTTTTTCAATTCCTGTATCACTTCGATATGTTGCAAATGTTAATTTCTTTCCACACCCTCTCTCTCTCTCTCCACCCCCCAAAAAAAATATATTGCTTAACAGCTTAAAGCAATAGCAACACGCATAAGGGTGCGAATTCGAACTTATTTTTTCTGTACTGCAAACATAAAATAGGCACGTGTCATGCAGGCGCACCACTCATTACATTTAGTACCATAATAATAGTCGGGCTTCGTCCTGAGTGAAAGTTTGCCCCTTAATGGCGTAAAACATTATGCCTGTTGCACACGAGGCGTCGTTAGAATTACTTGCGCTAATCAATAAATACGCTTGTGGCGGAAATTAGTGCACTCGCCAATAAATTAACGCAATGGTCGATAATAGTTAATGTTGTAATTTTACTTTTACTTCGGAGGCGATATCCCTCTTGCATGGCGTAATAAAGGCCGCGCCAGTCACTTACGCAGTCCTACGTCAGGCATAATTATGACGCCGCGTGTGCAGCGGTCATGAGGATTAAACCCTTACAGGCTTGTTCAGATATGGCGCGGTAAACCGCCGCAAAAAAAGCGGTTTTTGCCGCCGTTTTTTTAAAATGTGTAAATGAATGGCAACTGTGCGCAACAAAGGATGTGCGTTTTCACCGAGCTCTGTGTTAGAAGATACAGAGATGTAAAGCGTGTTAGCTCATCATAAAATACCGCCGAGGTTTTGCCGCGTCATGTCTGAGCTAGCCTTTAAAGCCTGTCTGCACTAGTTTGGCCAGGAGGGATTAGACCTCCCTGCGAGGTCACTGACAGGTGGTTATCTCATCAAATCAGCTCTCATTCAACATAAGAAAAGGGGGACCATGCAATGGGGGACCAACGGGTACCGATTAAGCATTGTTTGCTATATAGAGGGCGCAAGTAGCTACAAGTAGTGCAGTGGGGCTTTAAGGTTCAAATTGCTTCCTAATCAGGGAATACCGCTGTTGTTGCACCCGGGTTGCAAACGTATAACTATATTTTACAATGAGTACGGGACCTACTACTTTATGCCCTAAAGAACTACTTGACGACGGTTTGACCAAAGCTCACAAACGTAATAGACTTGGTTTCGAACCCGCATTACCATGTAGGATGATGGAAGAGAGAGATGGAGAGAAGGGAAGTTTGGCGAACGAGGGAAATGGAAGGAAAGAGGCCATAGGGGGAATGGGAGGAAGGGGGAAGGGGCTAATACTGTGATGTGAATGAAGAGCTGCATGAAATATACTCGGGGATTTGAACTAAAAGCTGCTTGTTGATATCTTGAACAAGCTGGATACAACTTCTAGAAACCCAATGATTTTACATAGAATAGATCAGAAGACATCGGTTGCGAGAGGTTACCGGTAAGGGCAATTTCCTCTCTAAAAAACAGGTTTAAAGCGTTAGTACATGCTTTCATGTAAAATGGTACGTTAACATGGTTAAGTTCAGTATGGTAATTTCCCGTTATCCGACATGCTTGGAGCCGCTTTTATATCGCGGGCTGCCAATATCATAAATTATTGATTAACTCATTCAGCAGAGCCTGATTTATGCGTAATAATTTAATCACGGGATGCGAGCTTTTGATTTATCATGCAATTTTAGCAAATACTCTTTGATTTCTTCATCACACGAGTGTCAACAGTTTTTATTTGAAGTAAGCAGAGCTTGAGACAAGATCTCGAGTGATCTTCTAAGAAACTTGAGGGCCTCTCGGATATGCAGGAAGTTAAGTAGCTTTGAAATATCAACGTGGGCATCTCGTAAAGACGGGTAACTCATTCACTAGTAGGAGAATTATGGGGGAAGAGATTGAGGTAGAGGGAGTGGGGTAAGAAATGAGCAGAGAGAGAAGGGGAGAGGTTGACAAAGTAAGTGAGAAAATATAGAAAGAGAGTGAGCCAGAAAGAGAATGAGGGAGAGGAGAGAGGGAAGAGGGGAAAGGGGAGTTAGGAAGAGAGAGAGAGAGAGAGAGAAAGAGAGTGATAATGAGAGGGGATTGGACATGGGGAGAGGGGGAGGGAGAGAGAGAGAGAAAGAGGGAGAGAGAGTACAACAAACGGTTATTCCGAATCGGATGCTTCGTGGTAGATGGTTAACTCGATGTTAGGTGTTGAGAGAGACGGAGAGAACTGGGGAGAAAGTGAGAAGGGGAAGAGAATGACGGGTTTCGAATTTGATATCATGGTTCGTAGATGGTTAACTCGATGTTAGGAGATTCTTAGCACAGTGAGAGAGTGATTGAGAGAATGAGAGAGAAAGAGAAAGAAAGAAAGAAAGAGATAGTGCGCGCGCGCTCGTGTGTGTGTGTGTGTTGGAGAGACAGACAGACAGACAGACAGAGTTGATGATAGACTGACAGAGAAAGAGAGATAAAGAGAGGGAGAGAGGGAGAGAGAAAGAGATTGAGGTGAAGAGACAGACAAACAGACAGAGAGCGAGAGAAAGAGAAAGAGATAGAAAAATAGATAGATAGGTAGAGGGGAGAGGAAGAGAGAGAAAGAGAGAGAGAGGGGGGCGGGGAGAGACGAGGGGGAGAGAGATAGAGGAAAAATGCCTGCATCGAAATTGGATTTACTGATTTGCTGTGATCTGTATCCTTATAGTAGATGTTTAACTGGATAAGAAGTATTTAACAGAGTAAGGGCTTTACCTGGTGAAGTGCGTATATCATTAACTTTACGTAGCCCCACCAAGGATTTACATTCTTCAATCTTTCACAAATTCAGGTTTTTTTAGTTGCATCCGAGGCCCCGTTTCCTTTGCGCGAAGCAGGAATGCTTCATATCATGTAGTACTTGGGCATTTATATGCACGGGGTGTTTCACAAAGACTAAGATCGATTGTAAGTTGGAATTAACTATGATAGGCCGTTCATGCCACTAGTTCCTCTACCCATTCCTGGCATTGGTTTCTCAAGGGACGTACAAATTGTGGTCACAAATCTACAGAATCTACCTTTTTTGATAGTTCATTATTGAAGGAAAAAATATTATCTGAAGATCATAGTTGAGAGACCAATGGTGAGAGCAACCAATGGCATAAACGGCCTGCCATAGTTAGGTCCAACTTAAAGTCGATCTCAGTCTTTGTAAAACACCCCCTGGACAGGCTCAATCGCAGTCTCTGGATGTGGATGCAACTGTGAACAAAAGTAGAAGTGATTAGCGCAATGTTTTGGAACTGCTTGATGGAACAAGCGAACGATATAACTCACTTTCAACTCGCTAAATTATAATCTCTTTGTATGAAACTTGCTTGTACTTGATGCACTTTCAGATGACATATGCCTATGCCAAATGCGTTTAATCCCATACAAGGCATAAATGAAAGGGATTGTTTTTAAAAACCTGCACTAACATATTTACTAAATTGAATTGTACATAACGACACTTTTTACAAACACAAAGAAAAGCATTAACTAATTTTTACAAAAGAAAATGATTACTTTACCTTACGGATGGATACATACCATTCTTCAAAGAAACACACAATAATCATACGGCTTTCTCACTACTTTTATTTAACCATCGTGCCTTCCACATTTCTCCTCAGATCATATTTTCTTCACTCCACCTAATTTTTTCTGCAATTGGAACAGTCAAAGGTGTAGTCAACGAAAGGGAAAAGAGGACGCGAGTTCCCCTGGTATGAACAAAATAGGCCTATCTATGAATACTTAATAACGGAAAGCGTCTCTATTTCTAGATTTGAATCTATAAAGTCGTAAGATGATGATAGGTATATTTCACCGATACCGAAAGATACAGAACATTAACATTCATATTCCATGTACTCGCGCCATATGACCGACGACTTTGTCTGGGATTTTGCAAATGCCTGTCAAAATGTGCATATTTGGATTCAGTTCAATGCATAAATACGACACAAGATCCTTGCTCGCCGATACATTTTCGGGAATATGTTGCTACTTCGGGTGGAATATATCATTCGCAATTCTGCGATACCGCATGCACGCCTAGGGCAGTTGAATCTTGGTAGTTTTTTCTCCAAATACAATCTTCATCCAGAGCAGAGGAATCCAAGAGGAGAGGAAATGCCCCTTTGTATTGAGGAGTTATTAGAAGGGATCATCTCGTTTTGGAGTGAATCCACTCCAAATTATAGTGGAATCCACTCCAAAGTATTGGTTTGAATTGTCCCCTTGGAGAGTGGAATCCAATCTTTTGAGTGTGGATTTCCACTCCAAAATTAGGTTATCTCTATTATGAATCCTCAAAGAATGGATTTCCACTCATGTTCATTTAGAAAATATACAATTTTCTCAAAGTGTAGAAATATACACGGAAAGTGAATTAGGCCTACGTATGCCTTATTTGCATTTCTTCAGTGGAATCCACTCCAAAGTATTGGTTTGAATTATCCCCTTGGACGGTGGATTCAAATCTTTTGAGTGTGGATTTCCACTCCAAAGTATAGATTTGAATTGTCCCCTTGGAGAGTGGATTCCAATCTTTTGAGTGTGGATTTCTACTCCAAAATTAATTTATCTCTATTATGAATCCTCAAAGAATGGATTTCCACTCCTGTTCATTTAGAAAATATATAATTTTCTCAAAGTGTAGAAATATACACGGAAAGTGAATTAGGCCTACGTATGCCTTATTTGCATTTCTTCAATTTTCCATTTATGAAAGTTGAATGAAAGCTTCACCAGGCATGACAATGTTTAACTCCTTTGATAAATGGATGAACAAATATTCAGAATAGAACATACACAAAAGACTTTTCTCATTTCAACAATTATGTTTCAAATTTGGGCACGGTTTTAGTAATACCCTTCTCGAACGATATAAACGAGATAGCATCATCGGGGATATACTATTGTCTCTAAGCTATTTCGAAACCGATTACCCCTTCTCACCCAACCACTATGTATATCGCCTCTTTGAAATTGCAGGATGTATAAGATGGGCGTTTGTGCCATTGTTATTGTGTGCATGGATTTGAAAAGTAACCAGTTCCCTTGCACACATAAGTATCCATTCCATACTCTTTATGAATCAACAGAAAGTCAAAGCGATTTGGAAATCAAATAGAATCACATCTTTGACAAACTTTCATCAATCAAAAATTGATATACAACAGATTATCCATGCACCGCTAAAGAACAGTACCAACGGGAGATATGAATATTCTTATGACCACAGGCAATTGTTTTTGTAAAGAGCACAGACATATTCCTACTTTCCTATGTAACAAGAAAGAGTTGAGCAGAAGCCAGTGGTTCTTGTATCGAGAATCCATTAAAAATGCATGACATTTTGCCCATTGTAGCGTTGAAGTATTTACATGTACCTGTCGTTTGTAAATTGTGATGAGTTTTCTGAACAATCGCTGTAGACGTCCCCAAAATTGAAGTTGAATTGCTAATTCTGAAATATCAATGAGGAAAGACTGCTATTTCATAAATAAAAGATCTTAGAGATATAATCCATCCTTATAATTGCATTTTCTTGTAAAAGTCATGCAGCTTATATTTGTCGATTCAGAATAATTTATCCTAAAATGAATAATAATAATAATAATTTGTGTATGAAATGTTACTTATTATATTCCTTTACTGAACTAACCCTCTAACATACAAAAAATCCTTAAAAAATTATCGAACCACAAAAATATTTATGTTTTTTTTTGTTAAGGCGTCTCTGTGCGTCACCCTCTAACAGTAAATTCTCCCAACCAATTCTGAATTTTCCCAACCGTTTTTCCATGAAAAGAAGACATAAGACATTTTAAAAATCTGTCAACACTTAAATGTCTGGAATGGTATAGAGCTAATTCATTGCTTTGTGACGATTTACATTCACCTAAAATGTAATTCTATTGTAATAATATAGTTGGGAGAATTAAGGAATCGATCAGATCAGTTTTTCCCAATTGTTATCATTATTAATGATCTGTTTTCACTCAAACTTTCAGATTATCTCTAATTGTACATCTAGCATTGAGGTCACTACCTTAGCACCATTTTCTTTTATTTGAACAATGTACCCACGTCCCTTAAAGGTACTATGTCCCATTTGCAGGCCAAAAAAATGAAAAGGTTAAATTCCAACGTCATTTGAAAGACAATACTAATTTAGAACTTCCCTAAAAAAAGGGGGCTTGAAAATATCTTTAAGTGGGAAAATAGCGACTATTACTTGTCGAATCGACTTAGGAGCTATAGAGCCAGTAAGTAATAGTCTGATTTTTCATTGATTGATGTAGACAAATGCTCATGTACCCTTTACAGCTCATTTTATGTATGTTATTACCAAAGATGAAAAAAGCCAGTCAGTCACTCAATAATGTTTGACAGTGAAGTCTAGCAAGTAAACGGGTTTCCTTGCATAATTTGAATATTAGGACACTGCTAACGTTTAAATTTCACAGATAGGACATACATGACATATTCATAATTCCTGCAAATTTCTACAGAATTTGATGTTGGCTGCAAAAGGGACATAGTATCTTTAATAATAATAATTTGTACTAAATCAATGTCGTTTACAAAAGAGAACACAATACCTCTTGATAACCTGACATTTGCTTCGGGCTTCATTGCGTCAAATGTAAAGGGGTTAGGGTTAGGATTACAATAATGTTTAAGTTTAGGTTTAGGTTTAGCGTTAAGCATGTTAGAGGTAGGATTATACATAGTTTTAGTTCTAGGATTGAAGTTAGGAAAGTGAAAAAGACCGTCGGAGAGATTGTCGTAAGAGTACAACCATAATCCCACCCCCCCTCCTATCTTAACATATCTCTGACTGCGCCCCATTCATACATTTACACACTTTTACGTCAGTTCGAGCGCTACTCGGTTACCATATTTTCTAGTTAAGAATGACAGGCGTGGTGTGGGCAGTGCACTGGAGAAAAGAGAGCACTCTTGACCTGGTTTGTGGGAGTAGTTCTAGTGGATAGGAGACGCATGTTACGATTATTATCGCTCTATTTATCGATATTTACCAATGAATCGTGACTAGATTAGCAGAGATTAGTCGTTTATTTGTTGTAAATCCACTTGAGATGGCTTAACGTACATTATTACGAAGGTACGTCATATCAGTTACTAGCTTTCTGGATATTATTAGGAACACGATCGCAACTACTTTCGAAAAATTTAAATAGCCCTGTACGTCACCCATTGAAACTTTCGAACATGATAGTGACGTATTACGTAATCCGAACATGATTAACATGGGACATACTATTGGGTATTGAAATTGCCCTGGAATTGACTTTTCGAAAATACATTATAGTTGCGATTGTATGTAGGCTATATACAAGAAAAGTTGCACACGAGGCGTTATTTTGCTGACGCAGGACTGCGCCAACGACTGACGCTGTCTTTGACGTGTCACGTGAGCGTGGAATCCTTAATAGAGCAATTAATAATAAGGCACCACTTTACAAGTGCACACTTGCCAATCCAACCCTTTTAACGCACCCATCCTACCGGGTACCCATTTAACACCTGGATGGAGAGTGGCAAATGTAGATTAATGTCCTGTCAAAGGACATCAGTTCTGCTGCGGAACTCGAACCGCGAACCATGTGATCCACGGTTCGTTGACGTATCCACTAGACCACGACGCCTCAAATGAAAACTGAAAAGTTAATCTATTGTGTTGATTATTAGCGCATGAACTAGTTCAAGGCCTTCGTATGATTGATTGGCGCAGCTAATAACGCAATAAAAATGACGCCTCGAGTGCAACGGGTAGTACCAGGTCTGAGAGCGACTATCATTAATATTATCACCTATATAGTACCGTCCTACCGATAGTGGTAATGTCTTACAATATTAAAGTCATAGCGAGCGTACTTAGATAACATTTTGGTGGTTTAAGGTAATTTGATTTAAAGAAAAATATTATCCAAGTTTAAAGCCCATCTAAGGTGTTTGGAACCCCAAAAATTTGATGGCGACAATTTCACTTAAATTGTATCATAATGTGAAAGAGGATGTCATTTAACTTTTAAGACACATTTGTGCAAGGATTTTCAAAACAAATGTGTTTGAAGTCGAATATTGATGAAAGAATACAAACTTAGGTTTTCTGCGTACAACAGAAAACCCAAATTATGTATTCTTTTATCAATATTTGTCTTCAAACACATTTTTTTTTTTTGGGGGGGGGGATCTTGCAAAATTGCGTCTTAAATGACATCTTCTTTCACATTATGATACAATTTTAGTGAAATTTTGCTTTCAAATTTTTGGCGAATTTCTCGGGGGCTCCCAACACTTTAGAGGGCCTTTAAAAAGATTGATGTGTCAAGAAGTCACGTAAATAAACTCAATTTACGACAAAGAGAAACAAGGGAATATTTCCCCTCTCTATATTACTCCAAACTTATTACAGAAATTTCATCAAAATAGGGGCTTACAACATATAATCTTACCGAGTGCAGCCAAAAAAACTTACCCAATCTGAACGCAGGCTCGTGCTTTAGAGCTCGTATAAAGTATGGTAGACAATGATGAGTGGCACATTAGCCTATATACTTGTTGCACGTCATACCCGATTCACAAAGTGATGATGCAGGAGAATCATCGATAATTATTGGCCCACCATTTCTACTTTCATTTCGCCACCCCACCTCTCTCTCTCTCTCTCTCCCTCTCTCTCTCTCTCTCTTCTCTATCCATGCCCTTTAATGGTAAAACGGTTTCACAAAGTCAGTCACTCGGCTGGACAAGTTCAAATCTGGACTAGTTCAATGCAGAGGTGTCGTGATAGATACGTCGTCGGACTGTGGATCACATAGTTCGCGGGTCGACTCCCGCCGCTTCACTAATGTACTTTTTGGAAAGACATTAATATACCTTTGCCACTTCCCATCCAGTTGTTAAATTTATACCGGTAGCAATTAATTACTTGAATGCTGTGAGCACCTATCAGAGCAGGGGTAATTTTGTGCGTTATAAAATATCCAATATTATTATTTTGTCATTATTCCGCAATCAGTGTTCACGATCCGGCGGAGGGAACTGATTGACGCATACCGATAAACTAACCTTTTGTCTTAACCATTTTTGCCCTCATTAATTTCCCTTCACTAGAAGTTTAATTTTGTTAGTTACCAAACTAGTTGTTGCAGAAAAATAAAAATATGCCCCAGGCAATTTATAAGGAGAAATATCTTCAAGAATACGTATTCGCCAATCATTTCTACTTTCGCTTAAATCCATGCCCCTTCAACCATGATAGACGGTTTTACAGTCACTGATCTGTACCGTACCGAACCGAATCGATTCAGATAAGTGTTCACAAACAGGGGAGGAGTTAAGTACACATATCATTTATTTAGATTCTTAACCAACCTAATCAGGATGATTTTATTTGTTCACATTTCCATAACTAATGCAATTGTGACTTCTTCGAAAGTCGGACAGCAGTCAGGTCATCCAATAAGCAGTGTGTTTTATAATTATTGAGGCATAAAGACTAACCCCGTGCATCGAGATTTCATTAACCTTTCCCTCCAAAGACCTGAACTTTTATCAAAGAAGTTACCAACCAAGTCACGCTCTCGAAGGCAAGTAGCAATATCTTATTTTCGTTTTCAAGTCCCCCAAATTAGGCTCAGTAGCCATAATGAAAAGGGAGACACCACTTTTGGCATAATCCTTATATTGTCTGCTGTCTCGCTGATATTGTATAAAAACTGAATTATGAACCAATATCTAGACTTCCTTGTGATAGTAATGACTTTTCCTGACATACACCGGACTGCGTCGTCGAAATAGGTTCTGTCAATCTTTTGAAAGTAGTGTTAGGTATACTTTAATGCATGAAAACAGATGCTTACAGTATTCAACATAACTGAAACTGAGTGATAAGGACTAGACAAGGATATCTACAGAATTAACTGATTCGGTATGAAATGTAAAGTAGCTGAGAATAAGTTCCGAGTAAACTAAATGCATGAAATGTTATCGTATATGTTGTGAATGCTCACTAGAGGCCAAGACTTTGCATATCTCGGAGACACAGTTCTTTTCGGATTTTATTTTGCTGTTGATATTCATTTGTAGCTTTAATGAGGTGAATAAAATCAAATTGTTTATATCGGGCCTATCAAAGCTGGGACTTTTCAGGCGATGTGATATTCAATATGTTCTTCTTAAAGTTTTTTTTAAAGCTTTTTAGCGTAAAAGAAGAATTGTCTTCTAGTGGTTCAATTCGTTCCCTTCTGAATAAAAGGCAGATTTTAAAAAGGCGCGAAGGCTCAGTGCTAGATCAGTGGTCTTGTAACCGGGAAGTCCCGGGTTCGAAAACAAGTCGATGCGCTAGTGCCCTTTTGTAAGGCATTGATCCTCGTTACCAAGTCCCTCGGAGATGACTTAAAGCCGTCGGTCCCTGGTTGCTTACTTACAAGCATACACATGCCTCCTTAGCAGTCAGATAAAAAAATAAAAATAAAAAAAACATTTCTGAGAAAACGTAGACATCTTAAAATAGATTTTCAACAGCTCGTCCTTTTCAAAGTAAACCGAGGTGCGCTGTTGAATGATTCAGAAAGCTCATACGACATTTGAAAACTCGAGTAAAACTGAATCGCGTTTTTGCATGTTTAGGCAGCTGTCGATTGACTTAATGCGTAAAGCTGCACGTTAAAAACACAGTACACACATGGTGTCGTTGATCGAGATATGCGATAAACGAACTGCACTAACTCCTGCAGGAATATGCACGATCGAGAAGGCTGAAAACCGTAGCCAGGATATTGATATTCGATTCAAATCAATTCAATTCAATTTTACATCAAGCACTACAAAATGTGGTGTTCTTGACGATTTTGCGAGTTAAATATTGTACATAATTACCTAGATATGCAATAGTTTAAAGGAACGATTGGCTAATAGTATAGTATAGTATAGTATTTATTCCATTCTTCATAAAAACATATATACAATACATACAGAGTATAAAATAATTGAAATTTGAAATACATAAATACATGTAGAAGGGTAACATTACAGATAATAAGAATACAATGAAATTAACAGGAAATAGGTTCAGAAAGCAAATTTATGTCGAATGAGGGGTCAACAAAAAAGAGCATTTAGCCTTGTTGAACGTTAACCCCTAAAGAAAGTACATATTTAACAGCACATTAATGAAACTAAGAACCTCTGTGCAAGAGTACAACATTTCTAAATGTATTCTTCTACATCACGAACATTACGAAAGTTTCGTGGCTTTAAACAACGTGATAAAATTTGATGAATTTATTTCGGATAGATTTTTCTCGATTTGCAGTTCCATCATAGAAGTTTAGATCACCTTTAAGTAATGTAAGCCCAGTTATATTACGCAGTACTGGTGAATTATGACGCGATATAATAATCGGCCATGTCCGGGCGATTGGTGCTTGTACTTCCGACGAACGTAATTACCCTGATTGCGGTTCAAGGGCCTCATATTCCGAATATAGGTGTATTGATTAGAACTGACGCGAGACGAAAGCTGGCCGTAATAGTTGATCATATAAAGTGCTTAAATTGGCGGTCAATGTAACGTACATGAGCGCTTCAAAGTGCACTGTCGCAAAATCTAATCTAAAACCTACCAAAAACTGACCTGTTTTTGGAAGATACTGTAATATCATTAGATATGAAAATGCAAACAAAATCTCCAGGAGTGGCGTGTACTGAATAGTCATACGGAGAGCATAGTGGAACAGTGGTGAAGAATCTTGACTTTCATATGACAGGTCCCGGGTTCGATTCTCTCTTCGATGCCTGTATCTTTGGACAAGGTCTTAAGCCCCGGGTGTTCATGGGTAATAATAATAATAATACCCAGCTTTTATATAGCGCGAATTACAATTATTAAAGTCTCTAAGCGCTTCCGAACTTGGAGATTATTACCCCGGCTTTAGCTGTGCTGCCATTACAGCGCTCTAGCATTCCAAGGAATTAATTCCTGCCAGGTACCCATTTACATTACGTGGGTTGAGTGTGGCAAATGTAGATCAATGTCTTGCCAAAGGACATTAGTGCCGCAGCGGGACTCGAACCGCGGACCTTGTGATCGACAGTCCGGCGACGTAACCACTCGACCACGACACCAAGGTATCTGGCAATGTTGGGGTAATACTAATTACTAAGCTTGCAAGAAGAGCAGTATTTATACTGATATGGCTACCCTGCGTGAAGATGACTGAATAATTGATTAATTTATTAATTGTATTAGTGATGAAACTGTCAATCAAGGGTTCTGTGAGGTTTGGAGTTGAGGAAGAAAGATCCAATCGACTGTCAATCATCAGACAAGTCGGAAGACAGTCCACGATATGAAACCCATTTTATACTTTTTTTTGTCTCCAACTGAGAGGCCTACATTACGTCCTGATTTCAATTCTAACATTATCTGACAACTAAGAATGGCAATCAAATATTGACTTCAATGTTCAAAATGGTCAACCTAAAACAAATGGCAAATTTTGAAATACAAAATGGATGATGGCCGCAAAAGGGAAGATGCGTGCAGATTGCAATAATTTATTTTTATAATATGTCTAGGCTTCTAAATGATCGCTTAAACATTACACATTCTAACAAATGTTTTTAAAGCCTGAAGACTTTTATGGTGTGAGGCATCTTGATAAAAATGAAAAAGAAAATAATTAGAAGTTACGTAACTTGAAGCCCCTCTGCACTACTTGTAGCTACTTGCTCCCTCTATATAGAAAACAATGCCTAAGCGGTGCCCGTTGGTCACCCATGATCCCCTTTTTCTTATGTTAATTGAGAGCTAAGTTGATGAGATAACCACCTGACAGTGACCACGCTGGGAGGTCTAATCCCTCCTGGCCAAACTAGTGCAGACAGGCTTTAAATGAGAAACTTGAGTGAAGTAAAGTGCGAGGAAATGCATCTTCGAAATATTTCTTAAAATTAAATTTAAATCATCTGTTTGGAGAGTTGAAGTTTAATCTTATATCAACTGGAGTCAATGCATATTGGAAAAATTGAGGACATTTCAATGAATTCCGCGAGTATCATGTAAGTGCATCGATACATTTTTTAACGATTTCTCCTTGCATGAACGGGATTCGGGAAAAGGCATTATTAGGAATTCCCTTGATATACTTTTCGACAATCACAGCCATGCATCTTCTCTCTCTCTCTCTCTCTCTCTCTCTCTCCCTCCCTCCCTCTCTCTCCTATCTCATGAATCGTCCTCGTTCCCACCAGGTGATTCCATGTGCGAGAACCCTGCTTATTTTTTGATATAATATAACCCTCAAAAGGCCTCAATGCATCTAAAAGTTTTCTGCAATAAATGCCTTTACTTCATTAAGCAAAACCGTCTTTCTCTAATCTTCTCTCTGAACTTTGCCGATATTACTCCACTTCTGATTTTGTCTTTTTGTGAAATTATGTAGGCTAAGTCTATTATCGACGATTCATTGATATACATGCATATATCAGCCATTCATGTGCAAAACACTTTAATTCATCATGTTCATATAATTTCGTTGTAATTAAAAACAGTGGCGGATTATTTGGGAGTGGAGGGGGAACACTCGGCCCGGGGCCTGAAAACCGATTATTGCTGGCCTTTTATGAAAAATACTTTTTAACGTTATTAGAAGTGGGTGTTCTTTTATCAACACATTCTATTTGAGGAATTATTCAGAGAAATCGTTCATCAATCTGTTTCGCCTTTTCACGTGGTTGCTTCAAAATTCGTCTTAATTCGTTGTATCGATGACGTGTCAAGTTTGGTGGTTTTATTTTACACCTGTTTTTTCATTTGTATGCACTGACCTCCTTCTAACGAATGCTGATGACGGGTATAACTCAACACTACATTAATTAAGATATCTGTTTCGTTTGATGGATTTTGAATACGAAGTTTATCATTGACGTGAAAGTATCTATGCTCTATGTACTAGTTGCAAAATGGCTAGCTGAAAGGGTTGTCGTCTTTGTGGCTACCTAGTTTCTTAAACTTAGGTCAAAGATTTGACCGGAAAAAACATAGATAAAGGAGAGAGAAACATACATATTTGCCCGCCCTAAATCCCCATACCTCCCCCGCAATGCCCCATCTGCATCTGGTTTCAAGTTATTCCGTAGGAAATTGACAACATCTAACATAACTGTTAAATGGTGATGAATAAACGAATTCGTTTAAAGGCTTTTCAATAAAAGCCTCCGTGATACAAGGTATTTCTCAATCAAATGTCAGAAAGTTCAAGGGAATTTAGAGAAATGAGAAACTTTCATTCACATGGAAATAATTGAAATAATTTATTTTATACCTATCTGTTTAATTGAAATATACATTGCATGTTAGGAGACTCGATTTGACATCGAACTAGGGCATAATATAATAGACCGAATTCAAGGGACTAGTGATTGCTTTTCTGTGAAAGGTCAAAGTCATGCAAATGTTTACATTTCTATCCATTCATGTGCAAATAGACACTGCTATATGGGGAACTGAAGTAGTATGTATGCACCAAGGCGTATATATTTCATGTCCATTGCATATATAGCGTCATTATGCTGACGTAGTACTGCGCCAGTGACGGGGACGGTCCTTGATGCGCCCTTTGAAAGTGACATTGTAAAGGAGGTTATTGCCTTCTTAGAAGTTAAATGGTATGTATGCGTCAAGCCGTATGTATATTATACCAATTGCACACCTAGCGTCATTTTTCTGACGTAGTACTGCGCCAGTGACGGGCACAGACTTGATGTGCCATTCGAAAGTAACATGGTATGTAAAGAAGGTGCGTTATAACGTATTGGAGCATTCGTCAAAATAGTTTTCATAGTTTTTTTTCAACCCATTATGTGCGGATAGTGATTGAACACAGATATCGATCCTAGACATGTAATCTAATCACTTATTCAAGTATCATTCCGACATCGTTTTAATATCAAATTATGCCATCTCAATAATGTTCCTTTAGAAATGAAAAACATGCATTTACCCAATTCAGTAATGAAGTAGAGTGACGCGATAATGCGGTAAACTCCATCAGACAAAGAGGCGCTGGACCGGGATGGGATGTTCGCGGTATCGGCGGTGTATTTTCTCATTAAATTTCATTCTTTTCTCCTCGAGTCATTCCTGAGTAATATCATGAAGCTCCCCGACATAACTCGGTCATCACAATGTTCTTGGTAATTGATAAGAGGGAAGCGCCTTCACGGCTGGCCTAGTTCGAGCAATGTGAAAGCTAATTGTACAAATAGATTACGCAGAGTGATCAAGTGTTTTGTTGTTGTTTTTTTTAGTTGGTTTTGTTCACGGTTTTAAAATACCTGTTGTGACGTCAGGGCAAATAAAATGTCTGCGTTTTAAAGAAAAAAGCAACTTAACTCATGCTATGTTTATGTCTGTCTCTGTCGCTCTCTTCTCTCTCCCTGCCTCTCTGACGGCCATTAAAATTTTCTCTTTCATACCCCTCCCCTATCTCTCTGTCTGTCTCTCTTTCTGTCTGTCTCTTTCTCTTCTTAACGTGACTATTAGGAGATGCAATACCTAACGTTTTACAATCCTTAACCTTTCTATTCAGGCTCTTCTTTTCTCACTCTCTTTACCTTATAAGCCTTCAACCATAATTAGTGGTAATGAAAAAATGCTCTTTTGTCTATCAATAAACATCAGTGCTTCGTGTATCCTCGTTCAAGCAATCTCGTCCGGACGCCGATCCTTTCCTCTAATTCATTTAATGGGGGCGATCGCTTGTTAAGGTGATATCAACAGGGCCGAGATTAAATGATCAATCGATCATCAATTTGACTCGCCATCACGCCTGACTGCTTGCAAGTCATTTCATCCCGTATCGTATCCTGTCTTGGGGTTTGGATGGAACGCGCAGGTAGGACGGGGATGAGGGGGCGGGAGAGGGGGAGAGTGAAAAAAATGAGATGGAGAGGGATGAGGGAGAGTGGACATGATGGATGGTTAGCGAGAGTGAGAGGGGAGATAGAGAGAGACAGCGACAGAGAGAGACAGACAGAGATAGGGACAGAGAGACAGAAAGAGACAGAGAGAGACAGGGAGAAATGGAGAGAGAGAGAGAGAGATAGAGACAGAGAGAGAGAGAAAGAAAGACAGAGACAGAGAGAGAAAGAAAGAGAGAGACAGAGAGAGACAGATAGACATAGATAGAGACAGATGCAGAGGTAGAGAGAGATGGAGAAAAATGGAGGGGTAGAGATAAAGATACGCCTATAATAAAGAATGGAATGTATATATATAGAGAGAAAAATATAGAAGATAGTCAAAAGAGTATAGAGAATAGATAGAGACAAAGAGTGAGAAAGAGAAAAAAAGAGAGATAAAGAGAGAGAGATACGAGGTACGACCGAATGGTCTAAGAAAGAGTAACGATGTAATACAATTAATACAGAGAACAAAAACACAACATTTTCATATCATCATTGATGATAATACCTAAATTCGTGATGGGGGAAATATAGAGAAGGGATTATATATTTTAAGATGATTATTTATACAAGGGGAATTAGGAGGAAGAGGCGTAGAGAGAGGTGGGCAAGGACCTTTAGAAAGCGCGCCAAATGAACATCTTATATCGGATATCTGCCTGCGGTGGAGCCAACATGTGATTGACTTACCCGTGGGGATATCATTTCCCCCAAAGGTTAATGATTATTAGACGAGATTGCAATTTCTTACCGACTAAGAAAAAACTGCAGCAACACAGGTACACCTTTTGTGCTAATATCTTACAATAAAGTGTTTAGTACTAACACACAAGAGAGGTAATCATTGAACGATAAATGGGATGAAGAGGATGAAGTAGGCGTCACTCCTATATTTTATTTATATAAAAGTGATCAGAACTTCGCGTTGCTTCTAAAAATTCTTTGAAAGGCATTGGACGTTTTGAAGATAAATGAAACTATCGATTTATTTGATTTCTATACCACAAACTATCATTTTGATGCATTTGTAATCAAGCGAGGATCGAATGACGATGAGAAAAGAAGAAAAAGAGAGAAAGGCAGGGGGAGTAATGGAGGGAGGGAGAGAGAGAGAGAGAGAGAGCGCGCGAGGTGAGATTAATGTATTACTTTGTATGTCATGGGGTAACAAAAGTATGTCATTTATGTGTTCTTTCCAAGGAGTCAATGGTGCAAATGATTTTGGTTGTCAAAGTTTACTTTCTCCTGTAAAATATGAGCATTTCTTTTTGGGTCTATTATTTATTTACTCATTTCATTTATCTATTTATTCGTATTGTTTGTTGATAAGAAAATTCTCTTTCTGTCCGAATTTTGTGTAAAATAAAACTTAGAGTTCACAAGACTATGGTGGTCGAAGCCTATCTCCAATTTGTTCAAATCAGGATGGGATGCCGGATGATAGTTGACGAAAAGGGGTCCAGAAAAAATTGCAAACAATCTGAAAACCGACAAATACATTTTATTAAAACAAAAAAAAAGTTGTTACACGTTTGGTAAGTTAAAAATACCCGATCATGTGGTAAGTTAACAAATACCGATATGCAGAAATAAGGTTATGGAAAAAAAGGATTTGGGGATGGGGGAGGATGTCACACCCCTCCCCACCCTCTTCCAACCAGCTTCACCCCTACAAGTGGTGTTGTGAAGAACTCCGCATGAGTTCCATTCACTCCCAGGCCTGGATGATTTGATTTGCATTAGTGTTTATGACGTCCTAACTAAACCTTCCTATTGATGCATCGATTTTGCAACGCAGCGTGATATCACACACTATTCTGTTGTTGTCTCGGCTGGATATTACCCTCTGCAGTTCGACCATTTTCTACCCCTCACGTACATTCACTACATATCTATGTTCCTCTACCGGTCTTGATTCTTTTCTATCAAAACATGTGAGCCTATGAATAATGGATCCCGCTCTCTTTCTCTTCCTTTTTTCATTTATCATTGGTGGTGATTGTTCCTTCTTTCCTTTTTAGAGGGAGTTGGGTTATTATTAAAAATTAATATTTAATCGACGCAATAAATATTCATAAATTTCAGAAACGGTCTTCATCTCTCTCCATCTCTCGGTCCCCCCTCTCTCTCTCTCTCCCTCTCTCTATTACTCTTTCTCTGTACCTTTTATCCTTCTCTCTCTCTCAATCTCTCTCTTCCTCTCTTTCTTTCTAAATCTCTGTTTCTCTCTCTCTCTCTTCGTCCATCGTATCCTTCCTAAAGGTCATTGATCGTGCCCAGTGGTCAGAAGCATCGATATTGTTTGGGCCATAATTATCGACACGAAACGTTGACCGATCGATGCACCAGGCGGTCACTCTAAAATTGCTTAATGAGAGAGATTGGACAAAAAGTCCTCGGACTGTCCGAACGTGTCCAGGTATAAATGGATTTATCAAAAGTAAATGATGCTTGGATCCCAACGGTTGAATGCACTTTGTCTGTTTCGTCTCGTTTGGTTTGACGTCTCAGTCAATACCGAGTTTTGATTTGTCCTTTTACTATGATCACGTGGTAAACTGTGCCTGCAGCACGCCAATATCTTATGTAGATATGAGCTGGGTTTATTTTCACAATGTACAAAGTCTAGGTATAAAGCAAAGCGGGTGCGCAAGGTGTGTGTGCGTGTGCGCGGTGGATATGTGCGTGTGCGTAATGGGTGTGTGTGTGTGTGTGTTCACATACTTGAATTGTATTCTACCAATACAATATCCCTATCATACATAATCCAATACTTCAGTCTGCTGATGTTTTCAGACTTCCTTAAAGGTTCTATTGAAAGGCACTGTACTACCAAAGAAATCAGTTGTTTAATGGAAACAAGAATATCTAGGTTGTGACCAACATTTTGGAACCTTTAATAAGTACTCCTTGAGTTCTGTTGATATCAATTGTCTTACAATTATTCGAACGCCAGAACGAATACATTGTAATTTTCTTATTGAAAATTTAAAAAAATTCTTACGCATCATAATTTTGCTTCGATATTACATGGACAGGACGATTTCTCTCACGATATTTGATGAATTAAGAAACGCTTCAAATACTTTCACGGTCACTTTAAAATTTTGAATATTAACTTGGGGATTTTATTGGCTATGACCCTACAAAAATCCAAAGTATTATTGATCATGTTGATAAATACATATCGGGAGCGCCAGGAGTGTCAAGTCTGACAGATATGAGCGCTATACAAGAACCCAATATTGTTATCTGTGCAAAGCAGACGTAACACTGACAAATATTCTCTCTAATAACGCTTTGAGCGTGTTGAAAGATTCTCATTTCGCTTAAAACTATCCAATATGTTATTTTTATGTCAAAAATTTGGCAAGATTGTGAGGGCTTAAATTATGTGTTTTTATTTTGTATTAATTAAGATCCAATAGATCCAATATGGATTACCTACTACGTGTAGTTCCACTGAATGGTCTTTAAAATATATTTCTAAGTTCAGACTATATTTATATTACTTCTCCCAATTCAAGCCCAAGTCGCAACTTTCAAATTTTGTGTCTCCTTTTCTCTATATTTTATTGTCTCTTTCTCTATAGTTTCTTCTAACTTGACACAATTTTTTCTCGTCTTACCAATTTCCTCCGATTTATTTTTCCCATTTTGTAAAGCACTATCCAGTCTCTCCCACCCCCCCCCCGTTTTCACTTTCTCTCTTTCTCTCTCTCTCTCTCTCTCTCTCTTTTTTCTTTTTCTTTTTTTTCTCTGCACATCCATTGGTTTTATATATATATATATATATATATATATATATATATATATATATATATATATATATATATATTATGTTTATATAAATATATAAAATGACAAATATATAAAATTGTATCCCCCGTCCCTCTCTCTCTCTCTCTCTCTCTCTATCCCTCTCACTCTCTCTCTTCCTCTCTCTCTCTCTCTCTTTCTCTCTCTCGTTCTTTCTTCTCTCTTCCATTCTTCTTGGTATATTTCTCCTTTGCTTCAATACGCCGCATGTTTGATGTCGGTCTAGGCACTCTGATCTTTCCCCGCCCTGCATGTGCTTGACCGACCAGGCAACAGTAATGCGATTGAAAGGCAAACACGGCGTGTCACGACATCATATTGAATTTATCACCATTCTTCTCTTTTCATCTAAACGAGAAGAGAACAATATTGAAGTTAGAAGATGGTGAGCATAATCCACCATGTTTCCCTTATCAGTGGCGGATCGAAGGGGTAAAAAAAGGGCATGATTGTGCCCCCCCCCCTTCTTTAGTATATTTATGGCTGGCCCCTCCAAACCAAACCGTATGTGTACAGCCAAATATGAGATCCGCTATTTGTTTTGATTTTTTTATTATCATTGGGCTATTCTTTAATTTGTAAGCATTTTAAAGATCCTATTATGGTGACTTGAGATCCAATTATTTACTTGTTAGATTCCTGATTTCTTGGCAGGAAGTAATTAAGGTTCCGTAAAATGTGACAATATTTCTTCTTCTGCTCTCTTCTTCTTCGCCTTCGTCTCTCTCTCTTGAATACCATATACTTCACCCCCCTCTCTCTCTCATATTATTCACTCTCAATCTCCCCCACCCCCTCTTTTACTTTGGTATGCATCAATGATTTATTTCCCTCTTTTTCGGATGCGTGAGGATCTGCACGTTTTTTAAGGTTCAGCGATTTTCTCATTTCATTTTATGATTTCATTTTTGTTGTCTCCTCTGAGTAGCTGAAGCCTGCTTTGTTCCTATTGAGTCGACTTGTTAAACACTTTTTAAAAAAAAGATAGCCACGTTTCATCATCTACAGTGTATTTAACTTTCTGTGTATCTTTCCCCTCTTTATCTTTCATACCTACTTAACAATTATTTGCCAATTTAGAGATGATCCACTGATGACTTACAGCCAATCTTTTTGACATAGACACGCAAAGAAAAATTGAATTTTTCATTATTTAATGTAAAAAATACATCTCTAACATTTAGTAATACAAATAGGTGTCGAGTTTTCAAGCTACTACCTCTATCGAAGACCACAGGCTAAAAACACAATAGTGATTTCAAAGACATTCTAAGTGATTGTCACTACCTATAATAATAGCCCTCTAGCCTTATTATCTGTCATTATCTGTTGTTTAATACCGGTGTGTTGGCTCAGTCAGTAGAGCGTCCGCCTCACAACCGGGAGGTCGTGGGTTCGAACCCCGGCCGCGTCATACCAAAAGACGTTAAAAGATGGGAGTCGCTGCTACCTTGTTTGGCGTTCAACAATAAGGGGATAGAGCAATGTCGATCTGGCGCTGCTCAGTGGCTGCCGGGCTCACGATCAATTGGGCACAAAGAATTTCCATTTTCGGTTTAATAAAATTTGGCGTGGACTATAAAAGATTATTATTATTATTATTAATAATAATGAATGCAATTTTTGACATATCTGTCATATACAGATTTATTCCTCATTAACTCTCATCTTTTCATTTATTAACCTCTACAAATACTTTACTCCTTAAGTGAGGACGGGAAAAAAGCTATGTATATAATTTAAGTCTGTATAAGGGACCTAAATTTTCTTACCATCATTCGTAATGAAGGTCGATTAATAGGACTTTCAGCCCTTTCTTTGTAGATCTCTATACTATATATTTTGAAACTGCAATGGAATGTGGATGAAACGAGGAATATTAAATCCCAACGGCCATTACCGTTTGATATTTCATTTTTTGTGACCAGATCCGGAATGATATGTATTATGGAATAGTTTGGATATTATGTCAGGGTATATTCGACTCAAGACCATGAAATATTCGATGAAATCGAATCATATCAGATCCAGAAGCAAATTGTCGAAGTAAAGAAATTAAGATTCACTATCAATCTGAAGAAAAAATAAATATACCTGGGCCTGGAAACATATAAATTATGTAATTATTTTAGATCCGAAATGAAAGGACAGCTAAAGGGCTTATTCCGAATGGTCGGGTAGCGTCGCGGTGCGTCGCGTTAACTTGAACGCGACCATTCGTCAAAGCCCCGGTTTTCCCGAAAGGGTGCGTTGGATTGTTAGGGCGCGTCAGGTCAGATAACGCGACCACATGGCACATAGGGGGGCTTATTCCAAATATACGCGTTCAGAGTCCCATGCCAACAGCGCGCGCCTGTTACGTACGTACGTCGCGTACGTATACTGGTGTATATCGATATCGATCGCGAGCTCTGAGAGATTGATGGAGAGAGTTAAGTTAAATTTCTTTTGTCGATTATTTCGTCAAAAAGAGGTTTTTTTAGCTGAAAATCAATAAGGAACTACAACTAATTGTAGTGGACAGAACTCATTTGTGCTTGCGTCCAGAATTTTTGGCCCCCAAAGCGTATTTCGACTCTTTTTGGCATAAAAGTTAAACTTAAGCCTAAAGGCTAATCCAGGCTTAGCCTATACCTAAGGCCTTAGCCAGGCCCAAGCTAGGGAAGCCCATATAAATATAGCCATAGACTAGGCTCTAATTTATTTATGATTCAATCAACCACTTTCATGTTTGGCACATGATCATGTGTCAAGCAGGTCAATTAAGCCCTGCAATCATAAACATTTTTAGACTTGAGGTCAGAATATAGAAGTTTTTAAGCTTTTTTTTTTGGCAAGTGGTAAACCGTAGGCTAATGCTGTATTAATCTGACCTTGATGATCGGATCGGCTGAGCTCAGTCCCATGTGCTTAATTTGGCGTAACCTTAATGAGGCTCTATTAAATAAAGATAAAAAATATATTTGCTTAATAAAAATAAAATAAAAACAAACTCTCATTTGTGAATGGCGTATCCAATGGGAAAGAGAAAGGGGGGGGGCATGCTTGCTTGCTTAATACCGGTTCTATATTTATATTACAAAGAGAAAAGCGAACTATAATTATTTTACAATTAGCGTAGCCAGGGGGGCTTGCTTAAGACAGGTTCTATATAAATGGGATGGAATGGGGGCTTGATTAATTCAGGGGCAATCTTGCACTTTCTGCCCATTTGTCCATCTCTTTGGGAGCCTCTTCCGAGCATGAATGGAGTCTAGGGGCACCGCCCTTTAGAGAACCCCCTCTCAGCATATCATAAGACCGGGTACTTTGCCCATCTATTTAAAGCCCCCTCTGAAGCCCAGAGGCTCTGCATGTCTCACCATTAATTGGGAGCCCCTTTCCGAGCATGAATGAAGTCTAGGGGCACGGCCGTTCAACTCTATGGTAACCCCCTCAGAAGCCTGGGGGCTCCGTCCTTCTTTGGGGATCAACCCCTCTAAGCATGAATGAAATATATTATTGTTATGTACTGTGCCGGACTTACAAGATGATGCCCGGTTAGGTCAAATTTTAGTGATGGTCGGGCAGCATTCGCATCAGGAACTCCATTAAACTTACCAATAATACAATTTTTAAAAATCTAAATAAATATTATGGTGTAAACAGGCGCGTCGAAAGGAATAAAGTGGTACGTAAACAGTCAACGGATTGGGGGCGTGGCACAAATAGGAGGGAGCGAAGCACCGCAGGGGGCAGGCGCGGATCCAGGGGTATGGGCATTTATTACGGTCAGAAGAGCATATTTCGATACCTTATTCATGACACTGGCAGGTCACTAATTGGCATGGGGTCCAAAGGGGCGGAGCTCTCATAAGCTCAGGGGTTTTAGGCATTAAATTACTGTAAGATCTAGGGGCACGCCTTAGGGCCCTAGGTGGGGTCCAGGGGGCAGAGCCTCCCAAAGCTCAGGGGTTTTAGGGAATAAATTGCGGTCAGATGAGCATCCAGGGGACCGCTTTAGGCCCATTGAGTGGGTCCAGGGGGCGGAGCCCCCGGAAGCTCAGGGTTTTAGGCATTTAATCACAGTCAGATGAGCATATTTTGATACCTCATTATTTTATGACACTGGCAGGTCACTATTCTTTCTTTCTATTTCTCTCTAATATACTTTTTTACAAAAAGTGTAGGGGGAGCTCGAGGCCCTCGAGCCCCGCCGTTCTGCGGGCCCTGACATGTTGGCCTCTAAATAATAATAATAATAAGCATATTTCTTGCCTGACTTTAAATTTAGGAATTTGTCATTTCCAACAAACGCATAAAAAAGTATAATTTACTAAAAAGTGAGGACAAATTTCGGAAAATTATGTCATTTCAGCAACATTTGTAAATCACCGGTATCGAATTAGAAATAAACCACCTTTGAATTTTATTTGGGGGCAGGCCATCCCCCCAAGGCCCCAAGCCCCCGTCAGTACGCCGCTAAATAATTTAAACTGACTGTTTGAGGCGAAAATTGTTCATGAACTTGTATATACCTGTTTGCCATTTCGAAATAGTCTATACTCTTCTTAACAGAGTGGAGGTATTTTTAGAGATAAAATTATCTCAAATTAATGCCAGCTTGGCTCATGTTGAGAATTTCATGTACTACACTCAACTTTATTGAGAAGAAGACGAACGTTATTTAAAATTAATTGTATTTATATTTTTGATTGTTGTTTTTTATTTATTTTTTTTTCTTTCTTTTTTTTTTCATTGTCCTATTTCATCCTTTATCCATGGTCATTGTTTTTCCTTGATATATATGTGAGAAACCCGTAAAGTGTAATCAAAAAGCGCTACTTTGTACAAAATGTAATCAATGGATACATATTTCATGTGGAGATGTATCTTCCCAACTATATGATGATAAAACTAAACAATTTCACAATTTGCAATGTCCCAAATGCATTTTGCAAGAAATGCCGCTTTGGAATGTTAAGGATATAGTAAAAGATAGAGATGTGAACTTGAACCATACAAATTCTGTTGATATAGACATTGAATGTACGAATACCTGTACCTCTATAAATGATTTTCCAAAGGGTAAAGGATTGAAAATTGCACATTTAAATATTCGAAGTCTTAGAAATAAGGTGGATGATTTGCAATTATATTTGAAACAAAATCCGTACGAAATTCTGACCTTGTCAGAAACATGGCTAGGTGAAAACATTTTTAATTCATTGTTACAAATTGATGGGTATCATCTTGAAAGACTTGATAGAGATGAAAAGGGAGGAGGGGTTGGATGTTTTATACAAACGAATATGTCATATATTAGACGACCTGATCTCGAAGACCGTGAGTTAGAAATTATGTGGCTAGAGATCAGACTACACAATCACAAATCAAAGTATCTTGGAATTGTATATTGTCCACCCAACAGTGGTAGTGCATTTTTCAATAACCTAGAAATTAAATTAGAAAATATATGTACGTTATCAAATGATATTGTGATATTAGGTGATTTCAATTGCAATATGCTAACTCAGAATAATCTTTCAAAGCAGATAAATGATCTGTGTGACAATATGCATTTGTCTCAGCTGATAAGGACCCCTACACGTATAACCGTTAATAGTACAACCCTTATTGATCTAATTCTTGTGTCAAATAATTTGAAATCACTGGAGAGTGGCACACAGTCTATCGGTCTAAGTGATCATTTATTGATTTACCTTGTATTGAAAGAAAAACCGCCACCATCTATATGTTCTGTGAGTACCTACCGTTCATTTAGAAACTTTAATGAAAATTCTTTTAAAAATGATGTTAAAGATATCAACTGGGATAATTTGTACTTAAGCGATCAAAATGTTGAGAATATGTGGAATATTTTCAAATGTAAATTCAAAGACATTTGTGATCTTCATGTACCGTATGTCACAGTAAGAAAACGTTCTAGGGGATCACCTTGGATTACCAACGAATATTTATGTATTGCAAGAGATAGGAATTATTATAAACGGAAATTTGATAAACACAGAATTACAGACTACTGGGAAAAGTTTAAAGAATTCAGAAATAGGGCAAATGCACTAAACAAGAAGTTAAAGAAACAATATTATAAGAATCTTTGCATTGAAAATGGTAATGATATGACAAAATCCTGGAAAGTACTCAAAATTTTACTCCCAAAGAAAGATGCTAATTCTGAATATAAAATTCTTGTAAATGACCAAATTGTAGTAGACAAAGGAAAGGTAGCAAAATTGTTTAATGAAAGTTGTAATAATATTCAAAGCCCATTAACAGGAGCGAATGGTTCTCATCTCAATATAAATGCATTGCAAACATTACCGCAAACAGAACATAAGTTCAAATATACAGATATCGAAGAATGTTTTGTATTAAAAGAACTTCTCAAGCTTGATGTTTCAAAAGCAGTTGGTATTGATGATCTTCCTCCAAAGCTACTTAAAATAGCTGCCCCACACATTGCTAGAGTCTTAACAGTATTGTTCAATTGTTCATTGTCAGAAGGGTACGTTCCTCATGAATTCAAGGTTGCTAAAATAACCCCTATACATAAAGGTGGAAACAAAATGGAATTAACTAACTACCGACCTATTTCTGTTCTCCCACAATTTCGAAGATATTTGAAAAGACTGTACACAACCAGGTATATACTTACTTAAACAAACATTCTTTGTTAAAGTGCGGGTTCAAAGAAAATCACAAATATGGCAAATAACATATTACTAGAAACTGGTAAGCTAATAGATGGCCATCGTACAAGTTGTAGGTCAACTACAAATCGGATGATTTATAAAAAAATACAAAAAACCACCTCCATAGCATCTGGGATATGCGAGAGATTCGCCAGAAAAATAACGATGTTTTAATGCCGTCACAATATGAACCAATCCTGCCCAAGCAGACGACATCCCATAAAGAATGAACATAATTGCAATGCTATTATTTCTCAAATTATAATGAGTTTAGTGTATATAAATGTGATGGAATTTTACACCATTCAAAAGGGATATGACCCGATTCTGATAACTAAATTCTTTTGTTTGTAAATACACAGGATAGGGGTTAATGAACAATCAAAGAAACCACACTTTCAAATTTAAAACCCCTGGAATGAAAGCATGGACGCATTTGTTCCTCTTGAAACGCCGAACATATCGCGGTGTATGCAGCTGAAAATACAATGGCGTCTTATTTTGTTTACAAGCGACGGATTCCTTTATTTTTTATCGCTGCATTTTTCATCAAAATAATACCATGCGCGGGGTTTAGAGTGAGGCAATAGATTAAACATTTAGTCTGACGGTAGTGAAGTAAGAGAAATAACTGAAGAGAAGACGACGAAACAGGCACTGAAAATGTGTGAGATGTCATGGGACATCGTCTGCTTGTGCAAATCATGTTCAACATGTGACGTCACACATCTCAGCAGCGATCGGAGAGCATTTTAGGTGCTATGTCGGGGCTGTATTTAAGAGTTTTGTAATTCATAATAATCATTACTTCGAATGTTTCCGAGCATGGAATTTTGATAACCTTGTCAAATCAAAGTGTTACCTTTGCAATAATGACAATAAAGTTAGTTTTTAAAATCAATGAACCTGATCTTTAAGTGAACGTCAATCAGGGTTTAGGCCCGGGCATTCAACTCTAACATGCTTGACTGAAATAGTCGAAGGTATACTTGATAATATGGACAATGGTCTGGTCACTGGAGCCATTTTTCTTGACCTGAAAGAGGCGTTCGACGTTATACCACATCACCTGATTCTACAGAAAATGTTATTGTATGGTATTGGGGGAGTTGAACTTAAGTGGTTCTAGTCATATCTATCCAATAGGCAACAATGTGTATTCTTGCAAGGGACGAAGAGTAATTTTCTAACTGTGAAATCAGAAATTCCACAAGGTTCAATACTTGGGCCATTATTTTTTTGCCTCTATGTGAATGATATTTGTAATCTGCAACTCCATTCTAAGACAAAGATTTCCTTATATGCAGATGACACGGCAGTTTTTCATCATGGAAAGGATTATAAAGTTTGTGAATGCAATCTCCAAAAAGACTATTCCAGTATCGTGAAATGGTTACAATATAATGGACTGTTTTTAAATGCAAATAAAACCAAAACAATACTTTTTCATTCTAAAAAAAAAAAAAAATCGAAATAATAATATTTGTATCCATTACAGTGATAATGTACTCGACTCAGTCGAAAGTATGAAATATCTAGGTGTAACACTAGACAAACGTCTAACACGGTCGCTACATGTAAGAGAAGTTGTTAAAGGTAAAGACCAGTTTTGGAAACGCCCCTCTCTAAAAAAAAATGAAATGGAAGCTCTCATTACCAATCATGTGAAAGAATATGTTTTGACTAATACGTGATGATACAAATTTTACCGGGAAAGTCGGGAAACCGCCTACTAATTGGTATATTTGGTAAATTATTATATCTATTGGGACCAAATAGATATCGCGCACGTGGTCGCGTAGTCCCATATACATCTTTCTGTGTACAGTGCTTGTAACTTTACCAAGACTGGGCCAAATTTCTTATCATTTTGATGATTCCAGAACCTTGCAGTACACACCAATACTTATATGCTAGATGATCAACCTTTTCCGATCGATTCCACAACGTTTCTTTCACAATGCAATCGCATGACCAGAACTGGTCTTTATCTTTAAGAAAGTATCGAGTACGATTGCCTGCATTAGACGGATACGCCATTATATTTCCCGTAAGAATTTGATTACATTATACCATTCTCTTATCCTACCGCATTTAAACTACTGTAATTCAGTATGGGGAAATACTTCAAAACAAAATCTAACAAAGTTGCAAAAATTACAAAATCGATATGCACGATTAGTACTTCGTGCCGAATACTTTACACCCCAAAATATTTTAATGAATAAATTGAAATGGCAGTCAGTAGAGGAAAGAATAAAATATCATAAATGCATCTTAATTTTTAAAATCATCAACGACCTATCACCACCATATCTAACTCCAATTATTATTAAAAGACCAGTATTATATTCTACTCGTTATGCTCTAAACAGTCCATTATTTATTCCAAAATGTAAAACAGATTTAAAAATGAAAACCTTAGCAGTCTCAGGGGCTAAATTATATAATAAATTACCCTGTAATATCCAAAATTGTAAGTCTTTGCAAAGTTTAAAAAAGTATGTTCAAACTTTTCAGTTTCTCTTGTAAACATCTTTTCACGTTACTTTGACCTTAATTAATCACATTTCATTTTTGTTTCTTCTTATAATTGTTAATGTGTGTTAAATTTATTGTTTATACCATGTATATTTTTACCTTTGTATGAATGTTTTGAATTCATGTTTTGATTGTACATGTTTTTTTATGTGACTTCAGGGCTCTCTGGGAGAGCAGGTCCAGGAATAGACTTGAAATGAGACTACCCTGTTGAAATAAAACTATAATAAATAATAAATAAATAAAAATCTCCCTACCTTTCTTCTTTCTCTTTTTTTTCTTTCTTCCCTTCCTTCTCTCTCTTTTAGGTTTGGGGGCAAGGGCCTTTCGGCCAATCCACACGTTGTTGGCGGGATTAATCGCAACTGATCTCCTTTCTTTTACCCCTTTCTTTTCTTCTTCCTCTTGTTTGTTCCCTTTTAGCTCTCCTCTTTCCCTTTCCCTTCCTTCTCTCTCTCTTTTTTTTTTTTTTGGCGGGGGCGGGGGAGGGAGAGGCAAGGGCCCTTTGGCCTCCCCCGATTCACAACTTGTTTCCCTTCATCTCCTCTTTTCCTTTGCTCTTTCCATTTCCTTCCTTCTCTCTAATTTTTTGATGGGGGGAGGAGGCAATTAACAGCCTGGGGCGGTGTTCTAAACATTGTTGTAAGTTTTGTATTATCTTTTGTTGTATCTTCCAGAGATAACACAGCGCTAATATTGTTGTAAGTTGGTATTCTGAAAATCATTTTATCCCTGTGTTATCTCTTGAAGGACCGCCTCTATCTTATCTTTAACCATTGTTGACACGCCCATTTTTATGGACCCTACCAATCAAAAGCTATTTTATATAAGCATGATAAGTAGGTCAACCAATAGGAATACTTTGTGCCATATCTAATGATGCGCCTAGCGCATACTAATCTTGGGCGTAATTAGTAAATTGAGTGCTTATTACGCGCGTCATCATATGCGCTGTGGCATGTGGATCATACAAGTCACGCTTTCAATTAGTGGTTATAGATGAGAGCATTAAAATCGTCATATCATAGCATGTAATTTCTTAGAAAGTTCTCATCTGTGATGTCTCCGGTCAACACACAATCTTCTTCTAACTCGTCTATTGGCACGAAGTTGGTTTTGGGCAAGGAATATTGCCGCCATTATATCACCCCGAAAGATACAACAACCCCCTACCTATTGTAAATATTGTTGTAAATACCACGCAAGATAAGATAAGATAAAAGATACAATTTTCAGAATACCAATTATCTTGTCATATTATCTCCCGTGCGCATATGTAAATGAGGATTAAGCGCCATTTTTGTAATACTACGCACTATTACAAGCGCACAAAAGTTTGAGCGCAGGCGTGACCAAAGAAATGAGAGAAAAGATACAACAAAAGATACAACAAAAGTTACAACAATGTTCAGAATACCAACTTTATCTTATCTTTAAAGATACAACAATATTAGAGATAACACAGGGTTCAGAATACGGCCCCTGGTAGGCAAGGCCCTTTCGGCCCTCCCCGATCTCCTTCTGTTGTCCCCTTTTCTTTTCTTCTTCCTCTTCTTTCTTTCCCTTTTTTCTCTCTTTCCCTTTCCCGTCTTTTCCTCTCTCTCTCTCTCTCTCTCTCTTTTTGCTAGGGGGGAGGGGCAATTAAGGCCCCCTGCCCCCCCCCCTGGATCCGCGCCTGGACTCGAAATAATGCAATCTGATGCATACCTTGGAAGGAAATTTGATAATACATAATTAAAGAAATCATTACCATCTCCCCTCATGATAATTAGACCGCTCGCTATATAGTATAGTCTACAAACACAATCGAACTTACACACACACCTGAAATACACTAGCTTACATCGTCCCAGGGGCGGATCTAGCTTTTTCCTCTGGCATTTTTTCCACTGGCATTTTTACCTCTGGCATTGTTTCCTCTGGTATTTTTACTCGACACCTGTATGATTGTGTAGTGAAAGTACTCTCAGCTTTTCTTTTTTTATTTGCTATTTCACTACACCATACAATGAGAGTTTTTGGACGCTTCAAAAAGTTCACATGGTGTTTTTCGATCGTCTGCAGAGTTACTGTACAATACGGCGTAGGAAGTTTTCACCAAGAAAACACGTTAGTTTCTACCGAGTTTTATACCGTACATTTTTGGCAATTCGTCAGTATCTTCATATTTCGCGTTTTTACCTTTTCAACCAAACTTTCATCTGGCAAGTAGCAGATTTGACCTTTATATCTCTATCGCGGTAGCGCTTTTTGTATTGGATCAACGTGGATTTGTGCCATTTCTCCTGTGTTTTCCAAGGAGCTGCAGCTGCTGTAGATCTATACCATTAGTTTATGGTGAGTAGAAAGCAAACACTTATTTTTCTACAATTGTATGTGTGGGCTTATGTGTGTGTGCATTCGTGTGGGTCCACGTTCATGTCTTTCTGAGTTTGACTTCATGTAGTTATTTTGTGTGAAACAGTTTCAATAATAAACTAGATGGAACTTCAACTGCGCGCAGTCGAAAATGATGCCTCCGCCATAGAGCAATTTTACAAACCAAAATGGAAGCAATTTTTAAAATTCAAGTTTGATTATAATCCATCTGTTGGTTCTAATGATAACGCGATCACGAACAATTTTACGATATATAATGAGCCCTGTGACCTTTGACCTCGTGACCCCCAAATCTAATCAGTTCATTGGCTCTGCAAGATACATACATGACCCAAGTTTGGCGGTAATCCATCAATCGGTTCTTGAGATAACGTGATCACAAGCTATTTTGCATACATAATGAGCCCTCTGACCTTTGACCTTTGACCTTTGACCTCGTGACCCCCAAACCTAACTAGTTCATTAGCTCTGCAAGATACATACATGACCCAAGTTTGGCGGTAATCCATCAATCGGTTCTTGAGATAACACGATCACGAGCTATTTTTCATACATAACGAGCCCTGTGACCTTTGACCTCGTGACCCCAAAATCTAATCAGTTTATTAGTTCTGCAAGATACATACATGACCCAAGTTTGGCGGTAATCCATCCATCGGTTCTTGAGATAATGCGATCACGAGCTATTTTTGCATACATAATGAGCCCTGTGACCTTTGACCTTTGACCTCGTGGCCCCAAAATCTAATCAGTTCATTTGCTCTGCAAGATACATACATGACCTAAGTTTGGCGGTAATCCATCCATCGGTTCTTGAGATTACGCCATATAACGAGAACGGGACGCGTATTTTTTATTTACACGCTAGCGAGGGGAATTTCTCGATTAATTCCAATGAAACCGCTCGCGAAGAGTCTAGACTGGATAAGAGAGCTCGCTAGTGCTATACGCTAGGGTGAATTTACATCGAGGACAAAATTTGCTTAACTTTTTCTTGAAACACTTGAATGGTTATGGAATCTGTTTGTGTTTCTAATCTTCAAATATTAATATTATTCTGCATCAAATATAAAATATTTGATTTCTACTGTGGTATGTAAAGGCATGAACTTACGTTAATACATGTACAGTACGTACAAATATATCTTTTTAACCAAGAAGGTGCACCATGGTAATACATTTTAACAAACACATCAACATATTACCTAGACATCTCATCACCATAGCCATTGTAAAACCATATATTAATGATACATGTAAAATATAGATTGAAGCAATTCTAGTCCATTGGCTGTATCCTGAGTGTGATTTATATAATGGATTTTGAGTAATATTTGCATGTAGTTGAAGAATAGATATAGTGCATAAACTAGAATATATGGAGATGTGGAGAAATCAAGTTGGAGCTCAATTGGAAGGAAGTAACGAGAAATATTAAAGCAAGAGAAACTGAGAGATGAGGAAAGCAAGAAGTTATTGAAATTGAGAGATGACTCATGAGATAGCCTTGCATTAATGAATCCTTTATATCATGTCTTGAGAGGAAGTAGACGATTTTTTTAAATTGGAGATTAGTGTAAGTATTAAAAAAACGGAAATAAAATTAATGAGAAAGTTTTTTTATTATCTGAAATCGAGATCAATACATGTAATTAGACAGGGAATCTGCAACTGGCATTTATGTGCGATGTCACACCAACGCGTAACACATGTCACACACACAAAAAAATGAGAAGACAAGAGACAATAATGTAAAAGAGAAGAAGATAGAGGATAGAGGAAAAGGAGAGAGACAGAGAGAGAGAGAGAGAGAGGGAGAGAAAGAAAGAAAGAAAAAAAGAAGAACATAAAACTTAAATTTACACTTAGGCCTACAGATTACATTTCCGACTGAGTTGGCTAGACATATTATGTGCTTAAGAAGTCTGCGGACGAAAGTACAACAATACGAAAACAGAAGTTATATAAAATTGTCTTTAAGAGAGAAAGAGAAGTTATTTCTAGAAAGAAATGAAAGGGGCTATGTGACTTTCAAGGAGGAAATTACAATTTCTATCGCTCGTAACGACTATTTTGAATTTCCTATTTTTTTTTATTCAAGACCTTCCTGGGGCTCCGCCCCAAGACTCCCGGCAAAGGCAAATTATTTACACAATTTCTTGCTGTCTGCTGCCTCGAGATCACTAGACTCTGACTGGAGCGAAGAAAGGGAACAATGTATAGCAAGAATCCCTATTCAGTGAAGGATTTATCCTTTTTATTATTAAAGACTCCTGGCAAAGACTCTCCGCCTGACCCCATCCGCGACCAAATAAATGAGAGAAAAGATACAACAAAAGGTACAACAAAAGTTACAACAATGTTCAGAATACCAACTTTATCTTATCTTCAAAGATACAACAATATTAAAGATAACACAGGGTTCAGAATATGGCCCCTGGTAGGCAAGGCCCTTTCGGCCCTCCCCCGATCTCCTTCTTTTGTCCCCTTTTCTTTTCTTCTTCCTCTTCTTTATTTCCCTTTTTTCTCTCCTCTTTCCCTTCCTTCTTTTCCTTCTCTCTCTCTCTCTCTCTCTCTTTTTTGCTGGGGGCAATTAAGGCCCCCTGCCCCCTGGATCCGCGCCTGGACTCGAAATAATGCAATCTGATGCATACCTTGGAAGGAAATTTGATAATACATAATTAAAGAAATCATTACCATCTCCCCTCATGATAATTAGACCGCTCGCTATATAGTATAGTCTACAAACACAATCGAACTTACACACACACCTGAAATACACTAGCTTACATCGTCCCAGGGGCGGATCTAGCTTTTTCCTCTGGCATTTTTTCCACTGGCATTTTTACCTCTGGCATTGTTTCCTCTGGTATTTTTACTCGACACCTGTATGATTGTGTAGTGAAAGTACTCTCAGCTTTTCTTTTTTTATTTGCTACTTCACTACACCATACAATGAGAGTTTTTGGACGCTTCAAAAAGTTCACATGGTGTTTTTCGATCGTCTGCAGAGTTACTGTACAATACGGCGTAGGAAGTTTTCACCAAGAAAACACGTTAGTTTCTACCGAGTTTTATACCGTACATTTTTGGCAATTCGTCAGTATCTTCATATTTCGCGTTTTTACCTTTTCAACCAAACTTTCATCTGGCAAGTAGCAGATTTGACCTTTTATATCTCTATCGCGGTAGCGACCCCTTTTTGTATTGGATCAACGTGGATTTGTGCCATTTCTCCTGTGTTTTCCAAGGAGCTGCAACTGCTGTAGATCTATACCATTAGTTTATGGTGAGTAGAAAGCAAACACTTATTTTTCTACAATTGTATGTGTGGGCTTATGTGTGTGTGCATTCGTGTGTGTCCACGTTCGTGTCTTTCTGAGTTTGACTTCATGTAGTTATTTTGTGTGAAACAGTTTCAATAATAAACTAGATGGAACTTCAACTGCGCGCAGTCGAAAATGATGTCTCCGCCATAGAGCAATTTTACAAACCAAAATGGAAGCAATTTTTAAAATTCAAGTTTGATTATAATCCATCTGTTGGTTCTAATGATAACGCGATCACGAGCAATTTTACGATACATAATGAGCCCTGTGACCTTTGACCTCGTGACCCCCAAATCTAATCAGTTCATTGGCTCTGCAAGATACATACATGACCCAAGTTTGGCGGTAATCCATCAATCGGTTCTTGAGATAACGTGATCACAAGCTATTTTGCATACATAATGAGCCCTCTGACCTTTGACCTTTGACCTCGTGACCCCAAAACCTAACCAGTTCATTAGCTCTGCAAGATACATACATGACCCAAGTTTGGCGGTAATCCATCAATCGGTTCTTGAGATAACACGATCACGAGCTATTGTTGCATACATAACGAGCCCTGTGACCTTTGACCTCGTGACCCCAAAATCTAATCAGTTTATTAGCTCTGCAAGATACATACATGACCCAAGTTTGGCGGTAATCCATTCATCGGTTCTTGAGATAATGCGATCACGAGCTATTTTTGCATACATAATGAGCCCTGTGACCTTTGACCTTTGACCTCGTGGCCCCAAAATCTAATCAGTTCATTTGCTCTGCAAGATACATACATGACCTAAGTTTGGCGGTAATCCATCCATCGGTTCTTGAGATAACGCGATAACGAGAACGGGACGCGTATTTTTTATTTACACGCTAGCGAGGGGAATTTCTCGATTAATTCCAATGAAACCGCTCGCGAAGAGTCTAGACTGGATAAGAGAGCTCGCTAGTGCTATACGCTAGTGTGAATTTACATCGAGGACAAAATTTGCTTAACTTTTTCTTGAAACACTTGAATGGTTATGGAATCTGTTTGTGTTTCTAAGCTTCAAATATTAATATTATTCTGCATCAAATATAAAATATTTGATTTCTACTGTGGTATGTAAAGGCATGAACTTACGTTAATACATGTACAGTACGTACAAATATATCTTTTTAACCAAGAAGGTGCACCATGGTAATACATTTTAACAAACACATCAACATATTACCTAGACATCTCATCACCATAGCCATTGTAAAACCATATATTAATGATACATGTAAAATATAGATTGAAGCAATTCTAGTCCATTGGCTGTATCCTGAGTGTGATTTATATAATGGATTTTGAGTAATATTTGCATGTAGTTGAAGAATAGATATAGTGCATAAACTAGAATATATGGAGATGTGGAGAAATCAAGTTGGAGCTCAATTGGAAGGAAGTAACGAGAAATATTAAAGCAAGAGAAACTGAGAGATGAGGAAAGCAAGAAGTTATTGAAATTGAGAGATGACTCATGAGATAGCCTTGCATTAATGAATCCTTTATATCATGTCTTGAGAGGAAGTAGACGATTTTTTTTTTTAATTGGAGATTAGTGTAAGTATTAGAAAAAAGGAAATAAAATTAATGAGAAAGTGTTTTATTATCTTAAATCGAGATCAATACATGTAACTAGACAGGGAATCTGCAACTGGCATTTATGTGCGATGTCACACCAACGCGTAACGCAATGTCACACACAAAAAAATGAGAAGACAAGAGACAATAATGTAAAAGAGAAGAAGATAGAGGATAGAGGAAAAGGAGAGAGACAGAGAGAGAGAGAGAGAGGGAGAGAAAGAAAGAAAGAAAAAAAGGAAGAACATAAAACTTAAATTTACACTTAGGCCTACAGATTACATTTCCGACTGAGTTGGCTAGACATATTATGTGCTTAAGAAGTCTGCGGACGAAAGTACAACAATACGAAAACAGAAGTTATATAAAATTGTCTTTAAGAGAGAAATGATGTGAGCATCATCCCATTGAATGTTGTGTCCAGTATTAAGGGCGTGTGCTGTTACTTGCTGCCAATCTGAGGGCTTAAAGAGCACACAATAGGGGCAGTGCAATTTAAAGGGATGGGTTAGAGTTTATTTCTAAAAACTCATCCCTTTAAGTTTAAATTGCACTGCCCCCATTGTGTGCTATTTTCAAAGAGCACATAAAGCCTTCAGATTGAGCATTCCATCTCATAAAATTGTCTATAAGAGAGAAAGAAATAACCTCAATTTCTCTCTTGAAAGTCAAATAATCTCAAGAGCATCCTTGGGCTCTGCCAGGCCCCTCAAGCTCTGCCATGTAGGGATCCATTAGAAAGCAAAATAAGCCCACTAAATAATTGATATATATTCAAACGTCATAGCGATTCATCCAAATAAAAAATCCACGCAAGAGGCATTTTGAAAGTTTTAAGAAAATTCCTTCAAATTCCAGGAAATTGGGTATTCTTTTCGGGAAACTCTATTTAAACGAGTGGAAGCACTGGCGGCTCTGTTTTTTAAACTGTAACAATTCTCCTTGGATCAGATATAGACCAAAAACAAGCCTCATTATCTTCAGTATACAAGTGTCATTTCGGACCTTACAGCTTTCATAGAAATCACTTCTGGACCGTCAAGGAAAAAGTTTGAGAACCCCTGGCCTATGCATTATACACATCAGGACCAACTTGACAAGGAGAAAATTATCGATCTCGAGTGTCAATTTTCATGACTTTCTTCTTTGTTCGATTTCTATAATCTCCCCCCGGATTTGTCTGTTTCCACTAAGACCAACTTTTTTTTACAAAGGGGTGCCAATAAGTACGCGTGAAAGGGAGAGAGACGGAGAGAGAGAGAACGATAGAGGAGATACAAATATAAGATCAAGAAAGAGACTAGAGAAAAAACGGGAAAAGGTGAACTAAAGAGAACATTTTGCCAAACACATAGAGAAGGAAATGAGGAAAGACATCAAAAGGAAAACAAAGCAAAAGAAGAAAATAAAACAGATTGGGAAATAAAGACATGCACGTTGAAGCTTTGTGCTCAGGGGGGCGGAAGCGAGGGGGGATTAATTACTCTATTTTCTTCTGATAAAGGGCCCTTTTCCCTTTTTTATAACAGCCCCTTCCCTTTTCATAAATACTCCTTTTCACCTCTGATAAATGCCCCTATTAAAATCTGAAAGGTGCCCCTTTTTCTTCGACAGATGCCCCTTTTCCTTTCTCATAAGTACCTTTTTCATCTCTGGTGAGTGGCCCTTTCCAGGTTCGAGGTTTATTATGACATGTGCCCTTTTTCTTTTCTAATAAGTGTCCTTTTTCTTTCTGAAAAATATCCCTTTTCCTTTCTCAATAAAATACGCCCCTATAGAGCGACTTAGAGCAACTTTTTCATTTATTTCCCCAAAGCTCGCTCGCATTTATATTTGGTATAATCGTGTTACTTATGAAATGTATTTTCAGCCTTTCATGATTAAATTGTGCTTAGAACCCATCAGGATTTGTTGTTGTTTTTCTCATTATGAAACTTTTGCCCTCGACGTCAGAAATCTTAAAATTTTCTTAATATTCAGACCATCACACCCAACTGCAAAGTATGATTCTTAAACAGTATATTGGACCATGTAAAGAGAGAAACAAATATTGAAATCATCCCTGATAATGTAATCACAATCATAAAACTGTAGGGGTATATAGGCCTACCAATGTCTAAATATGGTAGATTTACATTTTGATGTTTCCCTTTGTAGGTACCCTTATATTCCAGAAAGTACCCTATTTCGATGGTGACCCCCCATTTTGGAAACTGCTCCACCACGCCTGTTTGTGCTTAAACTTTTTTTGTTCAACTCATACTCCTGACCGTCTATCGTCGAGTCAAAAGACTGAAAGGTCCTTTATATTTAACGACATTTAACGATTTTGGTTTACGGTTTATTAAATACTGAACCTGGCAGCCCGTAGGCTGAATTACATTCAATTTACATGATAAAAACAACTGAACTTGCACATCAATGTTGTAACAATTATCATAAAATGTGAGAACATTAAAACATTAAAACAATACGGCAATCAAAATAATTAAGACAGTATTCTTAAAACAGGATCAAGCTATGTTCACATATTACACCGAGAGATATAGCAAAAAAGGAGAGTAGAAGGAAAGTGGGAGAAAAGTAGAGTTAGAGAAGAGGGAATCGAGAGGTGGATAGTAGAAAGAACGAAGTAAAAGTAAGAAACAGGTAACCGTGAGAGACTGAGAAGGAGGCGGGAGAAAGAGGAAGAGAGAGAATTAGAGGAAGTATAATGACTGTGTATGGAAAATTACTGTTCATAGTGCCACGTTTAATGTCATTCATATACATATTAAAACAGTTAAAATACAATAAATGAAGTTATACTTTTAAGGAAATGATAATGCGCATGCGGAAATTGTGAGTAATGCGTAAACTATCAAAATATCACACTAAAGATTTAAACATACTATATTTCAAAACCAGACTTTGAACATGTATTGTGTGAACTTCAATAATGGTATCTTACTGAAGAAGATGAAAGATAAATTCAATCAGACATGGGAGGAGTCGAAATGAAAAAAAAAGAAAGAAAAAGGCAAGTGAGAGAGGAGAAAGAGAGAGAGGGGGAGATAAGGAGGACAGAAAAGAGTAGGTAGATAGGCGTATGAGAGAGAGAGAGAGAGAGTGATGAAAGAGTTATGAGGGAGAGAAAGAGAAAGAGCGAGAGAGAGGGAGAGAGAGGAGAGAGAGATGAAAGAGTTATGACGGAGAGAAATAGAAAGAGCAAGAGAGATAGAGAGAGGGAGAGAGAGAGGGAGAGAAGGGTGAGGGAAGTCCTGTGTAAAAGGCGGGTTGAAACAAGTTATTCAAAATTGATACCACGTCAACCATTAAATATTTTGAACACAACACAAGATTCCGAGCAGTTACAGATATTAAATAAAAATATTGGGATTCATTTTGCAATTTGCTGTTGAATATGAGAGCAGAAATCAGCACAGCGAGCGTGAGCATACACACACATGTACACACATCATCCATCGACAAAACAAGTTCAGTACATTATCATTATCAGTACAGTACGTACATAAAGGTTTAAAATACAGTCTAGGCTCTCCGCGAGCGGTTTCATTGGAATTAATCGAGAAATTCCCCTCACTACGTATGTACGTACGTACGTAGGGACTGACGGACGGACAAACCAGAAAACATAATGCCTCCGGCTACTTTGTAGCGGAGGTATACAAATAGTTCAAGAAACCTTAAAGTGCGATAAACGGATAGTTCTGCTTCTCCATCTTTTTTTTTTAATTAACGCACCCTTTTGGCAAAACCGGGGCTTTGAATGAATGGTCGCGTTCCAGTCAACGCGACGCGACGCGCCACTCCCAACGCACCCTTTCGGGAAAACCGGGAGGGCTTTGGACGAATGGTCGCGTTCAAGTTAACGCGACGCACCGCGACGCTACCCGACCATTCGGAATAAGCCCAGCTAAAGACACTGCAGTTATCCTTTCATCTGTTTAGCGGGAAATCATCCATGAATATCGAATCAATTTATTGCATGGTTCAGTTCAAGCAAGCAAGACATCGTCCTGATGTAATTGCTTCACCACCTCGTCACAGATCGATGCCTAAATTGTGTCATACGAGCTCATTCAATCTGAGCGGTCAATTTCCTAATAAAACTGGCCTATTTCGTTGTTCAATGAAGAGATACGATGGCATTCTTGTTACTAATTAAATAGAAGAAAAAAAAACTAATTAAACATAAATTGCCTCTGGGTTGTGACTGACACCAACATAATTCACAATGCGGTATTTAAAAAATGCAATATTGAAAGTTGTTTAGTGCCTCTTAATTGAGATATAATACAGTTCTCGCGAGTATTGTACTTTTTGGACAAACGCCATCATATCCACATGCTAGAACCCGGAGCTGATTTGGTGCTGCTTCTGCCGCAGTGGCGACAAGAGTAAATCGAGTCGAGTTTTTAGTAATAATAATACCCAAGGAAGCCTTTTCAGCTTCAATTCTGTTCTTCCTCCGGGTCCTGCAATTAGTAATACCCAAGCAATTGCCAGGTATCCATTTCACCAGGATGGAAAGTGGCAAAATGTGGATAAATTACTTGCCAAAGGACGTCCACACCGGGCTGGGATTCGAACCTTCAACGCTAGGATTAAGAGTCCAGGGCATGAACCACTATACCATGTAGTAAAATTGATATGGCCAGGTCCTAGTACGATTCCCTGCGGAACTACGACGAGATACGACAAGGCCTTTCAATGCATTTGGCACTCCTTACACACGGGTAGAAGATGGGTACTTATTTGGATAGAGTTGAATGACGATACACTAAAGAAATTTGTTTAATTGAATATCTTATATCTTATAAAACACGGGGGCTTCGTCTGCTAGTGCTATAGTAATGATAATGAAGGCAGTGATATGTACGTTAGTCCACATGATACGCTAACACAATGTTTTGATCTAATCTCGATATGATAACACGTCAGCCTCAAATCTCAGGCTGTATGGACAGCGAAATTCGGTTGAAATCGAATATCATTAGGATTTATTTGTGGAGGCCTGTATATTCGCTCCGCCGTTATATATTGCCATTTAAAGATTGTTCACTCCATTTAAATTCAAGTTTTCTGTAACAGGTGTTTTGAAGTATGCGATCATTGATTTCTGATATCTTCGCCTGAATCCATGGCATACATTTCAGGAAATTCCCTATTCCAGTTTTATGGATCAGTGTCTTATTAACTTTTGAAGACCGGCAGAAGCGTCGGTAATCCTCCCCACCGTCTACCTTTAAATGGTATTTTGTAAATCATTATAACATGATTAGATCGATATAATCCACAGTCCATGTTTCAATTCTCTCAATTTCTGATAAGAAGCAAAAAATACGTCTCCATTAATGCCTCATAAACTCTCCATAATACCACGCGCCAACGCAGCTAATCGGGGCACATGCGCTCCCCCCCCCCTCCTTATCGAATGGTGGAAGAAACAGCAATAAAGATAAAAAGAGATAGAAAGAGGTAAATTTGGAAGAGTTTTACATTCAAAATCGGATTATTTTTCATACACTGATCGGATTTACTTTGTGTAATTTTGTTCTCAGTGTTGAATACAAGCTTTAAAAAATATTTTTTTTTTAAATTCATTGACGATGGCCGTAAGCTAAGATCATGGGAAGGATTATGTTGGCGGAAAATACTGATATAAACTCAAAAATTATTACACCCAAAGAAGTACAATACTTTGTTTATATTTAAAAGACAATAATACGTCATTTTAGATGTATAGTACTTTAATGATACATAGAATTAGGAAAAATTCTTATTTAAAGTATGTTCATTACATTCTTATGAAAATTGTATTCAGTAATAAGTTTGAATATACCATAGGCAATCGCAAGGCCTTTCAGAAAGTCAACCTTAGTCAATTTCGGAAGCATTGTGCGTTGCCTATTGAAATATGTGACATGACAGCTACATATCACAATCCTATGTGATTTCTAGAGCCAATTACTAAAGGGCATGGAAACTGACCTAGAGTCAATTTTTTTTTGAGGGTCTTTGAGATCGTTTTCACTATCCTATAATCAGACTAAAAGAAAAGAATGTGTATCGAGAGAACAGCACTTAAAAGTAGTTTCCAATAATTACTCGAATGGCGCCACAAGTAGTAGTATACTCCATCTGTCCATCTATCTCTATCTATATGACGTTCTGTCGACTTTCGTTTTAGCGGGTTTCCGGTATGCGCGCGCACCTTCCATTATATGTTTTGTCCGTCTGAGCGTTGCGCTAATCCACCGGCTAAATCACGCGCACGATCGAATAGCTGATTTTCAATCTTTATTGAATGAGAGGACTTTACTACTCATTAAGCTTCCACCCAACCCCATCATCCATATCTCGCTCCAACCAGCCTTCGAGAGCGGATTTGCCCGGACCTTAACGTAGGTTTAAAACCATTGTGGTATGACTGCAGAGACGTGAATTGTTTTTTTGCTTGGAAGACAGGTGCACCTTTGCCGTGCGATCCAAACTGTTGCACGGAGTTATTCCATCGGCTTGAGGAAGAAGAGTGGGTGAGGAGAGAGGAGAGGAGAAGAGACAATATTTTTAGGATAAGGAATTCTTTTGTGGGAAGCGAGAGGCTTGTGGTGGTTCGGTTTTAAATTTCTAACATTTGGTGTCGACTTTTGATATTGTGGAACGTAGGATTTTGGATTGAGAGGTAAGTTCTGACTTAATGTCGGTTTTTCATAAATCCTAGTAAGTCGGTTTAACTTACATTCATGTTCAAATAAAAAGAAAAGAGGGAACGTGCAGGTTTCTTTTAGTTACTTCTTTTTTTCTAAGCCAAGATATTTTAATATACATATGTAAGCTCTCTTTCTCTGCGCTATTAATTGAATTCCATACCATCCAAATTTTATTCCTACTTTTCTCTTTGTTAAAAATATAATATCTACTTGCTTATTCTTTACCATGATTGTTTCCTGGAAAAAAACAACTGGTACAACAGACACGACGAAAGAGATTTTATATTCAAATACATCAATAAAAGGTCTTTCGAATACAGTTAGGCATAAACAAAAAGATGAGTTCGGATTTATTGCAACCATTGGTCTAAAGAGGTATTTTTTTAAAGGATCGAAAAAGATCGATGGAGCATAGAGGTTAAAGTCTCCACCTCTTCTCATTTTCTGCATTTGCAAGATCGTTTTAACGGATGGGAAAATAAAAGAATGCCACCAGTAATTTTCAAATGTACTGAATTTTAATTCACGCTATCAAAATACTAAGTGCGTTCCTGAACACATTTAAAGAGCCCGGGAGTACATGTGTAGTTGTATTCTAAGTCCTTTTCCCAAATAAGTAAACCCTAAGTTACGTTCCTTTATTTCCCGTTTAAAACAATGTTCTGTGTATGAGTCATATACTTTTATGTATGTTTCGTGGAAAATACTACAGTATGTATATCTCAGAAAGTGGTCATAAATAGAAAACAGCTTTTGTAATTTGTGTAAGGTTGACAACAGATATGTGTACTCTTTTTCAAACGGAATAAGGGAATAAGACGATATAGAAATAATATATTTTTCAGGTTGGCTACATATCAATTAACAAGAATGCACGTTTCTCGATGTTTGTGTTACATGTGGCATTATCATTGATACTTTTTAATTAGCATATTTTGCTTAAAATCTGATAGTCATCTTTCTTTTAAAGAAAGATGCTCAAGTGTTTCACAATTATTAGTGCTCAGTATTTCACACATTGTGCGTTTGGAATACGTGTATTCAAAAGTAGATATTAAACGGCGGATGCAGAAAACTTTAAATTACGTTGATGAGAGGGAATCATGACACAAAAACCATTCACAAATATTTTCAAATTATTTTTTAACAAATTGGTTGGTTTAAGTGAGATTTAACTTTAAAATGTAGTTGAAACATTATGTCAGTTCGATGAGTGTTAAAGTAAGATTAGTTCCAAAATAAAACGGACTCACATGAGTTGGTTGGTTGGTACAGTTTGTTTTACCCGACTGCTAAGAAATCACGTGTCTGTTCGTATGCTATCTACCAGGGGACCGACAGCTTTAGGTCCTCTCCGAGGGACTTGTTGAACAAAATTAAGTAGGGAAAACTCGATAATTATTGTACTGCTGAGAAAAAGATTCGCTTCATATTTTTATAGAGCATGAAACTGATAGATAGAAAAATGCACTGACCATGCTTTACACGTTTTCAGAGATTTAATATCGCATTATAACTGTCGTGTAAATTATAAACTGAGTAACACATTACATTCAAATATCATACAAAATCATAGACAATTGTAAATTCTTTATCAATATCATTCTAAAATATCATTATCTCTGTGAGAAATCCAGGGTTGAGGCACATTTCTTGGATAAGAAAGACAACAACAGAACATTTTCAGAAGATCAAAACGTTCTTACTCGGCAAGTTCGGGTTAAATATATCGTTTATATGGTTTACAAATTGAGACATTCGAACTAATCATCGATTTATGATGAGTGCTACAGAAACATAATGAGTAATGAATGAAAGCACACATTTTTATGATTATTGTTATTACTCGAATAATCACCAGAAAATATACCAGAACATTCTGGTTTGTAATGCATAATTAAAACTCTTGCAGTTTGTTTTTTCTTTTTCGGATTCATTCAATCGGATCCATAAGATGTGGTGGTGCTGCCGATCGCTGGGAAGTCGGTAGTAAAAACAAACAACCATCTTTACTCCAGTTTCAAAAAGACTGCATTGGTCGATCATGATAAAGCTTGCGTAGAACTCAAACTTTGTGGTTCGGGTTTACATCTAAATGTCTCCACACTATTTTTTCTAATGTGTTTGCCAGGACTTGCTGTAGGCATGGAGAGTAACAACCAAAAAAATTCTACGCTCCCTATTTTTATAATGGTAATGTTATGTAGACTTTATATTTCAATTGTGCTGAATAAACTGAACAAAGTGATTATTAAATTCCTAATCAGATGTCCTGAATACTCTCACTCTCATCGTTTAATCTCTTTTAATCCATTTTAAAATTCAATACAATATTTATCGGTCATGCATAAAAACTAACACACATATTGAATAAAGATACATCTTTGGCTTTTTCTTTATCAAATGAACAACTATTTTCTAAAAAAAAGTACATTCATGTGTATATATATATATATATATATATATATGTGTGTGTGTGTGTGTGTGTGTGTGCATACAATTGTGAGTACATGACATACATGTACCTATAATTCTTTTAACATTCTATAAAATCTTGCTAGCACAGACATGACAGAGGGTTTATGCACTTTATAAACAGGATATCATTTGTGTATTCAGAACACAACAGCAAGTATCATTATCAAGTTTGCACTAATCAAATTTTGATGGATTATTCTTGAATATCAATCGGAAGTGCTGGATAGCAATCACAAATAGCGAGTTAAAATGAGTTTTTATTTTATATCTAATATAATTGTTAATAAATAATAACAGGGTAACACAACTTCCCTAATAATAATTGTAGCCGTGCATGTAGCCACGTGTGTAGGATACATGACAATTAATCGGCACAAAAATCGTTTGGTGTCGAAATGTCAAGGAAATGTCCTCCGACGTAGGGAGAACACGAAGAATCAACAATTCGAAATGTTGAAGAAGAATTTGACTCTACAGAAAAGAAAAACATAAGGTATTACCACTTCTAGCGAAGACAGTAGATTTCTAAATCATTCTATTCCTGATACGTAGGAATTACGTAGCGATGCAACAGTCTTTTTAGCAATATGAAGTGAAAGAATGATAGTGGTAAGGCATGTTAGCATTCCGATATATATGTGTGGGTATATATGCACAATAATTTTACCATTACAGATGGTTTAATTTGAAGAAAAACAATCAAGCCTTTCTCTCTCTCTCTCTCTCTCTCTCTCTCTCTCTCTATCTCTCTCTCTCTCTCTCTCTCTCTCTCTCTCTCTCTCTCTCTATCTCTCTCTCTCTCTCTATCTCTCTCTCTTCTCTCTCTCTATCTCTCTCTCTCTCTCTCTCTCTCTCTCTCTCTCTCCCTCCTTCCCTTCATATCTTCCTTCCTTCCCTTTTGTGTAGTGTACTATGCCACACTTCAATGTGTGGAAAGGGACTTATTCTATAGACTGAGATGGCGCTCTTTAAGCACTGAATTCCCTTTCTCCATATCTTAAAATAATGTGGTTTTCACCCTTTTCTGCTCAAATTTGTTTTAAAGATAACCTTGTAGTGATATTGTGAGTAAACTTTTCTTCATATGTAAAGATGGGTAGTTACAAAAATTAAAATTGTTGTGATTATATTTTTGGTTTACGATCACCTTTTTCCAACAATCTCGATTCATACGTTATGTTGCTCAATCATGCTTAAAGAAAACCTCTACCCAAAGAATAGGTGTGGGTATTCTGAAAATGAGATGTGTTCCTGCGCTTTGATGTACAATATTCCTTACGAATATGTACAAGAGATATATAAATGAAGATATTCTTGGCATGATGTGATGCCTTTTAGCATGACATGGGCGCATCCATTTTCTTGAAAATGTTACGTACCAGTTGGAGTTGTACATGTATCATGCACCAAGCTTTAGTTGGAGAAACTGTTTCAATCAATCTGTTTTAATTAATCGAGTCCCGCCGCGGCACTAATGTCCTTGGGCAAGACATTAATCTACATTTTCCGTGCATTCTTCATCCAGGTGAAGTAAATGGGTACCCGGTAGGAAGAAATTCCTTGAATGCTTTAGCGCCTTATCATGGCTGCTCAGCTACACCCGGGGTAATAATGCGATATTTTGTATTAAGCGCAGTAGACTATAGTCATATACATGTTGTAGCTGCGCTATATAAATGGACCTACTATTGTTATCATTATTATTACTATTAAATGTTGCAGGTTTGTTTCAGTTGTAGGAGTGAGGGTAAGCATGATGCCCACATACTGAAATTAATTAACTTACTATTTTTGTCTCGCCTGCGTAGCAAAAAGCGAGACATAGGCGCCGCTTTTTCGGTGGCGGTGACGGCGTCAACATCAAAAACTTAACCAAGGTTAAGTTTTTGAATTTTTAATATAATTTTCAAAGTGTAAGTTCTTATTCAATGAAACTTAAACTAAAGGGTTATCAAGTATCCTCAATCATGTGAGTAGAATTTCAGGTCACTAAGTCAAGGTCAAAGGTCATTTCCGGTCATCAAACTTAGACGATGTTGTGGCATCAGGTTAAGATTTTGAATTTTTATCGTAATTTTGAAAGTATACATTCCTTTTCCATGAAACTTGAACATAATGGTTATCAAGTATCACCAATCATGTGATTAGTCTTTTAGGTGACAAAGTCAAGGTCAAATGTCATTTCAGGTCTGCAAACTTAGACTATGTTGTGGCATCAACATCAAGATTTTGAATTGTTTGCATAATTTCAAAAGTGTTTGTTCAAATTCCATGAAACTTGTACCCAAGGGTTACCAAGTATCACAAATCATATGACACAAATTCCAGATCACATAGTCAAGGTCAAAGGTCATTTTAGGTCAGTAGACTTTGTTCATATTTCATGAAAGTTATCAATCTTGGTACAAATAATAGTTAATAATTCTTCTGATGATTCTTAGTCAATATATTCAGTTCAAAATACTGATTATATTCAGAGGATTTCATTTTTAGGCGCCTTCTAATGGGCCACCCTGCCCATAAATAATGTCCCAACCTCAGTTTTTCATCATATCGAATCAGGCGAGGCCGCCGAGAGCGTTTCCCTTGTTTAGTATATCCAATGAACGATAGATTCCAAGAACCTAGATTCCTGTTCCTTTCGAGTCGATAGTATGGAGATGTCGTGGTATAGTGGTTTACGCACTTGACTCTCAATCCAAGGGTTAAGGATTCGAATCCCAGCCCGGCGGTAATATCCTTTGGCAAGACATTAATCCTCATTTCCCACTCTCCACCCAGGTGTAAATGGGTGCCTGGCAATTGCTGGGGTAATGATAATTTCAGGGCTCACGGGCGGAGCTGCATTGAAGCTGATGTGGCTACCCTGGGTGGAGACATGTAAATTGAGATTATAGCATGTATAATACACTATCCTTTCCATATTAGAAATAATGCATAAGTCAGATCACGTGAAAGGGGAAACTAAGAACATCGAAAGGTCATGTGATCAGTATTCACAAAGCTCCATACAGCTGTTACCTAATCAATGAAGGCGAGTGTTTTTGTAACTCCTTAGAGAGGGGGGTACCCTACATTTGCCGCCATGCCAGCGCGGTAGACACAGGGAAGGGGCTGGGTTGGAAGTGCCCTTAACCGCCCCCCTCATGATAGAAAAAAAATCCTGTAGATTTTCCTATAGAGGAAGCCTAAAACAAAGTCGCACGCTTCCAAACCCCTTTTTGTGCTTTCTACTGAATGAACTTTTATGTCTGCCGCTGCCACCACGAATAAAAATGAAGATTATTTTGTAATTATTTATTTACACAGTCATGCAACCGTTTCTAAAAAGCAATTCGTGATGTTTATTATGCGCACTTTTAAAATGATGCTTATGTTGAAGGTTTATTGGAGACATAGCCGTTTATTGATTAATGTCCATGAAACGCTAGGCTCTATTGATTAGAACATCCAGTGCAATGGGGTAATGGCGGTGATGTCGGAGTTTTGACGGGTGAGCTAATTAACGCCACTATTCAATTACCATTTATATTCTAATGAGATGTAAATACACTACAGTATAATTTAAACGATCCAAATCTGGGCCATACAATTCTTTTTCACGGCAAAATACGGACAAATTTCTCGAATTAAAAACAAGACCCGGAGAATAAGACCATCTTTCAATTAGAACGTTTGTGTACGAGGATACATTATATTGATTTTGCACTTAAAAAACAGGGCCTAATTATTGCCTGATGCATTAGGCTATATTGAACAAAAGCCCTTATATCAATGGGTAAAATAATCATCCATATGCCTATTCGATATTTTTTCTAACTAGGAATAAGCCAACCCTTGCAACAGCGCGTATGTTTTGTAAAGATTAATCTCAATGCTTTGAGATTAATCACTTTGCCTGCAGTCCAACGTCGTGAATACATGTGTTATTTTTTCTTACTAAGAACGTGATGATTCACGTACAATGATCAACAAAGATTTTATAGGATACAAAAATTCATAGTCCAAACTCTAGAAACCAAAACATTATTTTACCTTTAGATAACCATTTCTATATCCACTTTGCATACCATCTTTAAAAGGCGCCAATTATCTGTATTATTCTATACATTGAAATTGAGATTCCGTATCCCAAAATTGTAAATAATTATTGAAAGACAAATATCCGACTTCAATTTCTATACGAATATATGCTTTGTCAGGCAGATATAAAATACATTTAGGTGTTGGTTTACGATCTACTCATCTACATAGATCCTTTTATAAAACAAAGCACGCTCAATTTGCTGCGAAAGCAAACCCTCTCAACTCTAAAAGATTTGCCAAATCGCGAAGGTGAGAGAAATCCGTGCCAGGAGTTGAATGCACCTCTAATCAAGAGCTCAGTATACGGTAAACGAGTATTCACTACTTTAGTAGGCATGTTAAGTTCATTGGGAAGATGGTATGGAAATTTGGTCATCCTCGGAGAATTGTAACGTGAAGATCATTGTTTTTAGGATAACACTTTCATCCCCTTTCAAATCATTTCCTCAGAGAGGGTATAAAATTTATTCGTTTTCACAATTTTATGCAGAATCACTGATCGCACCGAGTGCTGTCGTAAGCAATCAGGCTTAATTTTCCCAGGACAATTGTCGCGTGTTAAACAGGAGCTCATGGGACACTTTATAATGGAGACAAAATATTAGCGCTCATATCTTTCTTTTAGTGGTAGGAAAATCGAGAGCGTGCAATTCTTTATCTCATTTTGCTTAAAAGGGTCAGTTCTGAAGGTGTTGTAGTTCCCGCTTAGAAATCAGGAGATTGGGGCGGCAGGATGGGGTGTGGAGTTTTTCTATTAGAATTGTCTGTGGGCGGGATTTTGAGGAGTTCATTGATTTGATTGTCGTGGAGAAATTAATCGAATGGAATTCAAAAGTACAAGGAAGCCACTTTCATTAATATTATTAATATCATCATCCCAGACAAATTATGATCCTTTGTGTAAGATTAAAGAAGAACTAACTCCAAAGAATAAGTGTAAGTATTCTGAAAATCGAGATGAATTCCTGTCTTTTGATGTACAATAAATCTTACGAACGTGTACAAGAGATATATAAATGAAGATTTCCTGGCATGATGTAATGCCTTTTAGCATGACATGGGCGCAGCCATTTTCTTGAAAATGTGACGTACCAGTTGGAGTTGTACATGTATCATGCACCAAGCTTTAATTGGAAAGACTTTTTAAATCATAAAATCATAGCCGAGGAGGTAAAAATTACATTTGGTGAAAAATATATAATAGGGTAACAATAGTAACTCATTTATTTAAAAATACTAAAATATAGCGGTTGAAAAATCTATTTTCATTTATGCGAAACCTTCACCCCAGAACAGAACCAACTTATTTATGCAGTTTGCGCTCCGGCAATAGGCCATTTTCGTAATGTAACCAACATTTAATACATAAGTCTTTGTGAAGTGCCTCAATACAAATTATTTCTTTCTCCTGATAATAATAATAGTATTTAAATAGTCAGAATGCAAACTGAATATATTAAGTGTTGCTAGGTAGGTCAAGCCATAATTTGTGTCCTACCAGGCAACAACTAATGTATGCAGTTCGGATTCTGTCTATTGAAATATTATTATTCTTATCAGGTGAATGAAATAATTTGTATTGAGGCACTTCACAAAGACTTATGTATTAAATATGGTTACATTACGAAAATGGCCTATTGGCGTACAAAGGATAATAGCAGGTGAATGAAATGCTTCAACACCACAAACACCTGGAAAGGAAGCATCCATAAATTTGAATACATTTAGTTGATAAACGACTCCGCATAGTACGTCATGCAATCAAGAAAATGGCGATGCCCATGTCTTGCTGAGAAACTGCATGTACATTATTTCTTGCTTTATGCCTTTCTCATACACTTTGGTGGGGAATCTTGTAGATTGATGGGCAAGAATGCAATAAATCTCTCAGAACAACTAAAGTTATTCTTTGGGGTTAGTTCTCCTTTAAGATTATTCTTGGAGATTGTGGTTGTGTTAATACTGCGCCCAAACTTTGATCATTAGATTTGCATCGTCACTCAACATCTTCTACAATCTTCATAAACCCTCTCCATCACCCTTTGAAATATAGGCCTATACTGACTTTACAAATACATATTGCATATTGAGTACATGATTTCTAATAGGCGATACAATAGAGTAGTGAAATTGCGCTTTAGTTGATTTCTCGCAAGTCCTTGACATCGTCTTCCAAGCATTTGGAAGGAGGTTATATAACATCCCCTCTTTCCTAATGGCGGTACATTCTACATACAAAAGCTAAGATGACTTATTAACCTTTCTTCAGATATATATCATAAATATCCATAGTATGCTACGCGTTCTTATGGAGCAAAAATTTAGTAAAATTGCCCATATTATAACGATTATATATATGGCTACTTTATAAGATATATCTACGTATTCAACGGAATCAACGCCAAGCACCCATTGTCATCATATTGACCCCCATACTCACCTTCATCACCACCACCATCACAATCATTGACTTTTCCATTTTAAGCATTGTCATGATCGTGCCACCCCTCCACCCACTCACTAGCCCCCAACTCTCCTTCACCAACATTTCTCCCCATCATTTTGCTCACTTTGGTGTAATTTAAGTTGGCGTTATACCCGAGGTGATAGGAACATGCTGTTAACACGCCAAACTCCCGGACTGCATCGCTATTCCCACCTGTCTAAATCAATGATCGCTCACCGGATTGATCATATCCCTAAAAAGCCCAAACGTTAACACAAACACCATAACGCATTCAAAGCTTCAAGAAACCGGAGTTGCGCGATAGTTTTTACCCACAATCCGCGTACAGTTGCGCATTCTTCACGAGTTAGCATCTGCGCATAAAGCGACATGTGCGAGTAAATGTTGTCTGTGCGAACATTCCCTCCAAAAAAATTGCCGGTTTTATATGCACTTCCATGCGTATTTCGATTACGATCGCTCTATAGAGATGAGAAGTAATTACCAGTGCACTTAAGCTTGCATTACTAAATTATTGTTCGATGTGAATCTAAGTGAAAAGCCTGTTATTGATATATCACACCGTTTCTCATTTTGCCCCAAGATTAAACGCGGTATTTTTCTTTCATCAGTACTATACTATATAGAGGTGCCAGGAAAGTCTAGTTATTACCAGGAGATTTAGGCTATGGAGACATGCAGGATGCATCGCCACTCAAGCTAGTTCTATCATTTCGTCCACATGTCATATATCACATGTATATATATATATATATATATATATATATATATATATATATATATATAGTCACTATTCTGCATTCATAATGAAAATGTATTGTGTTTAGGGAATTTCATTGTTGGCGGTATATTGTCTACAGAGTTAATAATAATGAAAATGTCATACCATACTAATACAGCGCATTTCACAAACATTTCCCTATGGGCTGTAACGGAGAGTAGGAAAGAAAAAGAATAGAGAGAATAATGAGGTACGCTCAGCATACTTCCTTAAGTCCTTACTCTATGGAAGTTGTTTCTAAATAGAAATGTTTTAAAACGTGTTTTAAAGTTGTCAACAGTATCACATTATTTTTAATTAAACAACCCTCGTACCTGAGTTCAAAATACAGAAAATCAAAGATTAATTTGAAATGAGGACATACGTAAGCTTTTCGTCTCGAACCCATCGGATTTAACCATATAAACAGACAACCGAAATAAACAATATTTAACTGGAAACTTCTCTCTTGTCTTTGTTTATTCTTATATTACAGAAATATAAGTAAAATATGCTCGTTCTGTACTATTTTTTACGGGTAGGACGTAATATTTGGAGGCATTCAGAAGGTATACTTATACCAAAATGACGAATACAGTGTGGGAGAAAAGTCAAACATATACCCTTCATTTAACCCGACATATCGTTGTGATAAGTAAAACACGATTGCACATATTTTCGAAAAATCCACTTAAGGGTAAGTTCAATACCCTATTGTATGTCCAATAGAAATCATGTTCGCATTAAGTAATACGTCATTGTCATGATGGCACAGTTCAATAGGTGACGCACAAGGCTACTGAAATTACCTCGGGTTGAATTTACAAATGTAGTTGCTATATAGATTTAATGAAAAATACTCCCATGTTAGCCTATCATGAAACATCTGAGATGACACCCTTGATCAATGAGATCTGGCCATCTGGACAGCTGAACAGCTGTATTTATTTTTTTCGTGATTCATGTCAAAGTTGCCTCTGCCAAAGTTGTTCATGAAATGGATGGTCAAGATCTCGTCTGGTTGAATGGTCTTTATTCCAAGTGAATGCATTCACACGAAAATGGATGTGTCCCCTAAACACCACTCAACCCAACCATTGGCAAAGGTGATTTGGACATGCTTTTAAAATGACGACTACTCAGTCATCCTAATTGATCACGCACAAAATGCATGAAAAACCTATCGAATGAAAGGAAGCATCGTTCTGTCGTACCACTACAACTGTAATGTCACTTCTTCTTTTTTTAGCTATGGGGCTTGAATAAAGTTTTCTTTTCTATGTCTCACATTGTATATTCAATTATCTTTGGGTTATCTCAAAAGTCAACTTGCAAAAGATGTCAACTTAAGCACTGAAGTTGTGATCTTGTACCGACATATGCACAGAATCTAGTTTGCGGCATAAGACACTAGAAAGGAAGAATAATGGTGTATGTTTATTTTCGAATGTTCACCAAAAGAAATTCTTTGCCCGACGATCATATAATAACCAAACACAAAGTCGGAAATCATACAAGGAAGAAGTGAGGAAATTGGGATTTTTCTGAACAGCATTTCATCATGGAATAAACGACAAGTTTAATGTTTGGATCATAAGTTTCAGAAAATGCACAACCCCATCCCCCCATAACAAGACAAATCTAGCAACTTATTGGCGGCTTTTAGCTGACGGGTCATATCAAAACAAAATTATAAGGCTTTTAGTAATCGAAGTTTTCCTAATTATAATGGGCTGTTCATAAAGCTAGCATGCAGCCCACAAATATACGACGCTAATAATAATATCAATAATCTTTCCACTGAAATAAGTGAGACGCTAAAATGTGTCATATGGCATCATAGTGTCATTAGAAAGTAATACAGCCAGTTATGTAAGAGTGCAAATCTATTTGAAATCCATTAAAAAATATAGTCATGATAGCGCTCCCATGTTTGCTCTACAACCAAAGACAAGTTGATAAAGGTATTAAGTCACAACTAATTAGTGTTGACTAAGCGACATTCAAATAACCTTTGACTTTGAAACAACATTAAGTTCAAGGTAGTGCGTGTTTAAACCAATCGTATTGGAATCACCCGCGCGCGTCGTGCAGTCCCATGTGAACATTTCCATGTCACCGTTGATACCGCAACTGTGATGAATAGATCCATAATTCATCGAATCCCAAAGTAGAATTCAGGCGTGAAATTAATAAACTAGAAAAACGCCCGACGATGT
>CP137685.1:25807774-25839030 GCA_037976565.1 Mesocentrotus franciscanus
AACGCCCGACGATGTCTTGCTCGGAAAGTTTACATAACCTTGGAATCTAAACGCAATTAACCTTTGAGAGAGCCCCAAATATGGGGATATCGTTGGAGATTCCGTGTAATGCTTCCCGTATACGACATTATGTTTCTTTTTCTCATTCATCCAAAACTGAAAATGACCTTTTAATAACGTTAGTGACACCCGAAACAACCATTAGTTAATGGTCATGTTGTAGAGATTTTTCACTTTTAGATGAATAAATGTATATGTCATACGGGGCATATTGCACGGAATCGCCATCGTGTGGTACAACTTGTATTCATTTTTCGGACACCGGAAAAAACAGATTTTGATTACAAAAATTTGATTAAAAATAACTGACGTCATATTCACATTTTGGAAATTGCATTTGTTTGTGTTAAATAGCTTTACATTTTATTTACTTACAAAATTTAGACTTAAGGTGTAGCATATCTTATGGTACTCGAACGCTCTCCATAATATTTCACTATTCATTTTGTTTCTAGACTTTTTTAGCCTAAACTATAGGAGAAAATACTGAAAGCCGGAACCTTGAAAAGCTTGCTATTTTGTAACTATACGTCCCCGGTTCAACCCTAATTCCATATCTAGCTATATTATGAATAAGTGGTCAATCTGCAAACTGTATACACAATCATCATTTCCGTTTTGATGTCCTTATGAAACAAAATATTAACTGTCCTTGGAGAAAGTAATTCCTTTTCATGTTAACTGACCAGGCAAAAGGATGTCTGAGTGATTCACTAATAAACCACCTGCTTTGATGGTAAAATCAAGATAAAAAATCGAACAAATTTAATAAGGTATTCATACCAAAGCATAGAGCTATAGGGGTAGTATGGTTATTGATTCATTTCGTTTGTTCACTTTCGTTTCATAAAGCACATGGTCATTATAACAAGAAAAATAGCCCCGGGGGCGCACATCATATTGAACAGAGAGGCATGAAAGGACACCGGTATGATACTGTCTCATTTTTAAAATGAGATTATAAGGTACACATGAAAGCTATTGGTAATCATACAAAAAACGTCCAATGACACTGTCTCACGCGTAAATAATAATTATATTAATATTTAGCGCAAAATGATTGATTCCTGACAGAAATTGCTTATAAAGTCACAATCTTTCATTATAAAAAAGATTTACCAGAGTAATTCAACTTGAATAATTTGAGGTTTTTCACCATGTTTTGTGATTTTCGGATCTTTGCAAAGAAGAATAGAACGAGAAATAGAGAATGCATGTGTTTTATCCAACATTTTATTTTCATAATCGTTAATATCATGATTGTGATGGTTTTTATTCTATGTTTGAGTTTCTATTAACTAATTACACTTTTGTTAATGATCCAAATTTAGTCCAGCAACCTAATACAGTCCTGTAATCTTCCCTTTTGGTTCTGTTGATGAAATCTATATTGTGACGTCGTTACGAATTGGACTACATGTGTTTTTTCGTGCTAGAAGGCTGCTTCACATGATTGTTAAGCCCACGTCTCCCAAATCACTCTTTCTGGGTTGAACCGATCAGACTCAATTTAAAACCTCATCATCTCCATATCACGCGCACAATCTCAATTTGCTACGGTAGCTGTAAAAAGACAAACAACACAGCGCCAAAGAGAAATAGGATGGCGGTTGCGCAAACTTTCATCAAATCGCTTTTACTCAATATGATCCTTGCTTTCCTCTATGACAAGGTTGGGGGATGTGATGTGCAGAATGGAGCGGTTTATTAGCAGCACGTGCTGGGATAAATGACGTTTTCATTAAATAAATGTTTGCTAATGCGAATATGAGATATGTATCGCATGATTGCTTTGGGTTCGCACCCATCGGTTCGCTCTAAGCCTAATTGCGAATTCACATCAACTAAAGTCCGGTTGACCAAAAGTAATCTTCTGTTGATGTCGGTGACATAGGTATGATATTAAATTCGAATACAACCCGAATGATGGTTAATTGGATGCTACATACACTTGACATTCAGGTGTCAGGAACAGAAAATTGAGACGACACGCCAAAGTTAATCATACCCATTAATACTCAAACAATTCAAATAATATTTCGTTTTTTCCCTTGATATTTATTTCATTTTGATTGTCTGTACGTCTATGTTGACATGTCAACTTACCCAGTCTGTTTCCTGTAATATATTTTCTGTAATACAAGTAGAAATCAGCTCTCAAATCAAACAAACTTAAGCTGAGGACGTTTAATAAAACCATTTTGCATTATATGCACAAAGTGACTTCGAAAGCAGCTTGCAAATATGGTGATATGGGCATATAATTAGGGTCATGATGCCTTGGTGGGAAAATTCTCTCTGCGAGATTTTATAATACATTTCGGATAAAAATAGATCTATGATTTAAACATAACATGATCGCAAAGACTTTTGAGAAAAGCAACTTCAATGCTCTATTGTATATCCCGTAGAAATCGTGTTCGGATTACGTAATAAGTCATTGCAATGCTCAGACTTTTCAATAGTTGATAGACAAGCCTACTGTTGAATTTTTTGAAAGTCTTTAGATCTTGTTTCATATGTAATGCACGTTTTATGACGCCATTTAAAGATGATTGTCTATATATCCTTTTTTTGCGAATCTACGGCAGATATGAATATATTGTTGGACTGGGCGTCATAATACGGCGCTTAGATCCAAATTCAAAATGGATCGTGAATTCATTACTGGCATGAGGCTATATGAAACCATGTAAGTTATACTACACTGCAAGCTCACCTAAGAAACATTTGACCTGAAACTCACGTAAACTTTGCCGCAAACTCACGTAAACTTTGCCGCAAACTCACGTAAACTTTGCCGCAAACTCACGTAAACTTTGCAGCAAACTCACGTAAACTTTGCAGCAAACTCACGTAAATTTTACGGCAAAGTATACCTGAAACTCATGTAAAAACTCATGTTAACTTTACCGCAAGCTCACATATACTTTGTCCAGGCTGCTAATTCACGCCTAAAGTTCAAATAACTGATGCGCTGTATGTATTTTCTCTGTGGACATTTTGAAACATTTTGATCATCGCCCACTTCATGCTCTTCTCTCCTAACATTCTATTTTGACAGGTACTTACATGATTGTGTGCGACAGACGATGTGATCCTCAAGACAGAGCACCTGTCATGTTAAAACAAGAAGTGAAGTGAATCTGCTGTTGTCCTAGTACAGGACAAAAATGCTTGAAATTTTATATTTAGAATGGAGAAAGGAAAAGTGTATTGTTTTGTGTCTCTAAAATGTTATGCTCCCGAGAGTGCATTCTACATGTTTTCAGTGCCCATTAAAATCAGAATGGAGTGAAGAAATCAATTGTTGTCACTTACGATATGGAACTAGAAGGAGAACATGGGGAAATGATGACGATAATGAAGAAGGAAGAAAAAAAGGGAAGATGAATATATTGAAGAAGAAAAGGAAGAAAATTACAATGACGATGATGATGATGATGATGATGATGATGATGAAGAAGAAGAAGAAGAAGAAGAAGAAGAAGAAGAAGAAGGAGGAGGAGAAGAAGAAGGAGAAGAAAGAGGAGAGAAGGGAATAGAGGAGGGTGAGAGAGAAGAGGAAGAAAAGGAAGACAGAAAATGAAGGTGAAAGGAGAAGAAAAGGTGGGATAATACAGAAAGGAATGAGGAAAAGATGAAGACGAGAACACTTTATAAAAAAGAAAACAAATAAAAGAGTAGGAAAATGCATGAACATGAAGAAGTAGGAACATGAGATTGACGTTTCATTCCAGTTCATTTCAAAAGTCACGAACATTAGTTCCTAGTTGGAGGGACAGTAAACCACTATTATTTCACTGCTTGATTTTCATTGCCTGCAGACATTATACCTTATCTCAACATTACTGGAATAACAGTGGTATCATATAAACATATCAAATTGTTCGAATCTTCCAGTTGATCGAAAGATGAGAGGGAACAGATACAGAGAGTAAGAGAGAGAGAGAGAGAGGGGAGAGAGGGAGAGAGGGAGAGATGAGGTACAACTTGTACATATATAAAATAATGGAATGGCAGTCGGACATATTGACAGGCAGGGAATGCAAGAACAGAAGAGCAGAGGTAGAGAGAAACGGAGAGACGGTAGTTACGGATAGATATCGACAGAAGAGAGAGAGGGAGAGTGGGAGAAAAGAAGTAGGGAAAAGAAGAAAAGCAGAGAGGGGTACGGATAAACAGATGCAGGGAAGAAAGAGAGAGAGAGAGAGGTGGAGAGAGGAGATGAGAGATGAGAAATAGAGAGATATATGAACGGTTTACTGTATAGAAAAAACAGAAAAATATAAGTAGAGGAAGAGACAGGGAGAGACAGAGATGGAGAGAAGGAGAGAGAGGAGGAAAGGGGGTATAGAAAGTGCTAAGGTATGACAAAGAAAATACACTGACAGGCAGAGAGGAGAGATAGAGGCGGAGGAATGAATGTCATGTAGGAACAGATACCAGAGACATGCAGAGCTGGGAATAGAATCGGAAGAGATAATGTCAAAGAGTTTGATTACAAGTTGGTCATCATGATAAAGAAAGGTTTTATATCATTTCATCAATTGTTTGTAACATGACAGATCTCAAAACAGAAAGCTTATCTGTTTGTATTTGAAAGCAGAGGTTGTCAAAAGAAGGGTGAAGAGTTGAGATGATTGTCAAGAAAAGGTGAAGAGTTGAAGTGATTAAAAGAGAAAAATTTGACACGCATCTTTGATACGTTCTTCAGTTCTGCCAACGAACAAAACCTAGATCAACAGACGACCTAGCAGCAGCTCATATCACCCCGCGCAATTTGTTCTCCGCGTTAAGCCAACTAATCGTTGCCATGGCGACTTAATCAACATTTTAAATCAGCAACATCGAAGCCAATATTGTTGGTGTCGGGATGGATGGGAACTGGGAGAAAAGAGAGAGCCGAGATGAATTTTCATTTCGTGATTTTTCTTTAGATGTTGTTTGGCGGTTTGTCAGCAATTGGAGTGTTCCGCAAACATCTCCCGCGGAAATTAACGAGGCCTTTGACGCTGTTTGTGGATGTTGTTTGGGTTTTTCGTGACATTCGTTAGAAGCTAGATTGTATCATCAGTGTAACTAGAATAACAGTATAGATACAATCAGATTATTACATTCTTCCCGGAATCTGTGGGCCGATGTATTTCTTATTTTACTCATAATATATACACTCATACTGATGAATCACCGCAAACAGTTGTCATGGTTGTGATAGTTAATTAGACAATCGTCTAATTTCCTCCTATCTGCGCCTACAGTTGGGATAGTGAATTTGCACAAAATGCATCTACTGGTTACTGACAAAACTTAAATATTCTAATTCTCGAACTTATCAGTTTTCATGTGTGTCAACTTTGTACTGAAGACCCTCTCTCACTTTATTTTTCTTTTTTGTTCATTGCCTTTTCCCGATGTCTTGGCCGAGCCGTGTACTTGAGCCATTAAATAATAAAGCACGTCCAGGACTATATACGCACTGTTTTTTTTTCCTGTTTTTTCTCGTCATCTTTCATTCACCGCAGCAAGCGAATCATATTTTATTGTAGCCTCACAGAAACAAATTATCTCTCACTTTGTCGAATTAACGCCGTGATTATTACCATTCAATGCTCCCGAAATGAACTATTTAACAAGTTAATTTTTCTGCCTGTTACTGTGACGAGGCACGCGCTAACAGAATTACTAGACTAGGACTCTCAAGGACTTTTCCATTCATACCTAAATGAAAAAATCGATAACCATCTGTACTGTGTAATGTTGGTATATTACTTAGATGATGGGGGCCAATTAATGCTGTTATGGCCAGGTAAATGTTACTTTAGATGGCTAATAATCTCGCCTGGTCGAGTTTTCATTTCAAAGTACATGAGCCCAGCTCGCTTGCGGCTTAGAAAAGGCCGAAAATTAATTAGAAATACAGTTGACGTATAGTATTGATTAATAGGAACAATAAATGCTTCATCGATGGTGACAAATGCATATACCGTGAGGAGATCGTCATGCATACATTAAAAAGTGTCAGTTCTTCCTCCCATACATGCGTTGTATTACACAGACTCCAAGAATCAGTTTAATAACAATAATGCTCCTCGTAAGCTGTTATAAGCTTATACACACGCTGACCTTTTCTTGTTATATTTTCTTTCTGTGTTTCTTTGTTTGTTTGTTTTTAGTTTCCTTTCTTCACGCATTGCTGCAATAATCATTACGATATTGTCATATCACAAGAAAAATAATGACGTAATAGATCTCCTAATTTTCTCAAAGAAAAATAGAGAGATAGAGATATGTTCACTGATTTTCCCAAGAAAGAATGATGTGACAGCCCCGCATTCATGAATTTATTAAGACAACCTTGCAAGTAGTTTGTTCTCTGATTTTCTCAATAAAAATGATAATATAATATGATCATGATTTTGTATAGCGCCATTCCACTCATGCAGAGTTAGTTCTAAAAGCGCTTTACAAAAAAATACAAACATTGTGTCGTTAATGAATTATACATACATATCTGTTCACATAGTGAATGCAGTGTGAATAATACATAACATCTACATGTATATGAATATTAAGTAACAGCCAAAAGCCTACACCTCACTCTAAATAATCTACATTGAGATTTTCTTTTAAAGATGTTGCTGTTTCCTCTGATTTTAGACCATAATTTTAGACACGAAAAAGCTCAGAAACCCACTGCCTGCAGATCTTTGCAAATCTGACCAAAATGAAACTGACAGCTGGAAGAATATTGCGCTCGGACGTCTGATCTTATACGCATAAAAAGTATAGCAACCTCTACTACTACTGCTTTGCGAAGGGAAAGAGAAACAAAAGAAATAAATTGAAAACATGTCCATATATTTCCAGCGACGGAGTAAAAGTAAGAGATGGAGGATGTGAAAGCGAATTACATTTTTCATGTTTATATGAAAATAAAGAAAACCTGGAGAAAAACAGTGTTCTGAGCGTGCTTGCAATTATGGAGAAATAACGATGTCTGTTTCGAAGGCTGCACGGCAATCTTAAATTGATTTGAAGATAGAATCTTGGGGAATATGACGAAAATGGAACAATGAAATATTCGAATACAACAGAACGTTATTAAAATTAATATTATGCGAATTTTCTTTTGCAGTAAACTATACCACTGCGTAAATATGTTCGGTTAATGTAACAGCCAACGCAATTCGCTGCATCCCTAAGCATGCTAAGGGTTTGTTCTACAAGTTATCTTTTTGTTTGCCTTTTTGGTTAACACCGCTCCATGATTCTGACACCGCTCCGTGATTCTGACACCGCTCCGTGATTCTGACACCATGCAGATTCAGTATGCCCATACCATTCAACATCCCATAACAAAAATTCGAGCATTTGGAATTTACGATCAACATTGCCATGATTATGTTGGATTTTTAAAGAAATCGATTTGGGGTGTGTCTTATATAGGAATAGTGTCCCCCATCACCCCCATTTTTGAGCATTTTGTGTCACTTTTCCGTGTCACCTTCCGTGTCACTATTAAAGCAGACGTGGGGTGCAACAATATTTTTGAATCTTCATTTTATTTTTATAGCGATCGAGCTGGATTAGGGTTTGAGGGTTTCTTCTTCTTCTTCTTCTTCTTCTTCTTCTTTTTGTTTCATCATGTCGATGTTAAACAGTTATTTTCACTGTTTACCACCAGCACCTATCATGGCTATTGGCCTTATTTTCACGGACAAAGGTGTATGCAACCATGAATTTTAATCTTCTTTAAAAGCAAAGATGTTAATCCGACATTCGCCTACTTTGTCTTGGCCATTAGGTCAAGTGTCTTATGTCTGTGATACATTGTTAGTCATCAATATTCAGTTTCATTTCCACAGAGATCCGAACGGGCGAGAGAGAGAGAGAAAGGCGGGGGCGAGGACGGAGGATGGTGGGTGGAGAATCGTGTTCCCCTCCAAGCACCGAGTTCTTGAACATGAAAATCCACTCTTTGGGGTAAAAGAAATGTAAAGATGGAATTAGTTTGTCATCTGTCATGGCTTCCGTGCCCGACTGCTATCTTCGTCAGATAGCATGCAGGGAAATCGCGGCCGAAGCCGAATGCAGGCTAATGCTGCCCAGCTATAGATCAACGACCAGATCGCTAAAACGCATGCCATTGTAACCAATAACTAGTTAGAATAATTGATGTAAGCCGCTAAAAGCACTGCATGTGATTCGTAAGGAGCAAATTTGCCATCGACTTGTGGCAATTGTTATTCGTAATGAATTTTATGAAACAGGGCCTAGATTCGTGAACGCCATATACGCACTTCGTAATAAGCTATGTATCAAGTATATATACTTTCCAGTCCACAAAAATCATGTTTCACTGCTGTATTTCTTGACCTTTATTATTTGTATGAATAATTGAAGACAGAAAGTTATGGAGAATCTCAGCATTGAAGGCCATTTTCATTGTCGTTCGAACGGACTCCAAGCCATGGAACATAGATAGATAGATATTGATATAGGTAATGGTATTCGGAACTTCACTTGGAGCGGTCCTTCTTTGGGGACCTCTGCTCACCAGCGGTTTGGGTGGAGTGGAGATATGGGCCTGCAATTTCCAAATTCTATATTGAGAGCTTACAAGAGTCGTGCAAAAATAATCAAGCCAAACCTTAAAATAGAACAATATACTTTTTATAAAAAACGTTCGTTTTGCCTGGTTGTATTGCGTCATGACGGGCCATTATTGCAGCCTCGGTATTTTTAACTGCTTCACCCAAATTACCTTTATCAGTGGTGTCAACATTTCCATTGTGTTGTAGCAACCACCCCTTTTATTACAAGACAAACTCGGGAACCAGCATGCACACATTTATATGTCTACTCGTCATTTCCTTTTCTCATCAATTTACCTCTTTCTCGGGTCGGAGATTTTCATCAATCATTCACCAGGGGGAAATGTTCAAATAAACATTTTGAGCCGTTTCTTTATTTTTCCGGGAGAAACCGGGAGTTATTGCTTAATAAGTTACTTCGGGGGTATTACTGCCTGCGCATGGGCAGATAAACGTCATTTGTACAAAACTGTAAAAACCGGCATCGAGACGATTGCTGGATACGTGTTCATGAAAGTTATGCAATTATTATTCATTTATGCACTGACAGTACATTCTATGATACAGAGGTGGAAGTATTCTTTTCAAGGGGGCAAACAAAAGGTATTCATGATGCACCTCCATCACTTTGGCAGTAATTATTCTAAAATGCACAAAGTGGAACGTCTCGAATGCATGTGTAAAATATCTGTGGATATTAAATTAGGGTGTCATTCATTTTGTAATTAATTAAGTGCTATCTCCAAAGCGGCTTATGCCCCAATCACACCTACAAGACCGACACCAGATCGAACAAGCCATTACATTACCCCCAATGGCGAAGAATCGGTCGGTTTAGAGGCGATTTGGAGTCGATTTGGCGGTGGGACTCAGGAATATATAACACCTGTCTAAAGATAAACTTGAGTTCTGGGGGTGTTTCACAAAGACTAAGATCGACTTTAAGTTGGACTTAACTATGGCAGGCCGTTCATGTCACTGTTTGCTCTCACCGTTTACTGGCATTTGTCTCTCAAGGGACGAGCAAATCATGGTCACAAATCTACATAATTTACTTTTTTTATAATTCATTATTGAAGGAAAAAATATTATCTAAAGATCATAATGGTGAGAGCAAACCAGTGGCATGAACGGCCTGCCATAGTTAAGTCCAACTTAAATTCGATCTTAGTCTTTGTGAAACACTCCCCTGGTCATGTTAATGAATTTTGAAAGAAACAGTGTAAAAGCGATCGGAAAAGATAGATCATGTAGAAATAAAATAATATTGGTATATTCTCTGAGGTTTTGGCATCATCAAAATGTAAAGATTCAGACTTGCTGAAAGTCACATGTATACTGTTCATACAAATGTATGTAAGAGACTACACAAACATTTAGCATGAAACGTTGTGGTCCACAACCCTTGGTATATTACCAGTCGTATTTTAATATGTGCATGATAAGGGTATTTTGATCCGCCATCCTTTTCAGGTGACACATTTGTTCTATGATACTCTTCCACATGAATATAAAAAGATGGAGAAAGCTCACAAATTATATTTCAAGAAATAAAGTATGGGCCGCAGGACAAAAAGAGTTTCACTTATGTTCGTACATTATTAAAACTATAAAAACGGTTACATCGCTTTTAGCCAATTCGTGTTTCTACTTTCATTACATTTTTACGCGTGTCATTGATTCTCAAACAGTAGTTTAGAATCTTTGAATGTGCATTTTAATTCATTTCAGAGAAAAACGTGGGGGCGATCGAGTCTATAGGGAAGAAGTTTGAATTACTTATGGAACGTCGACCAAAACCTCTTAAAGGAACACTTGTATCTTGTAACAATGACAGTGGATATGGTTCGCAACAAACCGGGTTAATTGAACCTTGAACCTCGGACAATTCTGAACCCTTTTCAAATGTATTTTTTGATCAAACTCTTGCAAAAAATGAAGCGGTTCAGATGCTGATGAAACAGTACCACGCATTTAAAGTAGAGTCAAATCATTTTGTTAAAGCGTTAGAAATGAAGAGAATAATTATAATGTTTGGAAGAAGAAAAAAATACCCCTTTCCTCCTTGCTTAATTTCTCTCTCTTGACTCCCGCTTCCATTCTGGTAAAGAGTTACCCCCGCCCTCCTCTCTATCTCTCTCTTTCTCTCTATCCCTCGTTCTCTCAATCTCTTCTTCTTCTTCTCTCTTTTCCATTTCTCAATTCCTCTCTCTCTCTCTTCTCTCTCTCTTTGTCTCCCTCTCTCTCTCTCTGTCTCTGTATCACACACACTCTCCCTCTTTACCCCTCTTCCTCTCTCCTTTTCTTTATCTCTCCCTACATCCACATCCACCATCTTGGTCTACCTCTCTTCCTCCTTCCCTCTCCTCCTCTCTAGCTTTCTCAGTCAGTGTCGCTATCGTTCCCCCACCCTCTCCCATCCCTGCCCCCTCCCTGTGTGGCCTCCAAGGGAGTGTTTTACGAAGACAGATCAATCCGTCTTAGATCACATGAGACAATGTGCTTCAGTCCTAATTCGGCATCTTTCGTCATTATCTCATCCTCCCCGGAGTATTTCCATTACACCTATTTCGCTTTAAGGCTACCATAGATCCTCTAAACGACAAAGACACCATAATGTCGTCAACCTGACGAGTTTCTTCCTTGAATTCGCCTTCGCCTCATTCCGTTTACCTTTCAGTGTTTGTTTCGGTATATGTGATATCTTTATTTCAGCACGCCAGACTCGCTCAGCTCAATTTCTGGAATAGCCTTACACGAGATCCCTGGAAAGCATAATGTTTTTTAATGATTTGTCAACAAATCCATAAAATCGATATTATTCGGATGATGAAGGAAAAGAAAGAAGATTAAGGCAGAATCAAGAAATAAGAATGAAGCAGGAGCGAAAACAAAAAAGGGAAAGTAGATTTTGTAAGGAGGAGAAAAAAGGGGGAACAATTCAATTTCCATCTTAAAGCGACATGAAAGCAAGTGAAGAAAATGTGACAAATATGTATTTCATTTTTGGCGCACTCTGTCTGAACATTCCTCTCGAGTCAAAGCAATTTTCATCAAGCAATGGTTGTTCATGGTTTATGTGTGTTCAAACTTTTCAAAAAGTATGTTTAACTGCACAGCCTTCTCACGTAATTTTTCCAATGCTGTTTCAATACTGATTACACTGGGTTTAATTTCTTTTTCCACTCATATTGAATTCACATTGCGGGGCACACTGTCACTCAGAAAATCACAATGAGACAACAAAGAAAAGATTTGTAACACTTTTGTAATGTGAACACAAATTTTTCACAATTTTACCACTCATTATGAAAAACAGTTCTTTCCAATAACAGGAGGGGCTGAGGGCCACTCTCTGTTTTTCCTGCCGTTCCAGTTTTTCTGACATAATTTTACGAAGAGGATCATACTAAATCTAAGATCATGCTAATTGTGTGGCACATTACAATAATTCCTACCGGTTCTTTTTTTCTTTTCATATCTAGGCAGGAGAACTCGGAAGCAAGAGGAGGTCTCTGAACGACTTGGTTTACGAGGTCGGGTATGGAGACAAACGGGACCTTAAACGGGACCATAAACGGGACCTCACTGCATCTTGGTTCATGCGGCGACAAGGATGAAAAGAAAGCCATCATCTCCACTGACCGGGAACGTGCCCGTTCAAGATGGATCACCGTGGAACCGATCCTGCTCCTCATTGCTCTGGCCCGCAAAGCCATGGTCATCACGCGGCTCCAGTACCTCAAGCACCGTATCGGAGAAGAACATCATTACAGCTCCATCATCGCTAACCTTTCTGTGTCTTCACTCTGCAACGATGACAATTACACGGACACACTGGAGGACGAGATACAGCAGCAGACAGCGGTTTGGAGTTTGTACCTTTACGCCATGTCCACGTTTCCCGCGCTTTTTACGACCATCGTAGTGGGCGCTATCAGCAATCTAGCCGGGCGGAAAGTCGCCATGATGGTTCCGTGTATTGGTTACATCATCCAGTGTGTATTATTTCTCGTAATCGCCTATGCGCATTTGCCCCTTTGGACATTCTTTATAGCTGAACTCCTCCAGGGAATATCCGGTGGGGTCGCGCTCCTCTTTGCCGGTGCGCATGCGTACATCGCAGACACCACGGAAAAGCGGCAACGGACTTTACGCATCGCCGTCACAGAGGGTGTTTACTTCTTTGGAAACGGTGCAATTCAAATTTCAAACGGATATCTAATCGCGCGGTTTGGTTACGAATCTTCCTATTGGTTCTCGTTAGTTTTACTTGTGCTCGCCTTTGCCTACGCCTTATCACCACATCTCCTCATCGAAACGGTGGACGAGGAAACCAAGATGAGAACTAAGCAAACTACGACGGTCAGAACGATCGTCTGTACGGCATGTGACCTCTTCAAGGTCACAGAAGGAAGGCGTAATATGAAATTAATAGCAGCTGGTATGGTGCTTCTATTTGCACTGATAAGTGTGAGTGGATGCCAGAGTGTAGTGGTGCTCTATGGTCTAGCCAAGCCATTCTGTTGGACACCAATCGACGTAGGCTTCTATACAGCCGTTTCATTGATACTTCCAGGCGTAGGTGAGAAATTAAAAAAAAATACCTTTCACCTTGCATTATGAGTAAGGTCCTAATCGGGCATGTTTGGCCTTTCATTATGTCAAAGTTATTTTTACAAATGAATTGAATTTATACGCAAGGCTGAGACGAATACACCAGATGTTGTTCATCTTTTGAAAAATTGTTTACAGGATAAATTATTCTTCTATTCATTTCAATGAATCAAGCTAAAAATCGTAGCATTTTAATCAAAAGATGGTCTCATCAGACATCAATATACTTATGATAAAGTATTGTCTATTTTTTCGGATTTGAGTATTATAAGACAAAAAATAATAGAATGTCTTCTAGTTTAATGAGTACTATTCTTGAAATGCTTCTCGATAAGCATTTTAAAAAAAATTGTATTTAACCATCCATGTAAGGCATATATGTTTTAGATTTAAAACATATACAGTATATAGTATTTTTTGTTCTTCTTTCTGTTTTTCAGGGTCTCTAGTTGGGGGTCAGTTTGTCTATCATTTCAATAACGACTACTGGATGATGCATATAAGTCTCGTCAGTGCCATGGCCATGTCCTTCACAACGGCTTTGGCCAAGACTACTCCCGTTTTGTATGCAGGTAAGAAACACGGCTTTGATTTGATATTTGAAGACTACCCAGCTAACACAAAACGTTATCATAACATTTTGAAAAGGTCTTACAAATGTCTTGAAAACAACATTTTTTAAAACTGTCATTATAACATTTATAAAACATTATTGATATTATGTTTAACATTATAAAAACATTTTAGTAATGTACCATGTCCGATGATTTTCGGGTAATGTTTTAAAACATCTTTTAAACATTATTGTAAAATGTTTAAAAATATCTTACAAACGGCCGACATTTTATGTTTTTATAATATCATAAGAATGTTTTGAAGGAAGCAAAGAAACGTTTTCCCAACATCTTTTAAATGTTATTGATATGATATAAAAAGAACATTTTTAAAATGTTGTTAAAATATTGTTACCCTTACATTTAGACGTTGTACAAACGTCACAAAAATACATTTTAAATACGTTTTTATTAAAACATTTAAAAAAACATTTTTTAAATGTTTTTCTAAATGTTTAAAAAAGATCTTACAAACATTTCACATGTAATGTTTTCGTAATATCATATTAATGTTTTCAAAAAGGAAAGAAATGTTTTTCTTACATGTTTTAAATGTTATAGATATGATATTAAAAAAAACATTTTAAAAATGTTGTTAAAATATTGTATTCTTAACATAGAAACGTTTTACAAATGTCACAAGAATACATTTTAAATACATTTTTATCAAAACAATTAAAATAACATTTTTTGAACGTTTTTCAAAATGTTTTAAAAAGATCTTACAAACATTCCAGATGTAATGTTTTCATAATATCGTAAAAATGTTTCAAAGAATAAAGAAACGTTTTTCAAACATCTTTTAAATGTTATTAATATGATATAAACAGAACATTTTAAAAATGTTGTTAAAATATTGTATTCTTAACATAGAAACGTTTTACAAATGTCACAAGAATACATTTTAAATACATTTTTATCAAAACAATTAAAATAACATTTTTGAACGTTTTTCAAAATGTTTTAAAAAGATCTTACAAACATTCCAGATGTAATGTTTTCATAATATCGTAAAAATGTTTCAAAGAATAAAAGAAACGTTTTTCAAACATCTTTTAAATGTTATTAATATGATATAAACAGAACATTTTAAAAATGTTGTTAAAATATTGTAACCCTTACATTTAGACGTTGTACAAACGTCACAAAAATACATTTTAAATACGTTTTTATTAAAACATTAAAAAAACATTTTTGAATGTTTTCTAAATGTTTAAAAAGATCTTACAAACATTTCACATGTAATGTCTTCGTAATATCATAATAATGTTTTCAAAAAGGAAAGAAATGTTTTTCTAACATGTTTTAAATGTAATAGATATGATATTTAAAAAAACATTTTAAAAATGTTGTTAAAATATTGTAGTCTTTACATTGAAACGTTTTACAAATGTCACAAGAATACATTTTAAGTACGTTTCTTTTAAAACATTTAAAATAACATTTTTTGAACGTTTTTCAAAATGTTCAAAAAAGATCTCACAAACATTCCAGATGTAATGTTTTCGTAATATCATAATAATGTTTTCAAAGAAGAAAAGAAACGTTTTTCCAACATCTTTTAAATGTAATAGATATGATATAAAAAGAACATTTTAAAAATGTTGTTAAAATATTGTTACCCTTACATTTAGACGTTGTACAAACGTCACAAAAATACATTTTAAATACGTTTTTATTAAAACATTTAAAAAAACATTTTTTAAATGTTTTTCTAAATGTTTAAAAAAGATCTTACAAACATTTCACATGTAATGTTTTCGTAATATCATAATAATGTTTTCAAAAAGGAAAGAAATGTTTTTCTTACATGTTTTAAATGTTATAGATATGATATTAAAAAAAACATTTTAAAAATGTTGTTAAAATATTGTATTCTTAACATAGAAACGTTTTACAAATGTCACAAGAATACATTTTAAATACATTTTTATCAAAACAATTAAAATAACATTTTTTGAACGTTTTTCAAAATGTTTTAAAAAGATCTTACAAACATTCCAGATGTAATGTTTTCATAATATCGTAAAAATGTTTCAAAGAATAAAAGAAACGTTTTTCAAACATCTTTTAAATGTTATTAATATGATATAAACAGAACATTTTAAAAATGTTGTTAAAATATTGTTACCCTTACATTTAGACGTTGTACAAACGTCACAAAAATACATTTTAAATACGTTTTTATTAAAACATTTAAAAAAACATTTTTTAAATGTTTTTCTAAATGTTTAAAAAAGATCTTACAAACATTTCACATGTAATGTTTTCGTAATATCATAATAATGTTTTCAAAAAGGAAAGAAATGTTTTTCTTACATGTTTTAAATGTTATAGATATGATATTAAAAAAAACATTTTAAAAATGTTGTTAAAATATTGTATTCTTAACATAGAAACGTTTTACAAATGTCACAAGAATACATTTTAAATACATTTTTATCAAAACAATTAAAATAACATTTTTTGAACGTTTTTCAAAATGTTTTAAAAAGATCTTACAAACATTCCAGATGTAATGTTTTCATAATATCGTAAAAATGTTTCAAAGAATAAAAGAAACGTTTTTCAAACATCTTTTAAATGTTATTAATATGATATAAACAGAACATTTTAAAAATGTTGTTAAAATATTGTATTCTTAACATAGAAACGTTTTACAAATGTCACAAGAATACATTTTAAATACATTTTTATCAAAACAATTAAAATAACATTTTTTGAACGTTTTTCAAAATGTTTTAAAAAGATCTTACAAACATTCCAGATGTAATGTTTTCATAATATCGTAAAAATGTTTCAAAGAATAAAAGAAACGTTTTCAAACATCTTTTAAATGTTATTAATATGATATAAACAGAACATTTTAAAAATGTTGTTAAAATATTGTAACCCTTACATTTAGACGTTGTACAAACGTCACAAAAATACATTTTAAATACGTTTTTATTAAAACATTAAAAAAAAACATTTTTGAATGTTTTTCTAAATGTTTAAAAAAGATCTTACAAACATTTCACATGTAATGTCTTCGTAATATCATAATAATGTTTTCAAAAAGGAAAGAAATGTTTTTCTAACATGTTTTAAATGTAATAGATATGATATTTAAAAAAACATTTTAAAAATGTTGTTAAAATATTGTAGTCTTTACATTGAAACGTTTTACAAATGTCACAAGAATACATTTTAAGTACGTTTCTTTTAAAACATTTAAAATAACATTTTTTGAACGTTTTCAAAATGTTCAAAAGATCTCACAAACATTCCAGATGTAATGTTTTCGTAATATCATAATAATGTTTTCAAAGAAGAAAAGAAACGTTTTTCCAACATCTTTTAAATGTAATAGATATGATATAAAAAGAACATTTTAAAAATGTTGTTAAAATATTGTTACCCTTACATTTAGACGTTGTACAAACGTCACAAAAATACATTTTAAATACGTTTTTATTAAAACATTTAAAAAAACATTTTTTAAATGTTTTTCTAAATGTTTAAAAGATCTTACAAACATTTCACATGTAATGTTTTCGTAATATCATAATAATGTTTTCAAAAAGGAAAGAAATGTTTTTCTTACATGTTTTAAATGTTATAGATATGATATTAAAAAAAACATTTTAAAAATGTTGTTAAAATATTGTATTCTTAACATAGAAACGTTTTACAAATGTCACAAGAATACATTTTAAATACATTTTTATCAAAACAATTAAAATAACATTTTTGAACGTTTTTCAAAATGTTTTAAAAAGATCTTACAAACATTCCAGATGTAATGTTTTCATAATATCGTAAAAATGTTTCAAAGAATAAAAGAAACGTTTTTCAAACATCTTTTAAATGTTATTAATATGATATAAACAGAACATTTTAAAAATGTTGTTAAAATATTGTTACCCTTACATTTAGACGTTGTACAAACGTCACAAAAATACATTTTAAATACGTTTTTATTAAAACATTTAAAAAAACATTTTTTAAATGTTTTTCTAAATGTTTAAAAAAGATCTTACAAACATTTCACATGTAATGTTTTCGTAATATCATAATAATGTTTTCAAAAAGGAAAGAAATGTTTTTCTTACATGTTTTAAATGTTATAGATATGATATTAAAAAAAACATTTTAAAAATGTTGTTAAAATATTGTATTCTTAACATAGAAACGTTTTACAAATGTCACAAGAATACATTTTAAATACATTTTTATCAAAACAATTAAAATAACATTTTTTGAACGTTTTTCAAAATGTTTTAAAAAGATCTTACAAACATTCCAGATGTAATGTTTTCATAATATCGTAAAAATGTTTCAAAGAATAAAAGAAACGTTTTTCAAACATCTTTTAAATGTTATTAATATGATATAAACAGAACATTTTAAAAATGTTGTTAAAATATTGTATTCTTAACATAGAAACGTTTTACAAATGTCACAAGAATACATTTTAAATACATTTTTATCAAAACAATTAAAATAACATTTTTGAACGTTTTTCAAAATGTTTTAAAAAGATCTTACAAACATTCCAGATGTAATGTTTTCATAATATCGTAAAAATGTTTCAAAGAATAAAAGAAACGTTTTTCAAACATCTTTTAAATGTTATTAATATGATATAAACAGAACATTTTAAAAATGTTGTTAAAATATTGTAACCCTTACATTTAGACGTTGTACAAACGTCACAAAAATACATTTTAAATACGTTTTTATTAAAACATTAAAAAAACATTTTTGAATGTTTTTCTAAATGTTTAAAAAAGATCTTACAAACATTTCACATGTAATGTCTTCGTAATATCATAATAATGTTTTCAAAAAGGAAAGAAATGTTTTTCTAACATGTTTTAAATGTAATAGATATGATATTTAAAAAAACATTTTAAAAATGTTGTTAAAATATTGTAGTCTTTACATTGAAACGTTTTACAAATGTCACAAGAATACATTTTAAATACGTTTCTTTTAAAACATTTAAAATAACATTTTTTGAACGTTTTTCAAAATGTTCAAAAAAGATCTCACAAACATTCCAGATGTAATGTTTTCGTAATATCATAATAATGTTTTCAAAGAAGAAAAGAAACGTTTTTCCAACATCTTTTAAATGTAATAGATATGATAAAAAAAAAACATTTCAAAAATGTTGTTAAAATATTGTAGTCTTTACATTCAAACGTGTTACAAATGTCACAAGAATACATTTTAAATACGTTTTTATCAAAACAATTAAAATAACATTTTTTGAACGTTTTTCAAAATGTTTAAAAAAGATCTTACAAACATTCCAGATGTAATGTTTTCGTAATATCGTAATAATGTTTCAAAGAAGAAAAGAAACGTTTTTCCAACATCTTTTAAATGTTTTTAATATGATATAAACATAATATTTTAAGAATGTTGTTAAAATATTGTAATCTTTACATTTCGACGTTGTACAAAAGTCATTATAAAACATTTCAGAAACAATTTTATCAAAACAATTTAAAAACATTTTTGAACGTTTTTCAAAATGTTTTAAAAAGATCATACAAACATTCCAGATGAAATGTTTTCGTAATATCGTAATAATGTTTTAAAAAAGGAAAGAAACGTTTTTCTAACATGTTTTAAATGTTATAGATATGATATTAAAAAAAACATTTTAAGAATGCTGTTAAAATATTGTAATCTTTACATTTTGACGTTGTACAATAGTCATACGAATACATTTTAAATACGTTTTTATCAAAACAATTTAAAAAAAATTTTTGAACGTTTTTCAAAATGTTTTAAAAAGATCTTACAAACATTCCAGATGTAATGTTTTCGTAATATCGTAAAAATGTTTCAAAGAATAAAAGAAACGTTTTTCAAACATCTTTTAAATGTTATTGATATGATATAAACAGAACATTTTAAGAATGTTGTTAAAATATTGTAATCTTTACATTGAAACGTTTTACAAATGTCACAAGAATACGTTTTAAATACGTTTTTATCAAAACAATTAAAATAACATTTTTTGAACGTTTTTCAAAATGTTTAAAAAATATCTCACAAACATTCCAGATGTAATGTTTTCTTAATATCATAATAATGTTTTCAAAGAAGAAAATAAACGTTTTTCCAACATCTTTTAAATGTTATAGATATGATATAAAATTATAAAAAGAACATTTTAAAAATGTTGTTAAAATATTGTAACCCTTACATTTAGACGTTGTACAAACGTCACAAGAATACATTTTAAATACGTTTCTTTTAAAACATTTAAAAAACATTTTTGAATGTTTTTCTAAATGTTTAAAAAAGATCTTACAAACATTTCACATGTAATGTTTTCGTAATATCGTAATAATATTTTTTTAAAGGAAATAAACGTTTGTCAAACATATTTTAAATGTTATAGATATGATATTAAAAAAAACATTTCAAAAATGTTGTTAAAATATTGTAATCTTTACATTTTGACGTTGTACAATAGTCATAAGAATACATTTTAAATACGTTTTTATCAAAACGATTAAAATAACATTTTTGAACGTGTTTCTAAATGTTTAAAAGATCTCACAAACATTCCAGATGTAATGTTTTCGTAATATCATAATAATGTTTTCAAAGAAGAAAAGAAACGTTTTTCCAACATCTTTTAAATGTTATAGATATGATATAAACAGAACATTTTAAGAATGTTGTTTAAATATTGTAATCTTTACATTGAAACATTTTACAAATGCCACAAGAAAACGTTTTAAATACGTTTTTATCAAAACGATTAAAATAACATTTTTGAACGTTTTTCTAAATGTTTAAAAAAGATCTCACAAACATTCCAGATGTAATGTTTTCGTAATATCATAATAATGTTTTCAAAGAAGAAAAGAAACGTTTTTCCAACATCTTTTAAATGTTATAGATATGATATAAACAAAACATTTTTAAAATGTTGTTAAAATATTGTAGTCTTTACATTGAAACGTGTTACAAATGTCACAAGAATACGTTTTAAAATATTGCAATCTTTACATTAAAACGTTTTACAAATGTCACAAGAACACATTTTAAATACGTTTTTATCAAAACGATTAAAATAAAAAATTTTGAACGTTTTTCAAAATGTTTTAAAAGGATCTCACAAACATTCCAGATGTTATGTTTTCGTAATATCGTAATAATGTTTCAAAGAAGAAAAGAAACGTTTTTCCAACATCTTTTAAATGTTATAGATATGATATAAACAGAACATTTTAAAAATGTTATTAAAATATTGTAGTCTTTACATTGAAACGTGTTACAAATGTCACAAGAATACGTTTTAAATACGTTTTTATCAAAACAATTAAAATAACATTTTTTAACGTTTTTCAAAATGTTTTTAAAAGATCTTACAAACATTCCAGATGTAATGTTTTCGTAATATCGTAATAATGTTTCAAAGAAGAAAAGAAACGTTTTTCCAACATCTTTTAAATGTTATTGATATGATATAAAAAAACATTTTAAAAATGTTGTTAAAATATTGTAGTCTTTACATTGAAACGTGTTACAAATGTCACAAGAATACGTTTTAAATACGTTTTTATCAAAACAATTAAAATAACATTTTTGAACGTTTTTTAAATGTTTAAAAGATCTCACAAACATTCCAGATGTAATGTTTTCGTAATATCATAATAATGTTTTCAAAGAAGAAAAGAAACGTTTTTCCAACATCTTTTAAATGTTATAGATATGATAAAAAAACATTTTAAAAATGTTGTTAAAATATTGTAGTCTTTACATTCAAACGTGTTACAAATGTCACAAGAATACATTTTAAATACGTTTTTATCAAAACAATTAAAATAACATTTTTTGAACGTTTTTCCAAATGTTCAAAAAAGATCTCACAAACATTCCAGATGTAATGTTTTCGTAATATCATAATAATGTTTTCAAAGAAGAAAAGAAACGTTTTTCCAACATCTTTTAAATGTTATATGTATGATATTACAAAAAAACATTTTAAAAATGTTGTTAAAATATTGTAGTCTTTACATTTAAACGTGTAACAAATGTCACAAGAATACGTTTTAAATACGTTTTTATCAAAACAATTAAAATAACATTTTTAACGTTTTTCAAAATGTTTTTAAAAGATCTTACAAACATTCCAGATGTAATGTTTTCGTAATATCGTTATAATGTTTCAAAGAAGAAAAGAAACGTTTTTCAAACATCTTTTAAATGTTATTGATATGATATTAAAAAAAACATTTTAAAAATGTTAAAATATTGTAGTCTTTACATTGAAACATGTTACAAATGTCACAAGAATACGTTTTAAATACGTTTTTATCAAAAACAATTAAAATAACATTTTTTGAACGTTTTTCAAAATGTAAAAAAAAAGATCTCACAAACATTCCAGATGTAATGTTTTCGTAATATCATAATAATGTTTTCAAAGAAGAAAAGAAACGTTTTTCCAACATCTTTTAAATGTTATATGATATGATATTTAAAAAAACATTTTAAAAATGTTGTTAAAATATTGTAGTCTTTACATTTAAAACGTGTAACAAATGTCACAAGAATACGTTTTAAATACGTTTTTATCAAAACAATTAAAATAACATTTTTTGAACGTTTTTCAAAATGTAAAAAAGATCTTACAAACATTCCAGATGTAATGTTTTCGTAATATCGTAATAATGTTTCAAAGAAGAAAAGAAACGTTTTTCCAACATCTTTTAAATGTTATTGATATGATATTAAAAAAAACATTTTAAAAATGTTGTTAAAATATTGTAGTCTTTACATTCAAACGTGTTACAAATGTCACAAGAATACATTTTAAATACGTTTTTATCAAAACAATTAAAATAACATTTTTGAACGTTTTTCAAAATGTTTTAAAAGATCTTACAAACATTCCAGATGTAATGTTTTCGTAATATCGTAATAATGTTTCAAAGAAGAAAAGAAACGTTTTTCCAACATCTTTTAAATGTTATTAATATGATATAAACAGAACATTTTAAAAATGTTGTTAAAATATTGTAGTCTTTACATTGAAACGTTTTACAAATGTCACAAGAATACATTTTAAATACGTTTTTATCAAAACAATTAAAATAACATTTTTTGTACGTTTTTCAAAATGTTTAAAAAAGATCTTACAAACATTCCAGATGTAATGTTTTCGTAATATCGTAATAATGTTTCAAAGAAGAAAAGAAACGTTTTTCCAACATCTTTTAAATGTAATAGATATGATTAAAAAAAAACATTTCAAAAATGTTGTTAAAATATTGTAGTCTTTACATTCAAACGTGTTACAAATGTCACAAGAATACATTTTAAATACGTTTTTATCAAAACAATTAAAATAACATTTTTCAAAATGTTTAAAAAAGATCTTACAAACATTCCAGATGTAATGTTTTCGTAATATCGTAATAATGTTTCAAAGAAGAAAAGAAACGTTTTTCCAACATCTTTTAAATGTTTTTAATATGATATAAACATAATATTTTAAGAATGTTGTTAAAATATTGTAATCTTTACATTTCGACGTTGTACAAAAGTCATTAAAAACATTTCAGAAACAATTTTATCAAAACAATTTAAAAACATTTTTTGAACGTTTTTCAAAATGTTTTAAAAAGATCATACAAACATTCCAGATGAAATGTTTTCGTAATATCGTAATAATGTTTCAAAGAAGAAAAGAAACGTTTATCCAACATCTTTTGAATGTTATTGATATGATATAAACATAACATTTTAAGAATGTTGTTAAAATATTGTAATCTTTACATTGAAACGTTTTACAAATGTCACAGGAACACATTTTAAATACGTTTTTATCAAAACAATTAAAATAACATTTTTTAACGTTTTTCAAAATGTTTTTAAAAGATCTTACAAACATTCCAGATGTAATGTTTTCGTAATATCGTAATAATGTTTCAAAGAAGAAAAGAAACGTTTTTCCAACATCTTTTAAATGTTTTTAATATGATAAAACATAATATTTTAAGAATGTTGTTAAAATATTGTAATCTTTACATTTCGACGTTGTACAAAAGTCATTAAAAAACATTTCAGAAACAGTTTTATCAAAACAATTTTAAAAACATTTTTTGAACGTTTTTCAAAATGTTTAAAAAGATCTCACAAATGTTCCAGATGTAATGTTTTCGTAATATCGTAATAATGTTTCAAAGAAGAAAAGAAACGTTTTTCCAACATCTTTCAAATGTTATTGATATGATATAAACAGAACATTTTAAGAATGTTGTTAAAATATTGTAATCTTTACATTAAAACGTTTTACAAATGTCACAAGAACACATTTTAAATACGTTTTTATCAAAACAATTAAAATAACATTTTTTGAACGTTTTTCCAAATGTTTAAAAAAGATCTCACAAACATTTCAGATGTAATGTTGTCGTAATATCATAATAATGTTTTCAAAGAAGAAAAGAAACGTTTTTCCAACATCTTTTAAATGTTATATGTATGATATTACAAAAAAACATTTTAAAAATGTTGTTAAAATATTGTAGTCTTTACATTTAAAACGTGTAACAAATGTCACAAGAATACGTTTTAAAGAGAAGGTTGAGTTCTGGGAAGAGGTGAAAAATAATTTGTGAGCGTTATCATTGTTATTATGCAAGTGTGGAAGAACATCAGAGAAAATGTTCCCTGAAAAGCATGGCTCTTCAAATGCCTTAATATTCTAAATATGGCATGTAACAGCATAAAAATCGGGACGGATTTTTATGCCACATGTTCGTGTAGTCCCATATACATCTTTCTGTGTACAGTGCTTGTAACTTTATCAAGATTCGGCCAAATTTCTTATCATTTTGATGATTCCAGAACCTTGCAGTACACACCAATACTTATATGCTAGATGATCAACCTTTTCTGATCGATTCCACACCGTTTCTTTCACAATGCAATCGCATGACCAGAACTCAACTTTATCTTTAAATACGTTTTAATCAAAACAATTAAAATAACATTTTTTGAACGTTTTTCAAAATGTTTAAAAAAAATCTTACAAACATTCCACATTTTATGTTTTCTTTATATCGCAAGGAAACATTTTCCCCACATCTTTTTAATGCTATACAAACGATATAAAAAGAACATTTTAAAGATATTTTTAAAATATTGTAATACTTACACTTAAACATTGTACAGAAGTCATAAAATTTAGTTTCAAATATGTTTAAACATAGGCCTACTATCATTTAACCATTTAAACAAATGATAATTAAAGTAATGAAGTCAATAATAAAAACATAACATTAATAGCGGTTCCCACCAAACATACGTACGAAGGTGAAAACAAATAAACAATTTTTTTGTCCATTGACGTAGTGTACACTTTAATATCTTCACCCCCCTCCCGAATCGGCAGTATTTTTCCTGCCCCCCAAGCTTTGTTTTTATTAACTTTTACGTATGAAACGACTAAAATTAACATGCAACATTTCTCAGTGAAATAATCGATTTTTCGTAACCCGGATATATAGACTTCTACAGGGGCGGATCCAGTAAAGGGGGGGGGGCCAAATCTTGAGAAAATATTTAGCGGCGAATCAGGGTAGGGAGGGGGAGCACTTTTAAAATCTTTTGGGCTCAACGGGGAGGGGAGGAGAGGGCACTACTTTTTCTTCTCAACATCGACTCCCCTGCTTATTAGCTGGCTCGCTAATTTGCCGCTATATATTTTTTCAAGATAAGGACCCCCTCCCTTTGCAGGCGGCTGGCTAATTCGCCGCTAAATATTTTCTCAAGATTTGGCCCCTTTTGCGGCCGCCTGGATCTGCCCCTGTCAGTGGCGGATCCAGGGGGCCCTCCTAGAAAAAAACAAGTAAAAACACCCTTTTTGTAAAAAAGAAGATGGGCCCCTCCTTGCGCTCAAGGGGGGTGTTAAAAAAAAAAATTCGGAGGCAAAAAAAATTGTGCTCACCCCCCACTGAGCGAAAAATCGACCAGCACGATTTTTCATTTTTCAAACCCCTGAGCGGAAAATCGGCCGGCACGGTTTTCAAATTTTCGCACGGTGGGCCCTTTTTCGCCCTCCCTTGCCGCCGGCTGGATCCGCCCCTGGCCCCTGTAGGAGGCTATATATCCAGGTTAGTTTATTTCACTAAGAAATGTTGCATGTTTTAGTCGTTTCATTCGTATAAGTCAATAAAAACAAAGCTGGGGGCTGAGAAAATCCTGCGGAATTGGTGGGGTGAAGAATGTCCGAAGAATGCCAGGGAGCGGCCAATTTTCATTTTTTGTTTTAAAAAGGTAAAATTAATGTTACCATTTCTTTTTTTACCTGTTTTTGGGCCAGGGTGGGGGCTGGGCCCATCGCCCCTGTGGTCCGCGCCCGGCCTCCTACTCAACCTCTATCCTGCAAAACAATTGTCGTTTTTGAGATATTCAATTCATGGCTATATTTTTGGCATTTTTAATATTTATATTTTTGTTCTCTTTTCTTTAACAATTTTCATATTGTGTAATTTCTTTCAGTTTCTTTAATACTTCTACATAGTCTTGATGGGTTTTGTTGCGGGGGAGGGGGTGGTCAGTCATTTATTGCATGTTTATTTCCGATCTGCATCTTTAATATAATCATCTTCATAATAGGCATTTGAGCTAGCACTCGATATTACGATCGTGTGTCACTGTATTTCTTTGACTTCTTGACAGCATTAAATGAAAGGTTGAGTTCTTGGAGGGGTCAGAAAGTTCGCAAAATATGACAATAAAGAAAACATGATAAACTACACTCTTTAGAGACGGCCCCTTCAAAACAATTCGACCTAAAACTGTTCAAAACCCAATTTTTAGCCAGCTAGGGAATAATGTTTCGATGGTTGCCCAATCACCATTACGTCGTTAATATGTTGTTTATTTTGAGAACATTCAGTCGTATTTGAAAGAATTTCCAAAGATTAATATTGATTTATGTCTTTTCGTGTTAATACCAATAGGTTCAAAGATCGGATTCGGACAATTTACTGGCCCTCCTCAGACTTCAACTCTCCCTATAAATATAATTATATTGTAGAATTAAGATTTTTTTTTAATTTGTCTACTTTAATTTGAATATTTGAAGTAAAAAGTATCTAATTAGCAAAAGAATTAGCTAACTACTCTATTGCTTTAATGACCTTGAACTAATCCAATAAGATGGAATTGTAACAATTTGTTTGTCTAATTCTCCAAGAGTTTTATATCACAACGAATGACAGCTATAGAAAGGAAGCTGTAACTCAAATACAAAAGTCTATACCGAGTCCTTCCAGACAATAAAACATCATCAGGAATAGTTACACGAATGAGAGGCAATTAAGTTAGTATACTTGGTAACAAAACTGACACATTCGATAACAAATGGATAAATTTTGAGAGGATTTTGATCGTTTAATGATATTATATTGAATTTCCCACATCATTTTCAGTCATGATGTTGCATTGTTGTTGTTGTTTTAAAAAAAAATCTATGTTCTGTATATTAGTACAGCTAGCTATATAGTATTATTATTATCATATTATTATTATCAATATGCTACGGTTTCAGTAATCGCTTATTATGGTTGATATTCGTTATTTATATCTTATTCTGAAGTATCATATGATATTCATTTGTACATGTATTCAAATATGTTATTCAGAGATTGATTTTCAATAAAAAGGCCTGTCGGAGGGGTCGGAGGGTCCAAAAAATGGAAGAAGAAAAAGAAAGAAAAAACTGGAACTCAATTTGTGTTTGCTGCCATCTAGTGGTAGAGAGCGAAATATTTAATTTCAATTTCAAAATCCCGGCATTGCAAAAATTACAAGTACTGTACAACTCTCAACGGCGCTTTTCAATCATTATTTGCCATTTCGCCAGATTTGTCTTCTTTTCAAACCCACAGTATGGGGAAAAGGTTAGATTAACACCAGGAAAGAAGAATTTTGAGAGTTTTCCAGAGCAAGAATTTAACAAAATGAGAAAGGATCGAACCAGGCCAGGCCAGAATTCACCAAGTTATACATAGTAGATCTAGCTCAGGCTAGAGTCAGACAGTGGTCCCACACATCCACTCATGTGTGGGAAAATAGTCGGTCTGAAGAAAACGACATCTTTCCTTTGCACTGGACTGCTAGCTGCTGGAGCTACTTTGAAGATCATCATTTTGTCAAGGATGTGAGTAATAAAGTTCTATACTAAATTTTTATAGTAAATGATCTTACTTTAATAAATTTTGATTTTGATTCATGAAAAAAATTCAAACCGATCACATTTGAAATTGAATTTTGAAATTTTGATGAAATCATGAAGATTGAACTTGAAGACTAGATAGTATTAGTAGGCTAGATCTAGGTAGAATAGACCTAGGCCTAGTAGTACTAGTAGTAGTAGATTATTTATATCACTTATACTGTAGCTGTGATAGGCCTAGATCTAAGGCTGATCACTCCAGCTACTGAGCTAGATCCAGATCCAGCAAAGCATAGATTAGAATCTAGTAGACTATTCAATACTAGTAATGCCTGGCATGGCATGGCTAGACAGAAATAACCGTCTGGTATGGGTCATTCTTTAATAAAACTGACATTTGTTGACATTCCCCATACACAGACGGTACCCCGTACGCCTCGCACCACGGGAGAGATTGAGCCGATTGTGGCCCGCTTTGGTCCCAAAACTTTCTCCCACGATTTTCTTTATTTAGATCTAATTTTCTGATTTATAAATCAGATACAAAAATACTATGTCTATTTTTCTCCTATGTACAGTTATCATTTTTTTAATGACTTATTTCTAAATGTGAAATTTACGGACTTACGTATATGAGTTATCCAATTTTTATCTCAGAACCAAGGAAACGGTACGTTCATGCATTCGAACTGGTAATCTATGACATGACCCGCCCGATATATTTCGGGTCAACCGACCAAAACAAGCCCAATGGCCAATCAGAGCACGTGTTTGATATTGGGCTTATGAATATTCAAACATCACCGGCTCAAGCCGGGCTGACTCATACGTAGCTATTGGACGTTCGAAAAGAAAAAATGAATATTCATCAACTTAAACCAAGATGGCTGACAACAAATCTTGTTGACTACAAGACTTTCTCGGATTAATCATTAATATAGGATCTAAATGAGCAAGCTATCGTAAGTCAAAGTAGATATTTCTGTGTTATTTTTAATTTTTTATAAGTTTCAGTGTAAAATTACAGCCAAAGTGGATATATGAAGACGTAAAGAGTGAAAAACTCGTTGCATATCTCATTCATCGCGGTCCGGCCGAACTGAACCATTCGCTCCCCACACTACCCCATTGACGTACTTCAGTCTATGTATAGAGGCGGTCAGAGGAGCCAGATGCAATCTCAGCGGAACAACCGTCGATATCAGAGACTGAAGCTTTCGGTCTAGGCATGGCATGCGTACAGTATTGACCTCTAGCGCTGCATGCATACGTCACGTGCTGAACTGATAGGCATCAATTTAGTACAAACGTTGTGTGCTAAAATCCTTCCCATAGAGATTGCACGCAGCCCTATGCAAGTCTGTGCATTGCGGGATCTTGCAAAATTGGTCAATGTTTTTATTACCAAATCGAGATTCAAACCTTTATTCTTTGTGATCCTGAAGACTGAAGTAGGGTGTCTGAACGAATTTTCAAGTTTCCTTTTGGTTTGTTTTTCACCATTATCAGGGTGTCTGAAGTTGATTTTTCAATTTTCCCTTTTGGATCGCTTTTTCACCATTGTGGTTGAATAATTGAAAAATCATTCATTCAGAATAATACATTTCAAATTTCAAGACTCACCGATGTTTCTATCAAAAGATAAGCCCCCTCAAATAAAAGAAATATGCTATTTTTGTCAGCATCGACGAAAAAGACTTACACGCAGAGTTATGTTGTTTTGCTAAATTTAGCAAAACAGCTGGATTGCGCAATATGAAGCGTACGCGTGTTGCTTAGTTGCATGCGCAACTCGAGCGCAAACGGCAATCCATTGTCTTCAATGGGCATCCACTTCCAGGTCTCTTTGCCAATACACACACGCGGTCCGATGCATATTCATGTGCAGATTTTACGCGCTATCACCATGCTCGCCTGCGCGAGCCCACGCCTCCCTACTTAGCTGATCTGAAAAATGGGAGGAAGGGTATTTTCAAACTGTAATTGTTTGTGATCCCTGGGGGCTAGCGAAAAAATAAGCGTATGGATATATTCCTTACTTATTCCTTAAAAAGATATTTTTAGAATTTCGAGATAACGCCCCTTTGGAAATATGGGGATTAATCTGGTCTTTCATATGACACCTCATTTATTGAGTATCACCTTGAGGATCACAAAGAATAAAGGTTTGAATCTCGTTTTTGAAAAAAAAAACTTTGACCAATTTTGCATGATCGTGCAATACACGTAGACTAACCCTGTAAGTTGGGGCTTTGATCGGATCGGAAGATCGGAGCGACACCTCGCACCTTTGATCGGTATTCTGCGAAAATATTGGCAAAAAAATCGGCATATTTTATTTATTTATTTTTATTATTTTTTTTTTTAATGCCGAAAATTTTCAAGTTTTGGGCTATCAAATGCTTTTAAAAATGCATAGCTGGGATTATTTTGTCATTTAGAGTTGTTGTAGACCATGTTTGTTGATACTAAGTGCCTTTTTCATGACTTTGAAATTGATAAAATAGAGGCAAAACATGCGAGCCGCCATCTTGGATTTTAATGACAATGGACAAAAAATGCGTGCCTACATTATAATCCAAGATGGCGGCTCGCATGTTTGGCCTCTTTTCTTAGACCAATATTATTAATTTCAAAGTCATGAAAAGGCACTAAATATCAACAAACATGGTCCACAACAACTCCAAATGACAAAATAATCCCAGCTGTGCATTTTTTTAAAGCATTTGATAGCCCTAAACTTGAAAATTTTCGGAATTTAATTTTCCGATCTCCCATGATCGGCCGATGCTCAGCCCCCGATCCGATGATCGGTTACAGGGTTAACGTAGACTGCATAGGGATGCGGCAATCTCTATGGGAAGAAGTTTAGCACTTAACATCGGGTGCGGATCAGACACCCTACCATTATGGTTGGATAATTGAAAAAATTATTCACTCAGAATAATACATTTCTAATTTGAAGACTCACCGATGTTTCTATCCAAGGATACAGTCCCCCCAAAAAAAAAAAATCACAGAAATATTTATCATTTTTTTGTCAGAATCAACGAAAAAGACGCTCACGCAGAGTTATTTTGTTTTGCTACAGTAATTATAGCTAAACAGCTGCATTGTGCAATATGCAAGCGTATGCGTGTTGCTTAGCTGCATGCGTAACTT
>CP137685.1:25839530-25868322 GCA_037976565.1 Mesocentrotus franciscanus
TTGGGGTAGTGTGGGAACGAATGGTTCAGTTCGCCGGACCGCGATGAATGAGTTATGCAACGAGTTTTTCACTCTTTACGTCTTCATATATCCACTTTGGCTGCAATTTTACACTGAAACTTATCAAAAATTAAAAATAACACAGAAATATCTACTTTGACTTACGATAGCTTGCTCATTTAGATCCTATATTAATGATTAATCCGAGAAAGTCTTGTAGTCAACAAGATTTGTTGTCAGCCATCTTTGTTTAAGTTGATGAATATTCATTTTTCTTTTCGAACGTCCAATAGCTACGTATGAGTCAGCCCGGCTTGAGCCGGTGATGTTTGAATATTCATAAGCCCAATATCAAACACGTGCTCTGATTGGCCATTGGGCTTGTTTTGGTCGGTTGACCCGAAATATATCGGGCGGGTCATGTCATAGATTACCAGTTCGAATGCATGAACGTACCGTTTCCTTGGTTCTGAGATAAAAATTGGATAACTCATATACGTAAGTCCAAATTTCACATTTAGAAATAAGTCATAAAAAAATGATAACTGTACATAGGAGAAAAATAGACATAGTATTTTTGTATCTGATTTATAAATCAGAAAATTAGATCTAAATAAAGAAAATCGGGAGAAAGTTTTTGGGACCAAAGCGCCAATCGGCTCAATCTCTCCCGTGGTGAGGCGTACGGGGTACCGTCTGTGTATGGGGAATGTCAACAAATGTCAGTTTTATTAAAGAATGACCCATACCAGACGGTTATTTCTGTCTAGCCATGCCATGCCAGGCATTACTAGTATTGAATAGTCTACTAGATTCTAATCTATGCTTTGCTGGATCTGGATCTAGCTCAGTAGCTGGAGTGATCAGCCTTAGATCTAGGCCTATCACAGCTACAGTATAAGTGATATAAATAATCTACTACTACTAGTACTACTAGGCCTAGGTCTATTCTACCTAGATCTAGCCTATACTATCTAGTCTTCAAGTTCAATCTTCATGATTTCATCAAAATTTCAAAATTCAATTTCAAATGTGATCGGTTTGAATTTTTTTCATGAATCAAAATCAAAATTTATTAAAGTAAGATCATTTACTATAAAAATTTAGTATAGAACTTTATTACTCACATCCTTGACAAAATGATGATCTTCAAAGTAGCTCCAGCAGCTAGCAGTCCAGTGCAAAGGAAAGATGTCGTTTTCTTCAGACCGACTATTTTCCCACACATGAGTGGATGTGTGGGACCACTGTCTGACTCTAGCCTGAGCTAGATCTACTATGTATAACTTGGTGAATTCTGGCCTGGCCTGGTTCGATCCTTTCTCATTTTGTTAAATTCTTGCTCTGGAAAACTCTCAAAATTCTTCTTTCCTGGTGTTAATCTAACCTTTTCCCCATACTGTGGGTTTGAAAAGAAGACAAATCTGGCGAAATGGCAAATAATGATTGAAAAGCGCCGTTGAGAGTTGTACAGTACTAGTAATACTTTTTGCAATGCCGGGATTTTGAAATTGAAATTAAATATTTCGCTCTCTACCACTAGATGGCAGCAAACACAAATTGAGTTCCAGTTTTTTCTTTCTTTTTCTTCTTCCATTTTTGGACCCTCCGACCCCCTCCGACAGGCCTTTTATTGAAAATCAATCTCTGAATAACATATTTGAATACATGTACAAATGAATATCATATGATACTTCAGAATAAGATATAAATAACGAATATCAACCATAATAAGCGATTACTGAAACCGTAGCATATTGATAATAATAATATGATAATAATAATACTATATAGCTAGCTGTACTAATATACAGAACATAGATTTTTTTAAAACAACAACAACAATGCAACATCATGACTGAAAATGATGTGGGAAATTCAATATAATATCATTAAACGATCAAAATCCTCTCAAAATTTATCCATTTGTTATCGAATGTGTCAGTTTTGTTACCAAGTATACTAACTTAATTGCCTCTCATTCGTGTAACTATTCCTGATGATGTTTTATTGTCTGGAAGGACTCGGTATAGACTTTTGTATTTGAGTTACAGCTTCCTTTCTATAGCTGTCATTCGTTGTGATATAAAACTCTTGGAGAATTAGACAAACAAATTGTTACAATTCCATCTTATTGGATTAGTTCAAGGTCATTAAAGCAATAGAGTAGTTAGCTAATTCTTTTGCTAATTAGATACTTTTTTACTTCAAATATTCAAATTAAAGTAGACAAATTTTAAAAAAAATCTTAATTCTACAATATAATTATATTTATAGGGAGAGTTGAAGTCTGAGGAGGGCCAGTAAATTGTCCGAATCCGATCTTTGAACCTATTGGTATTAACACGAAAAGACATAAATCAATATTAATCTTTGGAAATTCTTTCAAATACGACTGAATGTTCTCAAAATAAACAACATATTAACGACGTAATGGTGATTGGGCAACCATCGAAACATTATTCCCTAGCTGGCTAAAAATTGGGTTTTGAACAGTTTTAGGTCGAATTGTTTTGAAGGGGCCGTCTCTAAAAGAGTGTAGTTTATCATGTTTTTTTATTGTCATATTTTGCGAACTTTCTGACCCCTCCAAGAACTCAACCTTTCATTTAATGCTGTCAAGAAGTCAAAGAAATACAGTGACACACGATCGTAATATCGAGTGCTAGCTCAAATGCCTATTATGAAGATGATTATATTAAAGATGCAGATCGGAAATAAACATGCAATAAATGACTGACCACCCCCCCCGCAACAAAACCCATCAAGACTATGTAGAAGTATTAAAGAAACTGAAAGAAATTACACAATATGAAAATTGTTAAAGAAAAGAGAACAAAAATATAAATATTAAAAATGCCAAAAATATAGCCATGAATTGAATATCTCAAAAACGACAATTGTTTTGCAGGATAGAGGTTGAGTAGGAGGCCGGGCGCGGACCACAGGGGGCGATGGGCCCAGCCCCCCACCCCTGGCCCAAAAAACAGGTAAAAAAAGAAATGGTAACATTAATTTTACCTTTTTAAAACAAAATGAAAATTGGCCGCTCCTGGCATTCTTCGGACATTCTTCACCCCACCAATTCCGCAGGATTTTTCTCAGCCCCCCAGCTTTGTTTTTATTGACTTATACGAATGAAACGACTAAAACATGCAACATTTCTTAGTGAAATAAACTAACCTGGATATATAGCCTCCTACAGGGGCCAGGGGCGGATCCAGCCGGCGGCAAGGGAGGGGGCCGAAAAAGGGGCCCACTTCGCGAAAATTTGAAACCGTGCCGGCCGATTTTCCGCTCAGGGGTTTGAAAATGAAAATCGTGCTGGTCGATTTTTCGCTCAGTGGGGTGAGCACAATTTTTTTTTGCCTCCGAATTTTTTTTTTTAACACCACCCTTGAGCGCAAGGAGGGGCCCATCTTCTTTTTTTTACAAAAAGGGTGTTTTTACTTGTTTTTTCTAGGAGGCCCCCTGGATCCGCCACTGACAGGGGCAGATCCAGGCGGCCGCAAAAGGGGGCCAAATCTTGAGAAAATATTTAGCGGCGAATTAGCCAGCCGCCTGCAAAGGGAGGGGGTCCTTATCTTGAAAAAATATATAGCGGCAAATTAGCGAGCCAGCTAATAAGCAGGGGAGTCGATGTTGAGAAGAAAAAGTAGTGCCCTCTCCTCCTCCCCCGTTGAGCCCAAAAGATTTTAAAAGTGCTCCTTCCTCCCTACCCCTGATTCGCCGCTAAATATTTTCTCAAGATTTGGCCCCTTTACTGGATCCGCCCCTGTAGAAGTCTATATATCCGGGTTACGAAAAATCGATTATTTCACTGAGAAATGTTGCATGTTAATTTTAGTCGTTTCATACGTAAAAGTTAATAAAACAAAGCTTGGGGGCAGGGAAAATACTGCCGATTCGGGAGGGGGTGAAGATATTAAAGTGTACACTACGTCAATGGACAAAAAAAATTGTTTATTTGTTTTCACCTTCGTACGTATGTTTGGTGGGAACCGCTATTAATGTTATGTTTTTATTATTGACTTCATTACTTTAATTATCATTTGTTTAAATGGTTAAATGATAGTAGGCCTATGTTTAAACATATTTGAAACTAAATTTTATGACTTCTGTACAATGTTTAAGTGTAAGTATTACAATATTTTAAAAATATCTTTAAAATGTTCTTTTATATCGTTTGTATAGCATTAAAAAGATGTGGGGAAAATGTTTCCTTGCGATATAAAGAAAACATAAAATGTGGAATGTTTGTAAGATTTTTTAAAACATTTTGAAAAACGTACAAAAAATGTTATTTTAATTGTTTTGATAAAAACGTATTTAAAATGTATTCTTGTGACATTTGTAACACGTTTGAATGTAAAGACTACAATATTTTAACAACATTTTTAAAATGTTTTTTTTAATATCATATCAATAACATTTAAAAGATGTTGGAAAACGTTTCTTTTCTTCTTTGAAACATTATAACGATATTACGAAAACATTACATCTGGAATGTTTGTAAGATCTTTTTTTTTACATTTTGAAAAACGTTCAAAAAATGTTATTTTAATTGTTTTGATAAAAACGTATTTAAAACGTATTCTTGTGACATTTGTTACACGTTTTAAATGTAAAGACTACAATATTTTAACAACATTTTTAAATGTTTTTGTAATATCATACATATAACATTTAAAAGATGTTGGAAAACGTTTCTTTTCTTCTTTGAAAACATTATTATGATATTACGACAACATTACATCTGAAATGTTTGTGAGATCTTTTTAAACATTTGGAAAACGTTCAAAAAATGTTATTTTAATTGTTTTGATAAAAACGTATTTAAAATGTGTTCTTGTGACATTTGTAAAACGTTTCAATGTAAAGATTACAATATTTTAACAACATTCTTAAAATGTTCTGTTTATATCATATCAATAACATTTGAAAGATGTTGGAAAAACGTTTCTTTTCTTCTTTGAAACATTATTACGATATTACGAAAACATTACATCTGGAACATTTGTGAGATCTTTTTTAAACATTTTGAAAAACGTTCAAAAAATGTTTTTAAAATTGTTTTGATAAAACTGTTTCTGAAATGTTTTTTTAATGACTATTGTACAACGTCAAAATGTAAAGATTACAATATTTAAACAATATTCTTAAAATGTTATGTTTATATCATATCAATAACATTCAAAAGATGTTGGATAAACGTTTCTTTTCTTCTTTGAAACATTATTACGATATAACGAAAACATTACATCTGAAATGCTTGTGAGATATTTTTTGAACATTTAGAAAAACGTACAAAAAATGTTATTTTAATTGTTTTGATAAAATTGTTTCTGAAATGTTTTTTAATGACTTTTGTACAACGTCGAAATGTAAAGATTACAATATTTTAACAACATTCTTAAAATATTATGTTTTTATCATATTAAAAACATTTAAAAGATGTAGGCAAAACGTTTCTTTTCTTCTTTGAAACATTATTACGATATTACGAAAACATTACATCTGGAATGTTTGTATGATCTTTTTAAAACATTTTGAAAAACGTTCAAAAAATGTTATTTTAATTGTTTTGATAAAAACGTATTTAAAATGTGTTCCTGTGACATTTGTAAAACGTTTCAATGTAAAGATTACAATATTTTAACAACATTCTTAAAATGTTATGTTTATATCATATCAATAACATTCAAAAGATGTTGGAAAAACGTTTCTTTTCTTCTTTGAAACATTATTACGATATTACGAAAACATTACATCTGGAATGTTTGTATGATCTTTTTAAAACATTTTGAAAAACGTTCAAAAAATGTTTTTTAAATTGTTTTGATAAAATTGTTTCTGAAATGTTTTTTAATGACTTTTGTACAACGTCGAAATGTAAAGATTACAATATTTTAACAACATTCTTAAAATATTATGTTTATATCATATTAAAAACATTTAAAAGATGTTGGAAAACGTTTCTTTTCTTCTTTGAAACATTATTACGATATTACGAAAACATTACATCTGGAATGTTTGTAAGATCTTTTAAACATTTTGAAAAATGTTATTTTAATTGTTTTGATAAAAACGTATTTAAAATGTATTCTTGTGACATTTGTAACACGTTTGAATGTAAAGACTACAATATTTTAACAACATTTTTAAAATGTTTTTTTTTAATCATATCTATTACATTTAAAAGATGTTGGAAAACGTTTCTTTTCTTCTTTGAAACATTATTACGATATTACGAAAACATTACATCTGGAATGTTTGTAAGATCTTTTAAACATTTTGAAAACGTTAAAAATGTTATTTTAATTGTTTTGATAAAAACGTATTTAAAATGTATTCTTGTGACATTTGTTACACGTTTAAATGTAAAGACTACAATATTTTAACAACATTTTTAAAATGTTTTTTTAATATCATATCATATAACATTTAAAAGATGTTGGAAAACGTTTCTTTTCTTCTTTGAAACATTATTATGATATTACGAAAACATTACATCTGGAATGTTTGTGAGATCTTTTTTACATTTTGAAAAACGTTCAAAAAATGTTATTTTAATTGTTTTGATAAAAACGTATTTAAAACGTATTCTTGTGACATTTGTAACACGTTTCAATGTAAAGACTACAATATTTTAACAACATTTTTAAAATGTTTTTTATTAATATCATATCAATAACATTTAAAAGATGTTGGAAAACGTTTCTTTTCTTCTTTGAAACATTATTACGATATTACGAAAACATTACATCTGGAATGTTTGTAAGATCTTTTTTAAACATTTTGAAAAACGTACAAAAAATGTTATTTTAATTGTTTTGATAAAAACGTATTTAAAATGTATTCTTGTGACATTTGTAACACGTTTGAATGTAAAGACTACAATATTTTAACAACATTTTTAAAATGTTTTTTTAATATCATATCAATAACATTTAAAAGATGTTTGAAAAACGTTTCTTTTCTTCTTTGAAACATTATAACGATATTACGAAAACATTACATCTGGAATGTTTGTAAGATCTTTTTTTTTACATTTTGAAAAACGTTCAAAAAATGTTATTTTAATTGTTTTGATAAAAACGTATTTAAAACGTATTCTTGTGACATTTGTTACACGTTTCAAATGTAAAGACTACAATATTTTAACAACATTTTTAAAATGTTTTTTTGTAATATCATACATATAACATTTAAAAGATGTTGGAAAAACGTTTCTTTTCTTCTTTTAAAACATTATTATGATATTACGAAAACATTACATCTGGAATGTTTGTGAGATCTTTTTACATTTTGAAAAACGTTCAAAAAATGTTATTTTAATTGTTTTGATAAAAACGTATTTAAAACGTATTCTTGTGACATTTGTTACACGTTTTAAATGTAAAGACTACAATATTTTAACAACATTTTTAAAATGTTTTTTTAATATCATACATATAACATTTAAAAGATGTTGGAAAAACGTTTCTTTTCTTCTTTTAAAACATTATTATGATATTACGAAAACATTACATCTGGAATGTTTGTGAGATCTTTTTTACATTTTGAAAAACGTTCAAAAAATGTTATTTTAATTGTTTTGATAAAAACGTATTTAAAACGTATTCTTGTGACATTTGTAACATGTTTCAATGTAAAGACTACAATATTTTAACAACATTTTTAAAATGTTTTTTTAATATCATATCAATAACATTTAAAAGATGTTTGAAAAACGTTTCTTTTCTTCTTTGAAACATTATAACGATATTACGAAAACATTACATCTGGAATGTTTGTAAGATCTTTTAAAACATTTTGAAAAACGTTAAAAATGTTATTTTAATTGTTTTGATAAAAACGTATTTAAAACGTATTCTTGTGACATTTGTTACACGTTTTAAATGTAAAGACTACAATATTTTAACAACATTTTTAAAATGTTTTTTGTAATATCATACATATAACATTTAAAAGATGTTGGAAAACGTTTCTTTTCTTCTTTGAAAACATTATTATGATATTACGAAAACATTACATCTGGAATGTTTGTGAGATCTTTTTTACATTTTGAAAAACGTTCAAAAAATGTTATTTTAATTGTTTTTGATAAAAACGTATTTAAAACGTATTCTTGTGACATTTGTAACATGTTTCAATGTAAAGACTACAATATTTTAACAACATTTTTAAAATGTTTTTTTTAATATCATATCAATAACATTTAAAAGATGTTTGAAAAACGTTTCTTTTCTTCTTTGAAACATTATAACGATATTACGAAAACATTACATCTGGAATGTTTGTAAGATCTTTAAAACATTTTGAAAAACGTTAAAAATGTTATTTTAATTGTTTTGATAAAAACGTATTTAAAACGTATTCTTGTGACATTTGTTACACGTTTTAAATGTAAAGACTACAATATTTTAACAACATTTTTAAAATGTTTTTTAATAATATCATATAACATTTAAAAGATGTTGGAAAACGTTTCTTTTCTTCTTTGAAAACATTATTATGATATTACGACAACATTACATCTGAAATGTTTGTGAGATCTTTTTTAAACATTTGGAAAAACGTTCAAAAAATGTTATTTTAATTGTTTTGATAAAAACGTATTTAAAATGTGTTCTTGTGACATTTGTAACACGTTTGAATGTAAAGACTACAATATTTTAACAACATTTTTAAAATGTTTTTTTTTTATCATATCTATTACATTTAAAAGATGTTGGAAAACGTTTCTTTTCTTCTTTGAAAACATTATTATGATATAACGAAAACATTACATCTGGAATGTTTGTGAGATATTTTTTAAACATTTAAAAAAACGTTCAAAAAATGTTATTTTAATTGTTTTGATAAAAACGTATTTAAAACGTATTTTTGTGACATTTGTAACACGTTTCAATGTAAAGACTACAATATTTTAATAACATTTTTAAAATGTTCTGTTTATATCATATCTATAACATTTAAAAGATGTTGGAAAACGTTTCTTTTCTTCTTTGAAACATTATTACGATATTACGAAAACATAACATCTGGAATGTTTGTGAGATCTTTTTAAAACATTTTGAAAAACGTTCAAATTTTTTATTTTAATCGTTTTGATAAAAACGTATTTAAAATGTGTTCTTGTGACATTTGTAAAACGTTTTAATGTAAAGATTGCAATATTTTAAAACGTATTCTTGTGACATTTGTAACACGTTTCAATGTAAAGACTACAATATTTTAACAACATTTTAAAAATGTTTTGTTTATATCATATCTATAACATTTAAAAGATGTTGGAAAAACGTTTCTTTTCTTCTTTGAAAACATTATTATGATATTACGAAAACATTACATCTGGAATGTTTGTGAGATCTTTTTTAAACATTTAGAAAACGTTCAAAAATGTTATTTTAATCGTTTTGATAAAAACGTATTTAAAACGTTTTCTTGTGGCATTTGTAAAATGTTTCAATGTAAAGATTACAATATTTAAACAACATTCTTAAAATGTTCTGTTTATATCATATCTATAACATTTAAAAGATGTTGGAAAACGTTTCTTTTCTTCTTTGAAAACATTATTATGATATTACGAAAACATTACATCTGGAATGTTTGTGAGATCTTTTTTAAACATTTAGAAACACGTTCAAAAATGTTATTTTAATCGTTTTGATAAAAACGTATTTAAAATGTATTCTTATGACTATTGTACAACGTCAAAATGTAAAGATTACAATATTTTAACAACATTTTTGAAATGTTTTTTTAATATCATATCTATAACATTTAAAATATGTTTGACAAACGTTTATTTCCTTTTAAAAATATTATTACGATATTACGAAAACATTACATGTGAAATGTTTGTAAGATCTTTTTTAAACATTTAGAAAAACATTCAAAAATGTTTTTTAAATGTTTTAAAAGAAACGTATTTAAAATGTATTCTTGTGACGTTTGTACAACGTCTAAATGTAAGGGTTACAATATTTTAACAACATTTTTAAAATGTTCTTTTTATATCATATCTTTAACATTTAAAAGATGTTGGAAAAACGTTTATTTTCTTCTTTGAAAACATTATTATGATATTAAGAAAACATTACATCTGGAATGTTTGTGAGATATTTTTTAAACATTTGGAAAACGTTCAAAAAATGATATTTTAATTGTTTTGATAAAAACGTATTTAAAACGTATTCTTGTGACATTTGTAAAACGTTTCAATGTAAAGATTACAATATTTTAACAACATTCTTAAAATGTTCTGTTTATATCATATCAATAACATTTAAAAGATGTTTGAAAAACGTTTCTTTTATTCTTTGAAACATTTTTACGATATTACGAAAACATTACATCTGGAATGTTTGTAAGATCTTTTTAAAACATTTTGAAAAACGTTCAAAAATTTTTTTAATTGTTTTGATAAAAACGTATTTAAAATGTATTCGTATGACTATTGTACAACGTCAAAATGTAAAGATTACAATATTTTAACAGCATTCTTAAAATGTTTTTTTTAATATCATATCTATAACATTTAAAACATGTTAGAAAACGTTTCTTTCCTTTTTTAAAAACATTATTACGATATTACGAAAACATTTCATCTGGAATGTTTGTATGATCTTTTAAAACATTTTGAAAAACGTTCAAAAATGTTTTTAAATTGTTTTGATAAAATTGTTTCTGAAATGTTTTATAATGACTTTTGTACAACGTCGAAATGTAAAGATTACAATATTTTAACAACATTCTTAAAATATTATGTTTATATCATATTAAAAACATTTAAAAGATGTTGGAAAACGTTTCTTTTCTTCTTTGAAACATTATTACGATATTACGAAAACATTACATCTGGAATGTTTGTAAGATCTTTTTTAAACATTTTGAAAAACGTTCAAAAAATGTTATTTTAATTGTTTTGATAAAAACGTATTTAAAATGTATTCTTGTGACATTTGTAACACGTTTGAATGTAAAGACTACAATATTTTAACAACATTTTTGAAATGTTTTTTTTTATCATATCAATTACATTTAAAAGATGTTGGAAAACGTTTCTTTTCTTCTTTGAAAACATTATTATGATATTACGAAAACATTACATCTGGAATGTTTGTGAGATCTTTTTTGAACATTTTGAAAAACGTTCAAAAAATGTTATTTTAAATGTTTTAAAAGAAACGTACTTAAAATGTATTCTTGTGACATTTGTAAAACGTTTCAATGTAAAGACTACAATATTTTAACAACATTTTTAAAATGTTTTTTTAAATATCATATCTATTACATTTAAAACATGTTAGAAAAACATTTCTTTCCTTTTTGAAAACATTATTATGATATTACGAAGACATTACATGTGAAATGTTTGTAAGATCTTTTTTAAACATTTAGAAAAACATTCAAAAATGTTTTTTTTTAATGTTTTAATAAAAACGTATTTAAAATGTATTTTTGTGACGTTTGTACAACGTCTAAATGTAAGGGTTACAATATTTTAACAACATTTTTAAAATGTTCTGTTTATATCATATTAATAACATTTAAAAGATGTTTGAAAAACGTTTCTTTTATTCTTTGAAACATTTTTACGATATTATGAAAACATTACATCTGGAATGTTTGTAAGATCTTTTTAAAACATTTTGAAAACGTTCAAAAAATGTTATTTTAATTGTTTTGATAAAAATGTATTTAAAATGTATTCTTGTGACATTTGTAAAACGTTTCTATGTTAAGAATACAATATTTTAACAACATTTTTAAAATGTTCTGTTTATATCATATTAATAACATTTAAAAGATGTTTGAAAAACGTTTCTTTTATTCTTTGAAACATTTTTACGATATTATGAAAACATTACATCTGGAATGTTTGTAAGATCTTTTTAAAACATTTTGAAAAACGTTCAAAAATGTTATTTTAATTGTTTTGATAAAAATGTATTTAAAATGTATTCTTGTGACATTTGTAAAACGTTTCTATGTTAAGAATACAATATTTTAACAACATTTTTAAAATGTTTTTTAAATATCATATCTATAACATTTAAAACATGTAAGAAAAACATTTCTTTCCTTTTTGAAAACATTATTATGATATTACGAAAACATTACATGTGAAATGTTTGTAAGATCTTTTTAAACATTTAGAAAACATTTAAAAATGTTTTTTAAATGTTTTAATAAAACGTATTTAAAATGTATTTTTGTGACGTTTGTACAACGTCTAAATGTAAGGGTAACAATATTTTAACAACATTTTTAAAATGTTCTTTTATATCATATCAATAACATTTAAAAGATGTTGGGAAAACGTTTCTTTGCTTCCTTCAAAACATTCTTATGATATTATAAAAACATAAAATGTCGGCCGTTTGTAAGATATTTTTAAACATTTTACAATAATGTTTAAAAGATGTTTTTAAACATTACCCGAAAATCATCGGACATGGTACATTACTAAAATGTTTTTATAATGTTAAACATAATATCAATAATGTTTTATAAATGTTATAATGACAGTTTAAAAAAATGTTGTTTTCAAGACATTTGTAAGACCTTTTCAAAATGTTATGATAACGTTTTGTGTTAGCTGGGTACTATCTACCGGGTGAAACGTACTTAGCGTTGCGTATTGCTCTCCTCTTTAAAGTACAAGTCCACTCCACTGAAAAGTTGAGCTGATTAGATAGTCAAAAATCTAAAAAGCCCAAATATAACTTGGTTTTGGAAAATGGTGCTCAGATTTATTTTTAATAATTTGTTTAATGAGCAAAAAACAAGTTAATGAGCGAGTCGGTTGTGACGTAGGGTCTTCACAACACAGATTCGTAATGTAACCAAATTTAATGCATACGTCTTTGTGAAGTGCCTCGATACAAACTATTTCATTCACCTGATAAGAATAATGAAACACTATTATTCTTATCAGGTGAATGAAATAGTTTGTATAGAGGCACTTCACAAAGACGTATGCATTAAATTTGGTTACATTACGAAAATAGCCTATTGTCAGAATGTATACCGCTGGCAATTCGTTGTGAGGAGCATACGTCACATCCGTACAGCAATATAAATGTTTTGCTCGAAATACCCGAAACAAAAATCGCTCTTAAAAATCACCTGATTGAAGTACGCTCGTGATATTTGGCAGTTTTAACCTTTGATTTATATACAACATGTTATAATTTTTGAAAATCGGAGTGGACTTGGGCTTTAAAGGTAATGCAAAGTTTTAGGAAATTTTGAAATTGGATGGATAGTAATTCTTTAAATTTTTGATATATTTGGATGCCCCTGTGGATGTATTATAAGCACTAAAAAATTTAACCCTAAAACACTTCTGCTTTTGAGCAAATTGAATATTCAAAATTTACCGGTGCTCCCGTAAATTTTAAATATTTCAAATAGCGCCTAAGGCCATTCCATGATAGCTGTGACCATGAAAATCTCAGAATATGCAGTTCTGATATATAATTGCCAAACGGGAATAGCAAATCGGTCGATTGTAGTCAAGAAACATTGTTCTAAAGCTAAAGTAATATCAGTCTTGAGAGGGCGCTATACAATATAAATAGTTTATTTTTTACAATTTCATCACTTTAGACTCGATTTCAACCGCGACAACGATCATTGAATGTTGTAAAATCGCATATGCTTCCAATATGTTCATTTGAACCAAATTCATGACCCCATACCAAAACTTTGTAATACCTTTAAGCGCTTTTAGTGTTAGTACGTGAACTTTGGTCACGCGCGAGTTATGGTCACACCAACATACTGCATGCATGCACTGTACGTATCGTACACCGTTTGCTAGCTAGCTGTCAATTGATGACTTGTTGCTCTCAAATGATGGAAGAAATGAAATGTTTCCGATGTGGAATATAAAGCAAATAATCACCTTTTGGTTTCAGACGATGGCAAACTATCACTTCCTCGGCGATCTGAATGTATAAGCTATCTTTCCTCAGCTTCGCTTCGAAAGATAGCTACATCCAGATCGCCTCGGAAGTGATAGTTTGTCCCATCACCTTCACCAACGGTAATTATTTGCTTACTATCATTATTAAGTATCTGGTGTTACCTATACCTGGGAGGCGAACATCAATCTGAATAAATGTAACCCTAGGGTCTCTCCTCCTGGTATAACCGATTGGGGATGTGCAGGTGGACCAGTTCACTGGTAAACGAAATGTCCATTGTGTTCCTAACGTGCAAAGGTTATAACTCTCCTATACACAGGCCCCATTTAACATCCTATCCAAAGAACGGGACAGAGTGTTTTCCACTTAACATGCTCTATGAAACAGGGAGGGGCATGCTAATTTACACACAACACAGGCTTCAGTCATCCGCCTGGGTTGGATTTGAATCAACGATGTTTGATTTGACAGGCAGATGCTTTACCGACTGAGCCAACTCGCCTTTGCGAAGTTAGAATTCGGCAGTTGGTTACGCACTGTTCGGCAAGTTGACCATGAAATAGTACTGTGCAATAATCAGTATGCTTGGGCAGAAATTTTTCAGCTCAGTATTTATTTAAAGGAGCAATCCAACCTTTTTGTTGTAATGAGTTCATAAAACAGAAAATAAGGAAACAGAATGCCAAATTAGTGCAACGAATCTGACCAATAATAAGCTGATAAGAAAGTTAAAGACGTTAGAAACTTGAGATTACTATGAAATCTGTGAATCTCAAAGTGGCAAAATGGTCACTGGATTGTGACACATCCATGGAGAACTCTCCCGTTTATGGTGTACAAAAATATCATTCATTTTTCTCTTAAGTTACTTTTCCTTCGGGGCACTTATACATTATGGAAAGCATATTGTCATAGGTCCTCTAAAAAGAAAATGACCTCCTGAGTCATACATTTTCCGGCACTACGTGACATGTTACATCACCGATTCAACAAATTTGACGTTTCCATACGTATAGTGATTACAACTTGTAAAAATTCATGACTTTCTTATTTTTTGTCTGATTCATTTTAATTTTCACCAGTCTGCTTCTATGATTTTTAAAGTTGTTGTCTTATTATCAGCAGTCATTCAGTGCCCAGTGCCAAGCATGTCAATCCTCATAAAACAATAAGCCATTTTTGTAACGTAATTAAATTCGATGCATACATCTTTGTGCAGTGCCTCGTTACAAATTATTTCATTGACCGATTAAGGATAATTGTATTCAATAGTCGAAAGGCAAATTGCATACATTGACTGTTGTTAAGTAGGGCAACCATGCTTGTCCTTCCGAGCAAGAACTAATGTATGAAAATCGCATTCCGACTATTGAAATACAATTATTCAAAGTATTTTGTATTTACCAGAGGTGATAGCTGCACCATCAGGAACAGAGTCGGCTAAAGTGAAATTGACCATATCCCCGTCGTTAGGATCTTCAGCCGTAAAAATCAGCGTAACCGTTTTGTTTACTTCTACACAAAGTACTCTCTCTTTTTCCTGAAGAACATTGTTGGTATCAGCGATCATAGTTACGTTGGGTGGGAAATTTTCTGAGAAAGAAATAGGAAGATAACAAAAGAAGTAGACAATTTAATTTTCCATTAACTCCACCTCAACGATCTCCCCAAAACTAGCTGCAAGCCAATTTAGATGATGGCATGTTCCCCCAATTTTCATATGGAATGTGATATGAAACTGTCCGATAGAAAGAACACAATGGAGCACATGGAAAGGGTGGGTCTGGAAGATACTGTGGTAGAAGTGGTAAAGAGAAATTGATTGAAATTAATGGTTCATGTGTTGAGAAGGGAAGATGATGAACCTGTGAAAAGAGCATGGGATATGAAAGTGGATGGCATAAAATAGAAAGGAAGACCAAATATATTACGGACAGATGTGGTGAAGAAAGAAAGCAGTATTTAATAAAGGTATATTATTTTGCAACAAACTATATGCAAATCGTTCTACTTTAGAAAGGATATTAAACATCCTGCTGCTCACATATCTATGCTACTCATCAAAATTGAGACTTCAGCTCAAAATTTATTGTATTGAATACCTTCTTGGCCTAGACTGATTCAATGGTTATAGTTATCGTTACTGAGAGTTCATTCCCGAATCTTAGAAGCTTGTTCACATAATTATGCTACATATGCCGCTGTAAACATGGCGGTTTACCGCGTTTGAATGTTTTTGTTTTGTAATGTTTAAGCGCATAGTGCATTGTATATTTCTTTGTCTGACACACAAACGAGAACGCGTAGCACATTTGTTTCGTGAATCTACAAAATTATATTTATTCCTACTTGCCTTTCATTATTTAGTACATAAAAATAAAACCGCCGTTGTATAAGCCGCTGCGGTTTACCGCGGCAAATTATGTGAACGAGACAAAAAGGGAGGCAAAGCTTAAATCGATACCTAGGTTGGCAAGGTTGTCATCAAATGTATTCCCGGCCTCCATAGTCATTGCTCCCAGTTCTGGGCTCACGGCAAGGTAGTCAAACAAGCACATTTCATTGTCACCGCATTCCTGCCTTGCAGCGGCTGTCCGCCCAGGGTCTTGAGCCAGGAGTTCACTCAGGAAAATCGGTGTGTAGTTTGCCGGGTTGAAGTAGGTCCAGTTCCTCTCGCCGTACTCGAACAGGGACTCGGCCTCGCTGACTTGCCCTGGAGATTGCAATGAAGAAATAAATAAATTTGGGATAAGGTCATTAAGGGTTATTTTGGCAATAGTTTAAGAGGCCGGTGATCATGGACCCATTGTACTAGGACCCATGAGGATAATTTGACAACAGGTATAAAGGTGATATATTCACATAAATGGTTTGAACAATTATTATAAGGACAACAGGGATTATTCCTCGTTTATTTGTCCTGGGGTTTGCAGTGAGGAATAAGGAAATTCCATTTGAGGAAAGACAGATTTTTGACAACCATTTTTAATTTTTATTTATTTTTTTCCAAAGGAAAATTTATTCAATCATTCTTGAGCAAGAACAAAACAGTAGACTTGAATAAAGTACAAGTTGTGACATATTGGTAAAACAAACATTGTTACATCAGTTGCACATGTCTAGTAATACAACAAATTTATTGCGTTTGATAGAAAGAACCCGCTCAATTTCATAAAAATGTTTAAGCATCTTCTTAAAAGAATTCAAAGATAACCGTTCCCTTTGCATTTTGCAGAGAATATATAGTGTTTTGCATATAAAATGACAAAATTAAAGATCGATGGCATACCATCTGGGAAACCAAACAAAAAGGAATTTCGATTCAAAAGCACTTCATTGTTTAAAATAGAGCTTTGGAAGTCTTGGATGAATTGATGCGTAACAGGGCATTCCCAAAACAAGTGTGAAATACTTTCAAGAGAGGATAAGCAAAATGTACATATATTAGAATTAGCTATGCCCATAATGTGAAGATATTTGTTGACCCCTAGTATTCGATGTCAAATTCTGAACTGAAAATAACAACGTTTCGTAGAAAGGCAACATTTTAAAGGAATAGTGTAAAGTTTTTTCCAGTCTTGAACAGGTTCAGTTAAAATTGTAGCCCATTTCATTTTCGAAATCGGAACTTTAAGGATCTTTTCAACAGAAATTTGATGAACATTTTTTATTTTATTGATTACCATTTTTTATTGATGATAACCATATGAATATTTATCGAAATGACAAGTATTTAGTCTAGCTTATTTAACCTGGAGTTCATGATATCTATAAGGAACAGTTAAGGCAATTTGAAATAAGGACAAACACGGCCTTTTGACAACAGTTTCAGAAGTGGTAATCATAAAAATAATTGTCTAGTAATGATCATCTCACTAATGAATTTTGTTTAACAAATCAAAGTACTATAGCATGCAATAAAAATGTGAATTTTATTTTGTACTACATATAAATAATGTATTTTATGATATCTAATTTACCCAAGATATAATTTTATTGGAAATCTACATTTTCATTCGTCTCTATTTCAAGTACCCCTTTATGGAAATGCTTCACATAATTTTATGTATCATATGATACAGACCCATTCAAGTGAATACGCGAAGGGCGTTTGTTGCGCTGTTGCCAATTTTACGTGTTAACAAAATTCCTGCGGTTAACCGCTCCATATCTCCTCGAGGCTTAAGTCTGAGACTTTTCAATCGTAACACAGTAAAGATTAACTTACATGACTGTCCGAAGTCAAATATCTCCTTGTCCGTGAGGTTTGTGGCTAGCGAATCCTCAAGAGTGGTGCCGTTTCGGAGCAAGAAATCATCTGAGCTATTGCCATTTATATTACCTGGGGAAACGAAATGAAATTTAACCATTTTCTTAATGTATAATCAAATTTAATGTTTACATCTTTGTGAAGTGCCTCTTTTAAGAATTATTTCACTCACCTGTTACTAGAATACATCGCGAGCGGATGAGTTTATAATAACGTGTGCCCAAAAGGCCTAGGACTTTAGGATGAACATCATTATCAAAAGGCGGATGTAACACTTTCAACATGCTTCGTGCAACATTAGTTTGGGATCCAGCATTACATGAAGTTAGATAAACGCAATTGCAAACAAAACCTGAGGCAATTTCAATAGCCAAGTGTATCACCTGTTCATTGAAATGTGCGAAGAGTTTCTTTCCGAATTTATCACATGACCAGGCGCGACACCCATATAAGAATATTCCTTTGGCGAAAATTCAACAATTTCTATAGGCTTTCTGCATATTTTACAATCCGAAAACAGGCACATTTTACTTGTCTATACATTTTAGAATTTTCAGTTGACTTGTCATGTAAATTGTCCACCCCCTACACCGATTCCAAATGGCATGGCGACAGCTCTGTGTTAACGCTTTAGTTTTTAGAGTGAAGAAATTGACTTATACTTACCTAGAAGACCTCTGCCTGGTCCATTTTCATCGTATTCCGGCGGTGCTTCGACGGCCACGAGAAGAATCCCGTTAGAAAAGGTCACAGTGAAAGAGGTAGCGGGCTTGTCACCAACCTGAAAGTAAGCATTGACCTTGATATCGTCCGCAGTGGTTCCATTCTCACGCGTCAATGAAAATGACGAATCTGCAGAGGCATAGCCGTCTTATTTACGACAGAGAGAATAAGGAAGGGAAAATAATGATAATATTTAATGATTATAATAATTATTTATTAGGCGCTATTAAAACCCAAAATATTATTTTGTATTATTATTAAAAAGCAAAGTGACTATATGTTTTTAATACTACTACTACTAATATCAATGATAATGATAATAAAAACGATGATACTAATAATAATATAACTAACTGTAGTAGTAGAAGTAGTAGTAATAGTTATACTCCTACTACTACTACTACTAGTACTGCTGCTGCTGCTACTGTTGCTTTTTCTTTCACTACTACTACTACTACTATTTATAATAATATTCGGCTTTTATATAGCGCGTAATACATCAACGATGTGTATAAACGCTTTACAGATATATTATTACCCCGGTCATCGGATTCAGGCTTACCCGCACACAATATATGCACATTCTCCACTCCCTGGGAGCATTCCAGCCAGGCGTCATCTTTACAAGCTCACACAGTAATAGTGATAATTATAATATTTACACTTTACACTTATGTAACTCCAATAATGAATTCCTTTGTGCTTTTCCTAGGCGAGGAAGGATTGTTTTTAGATGTAAGGGGCGCCCAGAAGACCTTTAACCCTTACCTTACTGGGCTATTTTGAGCATCTCCCTGACCAGGAGGGGGTGCTAGCCCCCTCCCCCCCATGATCTCGGCCGTCGAATGTCTGATGATCACGAACATTTGCATGTTTGTAGATATTCACGTAAGGAACAAGATTGTATGATTATGTTTGTCCTAATATGCCCTTTTTTGTCGTTATAGCCTAATTAATTATGCAAAATGCTAATTTTATGCATTTTAAAGAAAACTCTACATATTAGTCTCTAGACTTGTCAATAATGAGAAGAATCTTGAAAATGTATTGAATAAATGTTTTTTCATTTCAAATTTATGAAGTATCATTATTTTTATGAAATTTAAAAATGCATAGGTTAATTTACATGAATTATGAATGCGCAAATTACGCATTCATGAATGTCAAATCTGCAAATCTGCAGGAAACTAGAATCATTAAAAAAAATGTTCACTTTTTGAATATTGAAACTCATTATTTACATGTAACTTCTTTTCTTACACAAATAGAGATTTTGATGTAATTAATAATGATAATTTATGCAGGTTTTATGCGATTTTCAAATATTTGGCCTTATTTGAGCTTTTTTAGTGATATTTATGTTTTTTGTTTTCGGTTGAAAGTATGTGAGCCAAAAACAATAATTTCACCCACTTTCTCACTGTAGAATAATATTTCTCCACTACACACCTGCATGTCACTGCTCATATCCGAATAAAGTTCAAAATTCATCATTTTATTTTCTTATGTATTTTATTTTGTAATTTCTTATTAATATCTATTGTTTTATTTCTAATGTATTCTTCTGTTCTGGATTACATCAAGTTACTTTGAGAAACATATCAAAGCAATTTGATATTTATCAATTCATATCTCCAACTTATGAAGAAATACATCTAAACCTGTATTCACATTTCTGTTTGAACATGATTATATGTAATTATAGCATTTTTTGATGACATGCGCATACTAATTGTTATGTAACACCTTACAAGTATATCAAATTTCGACGAAAATGGTATCAAAATGTGCATATAAGACTTGAGGAAAAAGTCATAAAACGACAATTTAAAATTCCAAGCGGTTGCGGCACAATCTCCGAAAATGTGGAGAAGGGGGGCTTCCAGCCCTATGTGGTTAGGGTTAAACTGCATGATAACAGACTTGGCCAAAATAATAACAATACTGATGATATCCATGACCCCCCCCCCCTCCCCGTCTATGGAATATCAAAAGGTACCACCCATCAATTATTATGTTATATAAAATAGGGTGTTTGTTACAGAGCATCCTATTGGATGAGAAGCTATCACATGACAATCGGACTGCGTACCTTTCTCTTCCCTGAACAATCCTTATGGGTAAAAAAGAAAAAATATGTAAGAGTATACCTCCTTCTAATTCAGTCAAGTCAGTTATCTCTTCGGTTCTGTTAATAAGAATCCTCATGTCAGTTCTGTTGTCATTTAGGGAAAACTCCACCTGTTTTTTTAAAACATATAGAAGATAACATATTTAGCATGCACACACATATAACTAGGCGTTGTGGCGTGCGCCTGTAATCCAGCTAACAGTGGAAGTTACAAACTGAATCAGCCGAGGACGCAGGTTCGAAACTGAGTCACGTCTTTCGGATGGTGACGTTAAAGGTCGGTCCCCAGACGTAAATAATCATATCTGATTGATACACGTCTGTAAAAACAAATCACACACACATATCGCCCCCAAAATGAGGAAATAAAAAGAAGAAAAAAAGTTATATTATTTACCACGATTTTCAGGCGATTTTAAGAGTCGATCATTACCAAAAACGTATGAATATTTTGTTTAACATACCAAGAATAAGATATTTGGATGTTTGATTGGCAAGAGCATGTAGAAGCATAGAAATAACTACGTCAACTTTATTTGGTTGTGTTCGTTGGCAAGGGCAAAAACTTGTCTAAAATACTAACAGACGGGACTACAATATAGGGTTCCTTGGCTCATTGGATGACCAACGGACATACAACGTTTTGGTAGGGTATTCTAAAGTTAAGCTTGTCATCTTCTTAAAGTTACGAGAATGGCCTTCCATTGTTTAATTTGATCTGGTCGTCGATATTATTTTGAGGATCTTTCTCTTATTTTTCGTTGATGCCGTCACAAACACTAAGGAACCTGGAAGCAGCTTTTCGACACGTACTTACGGACAATGCACATGCATGTTACGTCAACTGCGCACGTGCCACTGTACACCAGAAGTACGTATAAGTGCTGGAAGTGGATCGAAATTACGTCCAAGAGTCTACGTACAACTGAGCATTTGGAAGTATATTGGTGATAGCGATAATTCATTGTTTCCTCTCGCGGTCTTATTACATGAAGTTTCTAATGATTTCTGCTTCAAATACATGCTAAGGAAACCTGTCAATAAAGACCTTCACCTGTCTGCAGAGACTGCAATTCTTGGCTCCCTTGATCTAGTGTCTGTTTATAAAGGTTCCAGTCTTTTTCTTTGAAATACATACTAAAAGGAACCTGTCAATAAAGTTCACTATTTTGTCTGTCTTGCCTACAAAGACCACTTTTGTTGTTTGTCTCTAGCAGTCTTTATATACAGGTTTCACCTTAAAAGCTTGTTCAGATATGACACAGTAAACCTCAGCATTTTGTCTATAAGTTTAAATGAATGGCATCTGCGTGCAACAAAGGTCCTACGTGTACCTACTCGAGCTCTGTGTTATTACGATACAGAAACGTGAAGCGTACACTTTACACAATCAAACAAGAAAGAAAAAAAACGACGCAGTTTACCGCTGCATCTCTGAACAAGTGTTAACAGATGTTTACCACTGTGATGCCCTGCGTAGCAGCGAAACCGGTAAAAGCAGTTCCTGTTTCGACGGGCTTGCTATTGTTGAAGGCTTTGTCAGTCCTGGCCTGCAGAACAAATGAGTCGTTATTGTTGTACTCCAGCATAGTGTACTCCCAAGACCATTGAAAGTATACAGTCTTCCATCCAATGTATTGATGTGGGGGTCGCCCCAGAACCATGCTGTACACATTACAAGGGAAACGTAGAAGCAATCTTGCAGTAATTCTTATACAAAATAGCTGTAATCATCATCATCATCATCATCATCATTATCACCATCACTATGATTATCATTAATGCCCGTAACATCCGGTTTTTCTTTTGGACTGGTTCATCATGCATGTTTATCTTATCAATTCACAGTCAATAGCGACTGAACTCTTCATTTTGCGTTCCAATCTACTACGATTTCCATCATGCTCATGGCGCGTCAGCGACCACAGCAGTTGCTGGCGTGGTCCTACATCAGGCAAATAACACCTCGTGCACAATAATATAACTAATAGTATACAAATGATGTATGCCAATGAGTTCTTTTTATGATCTATCCGCACTCGTGTAGGCTGTATGCACTTATCGTACAAAGCCGCACATAAACAGCCTTAACGAGAGCGGGTAGATCCTGTAATGAACGAATAAAAACATTTATCATTTGCTTTACAACGGAGCTTCCGATTCCTTTTTGAATCATTTAACCATTGAATTATCCTCCAGATCGCAACACCACAACATTTAAAATTTCATATGGTCGAGACTACCTGAGTAAGGCCTGCCATTTGCTTTTGACAAGATGGCTAGCGTATTTTAAAATATGTAAATCACAAGGACAGTGATATAAAATCAGGATTCTGTTGTTCTAGCCACTCGGTATTTTGTATGTGTTTTCTAGCCGTTTTCTCGCTATTTTCGTGCATCATAGCAATTTATCTCACCATGAAGCTTACTTACTAATAATTTGAACATAATTTTGAACATAACACATATACAAAATAAAAAAAGCTTACCAATTCGCGGAGGTTTATATTCGGAGCATGTCGAAGGAGGGCGTCTTTCCTCGTACAAATCACAGAAATCTCCACCAGCTACTTGGCAGCAGTGATACCTTGGGAGCACATCATTTGCTGTATGCAAAAATAAGTAAATCTTGATCAGAATTGATTATTCCTTTCAACACATGTTGTTAATCAAATTGGCAACAATAATATTTTTCAATTTGTTTTGTTTTTGAAAACAATATACATGGGTTGCAACTTTTTCCATTCTTGAACCCAACTATCAAAGTGTTACCAATTTTACGGTTTTAAGGATAATTTTCCTTTTGAAAATTTCCTGCATCAAATGCAATATGGTCAAGCAACCAAATTGATGCAGTATGTGCCGAAATGTTGCCCTTTTCTACCCATGCCCCTGGTATAAATGTTAGGGCTTTGAAGTTATGAAGCCACACCAAGTAGTAATAGCAGCAGAAACAATAATAGTAGTAGTATAGTAGCAGAGGTAATTTTAATAGTAGTAGTAGTAGTAGCAGTAGTAGTAGCAGCAGTAGTAGAATAGTAGTAGAAATAGTAGTAACAGTAGTAGATGTAGCAGTAGTAGAGTAGAGTAGTAATAGTAATAGTAATAGTAGTAGTAGTAGTAGTAGTAGTAGTAGTAACAATAGCAGTAGTGCTACTAGTAGTAGAAGTAGTAGCGGTAGTAGCAGTAGAAATTGTATTTATTCTTTTAATTTCATTACTACTATTATATCTGCTACTATCATCACTAACTAATCATGAGCACGGATGGTCCAGATATGAAGAGGTATTAAACTAAGGTTTTTAATGTATTTGTTTAAATTTATTTGTTTTGAAATTGTTACCACCTGTAAATGAATGAATCTACAACTACGGTCTACTCGTATTCACTGACCTAAAGCGTATTTACGCGTACGTTTTTAATACCCCCTCATATCTGAACGAGGCTTCATGGCAATTAAAAAGAACTACAACTATGTGATTCCTCCTTACCAAGCCAACGTTGATAGGAGTGGGTATACGCCTCATAATGAGAACTCCACCATAAGTCGAATATGTAGCCAGGTAGAAGCCCAAACAAGTATGTACACCGGTAGCCACCCTCGAAAAACAGGCTTCGATGTTGCTGGCAGTATGGGGAGATGAAACCTTGATGAGATAGAAGATAAAGTGGAGTCCGGATCATACAATAAAAATAATGGTAATAATATTTATAACAGCAATAGTTTTAGCGGTAGTAGTAATAATAACAATAATAATAATGATAATAAAAAAATAACAATGAATAATAATAATGATAATGATATCAATACTAACAATAACAATACTATAATAACACTGATAATGATAATAATAATAATCATGAGATTAATGTCCACATACAATAATAAAATTAATACCAATAATAATAATGATAATGATATTAATTAAAGTAATAATAAAAATAATAATAATTACAATAATAATGCATAGTACATGGCTTAAAAATAAAACTGGCCAAACCTAGCCGTTGTAGATAATGACAATGAGATTTTCAATTTAAAGTTTGATTGAAAATCTTGTATTCGTTATCGATGTATCGGTGAAGTTTTACACATCCTTAATATGCCGGTTTCAAAATGTTGTGTGCGAACGACGCGACGAGACGTCAAATAGCGCCTCTGATAGCAAATGGACAGTAAACTTGAGGACGTGTGCAAGCTTACCAAAGAAAATACTATTAAAAATACTATTCTCCACAGACAGCTTTGATTGGTCAAACAAATATCTGCAGAAACCATATCGTCGATCAAGACTGGCCTGCCGAATAGAACACGGACAGTGAGGTGTATATTTAAGTCGTAGCTGCAACGATGGCCTGAGGGTGGCTTGGTCGACCAGGTACCAGTTAGAGCAAAACAGACGTGAGTTAACGAACGTGCTTGGGTTGTTGTCGAGTCTGTAAATCAGTAATCCCTGCAATTGCAAAGGAGACAAACAAAAATGAATATGTATGCAGGCTCGTCCAGATATTATATAACGCCTAAAATAGACACCCCAAAAAAGAGACAAAAACAAATCAAATAACCCCCGCCCCTCCCCAATCAAACGGCAACTGCGTGTTACAGAAGGTGCTATGCGTATATTAACTTATCTCTTGGCTATAAAATACAGAAATTTGAAGTGTCTTATACTTTACGTCATCATAACAAAAAACCGCAGCGGTTTACTACTTCGTACCCGTATAAGTAATGTAGTCACAGGTGTTACATTAGTCACAGTTAAAATGATTTTATTTCAATAGTCAGATGCAGATTGCATATACATACAGCGTTGTCGGACAAACATTTAGCTTGCCAGACCTAGCAACATCGACTATTGACAGAAGGTGAATACGGAGGCGGCGAGTATCCTAAAAGTGCTCCTTTTACAGAGAAACGTTGCCTCTGTTAACATAGGAAATGAGCCCCATTTCACTTTGACAAGTGGCCCCTCCCCTTATATATAATAATTGATCCTTTCCACCTCAGATAAATGCCCCCCAGTACAATTTGATAGGTGCGCCCTGTTCAGTTCGGCAAGTCCTCTTTTCACATCTGATAAATGCCCCTTTAATTTGGCACATGCCCCTATTCCTGTGGTAAGTGTCCCCAATGTTTTTAAATAAAGATATCGAGCCCCTTAACCTTCTCATTAACCTCCTCATAAATGCCACTTTTTACCTCTGATAAAAGCCAAATATGATAGGTGCCCCTTTTTCTTTGACAAGTGCACCTTTTCCTTTGTAATAAGTGCACCTTCCCCTTTCTGATAAGTGACGCTTTTCACCTCTGATAGCTCATAAATGCCCCTTGTTCCCCCGTAATAAATTCCCCTATCAAAATCTGATAGGTGCCCCTTTTTCCCTTGAAAAATGCCAAATGGAAAGAGAGAAACAAATACTGAAATCATCCCTGATAATGTAATCACAATCATGACAATGTTGGGGGATATACCAATGTCTAGAAATGGTATATTTCGCTTTGAGGGTTCCCTGTGTAGGTGCCCCCTTTTCCCACAAAGTGTCCTGGTGCCCCGCCCCCCACTTTGAAAGACGCTCCGCCGCCCCTTGGTGAATACAATCCATTGTTTGTCACTAAGCACTGGACATACAAATATGCATTAAATTTGAGTGCATTACGAAAAAAAAAAATTTTCTATTCATGTTGTTAAATACACGAAATACATTTTTTAGAATTTCCTTTATCCATAACTTCAAAAAGGTAATGTTTAATTCACATGAAAAAAAAAAAATATATATATATTGAAAGAGAAAAAGTATGCAGACGTACATATCATTATGCATGTGTGCGTGTTTGCAAATAATAATAATTAGGCTTGCTATTATTGATTTATACCAACTACAATCGATTTAATATTTGTCATATGCTTGTTTCAAACACCTTTATATTATTAGGTGGGCTGTAAGTAATACAGACCATCTCATAATTTCGTTAGAATTGCCTTTATTTATCAGGTGGGCTGTATATAAGACCACCTTACGTTAGAATTGCCTTTATTTATTTATCAGGTGGGCTGTATATAATACAGACCATCTCATAATTTCGTTAGAATTGCCTTTATTTATCAGGTGGGCTGTATATAATACAGACCATCTTATGTTTCGTTAGAATTGCCTTTATTTATCAGGTGGCCTATATATAATACAGACCACCTTATGTTTTCGTTAAAATTGCCTTTATTTCTTTATCAGGTGGGCTGTATATAATACAGACCATCTCATAATTTCGTTAAATTGCCTTTATTTATCAGGTGGGCTGTATATAATACAGACCATCTTATGTTTTCGTTAGAATTGCCTTTATTTATCAGGTGGCCTATATATAATACAGACCACCTTATGTTTTCGTTAAAATTGCCTTTATTTCTTTATTTCTTTATTTTTCTTATTTCCAATCACTTTTTGTTAGCGCGATAACTTGAAAATGGCTCAATCAAATGCCTTGAAATTTGGCACACATATGTATAGGCATATGGACAAAGCAAAATAAGGTTTTTAACCCTGACCTTGACTGATGACGTCATCTAGGCGCCATTTTGTAAAATTTTCTGAAAATCTACTCATGATCATATCTTCATAACGAAAGTCATTTCTCATTCATATTTATCATGATCAAGGTCAATATCCGTCCGGTCAATTTCAGGTCAAAAAACGCGCGCCCATGCCACATCCGCGCGTTGGCGCGCGCGCATAATTTCAAAATGTTCCAAATCGTCTCAAATTCATTTTGAATACGTTTCAGGCCATTTTAACCATTTCGCAAAAAACGCGCGTTTTCGCGCGTACTGGCATTTTGCAACATAGAATCGCCGAATTTTTCTGTTATCATATTTGGCACATTTTTCCAAGCATTTTGATACCTTGTTTATCTTTTTCTGACCAGTAATAACGCAATGAGCGTCCGTTCAAGAAACATGTCCGTGCGCGCGAGCTCTTGTAATACAAAGCATATATGGGCAAAAACATGCCTATACAAAATTCATTGCAACTCTTCAGAATGGATGGGAACTCCCATTTTTTTTCATATTTGGATAGATTATGAGTCGGAGATATGATTTCATGACGTCATCATAATGGCCTCCGAACTCAAATTTTCAATTTGCATATTATGACGTCAGCATATTTTTGGAAAATTGATTGTATCTCTGTAAATATTGATCGATTTTCTTCCAAATTTTGATATGTTCTAGCTGAGACAATTCTCTACAAATGCAGTTGTCACAATTTTTCATTTTGACAAAGGCATCATGGCGTATTTTTGCGATTAAAGGAGGCATGTCAATTTTTCACATTTTGCGTGTATTCTCTATGGGACATGACTTTTTTCAAAACTGGATTCTACATTCCCGTCTTTCGCGAGCAATATCTCCGTCGTTTTAGTTTCGTTTTCGCTGAGCTTCGAGTATGTTGTAGCTGAGACAATAAGCTATCACAAGTGTGCCCTTTATTTTTCGATCAGATGCCGGGATCATGCTCATATTTCACTTGCAAAGTGGGATTTGAGAATTCCATTTTCCGTTCACGTGTAATGTCTATGTGGATTATTTTGGTATAGTGGTCATAGCACTTGCCTCCCATTCCGGCGACCCAAGTTCGATTCCTGGTGGGTCAATTTTTTTTTTGCCGTCGTTTTAAATTTGATTTTATGATCTTCTTCAACTATTATAACATATTATCACATAT